>CAMZMU010000107.1:18929536-19566711 GCA_947311845.1 Poa pratensis
CCAAGTTCTAAGGTTGTAGATGTGTTGTTGCCACTAGGGGTAAAACAGCAATGCTTTATTCAAGGATGAATGTATTGTTTACATTACGCACATTACTTAATGCAATTGTCTGTTGCTTGCAACTTAATACTGGAAGGGGTACGGATGTTAACCGGAAAGTGGACTATTTAGGCATAGATGCATGCTGGATAGCGGTCTATGTACTTTGTCGTAATGCCCAAATGAATCTCATAGTAGACACCACAGCTCACACATGCATGTTATATGCACTTATCAATTGTCAATTGCCCAGCTGTAATTTGTTTACCCAGCATGTTAGTTATCTTATTGGAGAGACACCACTAGTGAACTGTGGACCCCGGTCCATTCTTTTACATCTGAAATACAATCTACTGCAATCATTGTTCTCTACTGTTTTATGCAAACAAACATCATCTTCCATTCGATACGTTTAACCCTTTGTTTTCAGCAAGCCGGTGAGATTGACAACCTCACTGTTAAGTTGGGGCAAAGTAATTTGATTGTGTTGTGCAGGTTCCACGTTGGCACCGGAATCCCTGGTGTTGCGCCGCACTACACTCCTTCACCAACACCTTCGAAGCAAACCTCGTTTTCCTACTGGTTCGATTAAACCTTGGTTTCATACTGAGGGAAAACTTGCTGCACTCATCATACCTTCCTCTTGGGGTTCCCAACTGACGTGTGACGTACAAGCATTGTTTCTGCTGTTGCCGGGGAGATATTCCCTCGTCAACTTAGCCTACAACACGTTTTCTGGCGCCGTTGCCGGGGAAAACCGAATTGCTTCTGCAAGGGGAGTCTCTCACACCCAATCTCTTTACTTTGTTATTTGTCTTGCTTAGTTTATTTTTATTTAGTCTTGTTTGCTCTTTTATCAAAAACACAAAAAAATTAGTTACTTGTTTAATTCAGTTTGATTTTGTTTTTCAAAATGAGTACTCCTGAGAACACTAAGTTGTGTGACTTCACTAGCACAAACAACAATGATTTCATATGCACTCCTATTGCTCCACCTGCTTCTACAGCAGAATTTTATGAAATTAAACCTGCTCTATTAAATCTTGTTATGAAAGAGCAATTTTCTGGTGTTAGTACTGATGATGCTGCTGCCCATCTTAATAACTTTGTTGAACTTTGTGAAATGCAAAAGTATAAGGATATGGATGGGGATATTATAAAACTGAAACTTTTTCCTTTCTCCTTGAGAGGAAGAGCTAAAGAATGGTTGCTTTCTTTGCCTAGAAATAGTATTAATTCTTGGACAAAATGCAAAGATGCTTTCATAGGGAAATATTATCCTCCTGCTAAGATTATATCCTTGAGAAGTAGCATTATGAATTTTAAACAACTTGATAATGAACATGTTGCTCAAGCTTGGGAAAGAATGAAATCTTTGGTGAAGAATTGTCCCACTCATGGACTGACTACTTGGATGATCATCCAAACCTTTTATGCAGGATTAAATTTTTCCTCAAGGAACTTATTGGATTCAGCCTCTGGAGGAACCTTTATGTCCATCACTTTAGGTGCAGCAACAAAGCTACTTGATGATATGATGATCAACTATTCCGAATGGCACACCGAAAGAGCTCCTCAAGGTAAGAAGGTAAATTCTGTTGAAGAAACCTCCTCTTTGAGTGATAAGATTGATGCTATTATGTCTATGCTTGTGAATGGTAGATCTCATGTTGATCCTAATAATGTTCCTTTAGCTTCATTGGTTGCTCAAGAAGAGCATGTTGATGTAAACTTCATTAAAAACAACAACTTCAACAACAATGCTTATAGGAATAATTTTGGTAGCAACAACTATAAGCCTTATCCTTCAAATGGTTATGGCAATTCTTATGGTAATTCCTACAGCAACAATAGAAGTGTGTCCTCTGATCTTGAAGCTATGCTTAAAGAATTTATTAGCACACAAAAAGCTTTCAATAAAACTGTTGAGGAAAAGTTTGAAAAAATTGATGATCTTGCTTCTAAAGTTGATAGTCTTGCTCATGATGTTGAAATTCTAAAACTGAAAGTTATGCCTAATGAAGTTAAAGATTAAGTCATTTGCTACAGCAAATGCCATCCAAGTTCGAATTGATAATAATATTAGGATGTTGGCTGAATTGCATGCTAGGTGGGAAAAAGAGGAAGAACTTGAAAAAGAGAATAGTATAGTTAGAGTTTGTACTATCACCACCACTAGTAATGCTAATGTTTACATGCTAGTAAGCCTCCTACTATTGATGGTAATGTTATTGGTGTTGGTAATGTCTCTACTACTTCTGCAAAGCGTTTGAAATTGCCTAAAACTGCTGAAACTTTTTCTGATAAAAGTGCTGAAATTTTTCAAACTATTGGAGACAATGGTTCCACCACCATTGACAATAATGATTTTGATTTTGATGATTGTAACATCTCTGAAGTTATTATGTTCTTGCAAAAATTAGCTAGAAGTCCCAATGCTAGCACTATTAATTTGGCTTTTACAAAGCATATTACAAATGCTCTTTTGCAAGCTAGGGAGGAGAAGTTGAAACTTAAAGCTTCTATTCCTAGGAAATTAGAAGATGGTTGGGAACCCATCATTAAGGTAAAGGTGAATGATTTTATTGCAATGCCTTGTGTGATCTTGGTGCAAGTATTTCGGTTTTGCCCAAGAAGCTTTATGATATTCTTGATTTGCCACCTTTGGAACATTGTTATTTGGATGTTTTTCTCGCTGATAATGCTATGAAGAAACCTTTGGGGCGAGTTAATGATGTTTTTATTACAGTAAACAATAACCTTGTCCCCGTTGATTTTATTGTTATGGATATTGAATGCAATGCATCTTGTCCTATTGTTTTGGGAAGACCTTTTCTTCGAACTGTTGGTGCCATCATTGATATGAAAGAAGGTAATATAAGGTACCAATTTCCTCTCAAGAAAGGTATGGAACACTTCCCTAGGAAGAGAATGAAGTTACCTTTTGACTCTATTGTTAGAGCAAGTTATGATGTTGATGCTTCTTCTCTTGACAACACTTGATTTTCACTTTCTGCGCCTAGCTGAAAGGCGTTAAAGAAAAGCGCTTATGGGAGACAACCCATCGTTTTTATTTGCTGTTATTTTTGTTTTCTTTGAGTCAAGGAGTTTTGTTACTTCTGTAGCAACTCCTTTGTATCTTTATTTTATCGCAATGTTGTGCCAAGTAAAGTTCTATATTGAAAGTTGATGCAAGATTTGGATTTCTGCGCAGTGACAGATTTTTAGCTGTCACGGATTTGAGCTTATCTCCCTGTAGAAAATTCAAAAAATTCTGAAAAAATCACGCATATTCCTGAGATATGTACGCAACTTTCATTATTTTAGGCCAGATCCATCTGAGCAACTTAAGTGCCTCGAAAAAATTCGTCATTCCAGACTGTTCTGTTTTTGACAGATTCTGCCTTTTGTTTTGCATTCGCTCTTTTACTGTGTTTGTGTGGATTTCTTTGCTCCACAAAGCATTGGTGGCTGTAGCTAATGTCCAGAAGCTTTGGGATTGATTGTATCATTACAGAATATGAGAATTTTTGATTATGCACTAACCCTCTAATGAGAACTGTCTTGAGTTTGGTGTGAAGGAAGTTTTCAAGGATCAAGCGAGAAGGGTGATATTATGTGATCAAGAAGAGTGAAAAGCCTAAGCTTGGGGATGCCCCCGTGGTTCATCCCAACCATATTCAGAGAGACTCAAGCGTCTAAGCTTGGGGATGCCCAAGGCATCCCCTTCTTCATCAACAAACTTATCAGGTCATCTCTAGTGAAACTATATTTTAATTCTTTCACATCTTATGCGCTTTACTTGGAGCGTCTGTGTGTTTTTATTTTTGTTTTTGTTTGAATAAATTCGGATCCTAGCAATCCTTGTGTGGGAGAGAGACACGCTCCGCTTTTTCATGTGAATACTCATGTTCTTCACTTATATTTGTTGAGTATTCTTAACTAGCTACTGCAGTGCTTTTAGCTCCTGTTTTTCATGCATCTCTTCGAGCTGTTAGCACTTGTTTATAAATACTCTCTTGCTGCATTATATTATCATTTGGAGAGTTTATGTTTAAATAAATTGATTGGTGTTTGTTTGGAAGAAAGAAAATGCTACATGTAGTAGTTGGTATTGGAAAAGACATATGCATTCTTGTAGATCATTGTCTTGTTTCGATTTGATGCTTTGCAATTGTTTTGAGCTCTCAAGTAGATCATGTTTAAGCTCTTGCATCATGTAGTTAAAGCCTAGTAGTGGAGAACTACCGTAGAGCTTGTTGAGACTTGGGATGCATATTTGTTCTCTCTAAGGTCTAGATATTTTCTGGTAAAATGTTTGAGCAACAAGGAAGACAGTGTAGAGTCTTATAATACTTGCAATATGTTTTTATGTGATTCTTGCTGTACCGGTTTATACTTGTGTTTGCTTCAAACAACCTTGCTAGCCTAAACTCTGTACTGAGAGGGAATGCTTCTCGTGCATCCAAAACTTGAGCCAAAACCCATGCCATTTGTGTCCACCATACCTACCTACTATGTGGTATTTCCTGCCATTCCAAGTAAATATTTCATGTGCTACCTTTAAACTATTCAAAACTTTATTACTCCTTATTTGTGTCAATGTTTTATAGCTCATGAGGAAGTATGTGGTGTTTTATCTTTCAATCTTGTCATTTACTTCTGACAGACTTTCACCTGGACTAGTGGCATATACATCCGCTTATCCAATAATTTGCAAAAAGAGCTGGCAACGGGGTGCCCAGCCCCAATTAATTACAACTTTCATTAATAATTCTCTTCACATGTTTTGCCCTGATTTATCAGTAAGCAACTTAATTTGCAAATAGACACTCCTCCATGGTATGTGAATGTTGGAAGGCACCCGAGGATTCGGTTAGCCATGGCTTGTGTAAGCAAAAGGTTGGGAGGAGTGTCATCTATAAAGAAACTAAAATACATGTGTAAACAAAAGAGAAGAGGGATGATCTACCTTGCTGGTAGAGATAACGTCCTTCATGGGAGCCGCTCTTGAAAGTCTGGTTGACAAGGGGGTTAGAGTGCCCACTACCATTCGTTGACAACAAACACCTCTCAAATACTTATTTTGTGCTCTCTATATGCTTTCGAAAACTTAAAAAGCTCTAGCACATGATTTAATCCCTGCTTCCCTCTGCGAAGGGCCTATCTTTTACTTTATGTTGAGTCAGTTTACCTACTCCTTTCTATCTTAGAAGCAAACACTTGTGTCAACTTTGTGTGCATTGATTCTTACATGTTTACTTATTGCACTTGTTATATTGCTTTATGTTGACAACTATCCATGAGATATACATGTTACAAGTTGAAAGCAATGCTGAAACTTAATCATCCTTTGTGTTGCTTCAATGCCTTTTACTTTGAATCTATTGCTTTATGAGTTACCTCTTATGCAAAACTTTTTGATGCTTGTCTTGAAAGTACTATTCATGAAAAGTTTTTGCTTATATGATTCATTGTTTACTCTTTATCTATTTGTTAGCAAACTATAGATCATTGCTTTGAGTCACTTCATTCATGACATGAGCCTTGCAATATATTGATCAAGATTGTGTGAAAGCATGTCTCCTCAGAAATTATTTGTTGTTATCGTTTTACCTACTCGAGGACGAGTAGAACTAAGCTTGGGGATGCTTGATACGTCTCCAACGTATCCATAATTTCTGCTGTTCCATGCTTATATTATACCATTTGCTACATGTTTTATATACACTTCATATCACTTTTATGCATTTTCTGGGACTAACCTATTAACAAGATGCCACAGTGCCAGTTCCCTGTTTTCTGCTGTTTTTGGTTTCAGAAAGTTACTTCTGGAAATATTCTCGGAATTGCACGAACAGAAAGTTACTTCTGGAAATATTCTCGGATTTTTCCAACACGTACACGGAGTCCGAAGGAGAGACGAAGGAGAGCCACGAGGTGGCCAAACCACAGGCCGGCGCGGCAGTGGCCCAACCGCGCCACCTGGTGGTTTGGGCCCCTCGGGGGTCCGCCGACATCGCCCCTTCGCCTATTTATTCCCCGAGGCGTGAAAACCCTAAAAACACCGAGCCATTCATCCAGAACATATTCGCTGCCGCCGCCGTCGTCAACCCTAACTCGAGGGGTTTCTGAAGCTCTTCCCGGCACCCTGCCAGAGAGGGGAATCATCACCGGAGGGCTCTACATCGCCATGCGCCTCCGGAGTGATGCGTGAGTAGTTCATCCTTGGACTATGGTCCATAGCAGTAGCTAGATGGTTGTCTTCTCCACTTGTGCCGTCATGTTTAGATCTTGTGAGCTGCCTATCATGATCAAGATCATCTTATTGTAATGCTACATGTTGTGTTTGCTGGGATCTGACTTATATTGATACCTATGTGGAGCTGAATATTATATTATCATGTCTATGTCATTTGTGATCTTGCATGCTCTCCGTTACTTGTTGAAGCCTTGGCCAAGTGAATACTAGTGACTCCAAGAGGGTGTATTTATGCATGATAGTTGGGTTCAAACTCTATTTAACCTGGGATAGTGACAGCAAGTTCTAAGGTTGTAGATGTGTTGTTGCCACTAGGGGTAAAACAGCAATGCTTATTAATAAGGATGAATGTATTGTTTACATTACGCACATTACTTAATGCAATTGTCTGTTGCTTGCAACTTAATACTGGAAGGGGTACGGATGTTAACCGGAAAGTGGACTATTTAGGCATAGATGCATGCTGGATAGCGGTCTATGTACTTTGTCGTAATGCCCAAATGAATCTCATAGTAGACACCACAGCTCACACATGCATGTTATATGCACTTATCAATTGTCAATTGCCCAGCTGTAATTTGTTTACCCAGCATGTTAGTTATCTTATTCGAGAGACACCACTAGTGAACTGTGGACCCCGGTCCATTCTTTTACATCTGAAATACAATCTACTGAAATCATTGTTCTCTACTGTTTTATGCAAACAAACATCATCTTCCATTCGATACATTTAACCCTTTGTTTTCAGCAAGCCGGTGAGATTGACAACCTCATTGTTAAGTTGGGGCAAAGTAATTTGATTGTGTTGTGCAGGTTCCACGTTGGCACCGGAATCCCTGGTGTTGCGCCGCACTACACTCCTTCACCAACACCTTCGAAGCAAACCTCGTTTTCCTACTGGTTCGATTAAACCATGGTTTCATACTGAGGGAAAACTTGTTGCTACACTCATCATACCTTCCTCTTAGGGTTCCCAACTGACGTGTGACGTACAAGCATTGTTTCCGTGCTGTTGCCGGGGAGATATTCCCTCGTCAACTTAGCGCTAGCACCGAGCCGCCCGCTCCGGCGACCACGGCGCCCTCCCGTGCGTCGGTGCTGGAGGAAGAAGAAACGGATCGATCGATCCGTTCCTCCTCTGTTCCTTTCTTTTTCCGTCCCGTTCTGAACCGTTTTCAGGCCAGCAGCAGATCGCAGCCCACCAACAGCCCAGCAGAGCGGCCCAGCCCAGCAGCGGAAGCAGCCCAATCACTCCGTTTTTTTCCAGCAGAAGCAGCAGGCCAGCAGCGGATCACGGCCCAGCAGTGGCCCATCCACGTGCTGGCGCCGGCACGCGCGCGTGCGGTGCACAACGGCCCATTTGCGGCCCGTCCGTTTTTTTTTTCCCGCGGCAGTTTTCTTTTTCCTGCTGCAGGAATTTTCAAACGGCAATATCTTTTGAACCGTAACTCCGTTTTCGTTGATTCAAATTTCTAAATCTTCGTCTCGACGAGACCTTTCCGGTGGTACTGATTTTATCTCATTCCAAAATACTTCTATGAGGTGCCTTTTGTACGTGCATTCCGGAGTCCGTGGAACGGGGCTATCGCTGCCCTACGCCGCGGAATCACCCCGACCATTCCAAACCCGGAGGATCCCCGTCTTCGAAGGCAAGCTAACCCTTGCTATGAGCCGTCCCGCAATGTTGTTTTTTTATTTGTGATTGCCATACCGAGTGTTAGATTTTCTGTCTGTACCCTGCTTTATTATTGCATGTCTGCTGTTATTCTTGTTTAATATGTTGCTTCGATTATTGCTCCTGCCATGTCATATTCATCATCTATGTATGCATTAGAATGATCTGTGAATTATCTGTGCGCCTCGCACTTGCGTGGCTTTGTCGAACCCTCTAAAGAAACAACTATAAAACATGTGCCCTATGATTGTTTGCTTCTTCTTCTTCGCCGAGGTGAGGAGCGGACGAATGTCGTCTTATGATCCTCGGAGTTGGGGGCATTTGCCAAAAGAGTTATTTGCTTCTTCTCCCTCCGTCAAACGTGGTTGGCGTAAGCCCGCCTAGACTGCGACGCTTGGGACATTTGCTTTCCATTTGGTTCTTTTTGGCCAAGATTGCTGACACCACGTCGGGTTAATCCTTGAGTGGAATGGATGCTTTCTTTTTATGAATGTTTTCGGTTCATTGTTTGGAGGCTACATGCCTCGCCAACTTTGTAATTAATCTGCGAGGGCGCTGGCTGGAGGAACCGCCACAGTCGTCCGATTGACCCACTGTGTTACCTTTTGTAGTTGATCTGTGAAGGCACTTGCCAGCGGAGGACCGCTGCCACAGTCTTCCGGTCGACGTTTCTTTTTCCTTGTCAAACGAGAAGGCGCTTGCCAGCGGAAGACCGCTGCCCCAGTCATCCGGTTGACGTTTCTTTTCTTTTGTCAAACGAGAAGGCGCTGGTCGGCGGGTTCTCCGCCGTAGTCTTCCGGTTGACGTTCTTTTTATTTTGCTAAGTTTGGACATGGATACTACTATTGCTTGATTTATTGTTTTGCTAATATTTTGTCATGTGATGATATATTATGATATTGTGATTGTTGTGTTGGACTAATCCTCTTGGTTTGGACTTGTGAATGATGGAACTTGATTAAATGAAACACCCCTCCAAACAACGATAGGGTCAGTCCACGGTGCCACTAATCTGAACATCGAAAGCACTGCCACTGTCGCTCACATGGGCGGGCCTTGACCTACGTAATCCTATCGAGCCTCCTTTGATGCCACCCTTTTGGCAAGTCTAGTCGGTTACCAGAGTTGGTCGGGGCTAGTCTTGCGAAGGTTCCGGAGCTAGGCGTTGCCCATAGTTGGGGACGTGCCGGATTCACTTCTGCATAAGGCATAGAGTTATGTCGGTGGCTATACAGGAGTGTCTTGGTAGCGTGAACGGTCAGGTGAGTGTATCTTGCTGAGTTCGCCTTAAGGATGTTGTCCTAAAGTACCGGCTCAGTGGGGTGCACTTAGGTGGGTGGTAATTGCAACCTCTCGAGAGTGTCAAATCTGGATGTCTAGCCTTGTTCCAAGGTTATGGAACAACAGTTCAGTGTCGGTCACACTGTGTGTCTTTGTCGTGTCAGGAGGTTAAACCTAAGGCTTGTTTGAAAGAAAGATGAACAACCTGATTTCACTAAATGAACAATAAGATGATGCAGGGAATGTTACTTGTGAGGTGAATGGGATGGCGGTGTGATGCGTTGGAAGCCTATAGTTAGGCCAGAGCCAACATCAACCGTGCATGCCCCGGGAGATAGCCAGAGTTGGCTGGATTGATAGCCAGAGTTGGCTAGAGGCTTGGAAGCCTGATTGTGTTGACAGGAGTAATTATAAGATTTGGTACCCACTGATACACTCGTCTACTCGTGACAGGTAACCTCTTTGTTTGATTGCCGGTATACGATCCAACCCCACCTGGCTTGGACTCTGTACTGGTGATACTCTTGTTGTTTGCTTATGCCATGTTCTGCTTGTGATGCCATGCTACCTTTATGTTATCATATTGGTCTATCTCGAGTAGACTCTTGCCATGTTGTAGGATTTTATTTCAAATGCATATCTTGTTGCATGATTGTTGGATTGTTTGTGGTGAGTGGCGATTCTTGCTGAGTGCATATTAATGTACTCACGGGCCTTGTGATTGTGGCCAGATTTCGGCGAGGATTCATCTTCTACCTTAGCAAGGACATGGAGCAAGAGCGTGCTAGGATCAGTAGCCCAGCCAGAACCTGTGGAGTGGAGCTGCTCCAAGCCGTAGCCTCTCATATGTCTTCCGCTGCCAGTTAAAACTCTGTATCGTGCCATGCTGGGATTGATATTTCGTCATTCCTTGATGGCCTTGTAAACCATTTGTAGCACTGATGTGCCTGATTGTGTAATGATTTCCATTATGTTACACTGTTGTGACGTGCGGCCAGTTATCTTAGGATGGCGCACGGGACAACTGCCTCTCTGGTGATATGTGCCAGGGAGGGGTGTCACAATTTCAAGATAGCTTATACCTTCCGCTCTGTTCTCCACGTGGTAGTTTAGAGCGAGCTGCAGCATCTCAAATTTGATAGCACTGTGTAGAACATGATTCGTGTCGAAGATCATCTTGATCTCATCATAGTTCTAAATTGGCTTGTTGATAAAACAATCATCGTTGGGTGATTCTGAAATGACAGAAGATTTAGTGTCTGGACAAATGAAGAAGTGAATAAATTAAACAAGTGAAACTATAGAAACTTACTGCGAGCTGCATTAGGAACGTATCCTCCTCCATGAAAATAGAAGTGGTCTCCTCCCGCCATTCCACTCTTTTAACATGTGCGAGTCCGTGGAGCATTTGCGACATATTTCTCCACTTCCTGAGATGGTTGTACACTTGAGTATTGGTAACCTTAGTGCCACAGCACGGACGAACAATTTCCCGAATCTTTTGCGTGTCCTTCTCTTTCATTCTGTAGCTCACATCTAGCCCCGTACTGACAGGCTCGACCATCATATTGAGGACGAAGATGGACATGGCAGTGGCCATTGCATTGGAATGCCTTTAGCCTTTTACATTGCGAGGTACTTATCATCCGACATTATGGCTGAGCAACCAACACTGACTTAGCTGAACGATCGGGGGACGTAGGTGTGTCCAACACAGATTACGTTGTAAGCATGCATCATGAGGGGATAAGAAACAATTAGATCAGTGGTAACCATGCATCTTTAGTCCTCATGTACACTGAAAACTTGATACAAGCATGAGAAATACATTGTGTAGTTCCAACCCTTGTATCAACGATCACAGTGTAATGATTACCAGATTGAACATATAAACATATTAGAACAACATTCGAAAGATAATCATGCATTATCGTCACTGCATGTTGTCATGTATGAGAGAAACATTGGTATGATCGCTCCACCGGTATCCACGCATCCAACACTTCAACCCGACACCACTCTGTCGTCCAACACTTGATGCTAGCGATGAGAGAGCAGTCTTTCGACGTAGGTGTAGATTAGGTCTAATCTAAAATCTACTAAGTTAGATCTAATTGATAGGTAGAGAGAATTTCTTAACACATGAGATTTAGAGAGAGGAGAGAGCCAACCGTCGTACCACAATCTCTTTGATACACGAACTGCATAGCAATGAACACACAATAGCGTGACATGACCAATATAGCAAAACAATAACCAATATCATCGATCTAACATGGCAACACCCACATCATCACTTCTCAGAAGCCAAACATATCATAGAACCTACAGATCTGCTTATATCTACTCTGATCTAACACATTTTCATAGATCTAGCCTACAAGAGCCAGTGGCGGATGCAGGACCAAATCACCGGGGTGCCAAATCACTGTTCATGGCTTGAATATATCATGTATAATTATTTTTAACACATTAATACACATAGAATAAGGCTAGTTGTCTACTAGATTAAAAAGTGTGGAATTTTTAGGGGGTGCCAGGCACCCCCACTAGATACGCCACTGACAAGAGTAAGAGTTGCACGTTACTTATAGCCATGAAAGTAGCGGGGAAGGAAGAGGACATCTCGCAAAAGAGGAGGAAAAAAGGTTGCCGTCAACGACCACCGCCCACCGGACTCGAAGATGCCGCCGCTTTCCTGCTTCTCGGTGAAGAAACCAGCTAGCACAGTGAACTCGAATGGGGAAATGGTGGCGAGAGTTTCGGTGGTGAAATGGAGGGGGTGAAATAGTAGAGCAAAAAATGATGGGCGGTGACGAAATGTCTCACGCCGTATTTTCGCGTGCGCACCCCGAGCTCCAAACTCGCACGAGCTCGATGTCGCGTTCTCAAACCCTCCACGGAAACAGGGTGGTTCTGCGGAAACAGGCGATTCGGCCGTTCCTTCATGACCTGAATTAAGGGTGATTTAATATTTGTGCGGGCGAGACAATCAAAATGGTCCATTTCTGCATTCCTGGTTGAGGGTTTTGGCGTGCACCTAGCGTATTTCTCGGCTGCCGATCGATAGGAACCAGTTCCAGGTAGCCGCACGCAACCGTGTGCGCATGCACTGAAGCGGCCCTTGATCTGGGCGGAAGGGCCACGGAAAGGGAAGATCGAGCAGGGTCAACCAGCAGTCACGGTCGATGGATTCAAAATCGACAACGCCATGGAGCACTTGGCACAGGGCAGGGCACTAGACAAACACCCATGGATGAATCGAGCGCGGCCTGGTGGTGGGCACTGTGCCACTGTGGCGACGCAAGCACGGCGAGCGCTATCGCCCTCGATCCATTGACCCGGGGCCAGCCCCCGATCGGCTTGCCTGCCGGCCTGGGCTGTCCCCCATCTTTCTAAACTGGTAGGTGCTCAGGCGCATGTGAGCTCAGCTCAAGCTCAAGCTCAGGGCATCGCATCTGTGGCTGGTTACTCCTAGATGCAGAGCACATGGATCCATGGGGCCGACAGGGAATCCAGATGTGAGCTTGAGCAGGTAGCTGGAGTAGATATTTGGCTGACACCCAATCGACGGTCGACGCTTGTGTGTGCTGTATACATCTACGCTACGCGTCAACGTATACAGATAGGCTGAACGATTATTCTTCTTTTTGATATATACAAGTCGTTTTCATCTGCTGTCTGTCTCCGGCCTCCGCGGTCCACGGGATGCTAGATTTGTACTGCGTGCAATGCAATGCATACATCGATAAACAAGCAACCACTAAATTTTACTCTGATCCTGGCCTCAATCCCTTTTTGTGATCCATCTTACCAGCTCGCTGTTCCAGTGTCCGGTAACGGAAATGAAAACTGGCGAGAGCCCTCCGCCGGCCTGTCCCCCAACAGAAACAGAATCGGGCAAAACAGATAGCACCGCCCGTCGTAGGAGAAATAAACTCGACAAAGTGGGAGCAAAAGGCGTAGTGCAACACGCACCGGCGGCAAAAGAGAGAACAATGGATGAGTCCATGTCGAGGTGAAGAGCACCGGCCCAGTTGCTGGCTGCTACCCGATTCTGCAATTAGCGACAGCAAACAGAGGCACATGCGCGCACCATTACCAGTACAAGATCCGCAGAGCAGCGACCACACGGATCGGGCGGCATGAATTCATGGCGCGATCGCGCAATGATCGACCAGTGCGAAATGTTTGTGTGGAGAGGAGAGAGCGCGCGCGACCTGTGATTGCGAATTGCGATTGCTAGGTTGGCAACACCACCAGCACCAGGGCACCAACCAGCTGCTACTGTGCAGGGCCCTTGGACGCCCATGATGTCTATCAGGCCAAGCCACATTGGCAGATATGAAGAAGAAGATAAGCGCGAGCAGATCAGCGAGTGATCACCCTTTAGGCCTTTACTTACATAAATCTGCGAGAGGCTGACTTGAGAGCAGACGTGCGACTGAAAGCCCTGCAAGTGGCTCTCATCGTCTTCCTCTTCCTGTTTACTTTGCCGACAGTGATCAGTCAAAGACTAGTTGGGAAAAGCAGCAACGGAGGAACAAACTTATCCTTGATCCTCGATCCTCCTGAGCACCTCCTAAAGAAGAAGGAATCGGTCGATCGGATAGATTTTTGTATTTGCTTCGCTGTGAAGAAACAGTGACGTCTTTTGCATCAAAGCGAAGGCAGCGAGTGGTGATCCATTCTTCCAAGTTGCAACTGTTCTGGCAAGTGCTCCCAACTGTTGCTGCATTGCGTTTGCATCGCATGGTGGTGAATCTCCTGAGTGGAGAGTCAATGTGGACCGTGGTGATCTGAGCTTCTTCGAAAGGAGGGGTGCAATGGCGATGGCACTGATGGGACTCGCCAAAGCCAAAGCATATATAGCACGGCGTATAAATATATACTCTTGTCATGGGATCGATAGATGGGTTAAAGTGGAGGAGCATGGGAGGCCCATAGTTGTTAATTTTTGCATTGATTTTTTGTTGTTAATTCTCTTGTTTAGAACTGGTTGTCACTAAAGCAGGAGTGAAAAGGTGGCCGGAAAGTACTTCTGGTTAGTTTAAGTTATTTATCTGGCTCTTAGCTTCCTAGGATGACTGGACCTTCACCTAGCTTGTATTGTTAGTAGGGTCATTAGTCTAATGTAGTGTAATATATGAACATTAGCCTATAGGAAGAAAGGTGGGTTGTTTTTAGCAAGAGGGCGTAGTTTTGAATGTCCTACACTACTCGCTATGTGCCCTGTTCAGGCGAAGTGGGAATCATGTTGTCTCTAGATTCTTGTGGTAAAGGAAAAAATGGAGATGCTAGCCAAGGAAAGGAATAAGGGTATAGAATTTCTACACTAGCCAATTATCCCAAAAGTCCGAACTGATGGAAAGATACTAGACATTATATTTATATTTAACACTCCCCCCTTATGTCTAGGCTATTTTAGTCTTTAGCGTGGGATAGGAGCAGGCCGCAGAATCTTTTTTTCCTTTTTTTTATCCGCGTGAGCGGGGTCTCGAACTCGAGACCTGTTGGCTCTGATACCATATATAATTTCTACACTAGCCAATTATCTCAAAAGTCCGAACCGATGGAAAGAGACTAGGCATTATATTTATATTCAACAAAGGGAACAGGGCCGGCAGAAAGATCATGTGAGAGATGCTATTTGGCATACTCTGCTTTCACCGGGAATATTGAGAGTCATGGGTGCAAAGCAGGATTTGTTTCTTGAGGATCAATAAGTAGCATTGCTTTTTTTTTAGCGGAATAAGAAGCATTGCTAATTCATACTCACAAAATAGTGAGATTATTCAGCAGAAGTTGGCCCGTACGAGTTCAAGTGAGATGTTTTTTTTTTCAGGTTTTTTTCTTGATAATTCGAGTGGAATCTGACGGCGGCCCTATAATATTCCGATGGAATATAAGGCCCATGTATTTAGGGAGAATACAAGGCCCACTTAGTAGTATGTGCCCGGATTGCTATCACGTCAGCAAATTCATTTAATCATCCTGGGGCTGCATCTAGTGCGGCCCATTTACGGGTCACTTTTTTATACTTTCTTGTTTCAATTTGTTTTGTTTAATTTTCATACGCATATGTTATGAAGTATGTCCCAAAACGTCGACAGAGGGAGTATTTTAGAAAGTTGAGTTAAAATGTTTATTGAGTTTTAAAAAATTGATCACGAGATATGTTATTTTTAACAAATATATTTTGGAAGATGGAAACAAATATGCACGAGGTTTTCAAAATTTCAAATAGCTCATAGGAATTGTTCAAGAGTTCAAAAAATAAAAAAAATCTTCATGTATTTTTTAAGTTTGTTATTGAGTTCAAAAATATTCCTGTCTGACAAAAATGTCTGGACAATTAAAAATAGTTATTCACGAAGTTATAAAAATGTTCAATCCTTAGTCAACAATAAAATATTCATATGTTTTCGAAAATTATATAAAGAAATCAGGAAGAAGACAATGGAAAATTAACAAAAGAACAAAAAGGAAAAAATTACGCTTACCTGGGCCGACACAATATGGTCCCCGTGTAAGCCGCTAATGGACGTGTTAAGCTTCAAATAGGAATCGCCATCATCGTGATGTCCATATATTCTTTTCCTTCTATCAAGGGCCCTTTTAATAAGCCAGGCCCATCATCATAGTCCGTGATCTTCTTCACTAGTTGCATGGAAGAACATTAAGAAAAATTAAATATGGTTTTCTTTTGACTATGTTGTACCTTTGGAGTTTTTCTATGTTCTTTGCCGGTCGATTTTGTTTCAGTTTTCAATTTTAATTAATAAAGTGATCAGTCTGGCCACATAATTAATAATTCACATTGTGCTTTTGAGCTAAGAAAACAATTCGAGGCCCTTGGCTATGGGAAATTCCCAATTTGAAGCTCTTTAGATTAATTATAGAAGCAACATCCATGTACTGATGCTTGCGTTCCGGCCCAAGACTGGTTCATATTTGTTTTGTTTTTGTTTCTTCTTTGAGATTTATTTTAGTTTTAAAGTTGTGTGCACTTGCCCCATTTTTGTTATTATTTAACACTTTTATTAATACATGAAAAATTTGTATGAGACAATAGATCATTTTTCCATGCTATTTATTTACTTTAGTTATCCATGTTTTTAAGTTTTACCAAATATATGACTTGTTTATAGGATACATTAAAATTTATTATATAAGATATGAAAGTTAGTTTCTTTACCAAGAAAATATTTTTGATGTTCGTAAACATTTTTTCATATATAAGAACAAATTTTGGAAATATGTGAACATTTGTTTTCGACTATTCGAACATTCCCCCATTTTTTTCATTCATAAAACTAAGTATGATATTTTTTATACAAACTAAAAATTGTTTATTTAATGGTTCATGCTACAAGCGACGAGGTCAGATAGGGGTGTGTTGACCGAAAAAAGTCTTTGGAGGACGCGCTCCATGGAGATCGACAATTTGAAGTTTCATAATAAAATTTAAAAAAAACCTAGATGTTGACAATGATGTATTCTACGGTCCTGTAAATTTTCAATGCGAAATAGTTTCTATTCCGACCAACACGAAAATGAAATTTTTGACAAAACTGAAATATTTCGAAATTTACACTGTTCGCTAACTCAGATTTAGAAATTTATCATTTTTACACAGCCTAAAATATAGGATATCTCATTTTTGCACACTAGTAGAAGTAATCATTATCTATATTTAGAATTTTTCAGAATGTTTCGAAATTCAAAAGTACACTAGGATCGCTCGTCCTCCAAAACGACGCACTCGAAATCTCCAATCTGGCCCTGATCCTGGGTTCCCACTGCCCAGGACCCAGCTTCGTCCTTGTGGCGGATAGATGATCGTCTCGTTGCCACTCAAAGACGCAGCCAAAAACAGAGCCAAAAAATGTAGCGGCCATAGACCACATGCAAGAGATTCTTGTACAACAATGCGAATCTGTACTACCGGAATTCTTCCAGTGGACCTCGCAAAAAAAAAAAAAAAAAAAAAAGGAATTCTTCCAGTGGACTGTGCGACGAGTAAGTCTATGAATCCTGGACGTCCATTTGGATCCGGCGGCGCAGAATCCATCCAAGTCGGCAGTACAGATTCTCCCTCGCAGTACCAACGCTCCTGGCCATAGACCGTAGCTGCGGCTGCGCGCGCTTGTGTGGCCAAAAGAGCAGCGCGGATTGGTAGACTGTCTCACTGTACGGCGAGCCGGAGACACCATGGTCCCCACGTCAGTGTCGGTCACCCTGGCGCCGCCGACTCCCCCTCCTCCGGCGGCCACCAGGAGCACGCCGCGACGCGCGCCGTTCAACGCTGCGCCGCTGGCCGTGGCGGCCGCCGCCTCGGCCTCGAGCGCGTTGGTGGCAGTGACGCCGGCCGCGCACGCCGTGGCGTTCTCCAAGGAGGACGTCGCCGGGTCACTCACCACGGTACGCGACCGCCGGCGCCGATGCGTTCCCGCTCTTCTTCGAGCTGAGGATTGTTCTTATCCCGTGGCATTGCGGCTGAGTAGTGCTCGACTGATTTTTTGTTCGCTAGGTTGTGGACACGGTGGACACGGCGATCGGCGTCGGTGGCCAGGTGGCAGGGCTGTCCGTGGCCGCGCTGAGGGCGCTGGGCGAGGCCGTGAAGCCGGCGCTGCCGGTGCTGCAAAGCGCCGGCGAGCAGGCCGTGAAGCTCGCCTCACCGGTGGTCGCTGACGCGGCCAAGCAGGCCACGGAGGCGCTCCAGAGCGCCGGCGTCGACCCCGCCCCCCTCGTGTCTGCTCTAAAGGTACTCTCGCAGCTCCGGCTACCCCTTGATTGCTCAGCGGCTGTTCAGTTCGTCGTTGATTCGATGACGCTGCTTTGTTCAGTAGACAATCGCAGATGCGGCGCAACCGGCCATCGGCGCCGCGAAGCCGATCGCCTCCGGGACTGTTGAGACCATCGGGTCCCTGGGCGGTGCGGACTACGTGGTGGCCGCCGGAGCGGCGTTCCTGGCGTACCTGCTCCTGCCGCCGGCATGGTCACTAGTCACGTTCGGCCTACGCGGCTACAAAGGCGACCTGAGCCCAGCTCAAGCTCTGGACATGGTCACGTCTCAGGATTAACTCCTCATCGACGTGCGAAGCGAGAAGGACAAGGGCAAAGAGGGCGTGCCGCAGCTCCCCTCCAACGCGAAGAACAAGCTCATCTCTCTGCCGTACTTATTCCCTTTCATCCCTTATGTATCGGCCACACCACCTCTGTTTCCTCCATTGAAGTCTGTACGCTGTGTTCTCTCAGGCTGGAGGAGCTTCCAAACAAGATAAAGGGCATGGTGCGCAACGCGAAGCGAGCCGAGGCGGAGATCGCTGCCCTGAAGATCTCCTACCTCAAGAGGGTCGGCAAGGGATCCAACATCGTTGTCATGGACTCGTCAGTGCACTGACAGACATTGCTCTGCATTTGCGTTCTGACCATAAACACAATGATCAAACTCTGTAACCTTTAACATGTCTGCCTTGCAAAATGCAGGTACAGCGACAGTTCGAAGATCGTGGCGAAGACACTGAACAGCGTAGGGTTCAAGAACTGCTGGGTCATGGCCGGCGGCTTCTCCGGCCGGAAAGGGTGGGCGCTGAGCCGCCTCGGAACGGAGTCCTACAACCTCTCCATGGTCGAAGTCGTGAGGCCGTCGCGGGTGATTCCGGCGGCCGCCGATCGGTTCGTGACGGCTTCGTCGACTTCGACTCCCTCCCGGACGACGCGCAAGCTTCTTCCTGGCAGTGTGGACGGCTGAGAAGAGAACGATTTGATCAATGTAAAAATCTGATATCCATTTCATTAAAGTTCCAACTCTTGTTCTGTAAATTGATTGTTCAGTAACCTGTACAATGTTAGTACTGTAAACTGCTTAATTTCTTATAAGTGTCATCAGAAGAAAACACCACAAACATCGGATGCATATAGCAATCAGTGAAAAACTAGAAACTGATCTGGATGGACTCAAAGTTCCCAAAACAAATATAACTGCTTGTGAGACTATGAATTTGAAAGATATCCAGTTGAAAGGACTCATACAGTTCACTAACTTCTTTTTTTGCGAATCATACGGTTCACTAACTAGCATGGAATACAACCAAGTCCAGATGTAGAATGGTTTTACATCACACAAGAAAATTGCATATGTAGGTCGATAATTATATTGCTGATATTAGAAGCCCAAAATCGGCACAAGGTTCTCTGCATAGATAGTGGTCGAGAACCCTTTATGGTCTGCTAGTTGGCTGCTTCGGTCCCGTGGATCAAAGTAGAACCATTGGTGGTCATTGCCGTTGTTCATCCGCAACAAGATTCTTCCATCAGCCATCATCTCCAAGGGGAACAAAAAGAATACGCTCACAACAAAGTTCATTCTTGCCCCTAAGGGTGTGACATCAATTACAAAATCTTTTGACCAGACTCTGCTTACATAATCCCTCAGCATCCATATCTCAATGCCCTTGTCCGGGACGCAATAACTTGAACTTAGCAAACCCTGAATTTCTTTAAGCTCAACATGCCAACTTATAGGCATAGTCTCCTTTGGCAGTGCCATCACACTCCATGTTTCTTTCTCAAGGTTGAATAGTAGTATCGCCATCACACTCCGTGATCCTTTAGACTCCCGTGAGATCATATTCAAATTGCCATCAACATATGGTGTGTGGCCATATCCACGTAGAGAAGATGGAGGCGACTTTCCTTTGCGCCATGAGTTGTCTATGCCCACGGTGAACACCACACAGGTATCTTGTGTGTCATTGTCACATGTTATGCTGATCACCTTATATTTTCCATGTGACAACACAAGACCAAATCCTGTCACCGGCGAGCCAACATCAACACCCCAAGAAGGAGGACGAGGCAGATAGACTAAGTCTTGCATTGCCGGATTTGACAACATGTACCCATCATTGTTAATAAGAACAATTAGATCATGGGAGGAATTTATTATACCGTAGTTTTGCATCGATGGTAGTCCATAGTAATATTGCAATTTACCCTCTTCAGTGAGACGCTCTATATTAATATAACCACCACCATGTGGGATGTTGTGAAATCCATGCATCAGATGAACTTTTGATTGAGAATGTTTTCTATGCGACTCAATTAACTCACGGTTCGAGATGGCACAGCGCCAAGCCTTGCACATAGATCGGAATCTCCACAATGATTTCACAGGAAGTCGTATTAAGATCTCATTGAGGATCAAATCCTCTGGGATACTCGAGCCTTCCGTTCTAGTCATTGAATTCTACCTGCCACACAAAAAACATGTTTGCCATTAGTACTAGGTACCATATATGTGCAATGCACATTTGCAAATTATATATCGATGCAATGCACTATAAATGTGCTAGAAAGTGAAGACTACCATGGTATTTCATGTAGTAAGGGGCTGCAAGGGAGAAGTATTTGGTGAGAACTAAGAGAGTAATTGTGGCCGCGGCGGTGAACGTTTTGTGGCCAGAAACACATGGATATGGTGTTTGGATTCACATGAATCTTTTGCTAGCTCAGGTTTTCCTAGATCCGAGCACACGAGCTAAGAATGTCTGGGTCTTGCAGATGAATGTTCCTGCCTCGTGGGTCGCACGGTGCAGTGGTGCTAGTGCCTCAAAGATCTAGCTAGTCTGGATCAGAAACAACATTGGTGTGGCAACGACCTAACGTGGCGTGGTCGGCGTTGCTTCTAATGTCTTCTTCTATGGCAAGAATGGGCAAAGGGCTTTCTCCATGTAAGGCGAGGCAATGGTGCGTCAAAAAAAAAAGTGTTATATCCTGGTGAGAACCTTAAGATCAACATCAACGTCCAAAGATCTTGTGTATTTGGCTAGATCGGGTAGCACAGATGCACATGTGTGGCCCCTTTGAAGGATTTGACTTGACTCTTCGCCTGGGAGATGCAAAATCACAAGTTTTATTATGTTTTCCCCATCTTTTGTAGATCTGGTTTTGATATGGAGAGTACCATTTAATCCAATTTTAAAATTACCATCGCGAGGTCGTAGGGACAACGACGATGCAGTATGGAGAAGGAGCACTGTTTGAAAGCATTTGAGAAGATGGAAAGTAGTGGCGGCACAAAGGGGAAACCCTAAGGACAAAGAACGTTGAGATATAAATAGCAAGAAAAAGACATGTGACATGGGCCAACAATATGCCTTCTTGGCACTAATATGGGCATGTCTCAAGACGTTGGGTAGCCACATGTACATTCTTCCAAAGACGAGATTGGGTTCGATGAACCGAGAGAAGGCCCATATGGTCCAATTGTAGCCTCCACGCAACCAAATTATGGTTCTTGCCAATCTAGTCCATCCATATAGGCCACTAAAAGCTTTGTTTTTTTTCAACGTGTTCAATGAGGAAAAAGTTACTCAACTTCCCTGGAGCAGTCTCGACTACGTGCTGGATCAAATTGCACATATGTTCATGCAACAACGTGGCAAGGATTATGGTTTCAGATAGTCAAACTCATGAGTCAAAGGAACCTCAGAGCATCTCCAACGACACGCTTAATAGGGTGTCCGACAACGTCTTTGCCGGCGCCTATTGGGAGCACCGTAATTGATTGCCGGATAAAAATAAGAGAGGTCCCCCACCGGTAACCCCAATACGAAAACCACTGCTGGCAACTTGTTTCTTGGCATTATCACAAACAGTTTGTGTGCACTACTACTTTGCCGCCGCTTGAACAGCAGGACGCGCGCGCCGGCGAGATGGCATCGAGCACGACCTGGCAACCACCAGTCCAGCGTCGCCTGGCTAGAACGCCGCATGGGAGATGCTCCTTCCCCACTGAGCGGAGGAACGGTTGGCCGGCGTTTGCCGATGCAGCTGCGCTCGCGGATGCAAGAACGATTCGTATATCAGCTCCAGCGCCCTCCTGCTTCGTAGTTATGCTCCCATGGGAGGCCTGGAGCTGGAGGTCATGGACGTGCTACTTACGCTCGTCCGGGAGGACCAGCCACGACGTACGCGCTCCGTGAGAGTCGACGCCCACAACCGGGCCGACGTGTCGTGCCCGTGGACCTCCATGTCCTAGTCGTCGCCTCCCGCGCCGCCGGTCCAGTCCAGCACGCGCCCCACCCCATCTCTTGCGTGCTCACCTCCAAGCTTGGCGCCGCTCACCTCCGTCCGCGTCTCTGGCTCCATGGCGCGTGTGCGGGTCGGGCAGGCACAAACGTCAGTCTGGGACTCCAGGCCATCAGCTCGAGTAGCACATCAGCGCGTCCACCGAGAACATACCGGCGTCGGCTTCCAGAGCGCGTGCTCCAGCTCTTCGACGAGCTCTGGCGCGAGCCGCGTTGCCCGACCTCGAGCTCCCACTCGTGGGTGCGTGCGCTCGCTGGAGCTCGTCCTCCACCTGCGGACGAGGAAGGTGGCCGGTGGCGTGGAACAACACGTTCGCTGGGAGACCCCAAGTGTAAGGTTTGATGTAATTTAATAGCAAGTTTTCCCTGATTACAAAATCAAGTTTAACAATCCAGTAGGATTTGGAGAAGGCTTCAGAAAGGTGTCAACGGCGCCGTTTACGATGATTGACGTGGACATGCGCACAGCTGAACAAACTATTTTGTCCCAACGAAACAGAAAGGTTGTCAATCTTTCCAGCTTGCTGAACACAAAGAATTAAATATATGTGTGTAAAATATTATAAGAGCAAAAATGACCAGCGAGCAAAATGACTTAGAAAGGCTATTAGAACGGTTGTAAATAATATAGGAAAATAGGACCAGGGTCCACAGTTCACTAGTGGCGTCTCTCCAAAAGATAAACATGTTGGGTAAACAAATTACAGCGAGCCAATTGACAAACATGGGCGCAACACAATATTATTATGACACAAAGATCACCGTTTTATTTAATATGGGCATTACGACAAAATACATAGATCGTTATCCAACTTCATCTATGACTAATAATTCACCCCGGGATCGCTATCCAGCCTGTCACCCAGAAGTATTAAGTTGCAAGCAACAGATAATTGAAATAAGCATGGTGCATAATGTAAGCAATGTAAACAACATAAAGCAATAAACACTGTTGTTTTATCCCTAATAGTAACAACACATCTCAAGTCTTAATCGTTTCTGTCAACTCGAGATCAGACAAGAGAGGCATGAACCCACTATCTGTAAGGAATCGGGGTAGGCTACGCTAGCACAAATCAAAATTTCTACCGCGATTCACCCCGGGAACCCTTGTAAGTAATCGATCACGGAGCCTAGAATTACCTCTCGACGCGCAGTGCAGCGGAAGACTGTCGATGTCGTGCGTCGCTGCCGTGTAGTCGTACTACTTCTCCTCCTCGCGATTCCACGAACAGCACCACGCGGATCCCATGAACGCATCGTCCAAGCGCCGTAAGTGTGACGCATCTATCGGTATCCACACATACATGGATGGAACATCGCGGTCGGGGTGCTAGCACCGATGGCACGATCTGGTGGAGAGAGTGCGGCGGCTAGGGTTAGCACTGGTGTCCTTGTGCTGCCCACTACTCTCTTATATATAGTCCTCCTAATGGGCTGCTACAATAGAGGCCCATTAGCACTATAAACCCAATAAGAGATGGATCGTATCCAGTCTCTGTTCCATACCCCTTAAGTGTGTGACCCTATAGGTTCACGTATAAATGGACATGGCGCGAGTACACTACTCGACCAATAATCGGTAGCGGCCTCTAGCAAGACGTGCCGACTCCCAAATACACGTAAAGATCATATCGGACGAACCTTCCACAATATTGTACACTTGTTCCTTTTGCCTCACGATATTGATTAAGCTCAAGGTGAGAACTTGTCATCCTTGTAATAGCTCGATCATCTTTCTCGATATCCATGACACGGAATCCCTGAAACACGGTTAACACTTAACCGAGAGTACGGCCATACATTTTCTGGATCCGGTCATTCGAGTGGCCAAGATATATCTCTCCGTTGGACGGAGGGCAAATCCCATCTTGATCAACCATGACTTGCAGCATGTTTCGTGACAAAACCGAAGCTACCTTTATAGCTACCCTTTCACGGTGTAGCGTTGGATAGCCCCAAAGTAAAGCCCTTACACATCCCAAGCTCACGCGAAGATCTCAGGTCTAAGGAATCAGCATACACATTGTATGAGATCAGCTGATGACATGAAAGAACAGATATTCTCACAGTGTCTCATGGTGGGTCAGTCCAACTCCATGTTCGTAGCATGAGTCCACATTATTGATCGACATCTCCATGTCAATGATCCGTGAAACATGATCATCCATCAATACATGTGCTAGTCACTAAATCATATGCCTCCCTCATATGATTGTTGACCAGGAACCTATTTAGAATAACATCATAGAGATAATGGGTTTCACAAATGAATCACGTATTCATTAACCAATATCATGATAGTTTATTCAAGGGACGGAATGACAATTATTCTTTTGTCAGAGATTCATAAACATGTGGAAATATCATCATCAATATGATTGCCTCTAGGGCATATTTCCAACAGTCTCCCACTTGCACTAGAGTCAATCATGTATCACTATACAAGAATCGAGTAACACTTACTCATTGTGCATCTAACACTTAGATTGTGGTTTATGCTTTGCTGCGGCGCAATAACATTTGTTGCCCGTGCATAAATTGCATATAACGAAAGTCGGCCTCTCGCATGGAACAATTCCAGCTTACCTCTTTTCAAACCATAATATGAACGATTATGAACTTGGTAATGAGCAGTAACGTAACTCTTTACGAACAGCTCCACTAACCATTAGAAACAATCCTTTTGTGCTTCTGAAGCACCCGAGGATTTAAACCATAGTCGAGTGACTTTCACTCAGATTTGACTGATATTTGTTCATGACACTCAGAACAAATTATACATCCTTTATTCATCATGAAAATCATGCTGACATACTAATTGATGAACACTTCAACAATCATTACTTCACCAAGAAACTCTTTTCTTATGAAGATTATAAGGATTCAATTATTAGAATATTATCCTGATCTTCATGTCTCCACATGCATGATCAATACGAGTGTACTCCCACTAATCTTGTTGCAAAACAAGACTTCTTATTGTATTGGCAAAATCAAACATTTTGACTATGTCAAACAATAACGTTCACTCACAAAAGATTTTAGCATCACAATAGACTAGAAGATTTCATTATGTTCAACAATTTGAACTTGAAGAAAACTCTTCACGACTACTTGTGTCAGCCAGGTTCATAACCTTAATGACATGCATAAATCTATTACGAGTGTAATGGTTCAAAACCATTTTCTTGAGTCAGGGTCCATCACGCTTCTTCATGTACAAGTCGTATTACCGACGAGTACATGACCTGCGCTCTCTGGGTAGGCGTCTCAAACAAATTTGAGTCGCGTCGTGCTCCCACTAATTCTATTAGAGAAACAATTTCTCTTAGAAAGACATTTCAGAACGCAAACATTTTGCCCTCTTCATAACGCTGATGACCTCATGAAACGACAACTCAGGACGCCTCCTGATCCATATCATATGGTGTCTTTCATATGGTCTCATATAGCAGAACCCAATTCTACATTAGAACAACTCATTCTTACGTGCAACAGAAAAAAACTTCGGACAAGAAAGGTTTACCATTGATCTAACCATGTCTACAAGGTTTGATCATATATACCACCCGAATGGTCCAACATTTGGATGCTTCGTGGCTATAGCAATAGTGAACAATTCCACATTGCTACACATGGTTACCGTGTATAGCTCAAATATATGTCTATGATCAAATCAAGAATATTAATTATCTTGCCATACTTTAACTAATGTTGTGAAACTATACGACTTTGTCAAAACTAAGATGAGTAGTCCATTCGCTAATGGAGTACTCCCACTCAACACATCATTCATAATATCGAACAACTTTTGTTCTCTATTTAGAATTTATAACCTTCTGTCAAACGACATAAGTTATGCATGTGATGAGGGTAGAAACATAATAACATTTATCTAGTTCCATTCACAGGTTTGACAATAGCAACAATTGCAGCATATAAACAGCCAATGTGCAACTATTGCCGCATTGCTATTACGAAGACCATCTTCGATCACTGCTTAACCTTTCGTCAAAACCAGCTCAAGTATCGCATTGCCCGAAGCAATCGATTAAGTATCAAATACTAAAGAGCTTGTTTGACGATCAACAATGAGAATATTCACAACAAACATTGGACAATGAAGTCACACTTCCCTTGCCCACTTTCTAGTCCTCAAATTCATGCACCTCTTTCCTTCAATAACTGCAACGACTAAGTGCCACTCATCGTCATGAGTTAGAACAGTGATCGGATCATTGGACATAAGCTCATGCTCAGGATCATATCCTAAAACATGCTTTAGTCCTAACCTATCATTTTAAACACTTGTCTCGGCATAATCATCACATGATCAATGCCTATTCTTAATGCTCAACTCATCTATCACATGCATCTAATGCACTTTGGTCCACATTTATTCACGACAATCATTTGACAATCAAGATGAATGAGGGAATCAAACATTAGTCAACACTTGACAAACGGAAACATTTTCCAATTCTCAATGTAACTAAACAATTTAATTACATGGAGATCGACCAATTTCCTTCCGCTATCTTGCATCAACAATATCCCGAAGATGTCAAACATCTCGACTTTTGTTTATTTCTCAAATGCCTTTTAGTCTAACAATCATATTGTAGACGACAAATTCTCATCTTGCTTCAAAAGCTCAGAGTAGTTTGCGGCAATTAAGAGAACGCAAGTAACAAGGAAATTGATGCTTCATAAGCATTTCTTGAGTAGCAATAAGACACAGCTAAATGAACAAGTACACTTTAAAATATTCCATTTACATTCTACTTGAGAACAATTCTCCAAATATATCAGCCAACTAAAGTTCAACAATAATCGAACACACATAAAACTATAAAACTGAATGTAGCCATATCAAAATAAATCTACAACAGTAATATTCATGCAAAGCTGAGATGTATGTTTATGAAGAAGTATCTTGCATTAAACTATTTGATAAAAGATACTCCCACTAAATTCCGTATCCCTCATACGACCTTTAGTGATTCAAGATCCGCATCGAACAAGTCTACTAGTGAGCCGGACGCTTCACCGCTAGAAGACAAGGTAGATCGGTAAGCAACACTTGCTAATCATATCATCATATGACTCTTTTCCAACCATGCTGACAAAAGTAGTTAGAAACCGGTACAATTAGTTGATCAAATCGACAAGTACCCAACTAAATACGCTCTCGGCTGATCACATCAACCGGTTCAGCAAAGGCTGTAAACACACGTCGTCACACGACTAGAGAATGTTCAAGAACTGCAGATCACATCTGCCAGTGTTTACTTGCATAGCATCTCTTCGTATCAACATACGACAGGAAATTCATGCTTACCGTGCACTGGAAAACAGTCTACGAGCGCATCATTATGCGGTCGTATATGAGTAACCAATAGATCGCATCTGCTGGTAAAAGTACTCTTGACCGATTCCAGTTCTAAAAGTGCACCAAGACTGACAGAATTAAACAGACCATAACTTACAAGCCAGTCTAATCACTTTTGTACCAGACCGACTAATGATCACATCAAAATCTGAAGGTACACGAGAATACAAGCTAATGCAATCAAAACAAAGAACATATCCAGCAGCACGTACTTGAAAACTATTAAATCCATCAGTATGGAGAAAAGAAAACATGTACAAACTGAAGGGGTCTGACTAGCAGATCGTATCTACTAGCAGTGGCCAAAGCCCATTGATCTATCACATGAATCAACTTCAGTATACGAGAAAACTTCTCAAGTTCTCACTGCAATCTGCTGCGTATGTATAGCCGGCTTGCCGGACGGCCGGAAACACATACAGCGTGATCCATCTCATGAACCAAGTAGTATATGCATGGTAGACTACGGGCTGGGTGAAAAAGAAAAGAGCAGATCACATCTACATATATCAGCTAGCTCGGCTGACCAAAACCTCAAATTCGTTGCATGAATCAAAGGTTCCAATCTTATCTCTGAATACGTATCACATACATTCAGAAATACATACTGCCGCAGGTTTCATGTACAACCATCACACTCAGTAGAACTATTCTACTAGTTAAACCGACGTATCGATCATATCATATCGACTTGTCTTGTATCAACACCTGATTGTGACCAGCAGATCATCTCTGTACCAATACGATTTATGATCAAATCAGAAAGGATTGAAGGTGCACCAGTGAACTGCGCCACTAGACCAATGGATCAAATCCAGTACTTATACATGGATCAAGGTAGACGACACCAACAATTCATCACATGAACGGTTAGTCTGATCTTGGTCGAACGAGTACTTCAAAAGCACGCGCCGCCGGGATACCCCAAATCCAGAAGTACATGATCAGCTAGCAGATCACATCTGCACATGAGCACCACACAGACCGGCTGACCAAACTTGCCGGACGACCGAAAACCATTACCAGATTAACTAATCCAGTACAAATACTTATCGATTCCGTCCGGCCAGCGGAAACCAGATTGTACAATACAAGATCCAATTTAGGGCACGATCCAATCGGCAGCTACATTGATTAGGCACGGACGGACAGACAAGTATACCATCAGTCGCACGACCTCTACGGCACGGCAGGCTGGATCGCATCCAAGCCAAAAGAACCCTCAAATAGATCGCATCTACAAGGTCACGCAAACACACCAGATCGCATCTAACCAGCGGAACAACATCTTGCGCCGCCGCCGCATAACTCCTTACTAGTTGAATCCCCGTGCGTTGCTACGGGTGATGCAACTAAATGCTATACCACATTTTTATGTTTATTCATATGCACCTGAAGTTACTATTGCTAGGAATGTTCGAGCCTTTAATTCAGGATGTTCCACTGATGACGGGTGAGAGCACTGTTATTGCTGCATCTTTCCGATAGGCCCGGCCAAACATTGTTTTAGTTTCCAGGCTGATTTTACCCACCTCAAGTCTGTAAATGTAGACTGACCACTGGACTAACACCAATGGACACTTGAGAATTACGGAATACCGATTTTTATGATGATCCTGTATAAGATATCTTAGATTTATTTAAAGGAACATTTCTCTTGCTGATAAACTTGGATTGGGAAGACACATAGTTGATGGACGAAATTCTTTTTTGCGAATTGTGGAGGAAGAATTTTTTTTGTGAATAGTAAAAATAAATGGTATACATATTAAAGAGCGGTATGCGCGGTCAGACCAACTTTCAAACACAAGGAACAAAGACTGAGAGAAATAAGACGGAACTACCTCTGAAATCGAAAACCTGAAGACTTGCAGGTTAGCAGTGATCAGAACTACCCAATAAACGGCATCATCACTTCAGCCACCACCATGAAGGCCAGGAAGCATTCGACAAAGGCTTCCTTCATGATAACTATCACATGCGTGGCCAGGAAAACACAACTACAGAAGCAATGGACTGCAGTCCTTACTCTCGCAACACCAGGAGCAATGATAGTATTAACAGAAATTGAATTGAACTCCATGGTTTCAGCCAGGAGCATAATGTTTGAAGCAACTAACCTGACTAAGTCAAAGTTCCCAAAAATTCACTGGTACCTAATTGCATTTGCTACATAATTGAGTTGAAAAAAATTGTGAGCTAAACACCATACTCAAGAACACATCAGAGGATTCAGAACTAACACCACCTACTGTACACCATCATCAACTGTAACTACGTAGCACCAGATGTACTTGGTGACCACCATCGCCGTTGTGGAGTGGCGCCGCCACTGTGAACATGTACCGCTAGTTGTTGGGCAGTGGTTGTGGCTCTCCTGCTGCCGCAGTGAGCTCCTCAGTCGTGACGTCACCGACTAATGATTAAACAAAGATGTCAGTCCAAGAACTAAACAAATTATAAACCAAAAAACGAACTGGGACCTCTCAGGATGTTATTTGTGTTAGTAAGATAAACACATTAGCCTAATGGTCTATTTGTATGTACAAAAGTGCAACCACCAATATGATGAAATTCCCTAGACTTAGGGACCAATAAATCTGCCTACATGAAATTCCCAAAACAACCATGGCGTATGTACTTGCGCCCAATACAAAATTGATAAAACATATGATTGTACCCTGAAACAAAACAATGTAGTTTGTAATGTGCACAACACACACATGATACAGCTCATCTGACCAGAATACAAAAAAAAAACATTTTGAGAGATAGCAAACTTGGAGTAGTTCAGTCATGTAGTATACTTTACAAATTACTCACACACAAAGCCCCAGTTTTTTTCTTCAAGCTTATTTATTTGTCTAGGATATCTTAACTCATTGTACAAAATATATAAGGTAGAAAGCGACTATTCTAGGGAAATGTCATGTTGTCATTACATACCTGAAGGAGTCAACGGTGTGGTGTTAATAAAATGTATCATGAAATTTCTTGCTCTCATCGTCCCAGGATGTTTGTGTGGAACTTATCGTTGACATGGTTTCGAAGCAGGTATCTCCAAGGATGGCCAGACCCGTGAGCATGCTCTCCTTGCAAATCACTTTTGGTGTTAGGCAGATTAACTGCTGCTGCAACAAGGTATAAGTTCAGAAGTGATTATCTGTGGTTTATTAACTGATCCAGCGAAGTCATATTGGCATATGAAGTGGTTATCTGTGGTTTATTAACTCCTTGCATAGAACCCAAACATACAAATTATATCGGTCCATAGCATCATAGATGACTTAGTATAATTTGCTCTACAGTCTACACCCATATAGAAATAACAGAAGTGGCCCTCGACTATTTAAATAGAGGTCTGCAAAAATACTTATGATTAACCAGGGTATAACTGCACTTAGACGTTATTTTGTATTTCATTAATAATGGGTAATATCTCCTAACCAAAGCTCTTTCTTTCAGTTTTATAGGCAATAATCTAGTAACTATTCTACCAAACAACTAATCTTGCCATATCACATTATTCTGCACTATACATAAAGTAGTGACTTGATTTTTGTCACGCATCCATCACGTTCATGAAAAGAGAGTTTTGTAAATGAAATACAACACCAACGCAAGAAGAAAGTCACACAACTGGACGATTTGAGTTGCTGTCATTGAAGCTATTGTTGTCCCTACTACAAAACGAAATCAAAGCAATTAGTTAGCATAACAGAGATCATGCGCATAGGGTGTAACACAATATAGACAGTGCTAAACCACGATTTTCCCATGGCTTGTGAGCAATACACAACCATTGGCCAATCCCATCGAGTCAGATATCCCCGACACTATCACCTGTAAGTGATGATTCAACACTTCCCTAAGAAAATTTCCTAAGAAAGGGCAGATCTACACGGGCAAGCTAGGGGCTGATATAAGAATCGTACCATCGGTCGAAACTGTCGTCAGTGTTCTTGTCCTCCCCGAGACGTTGCAGGTTCTGTTGATGACGAGTCTCCCAAAGAACTTCTCATGTGTCGCCTCACCGCGAGGCAGAGCCCCAGCAATCATCCATAGGACGGCAAAATCTGTTTTAGATTTCTTCCAAATCATTAATGTTTTATAATTTGTTTCTTCTTCACAGCAGATTAATCATGAATAGGTTTTAATTTCTGTCAAGGTAAATAGAGCACTGAACTGCAATAAGATCTAGATGGAATGGATGCATATGACAGCTGCATTAGAAAGGTTCACTCTCAGTCTAGGTACAGGTTAATAGTGTGACAATATTTGTGAAAAAACAATAATAAGAGCACTACGGGCTACGGCAGCTAATAAAAATAAAACATGGCAGGATCTAGGTCTCTGGTCCTACATCAGTATTTTTCTTGAAGAACCTATCCAATGCTTGTAAAGTCTAGGTCTTTGTAGCAACCTACCTCAAAGTGTTGATGCATCCTTTCATTGACGCCGTTGTGCGTCTCCTCTCCAGGCCACTTCATATCTTCCTTCTTCCAGCAAAGAAATCAAGAAGCAGGCAGATGGCTGGCGTCCATGGCGGCAGATCGGGGGCTCCAGGAAACGGGCAGCATGGCGCAGCACCTCGGGCTGGTAGGCAAGGGAGACGTCGAGGTCGAGGGCGCCGGCGGCATCGGCTGAGGAGGCAAGGGAGACGTCGAGGTTGACAGATCAGACGGCATCGTTCGCCCCGGGGGCCGTAACTTGTACTCGTGGGCTGTGACGTTGATGACCGTCTCCTCCATCAACGGCGAAGACGACGGCGACAGATCGAAGGCGCGCGGCGCCGACACGCCTCGCCTCGGCAGCGGTATGCTGCGTCGACGGTGAGGGGTATTCCCTTATCGACCAAGAGGCCGGCCGCGGCTGCGGCGTGCCATGGAGGGCGGACGCGCCGGAGGATGGAGGAGACGCGTGAGGCAGCGGAGAGAGGCGCGGTCTCTTTGGAGATCGAGGCAGGGGTGAGGAGCCGCCGCCGAAGCCGATGCAGGGAAAGGAGGGAGTTCGGTTCGGGACTGGAGGCGAAACCTGGGCGAGGGAGCGAGAGCAACCAACGGACGCGATAGAGCGAGGGGACGATCAACGATCGGGGGAGCAGCGATCGTCCGCTCGGCAGAATTTTCTGCCGGTTACGTACGTACGAACTGCAATATAATAGTAAAGATGCGTTCTCCGAATCGAAGACTAAACAGGATGGATCTGATACCACTGTAGGGAATCGGGGTAGGCTACGCTAGCACAAATCAAAATTTCTACCGCGATTCATCCCGAGAACCCCTGCAAGTAATCGATCACGGAGCCTAGCATTACCTCTCGACGCGCAGTGCAGCGGAAGACTGTCGATGTCGCGCGTCGCTGCCGTGTAGTCGTACTACTTCTCCTCCTCGCGATTCCACGAACAGCACCACGCGGATCCCATGAACGGATCGTCCAAGCGCCCAAGTGTGACGCCTCTATCGGTATCCACACATACAGAGATGGAACATCGCGGTCGGGGTGCTAGCACCGATGACACGATCTGGTGGAGAGAGTGCGGCGGCTAGGGTTAGCACTGGTGTATCCTTGTGCTGCCCACTCCTCTCTTATATATAGTCCACCTAATGGGCTGCTACAATAGAGGCCCATTAGCACTATAAACCCAATGAGAGATGGATCGTATCCAGTCTCTGTTCCATACCCCTTAAGTGTGTGACCCTATAGGTTCACGTATAAATGGACATGGCGCGAGTACACTACTCGACCAATAATCGGTAGCGGCCTCTAGCAAGACGTGTCGATTCCCAAATACACGTAAAGATCATATCGGACGAACCTTCCACAATATTGTACACTTGTTCCATTTGCCTCACGATATTGATTAAGCTCAAGGTGAGAACTTGTCATCCTTGTAATAGCTCGATCATCTTTCTCGATATCCATGACACGGAATCCCGGAAACACGGTTAACACTTAACCGAGAGTACGGCCATACATTTTCTGGATCCCGTCATTCGAGTGGCCAAGATATATCTCTCCGTTGGACGGAGGCAAATCCCATCTTGATCAATCATGACTTGCAGCATGTTTCGTGAGAAAACCGAAACTACCTTTATAGTTACCCTTTCACGGTGTAGCGTTGGATAGCCCCAAAGTAAAGCCCTTACACATCCCAAGCTCACGCGAAGATCTCAGGTCCAAGGAATCAGCATACACATTGTATGAGATCAGCTGATGACATGAAAGAACAGATATTCTCCCAGTGTCTCATGGTGGGTCAGTCCAACTCCATGTTCGTAGCATGAGTCCACATTATTGATCGACATCTCCATGTCAATGATCCATGAAACATGATCATCCATCAATACATGTGCTAGTCACTAAATCATATGCATCCCTCACATGATTGTTGACCAGGAACCTTTTTAGAATAACATCATAGAGATAATGGGTTTCACAAATGAATCACGTATTCATTAGCCAATATCATGATAGTTTATTCAAGGGATGGAATGACAATTATTCTTTTGTCAAAGATTCATAAACATGTGGAAATATCATCATCAATATGATTGCCTCTAGGGCATATTTCCAACAGTCTCCCACTTGCACTAGAGTCAATCATGTATCACTATACAAGAATCGAGTAACACTTACTCATTTGTGCATCTAACACTTAGATTGTGGTTTACGCTTTGCTGGCGGCGCAATAACATTTGTTGCCCGTGCATAAATTGCATATAACGAAAGTCGGCCTCACGCATGGAACAATTCCATCTCACCTTATTTCAAACCATAATATGAACGATTATGAACTTGGTAATGAGCAGTCACATAACTCTTTATGCACAGCTCCACTAACCATTAGAAACAATCATTTTGTGCTTCTGAAGCACCCGAGGATTTAAACCATAGCCGAGTGACTTTCACTCAGATTTGACTGATATTTGTTCATGACACTCATAACAAATTATACATCCTATTACTATCCATCATGAAAATCATGCTGACATACTAATTGATGAACACTTCAACAATCACTCCTTCACCAAGAAACTCCTTTCTTATGAAGTTTATAAGGATCAAAGTCTAATTAGAGCGCCGTCTAATTAGAGCATCGTCTAATTGCACAACATCAAGAGAGAGGAACTTGTGCAAGAGCAATTGTTGTTCTCTCTCTCTCCTTGTGGGAGGGGGTGGAGTATATATAGTGGGTCAAGGGGAGGAGGTGCTTGGGGAAGGGGCAAACCCCTCCCCTTGGTGCGCCGGCCCTAGGGAGGCCGGCCCCTCTCCCAAGTCGGTTGGGGAGAGGAGTCCTTGTCCAACAAGGACTCCCTTCCATTTTTCCTTTATTCTTTCACTTTCCAATTTGGACTCTTTTAAATCTCCAAATTGAACAAGGAAAGAGAGGGAGAGGTGGTGGTGTGCCGGCCAAGGAGGTGGGGCCCAGTCGGCCGACCTGCACCAGGTGCGGTTCGGTCCCCAGGGCTCCTCCTTCCTCCTCCGGCACTCCCCCCTTTATTGGCAAACCTCCGAAACTCTTCCGGAAACATATATACTCTTTAGATAAAATCATCGACTCTATCCTCTTGAATAACATTATTCCGGGTCTTTCTATAGTTGGTTTCGTTGACTCGATGGTGGAAAGGGCATGTGGACTAGGTCCACACGGGGGTCACGTGCAGTGCAATCGTTTAGATTGGGATCCGCAATGTTTTCGTAATGTTGGGATGTCAATCACTCCGCAATGTCAATCTATTAACATGACTAATCATGGTTTATCAGGGCCGTAGGTTTTTCCAGGGTTTTGGGGAATCCTACAGCCACGCTAATGTTGGAGATATGCCCTAGAGACAATAATAATTTAGTTATTATTTATCTCCAAGTTTATTATTAATGTTTATATCTTTATGCTATAACTGTATTGGGCACTGGAATAACAAATACAAAGTATTCAAGAGGAAAACCTCCAATACACGTGTAGAGATACAAACAAGTAAAAGCGTTCCTGGTCTTGTCTATAAGACTAGCCTATCTTGTTGTTTGATGATCATGGAACTTGTATAAGTCACACAACTATAGGAGTTTATTGTCGGAATGACAATAGTACTGAACCGACCCATTGTATGATCTTGCTAAGAGACTGATCGTCAACGATGAAAGTAGCAATTGATCATATGTTTAGTTTTCATTAGTTGTATTCCTATACCATGAGAATATCTAGTGACCGCTTATTCGACACTCGTACTTTGATCGTCATCTAACGTCTGGTCGTAACTGGGACCATAACGATGGCTTTTGGGTGTGAACTAGAATAATGTATTGGAACAGAGATTATTCGAGAATGGTACTTACTCCTCCAGGCGATGGAGAGATGCATCCTCTAGGCCATCTCAATATTATCATTGCCACCCAATCGTCTGGCCAGACACAGCGTGATTTATCACGGGACAATGAGAATACGAAATGAGAAAAGAGAATGATATTGGTACGAGAATTATATGTGTTATGATCAAAGGGTTTGATCGCACTAGAGCACATTGTCTCAATCTCGAGATATCATTGGTATCGTGTACGTAAGGGGATTAGCGTAATGAGAAACACATAGGTTATGTCGTTCACTCGTGAACACATAGGAGCCAGTACGGCCGTCTAGGTCCCAATGCTGGTTATTGTCTCGTAAGCTTCCGGACATGTCTATGTGTTACCGAACCTTCCGAGTCACACACTTAAGCTGTGAGTCAATCTTTTATTTAGAGAATAAAGTTGTAGTTTTAGTGGTTATGAGAAGTGGTCGGAGTCTCTCCGATGTCACAAGAACAACTCCGGAGTAATTCAGAGGTGTTCCGGTGAAGTTATCATGAGAGGGAAATAATGCCGGTATAGGGCAGATTTCCCGAGAGAGAAATATGGCAAACATGAGATGTTCCGGGATGTCGGGAAGTGTTTCCAACACAAGTGGATAGAGTCGATGATTTTATCTAAAGAGTATATATGGTTTCGGAAGAGTTTCGGAGGTTTGCCAATAAGGGGGGGAGTGCCGGAGGAGGAAGGGGGAGCCCTGGGGGCCGAACCGCACCTGGTGCGGGTAGGCTGGCTGGGCCCCACCTCCCTGGCCGGCACACCACCACCTCTCCCTCTCTTTCCTTGTTTAATTTGAAGATTTAAAAGAGTCTGAATTGGAAAATGAAAGAATAAAGAAAAAAGGCAAAAAGTCAAAAAGTCAAAGAAGGGAGGTTTCGGGGGAGGAGTCCTTGTTGGACAAGGACTCCCCCCAAACCGACTTGGGCAAGGGGTCGGCCAGCCTCCTAGGGCTGGTGCACCACCTCCCCTCCCCTTTATATACTCCACCCTCTCCCCCAAGGAGAAGACAACAATTGCTCTTGCACAAGTTCCTCTCTCTTGATATTGTGCAATTAGACGATGCTCTAATTAGACGTTGATCTAATTTCTCTCTAGTAGATCTCATGTGTTGACAATTAGATCTCTCTAGTCTCATATAGATCTAATCAAGTTCGATTAGATCTACCACCTAAACTACGCCAAAAGGCAGTCTCTCTTCGTTGGTGCTAGTAGCTCTAGGCGGCGAACGTCGGCACGACGTACGTGTGGATACTGTTAGAGCGGGGTTGTGCAGGTAGTTCCTCAACGACGGATCGGTAACAATCTCACCTCCCGACGTGGACGTGAGATTCTTCATCAGGCTTCACCAACATCTACTTCGACAAGCACAAGATCTTCCGCAACGGTGTTTGTAAGTATCTAGATCTAGCATTATGGGGTGTACCATATCTTCATAGAATAGATCTTGGCGGCAAGGTTACGGAAAATTTTAAAGTTTTACCCGCAACCCAATAGCTAAAAGATGCAAATAAACGTTAGAGGCGTCTAACTCTGTTTTGCAGGACATGTGATGTGGTATAGTCTCGAAATATTTATTTTGTTGACTAACCTTGTTTTGTTGGCCGGCGTGCCGTTCTTCCTTGTTCGTCAAGCTATGGTGATAGTGGAGGTTAGGAGAAGGCATGCACTTGTCCTGAACCTCGACATGGCCACACCGGTGGAGGCGCCACTAGAAGATGAAGGAAGAAGACTATACTACATCACGAAGTGTTATTTACTTGTGCATGTTGTATACCTGTTTTCTTGCTTTTCCCTTGTTTGAGCAGTAGACGTGATTATTAGGGAGATTCCTCAGTAGCTGCAAAGTTTAACTACTTGAGCTAAATTAAAAATATCAAGGTGTTCGTACTCTTCCAAGTCGTAGCAGCGTCAAACCGGGTTCTTGTCTTCGGGCACCGTGTATCCATGGGCTGAGTTAGACAAGGATCCGGGAGGCGTGTATGGAACGCCCATGCAATAAAATGCGGTTGGTTGTCTTGACGTTTGGGCATGACTAGTCATGAGCTCGGAGCACATCCATCGAAAGATGAACGGGAATCACGGCAGGAAGTTATTGGCAAGTTGGCCTACCCGCTATAGCTACGTTCACTGCAGCACGCATCCGGCCTTTGATCGTATGTTGAGCGTCGATTCCGAATAACTAAAGTCTGATCACGAGGAATATCAGTTTTAGTAAGAGCACATTATTAGTTTATCTTTAACTAGTGCTAGAAAATAATTATGAACATGTCTTAGTGAACTTTAGATTGTTGTAGATCGACACACGTAACACCCGCTATTAACCTTGGTCCACTGTTTGAAATAGAAACCACTTTTTTACCATTAGGAGTAAATATGTTTATTGGGTATGTCTCCTAAGAGTTGAACTTGGGGGTGCCAAGAAAGAGTATGCCTTTGACACTCCTCCTTCGGGGTTGTTGTCTGATGTCTACTATAACTTCTATTCTTGTAGACAGTGTTGGGCCTCCAAGTGCAGAGCTTTGTAGAACAGCAGCAAATTTCTCTTAAGTAAGTAACCCAAGGTTTATCGAACTCAGGGAGGTAGAGGTCAAAGATATCCCTCTCAAGCAACCCTGCAATTAAGATACAAGAAGTCTCTTGTGTCCTCAGCACACCTAATACACTTGTCAGATGTATAGGTGCACTAGTTCGGCGAAGAGATAGTAAAATGCAGGTGATATGGATATTAACAAGTGGTATATGTAGTTTGTGATAAAAATGGCAGCGAGCGAACGTGCAGCAGAACTGGAAATAGACGGTGTTTCGATGCTTGGAAACAAGGCCTAGGGATCATACTTTCACTAGTGGTCACTCTCAACAATAATAATATAACTGAACACATATAAATACTTCCTCTTCAATATGCAACTTATGTGCTACTCGGAACTATTCTTCTGCTGGATAACGAACATCATTAATTACTACTACGTAGGGCTAAAAAAGCACACCTTTAAGTCTGAGTAAACAAACACCATGATTTCACAATGACATCCAACACAAAGAACAACTCATGGTAAATATCCCTCTAATCTATTACCCTGGTAGAGTCACACACGCCACCCGCACTGTCACCAAGGCTTTGTGTTCTCAACAATGACTCCGGAAATTATAATGATAAAACCAATTGAGTAGCATATCCATAACATAATGAGGGGGAAACATCTATGAATTCAACTAGATTACAATGCTCATGATCACATAAAGATCACACCATGGGAGAGAGATAAACCACATAGCTACCGGTAGAGCCCTCAGCCTCAATGAAGAACTACTCCCTCCTCATCATGGGAAGCAGCAACGGCGATGAAGATGGCTCCGGGGGCACTTCCCTGTCCCGGCAGGGTCCCGGAATAGAGACTTCTGTCCCCCCGAATTAGGGTTTTTGGTGGCGGCGGAGCTCGGAGTCGAATCTGGGAAAAGTCTTCGGTTCTCTCGCGTTTTTAGGTCACGAGTGATTTTATAGGCGAAGAGGCGGCGTAAGGCGGTGCTCTGGTGGGGCAAGCGGGCCCACGGCGCGGGGTAGTACCTGGCCGCGCCGTGAGGTCACGTGCCGGCTGTGGGGCCCACATGCAGCTGGTCTTCTGGCTCCGTGGCTTATTTGTGCTGGAAATAAATCAGGTAAATTTTCATCCAATTCCGAGCACTTCCATTTTTGGGACTTTTCTGTAATAAACAGACAAAACAGACAAAAACTGGCACTGGGCACTAGGTTAATAGGTTAGTCCAATAAATGTCATAAAATGATATAAACTTTAGAAGAAACATGTGACATTTGATATAAAACAAGCATGGAACATCAAAAATTATAGATATGTTTTGGACGTATCAAGCATCCCCAAGCTTAGTTCCTACTCGTCCACGAGTAGGTAAACGATAACAAAAGATAATTTTTGAAGTGACATGCTACCAACATAATCTTGATCATATAGTAATGTAAAGCATGTGAGCTGATATCAAATCATTCAAAGCAAAAGTCTGTATTTGATATTAAACAAAAGATGATAAAGCAAGACAATTAAACAAGTAAAAACGTTTCATGGAAGATGCTATAAAGACATGAAACCGTACAAAGTTCATTATAGATGATTTAAGCATTCAGTATAGAAGTTCAATCCTTCTACTCAAGCATCAAGCAATCTTCCACAAGCATAGAAAGGATCCAGTCAAGCAAAAGTATCACAAACGTAATGAATCAACTGTTTAGAAATTTTACTCAACCGGTGAGCGTAAGCATTTGTTATTGGCACCAGGATGTTATGGCAAAGAGAACATTAATGGAGGTTTGGAAGGCCAATGGAAGAAAGTCTCACAAAGCTATAAGTGATCATTAGACAAGAGGAAGTCTTATAATCGAAGCTATGCAAGGAGTAGTGATTGCCATGCAATGGATGCACATAGAGCTATAAGTGTATGAAAGCTCTCCAATGAAACTAGTGGGGTGCATCCAACTTGGTTGCTCACGAAGAGCTAGAGCACTTTTGAGGAGGCTCATCATTGGAATATACAACCCAAGTTCTATAACGTTAAATCCCCACATAGTTATACTAGTAAAACATGAAAACTCTCTCACATGGAGTATAGGTGCTAAACATGAGCACAAATGATGACTATGAAACCGCAGGTGCTAAACATGAGCACAAGTGTGGATAAAAGATAGTAATGTTGCCCCCTCTCTCATTATTTTTTCTTTCTTTTTTTCTTTTTTTCTTTTTTTTCTTTTTCTATTTATCTTTTCGATGGCCTCCATGGCTCTTTTCACTTTTCTCTCCCTCACTGTAGGGGCAACATTCTAATATGATGACACACTTTTTGGTTCATGATGTATGAAACTGAGTGCCTCTGCCAGTGTAGCAGGATGTGCAATGATCTAGCGTATCATGGGTAAACCACACATCAGCTGTATAGAATCATGCAAAGCAATATATAACAATGATGAATGACAACAAGTCATATAATGTAAGATGGAAGTTGCATGGCAATATATCTCGGAACAGCTATGGAAATGCTGTGATAGGTAGTTATGGTGGCTGTTTTGAGGAAGATGTTTGGCTTATGTGTAGGAGAACAAGAGCAAGTTCTCCCACGGGGTTGGATGTACTGGCGAAGTATGCACAACTCTCAATGTGACAGAAGGCAATGCACAGCACCGAAGAGGCTAGCAAAATATGGATGGTGGAAGTGCCAAAAACCGTAGCTTAACATTAGTAAAAAAGAACTCACAAGCTTATTGCAAACAACTAGCAGGTTCAATATTAAGAGCATGATTAAATTCACTCCAAGAGGGGCCGTTCACGGCAGTACAAGTACCCCGCTAGATCCCCCGGCCTTAGCACGCAACTATGTTGTTTCCAACTACCTTCAAACATGAGAAGCTATCAAGTCCAACTACACCTTCAGCAATTTTAAGAGTTTGTAGTACGGTACAAGCTTTAATAACACAACCACTAATCAAATTTTAGCTTAATTAACCAGCAAGCATTTAACATCTAACTTCTTAATATCTCAAAACATTTGCAAGGAATCAAGTTATCAAAGTTCAATGATCTACAAGACTATGCAAATTTTCTGTTATACAACTACCACACACGTTGCATTTTCTGTCCCAACCAGACGCCAATTATACAACTCTCCAAACAAATATAAGTGAAGCAAGAGAGTACTTTCTACAAAAAGAACTAATAGCTATGAACAAGAGATACATGAAAAACGAGAGCTAGAAGCTAACCAGAGTAAAAACAGAATACTCAACAAGTATAAGTGAAGAACAGGAGTATTCTATGAAAAAGTGAAGCGTGTCTCTCTCCCAAATAAGAATGTTGTAATCAAGCATTGTAGTGACCAGAGAACAAAATAAAAACAAAACTCAAAATAAAACACACAAGACGCTCCAAGAATAGCACATAATATGTGAAGAAATAAAAATATAGTCTCACTAGAGATGACCTGATAATTTGTCGATGAAGACGGGGATGCCTTGGGCATCCCCAAGCTTAGATGCTTGTGACTTCTTGAAAATTTCAGACGGGTGCCATGGGCATCCCCAAGCTTGAGCTTTTGTCCCTTCTTGATCTTCTTTCATCATTTTCTCTCTTAACACCTGAAAACTTTCTTCAGACAAAACTTTTCATAAACTTCATTAGAGGGTTAGTACTCAAAACATTTAATCCACTTTGTTTCTGTAATGACACATTGCAAGAACTCATTATAACATTAGCTACTGTATACCAGGTCTTTGTAGCACCTTTCCACAAAAAGAAACCGCAAAGAAAATTCGTATAAGAAGCAATGCAAAATAAAGACATAATCTGTCAAAAACAGAACAGCCTGTAAAGATCAATTTTTTCGAGGCAATTACGTAACTCAAATCAGAAAATGATAGACTAACGAAAGATTGATATAAACCTGAGGCTTCTGCACAAAACATTACAGATCAATATCATGTACCGTGAGTTTTTGGAATTTCGTACAGTGAAGCGCAGAAAATCTGTTTCTGGCAGAAAAATCAGTTTTAACACTATCTTGCCATTAGAGGCTTTTCTTGGCACAAAAACGAAAAAAAAAAGATACAAAGGAGGTGTTACAGAGGTAACAACAACCTCGACTCAACAAAAAGAAAAAGAAAACAGAAAGCAAAAATAACATGGGTTGTCTCCCACAAGCTAGGCCTAGTGATTTTAATGATGCTCGTATAAGAGTAAGAATTGAACATATAAGAGAGCATCAAGTAGCATAAATAAAGCACATTTAAGTCTAACCCACTTCCTATGCATAAGAGTCTTGTAAGAAAACAAATCAATGAAGCACAAAGTGACTAGCATAGGAAGGCAAAACAAGTGCAACTTCAAAACATTCAACATAAAGAGAGGAGACTTAATATTATTGAGATATATGAAACCGTGTCTCCCTCTCTCACAATGACCATTGGGTCTTGAAGCAACCAGCATATAAAAGCAACACAAGATAAAGCTCAAAACTTTCATCATAAAGAGAATAAATTTAATAACATGAAGATTCCTATAACCATATTTTCCTCTCTCATAATAATTTCCAGTAGCATCATGAACAAATTCAACAATATAGTTATCACATAAAGTATTCTTATCATGATCCACAAGCATGAAAGTATCATTACTATCCACATAAGCATAATCAATTTCATTAGTAATAGTGGGAGTAAAACTATCACAGCCATCATTGTAATCATCATAAATTACAGGCATAGTATAATCATAACAAACCTTATCCTTCATAGTAGGTGGCACCAAAATACCACTATCATTATAATCATCATAAATTGGAGGCAAAGTATCATCAAAGCAAATTTTCTCCTCAAAACTTGGGTGGCTAAAAATATCGTATTCATCAAAACCAGCTTCCCCAAGCTTAGAGCTTTCCATGGCATTAGCAATAATGGTGTTCAAAGAATTCAGAGTAATAACGTTACTACCATCATGCAAATAATTTTCCATAGGTTTTTTAATTTTCTCTTCAAACACATCATGTCCCAACTCAAGATAAATTTCATAAAGCTCTCTCATTTTTTTTTTTTTCCATTAAGCCTAAGTAGTGAAATAAAAACAAGAAACAAAAAGATATAACTAAAGAATCTAAAGAAGATACCTTCGAGCACTCACACGTCGGCAACAATGCTAGAAAATAGCTTAGTAGCCAGAGGATGTGAGTACCGTTTACCTTACCATCCCCGGCAACGGCGCCAGAAAAGAGCTTGATGTCTACTATAACTTTATTCTTGTAGACAGTGTTGGTCCTCCAAGTGCAGAGGTTTGTAGAACAGCAGCAAATTTCTCTTAAGTGAGTAACCCAAGGTTTATCGAACTCAGGGAGGTAGAGGTCAAAGATATCCCTCTCAAGCAACCCTGCAATTAAGATATAAGAAGTCTCTTGTGTCCCCAACACACCGAATACACTTGTCAGATGTATAGGTGCACTAGTTCGGCGAAGAGATAGTAAAATGCAGGTGATATGGATATTAACAAGTCGTATATGTAGTCTGTGATAAAAATGGCAGCGAGCAAACATGCAGCAGAACTGGAAATAAACGGCGTTTCGATGCTTGGAAACAAGTGAAAGTGCATGTGTTGCCCCATGCGTGGCTTTGGTAATTAATGACAATCCTTATGGACTAATGTTTGCATTGAGATATCTTTAGATCTTGTCCATGAAGAAGATTGGAGTTCATGTGTTGGACTCTAGAAGATTACATGATGACCAAGGTTCCATCCAAGGGTTTATATGAAGAATGGTCATGTGAAGAGTTGAGCTTATTGCAAGCATGGCTTGGAAAAGAAGATTGAGTGAACTTCATGTTTATCTCCAAGCCATCATCTATATCAAGAGAAGAATATGAAGCGCAAGTGGATACATGAAGACGGAGCTTAGCGAGGCTCTCCCATAATGGAGTATGGGGGAGCATTTGGAGAAGTCTTCATCAAGCATGTGCTAGCAAGCACAATCAAGAAAGGTGTTCCAACTTGAGAGAGTCAAGATCGTCATCATCTAGCTCAAGTGGAATGCGCAAGGCAAAGGTATGATCTTGATAGGGTTTCTATTTTACCGGTCTCGTGTTGTTAGTTTGGAGACCGGGTTATAGGATAGACGGCGTACTATCAAGAGAGGCTCTCAAGTGAGTAACTTGATCGCATCTTTGTGGAGAGCTCAAACCTTTGCATATTTGGCATATCATCTTTCTTGGTTCTTATTTGGCTTTTATCCTTGTGAGAATTTAGAGCTTGTGTTCATCTCCATACCAAGCTCTAGTTCATAAAAAACGGATTTCATTTGGATATCTTGTGGTGTTTTTGATGTTGGAGGTTTTACCGGTTCGTCTCTTATAGAGAGGTCAAACTCTCCTCTTGTGTTATCCTCCTCACATGATGGACTATGATGTGTATATGCATGATCTTGTAGTGCTTGTGATTATCTTCGGAGCAAGCCCAAGATCATTGAAAACGGAGTCCGGATGGAAAACTTGTTGCGTTCTCGGTGTTGGAAATATTACCGGTCCTCCTTGAGATAAGGTCCACACCTCCCATGTGTGATATCTCTTGTCGCTACCTTTCCAACCTCGTTGGTTTCATCTCGTTTGGAGCTTCCTTGCAAAAGTTATTGCATTTCAGGTTTTGTAGTTTTGCTGTTTTGAGGCCGGAGTTTCCGGTCTCGGCCGGAGTTTCCGGCCCATCGAGTTCTGGAGCAAAGAGCTCCTCACGGCGGCAGTCGCTGTATTGAGGCCGGAGTAGGTCCGGAGTTTCCCGGGAGTTTCCGGTCTCGGCCGGAGTTTCCGGCCCATCTGGAGTTGCTGCGAAGAAAGCAACGCGGCGGCTGTCGCGGTATCAGGTCCGGAGTGACCCCAGAGTCGGTCCGGAGTTTCTGGCCTCCCAGTCCGGAAACTCCGGACTAAGTTGGCTGCAACGGCTCTTTTTCTGGGAGGGGTATAAATACCCCTCCACCTACCTTCAGCCAGCTAGCTCTTCCAAGCACGTTTTTCCCCCTCTCTCTCCTCCATTGTTGGCCTTGGAAAGCTTGCCCCTCTCCCAATTCCTCCCATGATTCTTGCATATCTTTGAGAGATTTGAGAGAGGAGATCTACATCTATATTTCCACCAATCCATCTCTCCTCTAAGTGGGGGGAACTTAGTAGATCTTGGTCTTGGAGTTCTTGGTGTTTCTCCTACTTTGTTCTTCCTCTCTTCTCCCCCCATAAGCATTAGTTGCTTGTGGTGGGATTTGAGAGTGAAGGATTTGAGCACTTGTGCTCTTGCCTTTTGCATTTGGTGCATCAGTGTGCTCTCCACGAGGATTCGTGGAATTTGAAAGCTTGTGAACTTGTTACTCTTGGGTCTTTGGACCCTAGACGCCCATGTGGTGGTTGAGACCCTTGTGTGGTCACTTGTAGCTGTTCGGGAGCCCCCAATCCCGTTGTGGGTTGTGCCCCGGATCGTTGTTGAAAGGCTCTGGATTTCCGCCTCGAAGGATTCCGATAGTGGAAGGTGAACCAAACCTTTGTGGTGCGGTTCATCGGAGAAGAAGGTGAAACCTTTGTGGTTGTTGAACTATTGTGTTGGTTCACACCTCTCCAACGAGACGTACTCCCTTAACAAGGAGGAACTCGGGAATACATCCTCGTCTCCGCGTGCCTCGGTTATTTCTATACCCGAGCTTTTTACTTATGCACTTTACATTGTGATAGCCTTCGTGCTTGAAGTAGCTATATTGCTATCACCTTGTTGCTTGTCTTGCTTAGCCTAAGTTGTTGGTGCACATAGGTGAGCCTAGTTTATTTAGGTTGTTGGCTTGTTAATTTAAACACATAGTTTTATTCCGCTATTATCAAGCCTAAACCGGAAAAGTTTTAATCGCCTATTCACCCCCCCCCCCCTCTAGGCGACATCCTTGTCCTTTCAACAAGGCCTAGGTATCATACTTTCACTAGTGCTCACTCTCAACAATAATAATATAACTGAACACATATAAATACTTCCTCTTCAATATGCAACTTAGGTGCTACTCGGAACTATTCTTCTGCTGGATAACGAACATCATTACTACTCCCTTCGTTCCATATTACTTGACTTTCAAATGGATGTATCTAGCACTAAAATAAGTCTAGATACATCCATTTTAGTGTCAAGTAATATGGAACGGAGGGAGTACTACGTAGGGCTACAAAAGCACACCTTTAAGTCTGAGTAAACAAACACCATGATTTCACAATGACATCCAACACAAAGAACAACTCATGGTAAATATCCCTCTAATCTATTATCCTGGTAGAGTCACACATGCCACCCGCACTGTCACCAAGGCTTTGTGTTCTCAACAATGACTCCAGAAATTATAATGATAAAACCAATTGAGTAGCATATCCATAACATAATGAAGGGGAAACATCTATGAATTCAACTAGATTACAATGCTCATGATCACATAAAGATCACACCATGGGAGAGAGAGATAAACCACATAGCTACCGATAGAGCACTCAGCCTCAATGAAGAAATACTCCCTCCTCATCATGGGAAGCAGCAACGGCGATGAAGATGGCTCCGGGGGCACTTCCCCCCGGCAGGGTCCCGGAACAGAGACTTTTGTCCCCTGAATTAGGGTTTTTGGTGGCGGCGGAGCTCGGAGTCGAATCTGGGAAAAGTCTTCGGTTCTCTCGCGTTTTTAGGTCACGAGTGATTTTATAGGCGAAGAGGCGGCGTAAGGCGGTGCTCTGGTGGGGGAAGCGGGCCCACGGCACAGGGTAGTACCTAGCCGCGCCGTGAGGTCACGTGCCGGCTGTGGGGCCCACATGTAGCTGGTCTTCTGGCTCTGTGGCTTATTTGTGCTGGAAATAAATCACGTAAATTTTCATCCAATTCCGAGCACTTCCATTTTTGGGCCTTTTCTGCAATAAACAGACAAAACAGACATAAACTGGCACTGGGCACTAGATTAATAGGTTAGTCCAATAAATGTCATAAAATGGTATAAACTTTAGAAGAAACATGTGACATTTGATATAAAACAAGCACGGAACATCAAAAATTATAGATACGTTTTGGACGTATCATTGTCAAAACTACTTGTGAAAGGGAAGCTCACACCTTGAAGAATGATGAGGATGTATCTATCTAATGTCTTATGTTGACATGCATGGGCCATGAGTTGCAGAAGCGGTTGGATCGCACATCTGCTGAGCGACATGATTGTCGTACTCACAACCATGTTCCAGACTAAGGCAAAGACTGAGAGTTATGAGATAACAAAGGTTTTCTGGTCATGTCACGTGGTAGAAGGAAGCTCAGCAAGAGAGCATGTAATCAAGATTGATTACGGTATAAGGCTGCAGACTCTGGGGTTTATTAATCCTGACTGAGCCAAGTACAAATTTGATGTTATCTTTGTTCCCCCCATTTTACAGCGGTATTATCATGATTCATAACATGAGTGGGAGGAAGAAAACATTAAATGGCTCCTTGCTATGCTAAAATCTGCAGAAGCTAATGTGATGAGGGATAACAATCAAGTTTGATTATTGCCTAATTCGCATGCTTCAAGAAAAAGAGGAACAAGAAGGCTGAAGGTGCTAACACACCGGATAAGCTTAAAAGGTTTAAGTTCAGGAGAATCCTGAATGTCTCTTTAGAGATAAGAAAGGATATTGGAAGGGGAACTGTAAAAGGTTCCAGGCACTAATAAGAAGGAACCTGCTAGATGTGCAGGAAAGTATAAGAGTTATATTTAAATGATATTCGTTATTCTTGCTAGTAACTCTGGAGTATTGGTTGCGAAGAATTTTCTCTTGCTTTCAATATAAGGGCTGCGAAAAGTAAGAAGGATGGAGAATAAAAGGTGGTGGTGTGCGCCAAGTTTGGCGCATGGACCTTCGTCCTTGGGATGAAGACGTCTAAACTTTTATTTTTCAAGTTCAAAGATTTGTGAGCTTCGGCTCAAAGTTATTAGGTCGCATGTTTGGCAATAAATATTCTTGTGAATTTATAGGACAAGTTGGTCCTGTTTATTATGATAAAGAATATTGGAGATCACTCCCTCCAGGGATGATCTAGTTGCAAATCTTTTGAAATTAAGGGAATATCATTTGTTCTAAAATATTTTGTGATTGTGTTGATATCACCTTTGGGTGACACTATCATCTTGGATGCATCATATGCATGATGGAAGGAAATCCAAGGTATCGTTAGGTGAAACGAGTGAAGACTTGGTGAATTACACTCTTCATAGAAGTTTGAATTCATTAAGTATTCCGGCACATAGTGAGAAATCAACAAAGGTAAGTTTATGGACTATTAATGATTTTATCATTGATGTCTAAAGTTTCACAAAATGTTTTAGATATAAAGTCTTGGTGATTATAATTATGTCTTGAAAGTTATCAAGTCATGATCTGACTAAGTGTGACAAAGTCGGCACTAAGAATCTTCTTGTTTTTGCATAAACATTTGGCAAATACTCAATCTAGAATATGTTTGCTCGCTAGGTAATTTTAGCACAGTTAAATTGCCTTGCTTCGTGTCATTGTTTTGAAAGATAAACTATGGATGGACACATTGGTTTTAGGTACTAAAAGTTTCTGAAATATTGGAACTTGGTCCTAAGATAAAAGGCAAACCAAATTTCATTGTCTTTTGCCTCATGTCATTGTTTTGAAAGATAAACTTTGATGGACATGATGGATTTAGGTTCTGAGATTTTCTAAATAACTCATGATGTAAGAGTTACATTGGACAAAACTTATGAGATAAGTATAAAAGATAAAACAAAGGATAAAACATGATCTTATGATTTTGTGAAATAACAAGGGTTAGGATGCTTAATTAATTTTGAGCATAGATAAAAGTTATCGTACACTACAAAAAGTCGTAGTGACAGTGGGAGCTTAAATGATTCCAAAAGGGTTGTCGGTTCATTGGATGAACTAGGTGTGGTTCTTTACAAAAGAGACAACAATGTTGTGAAAGCAGCATAACTGTTTTCTTAGTTAGAGTACCAAGGTTTCACCTTGAATAGCCCAGACTGCATGTGATCATATGATCAAGGAGATTATGATAGAAAAGAGTTTTCTACATAATGTATAAAGTTCACACAACCCCGGAAGGGTCTGATGACAAATGTCTACCACAGGAAAGGAAGCATCAGAAACCATCTATTTCACCCAGATGTTGAGTCTTGTGCAAATAGTAAATTGCCTATTGTGCAAGTTGGAGACTATTGGATGTATGCCCAAAAGGCAATAAAGTTTAACATCTGATTCATAATTATGATTCATGATTCTATGCTATAACTGCGGTGACTCCTGAATATGTGATTCAGTGGAAAACTCACTCGCACGTGTAGAGACATGAACAGAATAAAGTATACCCTAGTCTTGCCTTTTAGACTAATTCGTTGATTGCTTGAGACCCAAAACTCACTCACATTATGATTCATGATTGTTTTCGTGGTCTAAGACATTGTTTATGTCAGCATCAATGAGTAGCATATTGTTGGTGGAAACAATATGTCTGGGTAGACCCAAATCGTTGATATGCTAAGAAGATTCGAAAGTGTCTATTGTCCTTAGTGCAATATCGCATATGGTGATTATATGGCATGTCCATTGACCATGAGGTTGCAAAAAGAATTTCCCGAGGATGGGACCTTTTATCGAAGGTTGGAAAGTTCCATTCATATTCGACACATTCTTCCTCAAGGCATCCATTTCTGACGTCGATCCAAACCTTTGTACTGTCACCCGTCACGACCGTCACTGGGTGATCATAACGTCAGTCATTGGGTGATTCCGAAGGTGTGCATATATCCTAATGTTCCAAGATGGGAAATTACTCCTCTGTCAAAAGAGAGATACTTCCAGGGCCCACTCGATATGTATGATATCCAATATGTTCTGCAGACAATGCACGATGAAGTTACATCGTGTGGGATATCAGATTACGGGAACGAGAAAAGGAAACTTACCGGTAACGAGATAGACAAAGATATAGTGAATCAGGGATTGATTCATGGAAATATCAGAAATACTTAATCTCGGGTAAAGTTCAGTATCATGAGTAATGGGAATGACGAACTAATAATCAACAGGTTCAACAGAGTGTTATTCGCATAACGGTAGCAGTGATTCAGGTAGCCCATGTACCTAACCCTGGCCGGTGATTAGATGGAAACATCTAATTATAGCTACACGTTATCGAACCTGTAGGGTAACACGCTTAAGTCAGTTCTAGTTTGTTGTGTATATGATTGCTCTGAATAACGAGAGAGTATCACCGGAATGGTTTCTGCGTGGTAGATAATATCTTTATCAGAGAGATTGGATTATGCAGACACTAGGTGTCTCGGAGTGATAGAAATAGTTTCTATCACTCGTCGGATTTATTCCGAGGGTTTATATAAGAGGGAAATATTTATCCGGAGTATTTTGTCTGCGGACACTGGGTGTCCCGGATCATGTAAAAATGTTTTATATGATAAGTAATTAATTCAGGGAATATTCTGTAAAAGGAAATATTCAAATAAGAATTAATTAGACAAAATATTAATTAAATATTAATTTATTTAATTAATTAATAATTATTGGAAAAATATTAAATAAATTGGAGCCACCAAGAGGGGCTGCCAAGTGGGCCCATGGGGCCCACTAGGCAGCCGCACCCCCACAAGGGGCGGGTGGGCCAAGACAAGTGGAGGGGGGAAGCTCCCCCTCTCCCCAAACCCTAGTGGGACAAAAGCCCATAGGGGGAGGCGGTTTGGGGGAGTCCTTGTCCAACAAGGACTCCAACCCCAAAACTGACTTGGGAGGAGTTGGAGTTGAACTCCAACCCCCTAGGGCCGGCGCTCCATGGGGGAAGGGTTTGCCCCCTTCCCCAAGCCTCCCTACCCCTTGGCGTATTATATAAACCCCACACACCCCCTCTATTTGGGATACACAAGTTAGATCTCTTCTAGTTGGATTAGAGGGAACCTCTAATTTAGAGGGATCCTCTCCGATTAGATCTAGATCTAATATCTAATCTCTCTCTTTTTTAGAAAAGGGGTCGCCCACCTTTTCATGTGTTGAGATCGCCACCTTCATATACACCAGCGGTGAGTGCTTCAAGCATGGACGGCGAAGCCCTGCTGAACTAGTTCCGATGTCTGTGTGCAAAACTTAGAGGGGTGATCCGTTGAGAAACGGTTGACCCTAGCTCACTCTGTTGGATCAAGGCTGGACTCAAGGAGTCTACGATATTCTCTCGGCTAGGCTTAGCCAAGGGAGTTCTTCCACAAGCTTCATCAACATCGTCATCGACATCTCTTCCGCTTCAACGGTGTCAGTAACAATTTACAGTTAGATCAAATATGCATGTCTTGTTACTTGTATCTTCATAGTAGATCTTGGCTGTTACGTAGTAGTGGCGAATTTTTTTGTTTTCCATGCACGTAACCCAATAGAAAGTTGTGAGGCTGACGGTGGGGTATGTGGGTTGCTGCTGAGCTGGAGTTGTTTGCCGCGGGTTGCCGGCACGCCCAGTTCGTTCCCGAAGAGTAGGTGTTGAAGCGGGCGTGCCGGATGCTGGTCTGGGGTTGTCGGCATCTTTTTTTGCTATTGGGACCGCCGGTGGGGGATATTTTCGGTTGCCGCTCCTAATAGTGCTATTGGGAGCGCCGGTGGAGATTCTCTCGTGAATTGGAACCATGAATGTTATTTTTTCTCCAAATTTGCCTTTTGTGATGCAATGAAGCCCATCAACCAAATTGTTTGAAAGGAAGCCTCCACCCTTGAGATACTCCTTATCCCGCGACTCGTAGCTTTCATCATATCTAACTACTTCCATGTGTCCACCTGACGTGGGCATACCCTTCGGGTACTCCACCTTTGGTATACCTAGTGCGGATCAACTGAAGGCCCACAGGGTGGCTCATACAAGGCCCATGAAGCCCAAGCCTACACGAAGGCTATGGACGTATCTACCACACCATCTTTTGGAATACGAAGCAAGTTTTACATGGAAGATTAGGAAACCCTAGGTTTCCACCGACATTGTAACCTACTCGGTCACGGGCACCCGAGACCCAGCCTCCTATATAAAGGCTGGTAGGGTGAAAGGATCGTATGGGACCTAGACGGGGGGTGAATAGGTGCTACACCAAATTTTAATTCTTTCTCAAATTAGGCTTGACACAAAAGTTAAATTCTCTAGATATGCAACTACGGTGAATTTACCTATATGACAAGCAACCACTAGCAACTAAGCAAGATACAAGTAAAGACGGTAAAGAAGAAGGAACCGAAGTGAAGCACACGGAGACAAGGATGTATTCCCGAGTTCCTCCTTTTTAGGGGAGTACGTCTCGGTGGAGGGGTGTGAGCTTCACCACGACAGGCTTGCTCAACGCCACAAAGCCCTCACCCTATTCTCCGATGAACCGCACCACAAAGGGTTGGTTCACCTTCCACTATCGGTAACCTTCAAGGCGGAAACCGGAGCCTTTACAACAATCTTGGGCACTCATCCACAACTGAATTGGAGGGTACCAAATCACACCACAATCTGTCACACAATAATAAGATGTGAGAACAAAGGCCTAGGTTTTCCCAATGGAAACCCTAGGCACGAAATCCCTCAAGTGAATGAGGGGGAAATGTAAATCGCTTCGGTGATGATGTAGGCTCGGTCTTCTCCTTCGATTTCTCGAAGATCAGCATGATTGAGTGGTTGGAGAAGGAGATCTCTTGGTTTTGGTGGCTCAGTCTTTTGGTGTTCTTCAGGAATGCATGAGCTACTAGCGGTTGAAGAATGGGAGGGGTGTAAATACCCTCCCAAAACTAGCCGTTGTAGCCACCAGGGAGGTCGAAATATCGGCCTGAGCTGGGGTCGGAATATCCGGCCTGAGGAAATATCCGGCCTGCATACAAAATATCCGGCCAAAATTTCGGTTTATACAGAGACTTGCATTTTTCTCTTGAAATTGGTCCTTAGCACAAATCCTGTGAGGAATCCGGATATTATGAATAATCCGGCTTTGCCTCAAAATATCCGGCTCCAATAATCCGGTTTAACCAGAGCCTCACATATTTCAACCAGCAGCTAGGACAAGTACTAGAGGGTGTCTGTCCTATAGCGCAGCAGCAAATTGGGGAGCCCAGATTATTTGAATAATCCGGCCCCCGGAATATCCGGTTTTTGCAGATGAAAACAGACAGAAAAAGCTTCGGGCTCTTTCCACTTGTCTTTTTGGAATTCGATGCTGACATGATATAATCACCTAACTCACGCATTACTTAATTCACAATTAGATTATCACTAGTGTTATTGCCTAACACACAAAACCAACGTGGGATTAAGAAATGTTCTTTCAGAGGGGCCGCCAAGAAAGACATCCAGAACCCTAGCGAGATTGAATCTCCATCACCATAGCCATCTCGGCGACATTGTAACCTCGAATCAATGCAAATCAGACAAGCAGGAAGTTGGGTGTTACCCTCCGGGGGCCTGAACCTGGGTAAATCCTCTCCCTTGTTAGCCGACAATACTACCAACACACTTGTTTCCCCCTCCTTCGAATCCCTAGTACTATCAACGATGGGTGTTGACTGGGTACCCCCACGTCACCACCCTTTTCACCGTGAGATCATTCCGCGCGATCAATATAAATGTGGTCACGACACAAAGTGGGATGTGGTGAGGGAGGTTGGCCAATTCTTTGGGTGGCAGGGTTTTAACAACACGTAGCCATTCTTGTAACTAAGAACAATTAGGCCATGAGATAAATTAACAATTTATATACTCCAACACCAAACTAGTGATCTCCCAGTGATGAGCACACCCTCTAGAATGCTCTAGTCTACCAATGTGGTAACGGCCTCAATTTTCTCGAACATCATAATAAAACTCATGGATATTAGAAAAATTTCACAATTTGTTTTTTTTTTAAACAAACTGATAAAGATAGTCCGACACTTTTTGTTTAGGATTGTGTAATTGTTTTCGCACAAAAGCATTATTTCCCGATATGTGAGCATCCACGTCTGTACTATGTTTGGAAAAAAATCGAAACCTTCCAAGCTTATTGTTCTGCGCCTGGTAAGCCGTATATTTTTGGTCTGGGAGAACACAGCGGGTCAAGTTAAAATAATGGATTAGGTAAAATTTTCATCCTCAAATGTAGCTGATTGGATAAAAAATCCTTCTGAACTAAATTTTGGTCTGATTTGGACCCTGACTTAACCAAAACCATTTAAATCCCCCTTTAGCTGATTTGACATGATTTTGGGCGGTTTTGTTGTATCTAGCGGGCGATGGCGTGTGGGACCCAGTTGCCAGTAGAGGGTTGTAAAATTCCCCAATCCGCCCCCTCTCTCTGTCTCATTTGCTTCTATATACGAACCCTAGCTTAGCCACCGTAGCGTGATGCACCGCCTCCGTAGCCCGTTCCGCCGTCGGGGATTCGTTGCCATGTCAATCGCTATCTAGAGCTGCAGTGCGCCGTGGGGCTTTTGATTAATTCTTGTATTTTATGTATGAATTGTTAAATTTATTTTTGCTTGTGTTATACTGAGACTTATTTTAAATTTACTTTGATTTTTTTTAAATTTGAGATGAATTGTGATCACGTGTATGTGTTACATTGATATGATGGATGTGGTTGCGGGACAGAACATATGAGGGTTGTCTGCCACCGTCCGTGCACACGTCGAGATCAAAATTTTCCCAGACCGATTGAAGATGCTCTTAGAGATATCATTTAGTTTTTTTTTTAGAATCATTTAGAGATATCATTTAGATTGTGCAAATGTCTTAACTTTTGAAAAATGTTCTTGATCTGCACTCGTAGGCCGTAGAGTTTTCAGTCCGGGAGAACAAAGCGGGTCAAGTTAAAATAATCGAAAGAACATTGCAGCGCCATGAGGAAACTGGTTAAACTGGCCCAGCTGGATCCCTAGGCGATTTTCCCTAGTCACACTCACATTGCAGCGCCGCACCTCCATCGCACTCCAGTCCCCACTTCACTCCGGCCATGGCCACCATCATCGAGGAAGTCTTGGGGTGGTTCCCTGGTGGGGCGCACGCCCTCGCAAGATCCTCCTCCCTTTCCGCCGCCGCGGGCTACGACGGCGAGGACCGCGTCAGCGCCCTTCCCGACTACCTCCTCCGCCACATCGTCTCTCGCCTCCCCGCCAAGGACGCCGCCCGAACCGCGTCCCTCGCCTCCCGGTGGCACCACCTCTGGCGCTCCACCCCGCTCGTCCTCCGCGACGCCGACGTGCCCCGCTCCGCGGTCACGCGCGTCCTCGCCAACCACCCGGGCCCCTTCCGCGCCGTCACCCTCGCCCGCTGCAGGTTCGCCTACCACGAGCGTATGCTCGCCCAGTGGCCGCGCCTCCTCGCCTCCAAGGGCGTCGAGGACCTCGTCTTCGTCGACAACGTCGGCGATCCCACCGCCGACACCCTGCCCCTGCCTGCCGACATCTTCCGCTGCGCCTCGCTCCAGCGCCTCTTCCTGGGCTTCTGGACGCTCCCGGATACCGCCGGCCTCCGCCGCGGCGCCGACGTGTTCCCCCACCTCCGGGAGCTCTCCTTGTTCGCAACCACCATCACCGCCGCGGACGATCTCGACTACATCCTCGCCTGCAGTCCGTCTCTGGAGACCCTCGCGCTCATGTTCAACCAGACGCCCGACCGCGTCCACCTCCGCAGCAAAAGCCTGTGTTGCGTGCTCCTCTGGTTGTCCATGGTGGACGACGGGGTCGTCGTGGTGGACGCCCCGCTCCTGGAGCGGCTCATCCTGTTTGAAAGCCATCGTGGATCTGGTGACGATGGTCAGGTCAAAGTCAAGATTTTTTGTGCACCCAAGCTGCGGGTGCTCGGTTACTTGGAGCCAAGTATTCATCAGCTGCAGATCGGTGACACAGTCATCAAGGTAATAACTTTCCACAGTTCTACCACTCTCGATTCATGGAGTTGCAAATCATGTATAATTGTTTCCCTTCCCTTTCCTGGTAATAACTTTACACGATTCCATCACTCTCAAATCTCAATTCAGTGTCAAATTGTTTCCCTAGTTAAAAAAAGATGTTCAATTGTTTGTTTCTAGATCCTAGAGATGATATATATATGCTCCTTGCAGCCTAACTCAATGCCGAGCCCAAGCACCATGGTTCCAAGCGTCAAGATATTGGCCCTGAAGGTTAATCTTGGTGTCTTGAAGGAGGTCACTATGCTGGCCAGCTTCCTCAGGTGCTTTCCCAATGTTGAGACGCTGCATATCCAGGTGACACCAGTGTATATTCCACAGTCACTCCTTCAGTCATCGTTAGAAACAGAAGACCAATTGATTCTTCTCCTGCGGGATACATGTGTTACTGAACTGTTATTTTTTCAGTCTGTTGTAGCCGATGGACCCACTAGACTGAACCTTGCCAAGTTCTGGAGGGAGATCAGTCCTGTTAACTGCCTCAAGTCACACGTCAAGAATGTGTATCTCAAAGAATTCCGCGGTGACCAGAGTGAATTTGAGTTCATCAAGTTCATTGCCAGGAGCGCGCAGCGGCTGCAGGCTTTGCTGGTCGTGCTGACTCAAGAAAAATTTGCTTCGGAGGATGAGGCAAATAGGCTGACGTACAAGTTGAAGGATCACGGCTGTGTACCATGGGCTTGTAAGAAGTGTATAGTCCTGGTGCTAGGGCCTAAATTGCAGAATGTTTGGAGGTGGAGCTTCCGGAAAGCGTCTGACCTTACTGTTGCCGACCCTTTTAACTCATGAACCTGAGGTTGGCTATATATTTTCGGTGACCCGAGCTTTTTTGGGGAATCACTTGTTGTTCCACATGCAAGGCACCATTGACTCTATAGACATCTATGCTTGTTCTTAACTAAGGCATGAATCTTTCGACTACCATGACTATATCACTATCTGAAAGTGTTGAAGCTAGCAATCCTTTGGTTCACTGAAAAGATGCTGTGATCGATCTTGTTATCTAATGCATATCTCTCTTTCTTGTTAACGTTGGCCTGTTTTCTAGTATGTTTTTCTATGCTTTATAGATAGCGCTCCATTAATTTAATATGCTCAGATGATCAGAGTTGTAACAGGGAGCTAGATTGATGCGTTATCTTGTGCATCATGGTGATCAGGATTACAAATGCTAGGTAAGTCTGCTTGTGATTTCGATGCTGCAGAATCCAGTGCTAGATGTTTCAGACCAACCTTTAGGTTTCAGTCTACTACGTTCTTTGGGTTCGAGCCAATCTAGATTGCGTTGCTGGGGTGAGAGTTTACAAAAAGTTAAGTGAAATCTAATTTTACCATCCGTGCTTCACTAGCTCCTGAATCTAGCAAAACCAGTTAAGTGAAATCTAATTTTACCATCCATGCTTCACTAGCTCCTGAATCTAGCAAAACCACACATATTCACTGATTACTAGCGCACATAGGGTACACCTAAGTATAAGAGAGTTCATCATTGCATTGCTTACTGGGGCATCTTCGGTGCGCTTGTAGGGACTATACTGCTTGAGTCTGCATTTGCGAAAATAAATTGATATGGCTTGCTTTTGAAACTCTGAAATTAGTGTTTTCATCTTGTTAAAATCCTGAAACCTTTGTGTAATTGTGTTAGTGGAGCCTAACGAAAGCCCTGCTTTGTCTATAATGCTGCACAAACTTTATTGTGCAGTAATAGGCTTCCATGGAGCATAGCTTCAAAGGTAGGATAGCTATATGCAATAGAACCATGGCACCATGAAGGTGCAGAAGGTTTTTCCTTTCAGTAAACAGGAATGCGAATGCCCCCCATTTGCAACTTCAGAAGGTGGTACGTCTTCATAAAAAGATAATCTGGTTGATATCTATGCTTCACACACCGTCTTTTTGCCCCCAGATTGCTGCTGTTATTGATGACTTCATTATATGAGTAGGGCCTGATGTGTGCGTCTCGTGCTGAACTATTCAGAGTTCAAGCTCGTTCTGCTGTTTACCTTGTTTTTACTTGTGGGCTTGTAGCGATACAGTCTCGGGAGTTGATTAATTGGTGATGACTTGTTAACTGGTTAAACTCCTCCAAGGACAAGGGCAAAGCCGGCGTGCCGCAGCTCCCCTCCAACGCGGAGAACAAGCTCATTTCTCTGACCTCACATAAAATTGGCCACACCACCTCTGTTTCCTCCACTGACAAGTCTGTACACTGTGCTCTATCAGGCTGGAGGAGCTTCCTAACAAGATAAAGGGCATGGTGGGCAACGCGAAGCGAGCCGAGGCGGAGATCGCCGCCTGATGATCTCCTACCTCAAGAGGGTCGGCAAGGGCTCCAACATCGTCGTCATGGACTCGTCAGTGCACCGGCAGACATTGCTCTGCATTTGCGCTCTGAACATAAATACAATGATCAACCTCTCTGACCTGTACATGTCTGCCTGGCAAATGCAGGTACAGCGACAACTCGAAGATCAGGCGAAGACACTGAACAGCGTAGGGTTTAAGAACTGCTGGGTCATGACCGGTGGCTTCTCTGGCCGGAAAGGGTGGGCTCAGAGCCGCCTTGGAACAGAGTCCTACAACCTCTCCGTGGTCGAAGTCGTGAGGCCGTCGCGCGTGATTCCGGCGGCGGCCGATCGGTTTGTGACGGCTTCGTCGACTTCGACTCCCTCCCGGACGACGCGCAAGCTTCTTCCTGGCAGTGTGGACGGCTGAGGAAAGATTTGGTCTTCGTAAAAATCCAATATCCATCTCTTTGACAATGCAACTCTTATCATGTGTATTTATTTGTTCTGTAACCTCTACAACTTTAGTGAGTACTATATAAACTGCTTAACTATACGCAACTTCGAAAGAAAACATCGAAATATTGGATGCATATATAAACTGCTTAACTATACGCAACTTCAAAAGAAAAGATCACAAATATCGGATGCATATATAGACTGCTTAAGTATACGCAACCTCAAACGAAAACAACGCAAATATCGGATGCATATGGTGATCAATGGGAAACTAGAAACTGAAATAGAGTGATGAGAGAGAAATCAAAGTCGCCAAAACAAATATCACTGCTTGTGAGACTACGAATTTGCAAGATATCCAGTTGACTGGACTCATTCGGTTCACTTAACAGCATGGAATGGATCCAAGTCCACACAAAATGTATTTTTTTTGAGATAGCAGCCAAGTCCAAGAGCACATGCTTCAGTGTTCACAATACCATCAGAAGAGATCGCCCAGGTAGTACAGTCTGGTGATAAAGGAGCAGATGTAAAATGGTTTTACAGGCAAATAAAATTGAATATGCAGACCGATAATTATAATGCTGATCTCAGAAGCCCAAAATTGGTACAAGGTTCTCCGCATAGATAGTGGTCGAGAAGCCCTTCTGGTCTGCAAGTTGGGTGCTTCGGTCCCGCGGATCAAAGTAGAACCATCTGTGGCCATTTCTGATGCTCATCTTTAGCAAGATTCTTCCATCAGTCATCACCTCCAAGGGGAAGACAAAGAATACGCTCACAACAGTGTTCATTCTTGCCCCTAAGAGCGTGACATCAATTACAAAATCTTTTGACCAGACTTTGTTTGCATAGTCTCTAAGCATCCAAATCTCAATGGTTTTGTCCGGGATGCAACAACTGAAACTTAGCAAACCCTGAGTTTCTCTAAGATTAACATCAAATTGTATACGCCTAGTCTCATCTGGAAGTGCCATCACACTCCATGCTTCTTTCTCAAGGTTGAATAGTAGTATGGCCATCACATACCATGATCCTTTAGACTCCAACGATAACATATGTAAATTTCCATCAACATAAGGCGTATGGCTAAATTCATACAGAGAGGATGGAGGCGAATTTCCTTTCCGCCATGAGTTGTCTATGCCCACGGTGAACACCTCACAAATATGTTGAGTGTCACTTTCACATTTTATGCTGACCACCTTATATTTTCCAAGCGACAACACAAGACTAAATCCCATCACTGACAACACAAGACCAAATCCCGTCACTGGCAAGTCCCAAGAAGGAGGACGAGGGATATAGACTAAGTCTTGCATTGCAGGATTGGACAACATATATCCATCCTTGTTACTAAGGACAATTAAATCATGAGAGGAATTTATTATACCATAATGTTGCGGTGATGGTAGTGTATAGCAATATTGCAATTTACCCTCCTCATTGAGACGCTCTATATTGATAGAGACAGCACCATGTGTGTTGTTGTGAATGCCATGCATGAGATGAACTTTTGATTGGGAATGTTGTCTATGCAACTCGATTAAGTCGCGGTTAGAGATGGCAGAACACCAAGCCTTGCACACAGATCGGAATCTCAACAATGATTTCACAGGAAGCCTTATTAAGATCTCATTGAGGATCAAATCCTCTGGGATACTCCATCCTTCCGTTGTAGTCATTGAATTCTACCTGCTCACACAAAAAACATGATCACGAGGACAACTAGATACCATGTACAGTATATGGAAACATTTGGAAATTATATATCGATGCAATGCAAAATAAATGTGCTCAAAAGGGAAGATTACTGTGGTATTTCACGTAGTAAGCTGTAAGCGGATGCAAGAGAGGAGTATTCGGTGAGAAATAAGAGAGTAACTGTGGCCGCCGCAATGAACATTTCATGTCGGGAGACCTTGCATGGATTTCGTGTTTGGATCCGCATGGATATTTTGGTATCTCGTGCTCTCCTAGATCCGAGCGCATTGTTGCCTCGTGGGTCACACGGTGCAGAGGTGCTACAGCCTCAAGATCTAGCTAGTCTGGATGAGGAAATAACATTGGTGTGGCAGCGGGCATACGATGCTTCTAATATCTTCCTTCTATGGCAAGAATTGGTAAAAGGATTTCTCCATGTAAGGAGAGGCAATGGAGCATCCCAAAACAAGTACGTGCTATATCCTGGTGAAAACCTCAAGATCAACGTCCAAAGATCTTGAGTATTTGGCTAGATTGGGTAGCGCATATGCACATGTGGGGTCATTTTTAAGGAGTTGACTTGAATCTTCTGGTTGATCGATGTATCTCTTTGTAAAGCCTAGTGCTTACTGTTTTTTCCATATTAATAAAACTCGGCTGTGTGCAGAGGCTGGGGGCACACCCTCCATTTCAAAAAAAAATCTCCGCCTCGGAGATGCAAAATCACAAGTTTGATGTTTCCCCCATCTTTTGTAGATATGGTTTTGATATGGAGAGTAGCTTGCGATCCAACTTCAAAATTACCATCGCGAGGTCGTACGATTACCCGACTCGTGTGCACTTTTCATTGAGATCCACTACCATCTTCGATGGACTTATGATCTTAAATGGAAATTCAAAGTTTTCCTATTTTAATTGTTGATGTTTGAGAGTCCAAACTTTGAATTACCGATTTTTTCTTTCCAAAATGGCACAAGCAAATGACTCAAATCCCAACACTGAAAATATAGATTCACAAATATCCAATGTACATATGTGAAATCAAAGTGGAAGAATTTTAAACAGGCCTTTCTATCATTTGTTTCTTCGTAGCAACGATGTGGAATTTTTGGACAACGACGATGCAGTACAGATAAGGAGCACTATCTGAAAGCATTTGAGAAGATGGAAAGTGGCGGCGCTAAGGGGAAACCATAAGGATGAAGAATGTCGAGATATAAATAGCGAGAAAGAGGCAGGTTTATTTAACGTGGGCCAACAACCTGCCTTCTTGGTACTAATATGGGCCTGCCTCAAAATGTGTGGGTAGCCACATGTACATTTTTCCAAGGATAAAGTATAGTTTTCATCCTCAAAAATAACACATTGGATACTTTTCACACTGAAAAAGAAATTGGTATAGTTCTCACCCTGAAATGTGCAATACCGGATAAATCACCCAAAACTCCTCACCCTGAAATTGGTATAGTTCTCACCCTGAAACGTGGGCCAGGATAGACACCACCAGATCATCGGGCAGCTCCTCGAACATGTCTCCCACGTGTATTGCACATTTCAGGGTGAGAACTATACCAATTTCTTTTTCAGGGTGAAAAGTATATGTTAGATTTCAGGATGAAATCTATACTTTATCCTTTTTCCAAAGAGGAGAAATGTGATTGAGTTCAGTGAACCGGGAGAAGGCCCATATGGGCCAATTGTAGCTTCCACGCAACCAAATTATGGTTCTGGCCAATCTAATCCATGCATATAGGCTAGCTAAAAACTTTGTTTTTTCAAGGTGTTCAATGAGGAAAAAAGTTACTCAACTTCCCTTGAGGAGTCTTGACTACGTGCTTGGTTGCAGTCTTGCACACATGTTCATGCAACAACGTGGCAAGGATCAGATAGTCACACTCATGAGTCAAATGAACCTACATGAATTGTGGAATCATGAATGTGATCTTTCATCCAAGTTTTCCTTTTGTGATGCAATGAATCCCATCAATCAAATCGTTTGAAAGGAAGCTTCCACCGTCGAGCTACTCCTTTTTTTTGCTACTCGTAGCTTTCATCGTCTCTAACTACTCATCCAAGTGTCCACCCTTTTCACCGTGAGGTCATTCTGCAGGAGCAATATAAATGTGGCCACGACATAAAGTGGGACGTGGTGAGGGAGGTTGCCAATTTTTAAGTGGCAGGGTTTTAAAAACACGTAGCCATTCTTGTAACTAAGAACAACTAGATCATAAATTCAAAAATTCAAAAAAAAAAGAACAACTAGATCATGAGAGAAATTAACAATCAAATACTCCAACATCAAACTAGTGATCTCCCAGTGATGATCACATAATCTAGAATGCTCCGGTCTACCAATGTGATAACACCCTCAATTTTCTCGGACATCATAACAAAACTCAGAGATATTAGAAAAATTTCACATAATATTTTTTCAAAAACAAATCAATAAAGATAGTCCTACACTTTCTTCTTTAAGACTGTCCAAACGTTTAACTTAATAAAAGAGCCCGGAGCGCCGCACCTTCTTAGCGATCTCCAATAGGTGATGCAAACTAAGAAATAACCGCTTTTTACATCACCGGAGACCAAAAAAGGCTATCAAATAGCAGCCGGCGATGTAAAATTTGGCCAAAAAAATTAGGGCGCGATGTATATTTTGGCTCGATCATGTGATGTAAATATACATCGCCTGTGTGCCCGTGCCCAAAAAGGCACACGCAACTCGCGCGCGCGATAACTGCCACAAGGAAGTTTCACTCCCCTCCCGCCGCCCTTCCGCCACTTCGCATCCACCCGCCACCGACGCCGACGCCGCCGCGCGCCCTCGTCGCCGCATCCACCCTCTCCTGTGGCTATGCTTCCTCCGCCGCCCTCAATCCCGTCGCCGCCGCTCAAATCGCCGCGCCCTAGGCTCTGCATCGCCGCCGCCGAGCTCGAATCTGGCCCCGTAATGCCGCCCCCTGCATCGCCCCCATCGACGACCATCGACTGTTATCGCTGCCTCCACCGCCCTTTTGGCCGTGCAGCCGCCACCGAGCTTGATTCCGCCCCAATCCCGCCCTTGCCGCCGGCCCGCCATGGCACCGAAGAAGCCGTGCAAGAGCAAGACCGACTACAAGGGGGTGTTGCTGCACAAGTTCGGCCGGTACGCCACCGAGCTACAGCGCGGCGGTGTGCGCTACTGGGTCATCACCTTCGCGGACGCGAACATCGCCGCGCGCGCGTACGACATCGCTGGATGGAGGCTCGGGGTTCCGCGCTTCGAGCTTAATTTTGGACATTGAGACACGGTACAATGCGGAGTTCGTCGGCCCACCGGTGAAGAAGATGAAGACTCACGCTGTGAAGGTGAAGAAGGAGCCGCCATCCAGGTGGAGACCGACGAGGAGGCGATGGCGAGGTTTGTGCGGGAGAATCCCCACGTACATGCAGTACAACGAGAGTTTTTCTGAAAGCGCGACCTCAAGAGGAAGAAGATGGAGTCCGAAGGTGGACTCTAAACAATGAAGGTGAAGAAGGAGGATGAGGCTGGACCGTCGACTTCATCCTCCTCGTTCGATTGGAGTTCTGATTCATCCTCTTGAGTCGACTCGGATGATCTTTCGTTTGATGTGGTGTTCAAGCTAGTTCCATGTTTTAATTCAATGTTTAATTTCGAATTTTTAGTTCTATGTTCTAGTTCAATGTTTAGTTCGAATATGTATCGAAATTTCGGATGTTTTAAGTTGTTTTAGGGCAGATGTTGGATGAGTCGTGCCCTATTTTACATCAACTGCTCGAGTTGGTAGTTCTCGGTGCACTAAAAATATGTTTTTGTTGATATATATTTTATATCAAACCATTTTTACAGTCCTATTTTAGGCACCTATTGTAGATGCTCTTATTACTCTTGTTCTAGATTTTCGGTCAGGCAGAACAAAGCGGGTCAAGTTAAAATAATCGAAAGAACATTCCGTTCCATCTATCGAATGGCCCATGAGGAAACTGGTTTACTGGCCCAGCTAGATCCCTAGGCGATTTTCCCTTCTCACATTGCAGCGCCGCACACCTCCACCGTACTCCAGTCCCCACTTCACTGCGGCCATGGCCACCGTCATCGAGGAAGTCTTGGGGTGGTTCCCCGGCGGGGCGCACGCCCTCGCAAGGTCCTCCTCCCTCTCCGCCGCCGCGGGCTACGCCGGCGAGGACCGCGTCAGCGCCCTCCCCGACTACCTCCTCCGCAACATCCTCTCCCGCCTCCCCGCCAAGGACGCCGCCCGAACCGCGTCCCTCGCCTCCCGGTGGCGCCACCTCTGGCGCTCCACCCCGCTCGTCCTCCGCGACGCCGACGTGCCCCGCTCCGCGTGGCCCGCGTCCTCGCCACCCACCCGGGCCCCTTCCGCGCCGTCACCCTCACCCGCTGCAGGTTCGCCTACCACGACCGCATGCTCGCCCAGTGGCCGCGCCTCCTCGCCTCCAAGGGCGTCCAGGACCTCGTCCTCGTCGACAACGTCGTCGACCCCACCGCCGACACCCTTCCCCTCCCTGCCGACATCTTCCGCTGCGCCTCGCTCCAGCGCCTCTTCCTAGGCTTCTTGACGCTCCCGAGTACCGCCGGCCTCCGCCGCGGCGCCGACGTGTTCCCCCACCTCCGGGATCTCTCCTTGTTCGCAACCACCATCACCGCCGGGGACGACCTCGACTACATGCTCGCCTGCAGCCCGTCTCTGGAGACCCTCGCACTCATGTTCAACAAGACGCCCGACCGGATCCACCTCCGCAGCAAAAGCCTGTGTTGCGTGCTCCTCTGGTTGTCCATGGTGGACGACGGGGTCGTCGTGGTGGACGCCCCGCTCCTGGAGCGGCTCATCCTGTTTGAAGGTCCTCGTGGATCTGCTGATGATGGTCAGGTGAAGGTCAAGATTTTTGGTGCACCCAACCTGCGGGTGCTGGGTTACTTGGAGCCAAGTATTCACCAGCTGCAGATCGGTGACACAGTCATCAAGGTAGTAACTTTCCACAATTCGATCACTCTCGATTCATGGAGTTGCCAATCATGTACTGCAGTATAATTCTTTCCCTGGTAAAAAAAGATGTACAATTGTTTCTAGATCCTAGAGATGATATATATCCTACTTGCAGCCTAACGCAATGCCGAGCCCAAGCACCATGGTTCCAAGCGTCAAGATATTAGCCTTGAAGGTTAATCTTGGTGTCTTGAAGGAGGTCAATATGCTGGCCAGCTTCCTCAGGTGCTTTCCCAACGTTGAGACGCTGCATATCCAGGTGAGGTGACACCCAGTGTATATTCCAGTCACTCCTTCAGTCATCGTTACAAACAGGTTCTTCTCCTGTGTGATACATCTGTTACTGAACTGTTAATTTTCCAGTCTGTTGTAGCCGATGGACCCACTAGACGGAACCTTGCCAAGTTATGGAGGGAGATCAGTCCTGTTAACTGCCTCAAGTCACACGTCAAGAATTTGTATCTCCAAGAGTTCCGCGGCGACCAGAGTGAATTTGAGTTCATCAAGTTCATTGCCAGGAGCGCGCAGAAGCTGAAGGCTTTGCTGGTTGTGCTGACCCAAGAAAAATTTGCTTCGGAGGACGAGGCGAATAGGCTGATGTACAAGTTGAAGGATCACGGCTGTGTACCATGGGCTTGTAAGAAGGGTGTAGTCCTGGTGCTAGGGCCTACATTGCGGAATGTTTGGAAATGGAGCTTCCGAAAAGCGTCTGACCTTACTGTTGACGACCCTTTTGAGTCGTGAACCTGAGGCTGGCTATATATTTTCCGTGATCCGAGCTTTTCTTGGAAATCACTTGCTATGCTACATACAAGGCACTGTTGAGTCTTTTAAGACATATATGTAGTTCTTAACCAAGGCATGAATCTTTATACTAGCATGACTGTATGAGTATCTGAAAGTGTTGAAGCTAGCAGTCCTTTGGTTAACTGAAAACATGCTGTTATCTATCATGTTATCTAATGCATGTCTCTGTCTTCTTAATGTTCACCTGCTTTCTAGCATGTTTTTCTTTGCTTTTATGGGATGGCGCCTCCATTAATTTTAATATGCTCAGATCAGAGATGCGTTATCTTGCGCATCATGATGATTAGGATGACTAATGCTAGGTAGCTCTACTTGTGATTTCTAGGCTGCAGCATCCAGTACTATTTGCGGCACAGGCTAGTTGTCATCTGTGTTTTTATTTGTAGTTTGATTGGGTAATTTAGCCATCAATTTCTCAAAGTTGCATGCCTTTGTGTTGCCATAGAATGGCACAAATGAGTATAAGAGAGTTCATCATTTTTTTTTTTTGAGATCGAGAGTTCATGATGGCTGACTGGGCATCTTCGGTGTGCTTGTATGGGACTCCGGGGCGGCGGCGTTACTATACTGCTTGATTCTGCATTTGCGAAAAGTAAAACTGATACGGCTGCCTTTTGACACTCTGTAATTCATGTTTTCATCTGGCTAAGATCCCTAAACCTATGTGTAATTGTGTTAGTGGAGCCTTAACCCTGCTCTGTCTATAATGCTGCATAGACGCTTTCCATTTGCAGCTTCAGAAGGTGGTAGCGTCTTCATAAAAAGATCATCTGGTTGATATTATGCTTCAGAACTGTTCTTTTTGCCCCAGATTGCTGCATGCGTTTGGCTGTTGTTGATGACTTAACATTATATGAGTAGCGCCTCATGTTTTTGTCTGGAGTCTGAACTATTGATCAGATTTCAAACTCATTCTGCTGTTTACCTTTGTTTTTACTTGTGGCGGTACAATCTCGGGAGTCGAATAATTGGTGATGACTTGGTTAACTGGTTAAACTCCTAACTTACTATTTTACGATCTGTACGGCAGTGCTGAATGTGCTTAAGCTTGTTGAAACATTGTAATTTTGGTACATTCTCTTCTAGAGTTTTAAAGTATTCAAGCTCTAGCGAGTCACTAATGAACTAGCTCGCCGTGAGTCAAACATATATTTATAGCATATATTTTGATCTTGGTTCTCACTTTGCCCAAAAGGTTGACCTGGTTAGAGTAGTAAAGTCTCAAGGGTTTCTGAAGAGCGCTACACATGGAAACTAGAATTAGACTTCCTACACTAAAAATCGTCGTTAGGTATTCTAATTGTCAGACAGCTAAGCTGCTTCTTCTCCAAGACTTGTGATGGTTCCAGTTACACAAAAAGTTTCTTCTCCTACAGTGGCGATGGTTCATGTTACATAAAAGGAAACGACGAAATCGATACTTGAAGTTTACCAATGTTGTGTGCCTTGTGTTCGACCACCTGTATTGCTCTTTTGAATTAATATAATTGTATCTGTAGTTCATTTTCTTAAAGAGAGAAAAAAAGGAATTGTTACATTTTGGGCGAAAAGGGTTTATGCAAGGTTAACTCAGGTAGACGAGCAATACGGCAGATGATTTTTTCTACTCATGTTACTTAATCAACATGCCTAGGCTAACAGAAACACTAGAGTAAAGAATATATAGTACATAATAGATCCATAGTAAAAATTACCTGGTTTATTAAGCAATACCTAATTGTTCAGAAATCTTTTTCTAAAAAATATGTTCAGAAATATGTAGCAAAGAAGCTACAATGCAGAAATCATAAGCAGACCTAAGTATAGCCTTTAGTCATCCTGATCCTGATCACCGTGATGCACTTAGCTCCGTATATATTCAGATCATCTGATGATAATGAAATTCACACATGCGCCACCGTACAGAGGTAAATGAAATGAACATATATGCATTGCTAGAAAGCAGCCGCACTATGTTCGGAAGGGAACATACTGGTCTTCTACATTAGAACAAACACAGGGGCATTGCATAACATGGTAAATAGCAGTACATTCTGAGTGATACACTTCCTGATACTCATACTCTAGCTGAAGTCTTCATGTTAAGAACAGACATACTTGGCTACAAACTAAACAGTACGTACGTTCTGAATGGAGCATAATACAACTAGCTTCAGCACTTATCAGATACTCATGCTCTAGTTGAAGTCTTCATGCTCTTTGTTAAGAACAGACATACTTGCCTCTAAACTAACAGTGCCACCTTGCAGGTAGAAAAGTAAAGGATTCCCCCCAAAAAAGACTCTGGATCATGCAAATATATAGCCAGCCGGTCGAGTTCACCAGTAAAAAGGGTCCTCGACGGTAAGATCAGATGCTTTCTGGATGCTCCAAGCATTCTGATATTTAGGGCCCAGCACCATCATCTTACAATCACAGCTCCATGCTTCACGTGAGAGATCCACCAAGTTGTTTGTCATCCATGCCACCTTAGCCACTGAAGTAAGACTCTCTCTGTTTAGCAGAACATCCAAAGTCTGTAGCTCCTGCGCTGTCCTGGAAATGAACTTAAGGAACTCAAGTTCATTTTGATCCCCTCTATATTCATGGATAACCATCTTCTTGATGTGGGACTTGATGCACTCAATAGTAGAGACCTCCTCCCAGAACTTGGCATGGTTCCTTCCAGTGGGTTCAGTTAAAGACTGAAACATCATCAGTAGATGGTTCGTTAGAGATGATCAAGCAAGAAGCAATGATGTTCCATTGCTAATAAATAGTGGTAAGAGTGCCAAATTACTGACTGAATAATTGCATGGGATACTAGGATTTCACCTCGATGTGCAGCGTCTCAATGTTGGGAAAGCATCTGAGGAAGGCCACCAGCATCTTGACCTCCTTTAAGACACCAAAATTAACCTTGAAGGCCAATATCCTGACGCTTGGAACCACTGTGCTTGGGCTCGGCACTGTGCCAGGCTGCAATGGCCGAACAATGCACCAAACAGATATGTCATCTCTATATACAATATACACATCATTGGCAATCCTATCCTATGTATTATGTACTGAGAGATGGAATGAATCATGGAAACATGGAAAGGCAATACCTTGATGACATTGTCGCCGATCTGCAGCCGGTGAAACCTGGCTCCAAGTAGCCTAGCGCCCGCAGTTAGGTGCACAAGCAATCTTGATCATCATAATACTCTCGTCACCAAACGAGGCACTTCCAGCAAGATGAGTCGCTCCAGGAGCGGCGCGCCACCACGGCGACCCCTTTTGCCTCTAAAATCCAGAGGACCACACACCGGAGGCTTTTGCTGCGGAGTGGACTAGACGGCCGGGCATGCCATGGAGTAGGAACATAGCTTCTCCAGAACCGGGCTGCAAGCGAGCATGAAATCGAGGTCCCGTCGCTGATGCCGGTCGTGAACATGGTGAGTTCCTGTAGTTGCGGCAGGACGTGGGCTCCGCGGGAGAGACCAGCGGTGTCCGGGAAATTGAAGAATCCCAGGAAAGGCGCTGGAGTGAGCGCAGCGGAGGATGTCAGTGGGGAGGCGCACATTGTCCGCTGTGACGTCGGCGGCGTCGTCGACGAGGAGGAGATCCTGGACGCCCTTGGAGGCGAGGAGGCGCAGCCACTCTGCGAGCTCACGGTCGTGGGATGCGAACCTGCAGCGGGAGATGTCGATGACGCGGAAGGGGCCCGGGTGGTCTGCGAGGACGCGGGCGACCACAGAGGGGAGTGGGACGGCGTCGCGGACCGCAGAGGGAAGTAGGTCGGCGTCTCGGAGGACGAGGGGGGTGCAGCGCCAGAGGTGGCGCCACCGGGAGGCGATGGCGGCGGTTCGGGCGGCGTCCTTGACGGGGAGGCGTGAGACAATGCAGCTAAGGAGGTCGTCGGGGAGGGCGCTGATGCGGTCCTCGCCGTCGTAGTCAACGCCGGCAGAGAGGGAGGCGGCACTTTCTACGGCATATCTACCGCCGGGGTACCAGCCCATGAATTTCTCGACGAAGGTACCCATGGCCGGAACGGAGTGGGGAGGAGACGCGGCGGCGAGTGGAGTGGACAGTGAAGGTGCGGCTGTATGAAGGGAAAGTAGAATAGGGTTTTCACTGGGCCAGCTGGCCCAGCTAAGTTTCGGAAGCTGCTTCCTCGCGGGCCCATCCGACAGACGAATGTTCTTGCAATTATTTACTTCTGCCAATATGATCTGGGTTGATTAATTAGCTATGATCATTCACCAGTACTCCCTCCGTTTTTTAATATAAGATGTTTAATATAAGATGTTTTAAAACATCTTATATTAAAAAACGGAGGGAGTAGTAGTCTGGAAGCTTTGCATCTGTCGAGTTACCGCTAAGAGCATCTCTGGAGATCCTTAAAAGGTCTCAAACCGTATAATAACCGCAAGTTTACGGGAAGATGAAGATTGTATTATGGCCTATGGCGCATGACACTAGTAGGGAAAAGCCTATAGCAGCAAGCCTACCGCTGGCGGAAAAAAAAGGAGACCGCCAGCGCTGTTACCACTGGCGAAAGCAAAGCGGGGTTCGCCAGCAGTACACCTACCACCGCTGGCAAAAAGCGGAAACGTACCGCCAGGGCTATGTGTGGGCTCGGGTGAATCGGCGGGGCAAGCTACCGCTGTCGAAAAACTATCCCTGCTCGCCAGCGGTACGTGGGCTAGGGCTGGCGAATGGGTCCTCTTCGCCAGCGGTACGTATCTAGGGATGGCGAACTCGGCCTTTTTGCCAGCGGTATGTGGGCTTCAGCGAAATAGATCGTTTCGCTAGTGGTACCTGGACTAGTACCAAACGCAGCGCGCGGGGCCTGTGCGTGTCTCTCTCCTCCTTATCCTCTCAGCGCACGCACGCGAGATCTTTCTCTCGCTCCACACGTTTGTTCTCTCTCCTCCCCCGATCCAGATCGATCGAGCGCCTCCGCCGCCATCCCATCCTCCTCCAGCCCCGGTCGCCCCATCCTCCTCCCGTCCCTCCGCCGCTGCCCCATCCCCCCCAGCCCCAGCCGCTCCTCCCGCCCCATGCATCTCCTCCAGCCCCGGCCGCTCGATCCAATCCGCCGTCGCCCCTCCTCATCTCGGCGACTGCGCCTCTCCCCGCCGTCGCCCCTCCTCATCTCGAGCCGAAGGGAGCCTCGTAGGCCTGCGTGCAATGCGCGCTGCTTGGATGGGGCCTTTCCTCGGCGGAGATGACAGAGGTGTTCAGCCTTCTCCCCTCTGGCCATCAGATCCTGGCCGCCGCCGTCTTCGCGAGGGCAGGCATGGCCTAGATGCGCTGGACCTCCTAGCCAGGCCTGCTGCTGCCGACCACGACCCGGAGCTGCACCGTGCGACCGGCCGTCCCCAACCTTCGCTCATGTGCCGCATGCAGGTGATCTTCATCTTCTCCTTCCTGTCAAAGCAAGTACATGCTACTGCTAGGATCTGCGGCGACGACGACATCGCGATGGTGAATCATTTTGTAATGGTGTATTTGATTGATGTAATGGTGTACTTGGACTATGAAATAATGACATGTATTATTGGTTGATATAATGGTGTATTTGAATTACTGGATAATGACAGTGTCTGAATGTATTAGATAAATAGATTAATTAATGTGGTTTTGATTTTTTTTAATTCCCAAAATCTTACTACTGGCGACCATTTGGAAATGCCCGCCAGCGGTAACCTTCCCTACCACTGGCGACCGTTTGGTTCGCCAGCGGTAGACATTACCACTGGCCAGGCTGTATTCGCCAGCGGTAGCCAAAATGCGCCCGCCAGCGGTAGGCTTTTGCCTGACTGTCTCCCCACTGGTTATCAGCTGCAACATCGCCGGATACTGCAGATGATTGTTGGGTCTTCTGTGGTAGATCAGAACGGGTGGAGCACCTGTTCTTGTTTTGTCCCTATGCGAAGGCGACATGGGATTCGGTTTTGGAGGTTTTACCGATGAAACTGTGTACTAGCTCACTGCGAAATATGCGGAAGTGGATGTTTGAATTTCTGCGAACGGCCTCTCCGATTCAGGCGACAACCTTTGCTGTCACTTGTTGGCACATTTGGGAGGCTCGAAACGATGCAAGAAACGAGAAAGGAATGCTACACCCGACGAGGGTGGCGGGAAAGGTTACAGCTTATGTCGATAACATTGTCCAACACTGCTTCAAATCTCCACCGGAAAAAAGGTGTGTTCCCTCTGTCAAACCCTCTTGGGAACCCCCACCGATGGGCTTGGTTTGTGTCAATGTGGATGCTGCTATTTTCACCATTTAACAACGGATGGGCTGGGGCATGCTTGCGTGAGATCACACGGGTGCGCTGGTGTTTGCCTGCAATGGTGGTGAGGCTGGATCCTTCTCCCCTGAACTTGCCGAGGCGATGGCTGTACGACGTGCGCTGGAGGTATCGCGTGACAGAGGTCTGTCCAATATTATGTTGGTCTCCGATTGTCTGTCCTTGATCCAGCGCATCAAAGCTCCTGAGAGAGATCGATCTGATGTTGGGGCGGTGGTGAGTGACATCAAGTTGCTGGCAGCCGGTCTTTCAACACGCTCCTTTATGCACGATGTTCGTGCTCTGAATGTGGCGGCGCATTTGTTAGCTCATAATAGTGAACTTCAGTTGCAGTCTTTTTCTTTTGATGTTCTACCGGTGAGTATCCAAAAAGTACTCTTTAATGATGTTATTTGATCAATAAAGCGTGATATTTTCCTAAAAAACCGCAAGTTTACGGTTTTACGAAACAATTCGTCCGCGTAGACTTCTTATATCAGTCTGATGGAGAACGGGGCAGAGGCCTAGTGGTTGGGGTCACGGTGTGGCGGCCCAACGACTTGAGTTCGATCCCCGCGGGGATGAATTTCCAGAAATTCTCGCAAAGGAGCCATTTCTTGTTAAAAATATGCCCTAGGTGCTAGTGCCCATGGGTCGCATTTTTTTATATCAGTCTAATGCCCAATTATTTTTTGAGGTGAACCTAAAACGGACCACGAAAATCTTCGTATACACGGGATTGCCATCTGATTTTAGATTTCCCTGTAGGCACGAAATGTTTGGCGGAAGGGACATTTTGCCCTCTTTACCTCCTGCGCAGCCGCCCGCCAATCTCCTTGGCACCCCGTTGTCAATCCTCCACGTGTCGCATGGTCGTCGATATGAGGTTCCTACTCTCGTCGCCCGAGGGTTCCGCTCCTCCCGCCATGCCTCTCGTGCCTGTCGCCGGGTATGGCACCGCGCCTCTTGCCAATGCGCACTGAGTCGTGCGCCCACGCCTCCAGTTGCTGGCTTTGGCGTCAGGAAAAGTTTGAGAGGCCAAATTTCTTTTTTAGTCCCTGATTGTGTGTTAAATTGTTTGTATTTCTTTGTGTTTTTTTGTTTTTATCGTTATGTAATTTGCTTATTCATGATGAGAAAGTAAATGATCCGATTGATAGCATGTCTTTGTAAGAAGTAATGAAGATGCATGCGAAGATGAAAGCGGATTTCTTGTAGGAAAATTGTATATGTTACCTATTGATTGGGAGCATTGGATGCTAATGGATTGGAGCACTTAAGGTTGAGGTTATATCTCACTAAATTACAGAACAAGAACATGTTCTACAGTGCTAGTGGATTAGATGAGCAGAAGACTGTCAACCCTGGGAAATTACAAGATCTGGGATATTGGCATGCACAATGATTGCTCGCGGGGTGATTGTTGGTGGCCATTTGAGCAACCGTGGTGGTGCCATTTGATTAGTGGTACTAAATTATCAACAGGTTATAACTAATATGATAGCGTTCTAGATTATTGTCAAGTTTATGAACTATTGTGTTGTCAAGTTTATGAACTATTGTGCTAGCGCTACTAGATTGTTGTCAAGTTTATATGAACTATTGTCACTGAACTATGTCAGAAAATAATTCATTTTAAGGTACGTCATGGCTTCCGCCGGAGTAGATCTGCTAAAATGAAATATTCCGTTTTACGGTGCGAGTTTTTCGTTATTTGTTCTGCCGTGCTCAATTCTACCTCTCAAACTAGGTTTGAAAGGTAACTTAGACCTAGTCTTAGTCCTAGAGTATTAGACTACCCATAGTGGGAGTAACATAGCTAGTAACATAAGTGCCACATAAGCAAAAATGATGATGTGACATGCAATTAAAGAAGAGAGAGACAAATGGAGTAACTAGCTATGTTACCATAACACACATATACCAAGGCAATATGAGTCTATGCTTTGCATGACACCACAAATACTCATTATTAAGGTAGTAACATAAACTCGTAAAACGTGTATGTTACTAGTATATGTAACTCCCCACTATCACTATTCTTATACTCTCTCTCCGTTTAGGTGTATTGGACCCCTAATGAAAATATATTTGTTCCTACACAACCAAGGACTAAGGCCCCTATCCATTAATTAGGCAAATAACCAAGGACTAAGGCACATAATAGCTCTATTAACATATACTCCTAGCACATAATAGCTCCAACGCCAAACTTAGCTGGTTTATGAAGCAATACGTAATAGATTGTGTTGAAATGTTTTTCTTAAAAAAGTTCAGAAATATGTAGCAAAGAAGATACAATGCAGAAATCACAAGCAGACATATGTAGCCTAGTCATCCTGATTCTGATCACCCTGAGGCAGTGAGCTCTATATATATTCCGAACATGTGATAATAATGAAATTGACACGTACAGAGGCAAAATGAAATGAACATAAATGCATTGCTTGAAAGCAGCAACAGTATGTTAGGAAGGAGCATATTGGTCTTCTACATTAAGAACAAACACAGGGGCTTTGCATAACGTGGTAAATAGCAGTACATTCTGACTGAATCATAGTACAGCTAGGTTCAACACTTTCAGATACTCTTACTCTAGTTGAAGTCTTCATATTAAGAACAAACATACTTAATGTCAAAAAAAATTACTTGCCTACAAACTAAACAATGCCCTTGCAGGTTTCTGAATGAAGCATAATAGAACTAGCTTCAGCACTTCGAGATACTCATGTCTAGTTGAAGTCTCCATGCTCTTTGTTAAGAACAGACATATATACTTGCCTCTAAACTTAACAGCGCCACCTTGCAGGTAGAACAGTAAAGGATTCCCCCAAAAAAGGTTGTGGATCATGCAAATATATAGGTAAGCGCTTGAGTTCACCAGTAAAAAGGGTCCTCGATAGTAAGATCATATGCCTTCTGAATGCTCCAATCATTTTGATATTTAGGGCCTAGCACCTTCATCATACAATCAGATCTCCATGCTTCACGTGAGAGACCCACCAGCTTGTTTGTCATCCATGCCGCCTTATCCACCGAAGTAAGACTCTCTCTGTTTAGCAGAACATCCAAAGTCCGTAGCTTACGTGCTTTCCTGGAAATGAACCCAAGGAATTCGAGTTCATTTTGATCCCCTCTATATTCATGGATAACCATCTTCTTGACGTGCGACTTGATGCATTTAATAGTAGAGACCTGCAGCCAGAACTTGGCATGGTTCCTTCCAGTGGGTTCAGTTAAAGACTGAAACATCATATCAGTAGATGGTTAATTAGAGATGGATCGTGCAAAAATAAGCAATGATCTTCCATTGCTAATAAATAGTGGTATATAGAAAATTCAAAAAAAAGTGGTATATATGAGTGCCAATAACTGACTGAATAATTGCATCGGATACTACTAGGATTTTACCTCGATGTGCAGCGTCTCAATGTTGGGAAAGCATCTGAGGAAGGCCACCAGCATTTTGATCTCCTTTTTTACACCAAAATTAACCTTGAAGGCCAAAATCCTGACGCTTGGAACCATTGTGCTTGGGTTTGGCACTCTGCGACGCTGCAATGCCAAACGATGCACCAAAGCAGATATGTCATCTCTATATACAATATAGACATCACTGGCAGTACTATGTATTATGTAGTGAGAGAGATGGAATGGAATCATGGAAACATGGGAAGGTAATACCTTGATGACATTGTCGCCGATCTGCAGCCGGTGAAACCTTGGCTCCAAGTAACCGAGCACCCTCAGGTTTGGTGGTACACAAGCAATCTTGATCCTCACAGTACTCTCGTCACCTAAACGAGGCGCTTCCAGGAAGAAGAGTCGCTCGAGGAGAGGGGCGTCCACCACGGCGACCCCTTTTGCCGCTAAAATCCAGAGGACAACGCAACGGAGGCTTTTGCTGCGGAGGTGGACTAGACGCCGGGCCTAGAGTGGAGCACGAACAAGAGCTTCTCCAATACCGGGCTACAAGCGAGCATGTAATCGAGGTCGTGGTTGCTGATGCTGCTTGCGAATATACTGAGCTCCTGTAGGTTGGGCAGGAGGTCGACTCTGCGGGGGAGACCTGCGGTGTCCGGGAAAGTGAAGAATCCCAGGAAAAGGCGCTCGAGTGAGGCGCAGCGGAGGATGTCAGCGGGGAGGCGCACATGGTCAGCTGTGACGTTGGCGGTGTTGTTGACGAGGAGGAGGTCCTGGACGCCCTTGGAGGCGAGGAGGCGCAGCCACTCTGCGAGCTCACGGTCGTGGGATGCGAACCTGCAGCGGGAGATGTCGATGACGCGGAAGGGGCCCGGGTGGTCTGCGAGGACGTGGACGACCGCAGAGGGGAGTAGGACGGCGTCGCGGACCGCATATGGGGGAGTAGGTCGGCGTCGCGGAGGACGAGGGGGGAGGAGCGCCAGAGGTGGCGCCACCGGGAGGCGATGGCGGCGGTTCGGGCGCGTCCTTGACGGGGAGGCGTGAGACAATGCAGCTGAGGAGGTCGTCCGGGAGGGCGCTGATGCGGTCCTCGCCGTCGTAGTCAACGCCGGCGGAGAGGGATGCGACACTTGGTACGGCATATCTACCGCCGGGGTACCAGCCCATGAATTTCTCGACGAAGGTGCCCATGGCCGGAACGGCGGAGTAGGGAGGAGACGGGGCGGCGAGTGGTGGACAGAGGAGGCGCGGCAGTACGGAGGGAAAAGCAAATAGGGTTTTCAATGGGCCAGAAGCTGGCCCATCCGAATGTTCTTGCTATTATTTAGACTACTTAGGCCCAGTTTTTTTGGGGCTTACAGAGAGCTTAACAGTACAAAAAATCTAAGCCCAAAAGAACTCGAATTTAAGCAGATTTTGTGGACAGCCCGTTTTGCCCATTCCTTCACAGTGGGGAGAAGCTGGGTATCCCCTACTTCCCGCCGCCGCCCCCAGCTTCCCGCGAGTGAATCGAAAGGTTATTTGGTGTTGCCCCTCTTGGATCTCGAATTTACGGAACATTGCCAACGCGCAGCAGGGAGCCGATTCAGCAGAACCGGCCACTTTTCTTTCTTTCTTTTCCTCTTCTTTTCCTCTCCCTCTCTCGCGAGAGCTTCTCTGTCCCGAGCGAACAGCGAACCCAGCTAGGGTTCCTCTGCTGCCCGCACGCTGCCGCCGCCGCCCACCGCTGGCCGCCGTCCTCGCCGCGTCTGACTCCGAGCCGCACGCCGCCCCGCCGCCGTCTGACCCCGAGCCCCGCCGTCGTCCTCTCCCGCGGCCACCCACCACATCTCGAGCTCGGCGACCATCCTCCTCCCGCGGCCGCCCACCTCGAGCTCGAGCCCCGCCGCCGTCCTCCTCCCGCGGCCGCCCACCTCGAGCCCACCTCCATCTCGTCTGCCCGGATTGAGTTGAAGTCGAGGTCGTTGGCCGTCGCTCCGCTCCGGCCATCCGCCGGCACTCCGCCTCCGGCCGTCTTGCGCCGCCTCACTCGACCTGCATCTCCGGCCTGTCAAGGTACTTCCAGTTCCTCCCATCCTGCCGACTCCGGCTAGCTGTCCGAAGTGCATCCGAAAATCAATTCCTTATACTCCCTCCGTCCAAAAATAAGTGTCTCAAATTTGTCCAAAAGTGGATGTATCTAGAAATGTTTCATGTATAGATACATTCACTTTTTGGCAAACTTGAGACACTTATTTTCGGGCGGAGGGAGTATGTAGTTCTTTTTAGGCCAACTTGATATTTTCTTGTCTAAAATAACATGTAAAATCTTGGCAAAGAAACCAACTGCATGGGCATGTAAACAACTAAAAGGTTATGCATATCCAAAAGAAAAAGAGTAAGCAAAGCAGATGTGATATTTTGATTGAGATATTTACCAGCTCCATCCATGTACTTAACAGGTTACCTTATATTGTTGGTTAACATTAACATCAGTCTGGGAGCTGATTCAATCCTAGAAAACGCAGTAGTCTTACAATAAATATTAGCATCACAAACCAAGTTGCAGAACAACCTTCACCTTAGGAAATGTATCGGAGGACAGAAAATGGCAATTTATTTCCACTCTTTTTCAACTGTTAGCAATACTGTTGTTCTGAAAATACAATGTTGTTCCGAAAATCAATTCGTATCTATTTTATATGTAACTAGATGGAGAAAGCCAAATCTAGTGAGAAGGCTGAGAAGGGTGAGAAGGCCCAGTGGGATTCGTTTGTAGCTGAAGTATTTCTGGATGTGTGCATAGAGGAAGTATTAAAGAGAAACCGTAATGAAGGTCATCTGAACAAAAATGGCTATGACAATTTGATAAAGAGTTTCAATGAACGCACTAAGAGAAAGTATAACAAAAAGCAATTCAAGAATAGGTGGGAGACACTTAAAAAAGAGTACAGCACATGGAAGACACTCAATCAAAATGCAACAGGTATTGGAAGAGATCCTATCACCAAGACCATTGATGCTAGTGATGAGTGGTGGGAACTTGAGATTAAGGTATATGGCAGTTTTTATTTCAGTTCTATGCATTATTTTCTAATCCAATTGGTGTAGTGAAGTTGAGCTCAATGTTTTGCAGAGATGCCCAGATGCGGCCAAGTTTCGGCGAGCTCCACTTGCTAATGAGGATAAAATGTGCCAGATTTTTTATGCGAATTGTGTTACCAATGAACATGCGAGGGTGCCACTGCCAACATCTATGGCTGGTCCATCTCAAGCTGTTCCCTCTTCTGTTGATGTTGGGGATGATGAACTTTCAGGGACAGAGTTGGACACACAGGTTACACCAGGTGTCTCAGCACATGGAAAAAAGAGAGCATGTCGTTATTCACCTAGTCCTGCGGTAGTTGAAAAGATGGCAAGAGATAGTGCTGAAAAAAGTTGTTTGCGTCGAATATGTGACATATTTGAGAAAAGGGAAGAAAGCAAAAACTCCACGACTTCACAGAACTCGGAGCCCTCACAGGCGAGAGTTGATCCAGTGAGGCAGGAGTTTTTGGATATGATGGCCAAGGTTGTTGCTGATGGGTGTGGACCTGGTACCCATGAACATTTCTATGCTTCACAGTTGTTTTTGAAGGCTGAATACCGTACTGCCTTCAGTTGTTACATGGAGGCTTCAAGTGATGTGAGGCTTGAGTGGATCCGGATGGCATGGGAGGAGAGGAAAAATTAGTTGGGATTGTAATTTGCTATCTATTTGTATTGAACCTATAAGCTATCTATTTGTATTGAACCTATAAGCTATATATTTGTAATTTGCTATCTATTTGCTTCGAACCTAAGTAGATAGTTATGCTATCTATTTGAAATTTTCTTCGAACCTATTTATTTGATTGGAACCTATAAATTTGTATTGTCTTCATGAACCTATCCATTTATATTTTTATTGCCTTCCCGTATATGTTGGTAATTAATTGTGTTGTTTATGTGGCAGATGGATAGCACAGGTGATGAAGATGATGATGATTATGATATGTTCATGGTTGCAATTGCCGTGTATGCTAGCCTATGTACTGAGAAGTTGCCGTATGCACCGCGAAGAAATCCAGAGATAACAGGTATTCAATGGGTGAAAAAAAAGCAAATGCACAAGTTTTCTATTCTTTGTTCTGGATTAGGAGGTCTGTGTTTTACCCATTGCTTGATCTATTGGTTGGAACCTATGATCTTACATCAAGTTGCAACATGTCCGCAAAAGAAGCATTGGCACTCTTTTTATGGAGTGTGGGGACATGTCAAACAACTGATAATGTTGCTGATCGATTTGAGCATAGTCGGTCTACAGTTAGCAAGAAGTTTTATGAGGTTCCAGACTATGTGGACCGCATGGCTGGTGATTACATTAGGCCAAGAGATAGAAATTTCACCGAAGTGCATCCTAAAATGCAAACTACAAGATTTTGGCCACATTTCAAGAATGCCATTGGGGCTATAGATGGAACACACATTAAAGTAATTGTGTCAAAACAACTTGAGGCACAACACAGGAACAGGCACGGATATACAAGTCAAAATGTGATGGCGATTTGTGATTTCGATATGAGGTTCACTTTTGTTGTTGCTGGATGGCCCTGCTCAGTTCATGACACACGTGTATGGACCGACACTCAAGTGTCATATCCCCATTATCCCCACCCCCGACAGGTAATCTTTTGTGTACACTTTTTCTAAAATGTTTCCACATATGTAATATGTTAGCTAATAATTATATTTTGTATCACCGCAGGTAAATACTATCTTGTCGATTCGGGATACCCGAACACAACAGGATATCTAGCGCCATACAAAACTACTCGGTATCATGTACCGGATTTCCAACATCATCCTCCAAGGGGAAGAGAAGAGACATTCAACTATCGTCATTCATCAGGGCGAAACACAGTCGAACGAGGATTTGGTTGTCTCAAAAAGAAATTTCGAATACTTCAAGGCATACCTCGTCGACCACCTGAGCGACAGAAGATGATAATTACCGCTTGCATGTGTCTACACAACTACATCCGTGATAGCAATCTACGTGATCAACATTTCGACATGTTTGATGGTGGAGGATATGTTCAAGAGGAGAGTGCTTCATATCCTAGTGCTCCACCCGAAGATAATGGTACCTACATGAAAGGGATCCGTAATGATATTCCTAGGAGTGTGTTTCCTTAGAATTATTAGAGTATATTTGTATATTTTGTAGGAAAGAAAATATTTGCATGCCCTTCCTTCTATTTGAGTTGTAATGCACTAACAATTAATCCTATTTTATTTTCATATTTAGCAATTAATATGACGTCTGGAATATTATATTGTGATCATACATGCGAAAATAGCATAAGCGAACTCAAATTCTGATAAGTTTGAGCATAAATCTATTACAAGGGCGTTACAGACTTTTCATCATACAACTCAGAAAATAAGCCAGGACAGCGGAAGCCCTAAAGAACTGGACTGCAATTTCTGGGTGGCTTAAATTCACAGCTGCTTATCTGGACAGCTCTCCTCTGGGTGGCTTATGCACAAGCCTAAGCTCAAAAGAACTGGGCCTTAGTGATGATACAAAAAAACTTAGTGATGATACAATCTCAGGTAGACTACTTATGGTGATCATTGACCAGTAGTAGGTCAAATACCGATGAATATTTAAACGCATGGGTGCTGCTACCTTTCCTCCGAAAAAACCGGTCTCCTCTCGGTGGCGATTAGGGTTTCGGGAGGCGATTGGCGGCGCCTGCTGACTCGTTGGCAGGGCGATCGGTGATTCCCGGGCTCCCAAGGCGAGGGAGATGAGTTCCGACGCGGGGAGAGGCAAGCAGCACGAGGCCTCTTCGTACCGGGCGGAGAGAGCAAAGTTGGAGGAGGCGTTGGGCAGGCTGGATATCACCGAGGAGGAGGCCACACCTCTGGTGATTGATGATCGTGATGAAGAACCCAAGGAGAGGTGGATGCTGGCCGGTCGGGTTCTGCACCGGACAACCTTCCACGTCCTGATGATCTCCAGTGCGCTCCGCCCGGCTTGGGGAAACCCTAAGGGGTTGACCTTCGGACCGGTGGGAGAAAACACTTTTGTGGCAGAATTCGGTTCGAAATTGGATCGAGACCGGGTATGGGAAGGGGCGCCATGGCATGTGAGCAGAAACGCGGTCATACTCTCTGATTTTGATGATTGCATGCGTCCTTCGGAGCTAAAGTTTGAGAAGATCCAGTTATGGGCGAGGGTTCTAAACCTTCCGTTCAACCTTCGTGATAAAAAGTGGTGGAGGCCTATTGCCAGCAGATCGACAAGGAAGTAACCAATGTGTGTTTTGACCACGCTGGAGGGTTTTTTAGGGCAAGGGTTTCTCTGGAGGTGAGCAAACCATTAAGGCGATGGGTGCTCATAGATTCAGCAAAGAGGCAGAAGACTGATATGTATGAGGTGCCATATGAAAACATCCCGTACTTCTGCTTCTCTTGTGGTCGCATTGGCCACTCTGATCTCTATTGTTCGATGCCGGGGACTCGTGGTCCAAATGGAGAGCTACCATTTGGAAAAGATCTTCGTGCTCCGGATGAAAGAAAGAAGGTGTACTCAGGCGAGAATTCTTCGAGAGAGCAGTCAGCATCTCAGAATAACATGACTAACACGAAGAACTCAAGCACTGAGGTGGAACGTGGTACTGAGGTGACATCTCCAATGAAGGCCAAGTATCAGAACAAAAGGAAAGGAGATGAACGTGGTCAGAAGCAAGTGTACCGGCGGGTTTCACTTCCTCTCCTGACAAATACTGCACATGAAGATGGGAGGGAGGAGGATGCACCCACCGAGGCTGATGGTGGTGTTAAAGAGAGAGATCCTAAGAAGAAGAAACCAACACCGACGAGTTCGGAAAATTCGGCAGTGGCTGCTCAGCAGCACTGCCCGGATCAATGAGTTGCATAAGCTATAACAGTCGAGGGCTTTGGAACCAGTCGACTGTTCGTGAGCTTCATAGTATCGCGAAGCAAGAAGGGCCCTGTCTCTTGTTTGTGATGGAGACAAAAATTGCGGCGAAACGAGTGGAAATGTTGCGGAGTCAGCTAAGCTTTGCAGGCTGTTATGCCATCAGTAGTGATGGGCTTAGTGGAGGGGTTGGTCTGTTTTGGTCGGCAGACGTTGAGGTGGAGATTAAGAATTATTGTTCTTGCCATATTGATTGTATGGTGAAGATGCGAAATAAGGAGTGGAGATTCACGGGGTTTTATGGTGCCCCACGAGTTGAAGATCGTCACCAAAGTTGGAGATTTTTGCGAACTCTCTTTGCGATCAGGCACCCAGCATGGTTGGTGATGGGCGACTTCAACGAAACCTTCTACGCCTCCGAACATTTCTCGAGAGCAACAAGGCCGGAATGGCAAATGAGAGCGTTTCGGGAGGCGGTAGATGACTGTCTTCTCCTGGATTTGGGATGGTCTGGAGCTGAATATACTTGGGACAATGGACAAGTAGGTGCAGCGAATGTTAAAGCAAGGCTCGATCGTGCTCTTGGGAATATCCCACTTGTTACTATGTTTGAGAATTTGCGTGTACGGCATGTTTTCACAACGGAGTCTGATCATTGCATGGTGGTGGCAGAACTTCGTGATGGCATGGCTGGGGATCAAGTGAGAAGAGAAAAGCAATTCCGTTATGAAAATGTTTGGCAGACTCATGTTGACTACGATAAACTTGTGGAGGAAAAGTGGCAAAAGGGTGCTGGGAGCCGAGGCCTCGAAGGTGTCGTCAGTGCCCTAACAAATCTGCAACATGAGCTTAGTGCTTGGGGAGCGCAAGAGTTTGGGTGTCTTGCGCGCAAAGTTCGCAAGCTTCGGGAGAGATTGAATAAACTCCGAAGTAGGGCGATCGGACGTGGTCCTTCTGATGAAGAGAAAGCTATTTCGAAGCAACTAAAAGAAGCTCCTCGCCATGAGGAAATTTGGATGAAGCAAAGATCCCGAGTTCAGTGGTTACGTGAGGGCAACCGAAATATGGGGTACTTTCATGCCCAGGCAGCTCAGAGGAAACGAATGAATAAAATAGAACATCTGCAGAGGGCTGATGGGTCGTTGTGTGAATCTGTTGATGAAAATAGGAATGAGGTCCAAGGGTTTTATACTTCCTTATACACTTCTCAGGGATTTCAGCCCATGGAGGAGCTGCTGGATCTTGTTCCTGCTCGGGTGTCAGATCAGATGAATGATGACCTGGACAAGATGTTTACGGCTGAAGAGGTACGTATGGCTTTGTTTCAGATGGCACCGTCAAAAGCCCCGGGCGTAGACGGTTTCACGGCTGGCTTCTTTCGGCGGCATTTGAGTTTACTCCAAAGTGACATTGTTGCTGCGGTTTTGAGTTTTCTGAACGGTGGCGAGCTGCCTTTGGGAATGAACGACACTTCTATTACTCTGATCCCTAAGGTACGGCACCCTCAGAAGATCTCATAGTACCGTACAATATCTCTTTGCTCTGTTCTGTATAAAATTGCTGCCAAGTGTATTGCGAACATGACAAGGATTTGGCTCGATCAAATTGTGAGTGAGGAACAGAGTGCATTCGTCCCGGGTAGGCTTATCACAGATAATGTCCTCATTGCACATGAGTGTGTCCATGCTATGAGAAAGAGAAAGAAAGGCAAGAATTCAGTTTGCGCAGTAAAATTGGACATGATGAAAGCGTACGATCGGGTGGAGTGGCATTATCTACAAGCTATAATGTTAAAATTAGGATTCAGCTCGGGTTTTGTTTGGCTGATCATGAAGTGTGTCACATCAGTTCGTTTTGCGGTCCGGATGAATGGTGAGTTACTTCCATATTTCTCGCCGTCACGCGGACTTCGCCAAGGTGACCCCATGTCACCTTATCTCTTCCTATTATGTGGGAAGGTTTCACCTCGTTGCTTAATTTCTTTGGTGGAGCATATGTGGACAGGGGAATAAGAGTCAGCTTTCGGTTTCCTTGGATCAATCATTTGCTATTCGCTGATGACAGTTTGATATTTATGAATGCAAAGGAGCAAAGTTGTGTGAGACCGAATGAGATCTTGAAATTATATAGCGATTGTTCAGGGCAAAGCATTAATAGGGCGAAGAGTTCCATCTTCTTCAGTCCGAATACCCCTTTGGCTGTTCGGCAAACTCTGAAAAACATCTTGGGCATTGCGGTGGAAGCGTTTAGTGAGAGCTACCTCGGTCTTCCTACCGCAGCTGGCCGTATCACGGGTGGTTCTTTCGACCACAGTGGGGAGAGGATCTGGAGCAAACTTGGGGGGGGGGGGGGGATCGGAAAGAATGGTTTCATGTGCTGGCAAAGAAGTATTTCTGAAGGCAGTAATTCAGGCGATCCCCACCTTTTCGATGAGCTGTTTTAAGCTATCGAAAAAATTGTATAGGCTGTATACCTCTTTTATGGCGCGGTACTGGTGGAGCAGCTCACTAGATCGACAATCTATGCATTGGGTCAGTTGGGAGCAGCTTGCATCTCCGAAAGTTGCAGGAGGTATGGGGTTTAGGGACTTGGAGAATTTCAATCTTGCCCTCCTAGGGAAGCATGGTTGGAGAATGTTGACAAGCCCCGATTCTTTGTGCACTAGAGTTCTCAAAGGGAAATATTTCCCTGATTCAGACTTCATGAGTGCGACTGTACCTCGTGGATCGTCGGCAATATGGCGTGCTATAATTGCTGGACGAAGAGCACTTGAAAAAGGTATGCTGAAGAGAGTTGGGGATGGTTCGTCTATCTCGATTTGGACGGATCGGTGGATCCCCGGGAAATTATCCATGATGCCAGCGACACAAATAGGAAGTGAAGTTTTGAACAGAGTTTCAGAGCTCATGTGTTCTGATGGAGGGTCATGGGATATACAGAAGGTGAGGAGGAATTTTATTGCACCAGATGCTGACGCAATCTTGAATATACCGATAAGGACTGGTGGCGATGACCAATGGGCTTGGGCTTTGGAGAAGTCGGGGAACTATACTGTAAAATCCGCGTATCGATCTCTAGTGACTCATAACGAGCATAGTGCTCTAGAGGAAGGGACGATTACAGAATCATCATCGTAAGGTATGCAGGTATGGAACCGCTTGTGGAAGCTCAAGGTAGTACCAAAGGTACGAGTGTTCTGGTGGAGAGTACTCTGTAATATTCTTCCAACGGAGAGCACACTCAAACATCGGCATGTTGTACCTTTGGCAAGATGCAAAGTCTGCCTCGCTGCAGATGAAGATATGATGCATGCGCTGATCACATGTAGCCATGCACGGAAATTCTGGGTGGAGGCGCTGAAGTGGCTTGGTGTTAAACTGCCAAACTTGCACCCTAGAACTTGGGCACGGGACATTTTATGTGACGCCATGATCCCAGATGAGGACAGGCCCAAGATTGTTACAGTTATGTGGGCAATATGGACGTCGAGAAACAACATTACGCATGACAATGGTTCAACTGACCCAGCGCATTCTATGAAGAGGGTCGGGAATGATCTCGCAATTCTTGAGTTGCCGAAGAACCATGCCAAGGTCATGTCGGGGTACGGGTGGAGGCCCCCTGATGCGGACTGGGTTAAGGTTAACACCGATGCTGGAGTTGCCTTAGACGCCGGGAGATGCGGAGCGGGTGGTGTCGCAAGAACAGCCATGGACTTCATTGGAGCATGGAGTAAACCGATGGAGGGCGTTACTGATCCTCTTGTTGCTGAAGCACTTGCTCTCCGCGAAGGTGTTCTTTTCGCAAAACTGAGAGGTTTTACGAAGGTGGTGATGGAAGTGGACTGCTTGGACGTTGTGGATCAATGGATCGCACGCCAACGCTCGCGCTCGCTAATAGCTCCTATTATGTTCGAAGTTGAAGAGCTTGCTAGAGATTTTAGTTCGTTTCATATTCAGCATGTTTTGAGGCACTCTAATGTTCCTGCCCACTTGTGTGCGAAGCTAGCGAGCACACTTGAGGTATCGGAGTGTTGGATGTCATCTCCCTCTAGCTTCCTTGTAACTAGTATCCTTGCTGACTGTGAGGGTGCTGTGACGATGGAATAAAGCTTAGAGATTTCCCGCAAAAAAAAAATACCGATGAATATTTTGGAGGTGATTATTGATGATGTTGCCCCTGATTTATGGTCTTTTTCGATTTTAGGAATTTATAAACGTAGGGATAGGAAAATACATATGCTACCTATGATAAATTTCTACAGAATTTAACAACACATGCATTTTCTCAGATGTATCTTTGAATCGTGCACACGAATGAAACACATGAATTTCACTGGATTAAAGATATAAGATAGAACGATAGAGCGTAAGCGTGTTGGCCTTCTCAAAAGGCAAAGTAAAAAAATGAGGTTTGAGCTCATGTTGACATTCCTATAAATTACAGGACATAGAAATATACTTTCATAGTAATTTGGTGACATCAATCTTATGGTGTAATGGGCTTCCATAGGAAAAGGTGCTACGGATTAAAGTTCTTCAAAATTCTTATAAAATTCCTCAAATCTAAAGAGACCCTTAATTGTTTTAATCCTGAGTTGATAACTAGTGCGACATTATGTAATGTAATCATTGGAGCATCTCTCTTCTCGCGACGTGCTGGTCTTGCAGGAAGTTTTAGATATAAATAATTAATAATTACCCAACAAGCGGTTAATTGTTTAAACTTTTGAATGAGCAAGAGGGTGTGAAAAGAGCTTTTGCATAATAAATACCTCGTCTCTAAAACGTTATCCGAAGTGTAAGAAAAACCAACTGACTCCTCATTTTGAAAATGGTTTAATGAGAGTTAACAATGACTTCTTTTATAGAGGGTATTTTCAAGTGGGTCATGGTCAAAACACTAGGTTTTCGGAAGATACGTGCTTATTAGGAGGTTCACCACCTTCTCATCAATATCTGTCAGTTTATAATATTGTTCAATGAAAAGAAATTTTTGTGGTCAGTGTTGTATCCGAAGTTCCTCTAATTATAACTTTTAGAGGAGGAGTTTTGCCAGAAATAAATGCTCAAGATGTTGATTCAACGGTTGATGCATGTTGAATTAACTGATAACTCGGATTTCTTTCAATAGGGGTTAATTTCACTCGGTAGTTTTTGGTTAAATCTTTGTACCTTGATTTAATGAACGGGTACACTAGGCTCTTTCGTAAATATATTTGGAAAATAAAGATACCATTAAAATTCAAGATCTTTATGTGATTTTTTCATTGGGAAATTCTTGTAACCAAATAACTTGGAAAGAGAAATGGCACGGTAGTAAAAAGGAGAAAACAATACAACAAAAAATTCTCTAGCGTAAGTGTCATGGAAGAAGAAAGGGCTTGAGGATCTCATAGATTTGCTCGTCTCTTTTAGAATTGTTTTTGTAATCGATGTAATCGTGTACTCTTTGCTGGTTTAATATATATGGTAAAATTCAAAAAAAAAGTTTTCTAGCGTATTGTTCACGTGAATTTTAATTTACATCATCCTAACAAATAACAATATTAAGAATTTGTTCGGAAATTGGTTGAACAGAGTGCATAAGAAAGATAAAGTTCAAATTCGAGTAGGTGTTTTTCTTTACTTTGTGCTATTTGGAATGTACACAATGACTTTGTTTTTAACAATTTTCCATTTTGCGGGTTATCCCTTTAGCCACACACTGGATTTGTTTGTGGTCTTTTCGACAGAGATCTGACAAGCCATGGATTTTTGGTGCACCCGCTTAGACATGGTTGCACATGATTTGTGCAACCGGTGTGAATGGTAGCTTTACAACATAATAACATGTTGATACAATTATTTTTAGATGGTTGATTCATATATCACACGACTCGGAAACATAACTTGCGGAGAAAAAAATTCTTGAAGATCTATTTCCTTTTTTCAGGCCAGACAACTGTTGACGACACCCACGACATGAAACTTCACCTCGCTATAACACACTTAAGCAGATTGTTGACGCATGCATGCATGGAACAAATCAAGCACGATATCCATCGATCAATCTATGGAATAGTACATCACGAAGATGCAGACTACACTAAACACTAACAGATCAACAACAACAAGACGGCACGAAGCTGCTTCTGCCATGCGTTGTTGGTCGACTTGGCGGGTAGCTGTAGAACAGCGAAAAAACCCCCACACACGCATGGCAACCCGGCGGGTGGACCAAGATGGAGATGATCGTCGAGAGCGGTGCGTTGAAGAAGTCGGCGCGCACGCTTGAGCGAGTGGGCTACCAGCTTGGACAACATGAGAATGGCCACCGGGCGGGAGAGACACAGGATAAAACCGTGGGATGCGAACTCTCTAGGATAGAGGGGCGTGATGGATCATGGATGAGACAATTACGGGAAGACGACACTACTAAAAAGGAAAATAATGTATTTGAGGTAAGAGAAAAAGTCTAAACAACCCACAGAATCGACGGCTGATTTTACGCAATACTACTTCCTCCTGTCACTAGTAAATTGTACCGTAAAAAACTTAAGTCAAATTGAAGTGTTCTTAGAAACAAGGCAACATTTTCATTTGCGATTTACTCTATACGTTGCCGTTGGTTACTGAGGCAGAGGCACTAGCTTTAACTGGAAATTATCTGAAGCAGCAGCTGGTTCCACACGTCGATCGGTCCCGGCAAGCACCAGTGCAGGCAGTCGACGTCGAAGCCGCCGTGCTCGCCGGCGCCGTGGCCGTACCGGTCCGGGTGCCCGTCCGGCCGGTGCAGCATGATCCCGGTCACATCCAACAGCCTGAGACGCACGCCGTTCACCCTCGCCACCGCCTCCGCCGCTCTGAATTCTTCCACCTGAGCCCCGTAGAACTGGGCCTCCGGCTCCGCCATTTCCGCCGACTGGTTCCGGTCGAAGGGCCGCGTGCTCGGGCACTCCCCGCCGTCGAACCACCCGCCGTGATTGTAGTGCGTCGGCGCCACCGTCCGCAGGATAGCCGTCCCCTTGAACCCTTCAAGCCCCGCCGCCAGCGCCCGGAGCAGGGTGCGGAACGCCGCGCGCTGCGCGTAAGCCGGCGGGAGAGCGGTGACGCTGTTGCCGTCCGTTTTGGCGCCACAGCCGTGGCAGCCGACGGCGCTGCCATGGCGGTAGTACACCGCCGGGCGCGCGAACCAGTGCGACGCGGACACGACCACGTAGTCGTACTCCTTGGCCGCGGACATCCACCGCTCGTCGGGCTCGTCGAGGTGGAGATCGGTCGGCCCGGCGAACACCTCCCCTTGCCGGTCGGGGCCGACCGCTGCCGGCGGTCCGTGCGTCAGGTGCCACCGGACCTGGAACGGCGTCCAGAAGAAGGAGACGGCGAAGACGTGCTCTGGGAAGCGCCAGTTCTCGAACCCCTCCGCTTTGTGCTGCCTCGTTGGGGTCTCCGCCTCCGACAGGGTGCAGATGAGGGACGTGACGTGGCTACTGGCCAGCGAGTCCCCGACGAACAGGATCGACCTTCCCCGCACGTGGCGGAAGAAGCTCGCCGCGTCGAAGCGCTGGAGCTCGCAGCCCGCGCCGCCGTCAGGAAGCCACCTCCATTGGAGGAAATCGAGGCTGGGCTTGCCGTGCTTCATGCAGTTCTGGTAGTCCTGGATGAAGGCGCACGTCGCGTTGGTGTAGTACGGGCGCGCGCTAGCGGGGTCGTGAACCCATTCGCCCTTCGTAGCGTCGCACGCGGCGGCGCCATTGCCGGAGTTGGCACTGGGTACGGATGATAAGGTGGTTGAAGGAGATTGGAAGGGACGAAGGAATAGGAACCAGAATGCGGCGGCTGCGAAGAAGAGGAGGGCGGTGAGAGCGGGAACGCGCGTGGTCTTGGGAATGGCCCGGCTGCTGCGGCGAACTCCGGTGAGGAGACCGCAGAGGGAAGGAATCGCTGGAAGGCTCTTCATGGACGATAGTGCACTCTCGTCGTACTGGCTATTGTCTAGGGATCTCTCCATTGACATTAACGAGTCAACCCAAGAGCTCAACGTGGTAGAATGGTGGATCGATGTGCTTTGATCCAGACGTGGTGACCATGTGGGGGCGCGTGCATACATGTTCCTCGGTAGTACTCTCCCCATCGACACAGACGTGAGCTAAAGAATGAAATGCTTTGATCAGAGCGGATTTCTGTTGGGAAGGTAATGGGGATAACAGCAAGTATGCATGATATGGTACGTTGGTCTAGTATGTGTAGGACAAAGATCATGGGTGGCTTGGGTTTTGTGGATAGTAGGGCTCGCAATGTGGCCCTTTTGGCTAAGTGGATAATGAAACTAGAACGTGGAGATCAAGATTTGGGATGCCATATTCTTGGACAGGGAGGTTTCTTCAATTCTGAGAGCGCAGGAGCTTCTCAGTTTTGGAAAGGCCTCCATGCCATCAAAAAGTGGATGAGGCGCACTAGCTAGTACAGAAAAGACTATCTGTGGCGCACAGATTTTGGCTATCTATGGCGCACGGAACGTGCACCACAGATAACACAACTTACATGTGGCGCACAGACCCGTGCGCCTGGAGTATAAAATTGGAGATGGTAAGAAAGTTACCTTCTGGAACCGATGTTTGGTGTGGGCAAGTACCGCTGAAAACTGCGTTCCCTGTGATCTTTGGACACTGTCATAACCAAGATGTGTTGGTTGTTGATGCGGTTAGCCGGTTAGTGATGGGGGTTTGAACTTGTACTTAGACGCTCTTTTGGCCCTGCAGAGGTGGAGGAGTGGCGGGCACTGAATTTGCTTCTGCAGGGTTTTGTGGTGCAAAATAGACCGGATGTGGGTTTTTGGGCACTAAACAAATCTAGGCTTTACTCTTCGAAATCTTTGTATTCTGAAATAGTCAATCCTGGAGTTAGAGACTTGCGCATGCTGGATCTGTGGAAGAGTAACATTCCCCACAAAATTAAATTTTTATTTGGATGTGTTTTAGAGGCAGAATTCAAGTAACAGTTGAGCTAAAAAAGAAAGATTGTTACAGTAAAAAAAAAGATTGGCCTGGGGATCCTATTTGCAAACTTTGTGGGGAAAGTGAAACGGCCAAACATCTTGTTTTTGGTTTTCCTCTGTCTCATTTCAATTGGTGGTGGTTTACAACGGCCATGGGTTGGGGTAGCCCCCCCCCCCCCCCTGTTTTGATGATTGTTTTTTCACTATTCTTTCCAGACCAGGAGCTTGCTCCAATTATCTCGGATGGGCGATAATTGGGGCCTTGCTCTGGACAATTTGGCTCACGCGAAATGACTTTGCCTTTAACAACAAAGTGTGCTCGTCACCGTGTAATAATATCTTCAAAACTATCTCTCTTTTGTCGCAATGGTCGAGACTGGTGCCAACAAAGCGTGAGAAGGAGAAGGATTTGGACGCTGATGCTGGATAAGCTGAAGATGGCCTCGAACAATCTCCACTTCCTGATGAGGGCTCATAGTGGAATAGGATGAGGCTTAGCGCTGGTTGCTCCTATTTTTCTGTCTGTAATAACAATATTATTGCTAGAATGTTGGTGGTGTTCTTCATTTTGTAACGCGCTGGTGTACCCAGCTTACTCTGTTTGGTTGCTTTCTATAAAGCAGGGCCTTTGGCCTATTTTCTAAAAAAAGAATAAAATGCTTTTTCCCTAAAAAAGAATCAAGGGCTTTTTCTAAGTTTGATAAGATATAAAGATTTATAATATGGAACGATTATCGACAATCCATCATAATATATGTTGTCATAATATATTTATTTAATATTATAATTGTTGATATTTTCTTCTATACATTTGATCAAACTTAACAATTATTCACTTATTGACTGAATTTATATGTCGCATGTTCGGGAACCTAGGGAGTACTAGTTAACATCCTCCTTATTCCGATCTTAAATATTAATGATCTTTCGCAAAAAAGTATTTCTAATGATACTTTAACCATCAATTTTAGAGACATATTGCCTCACATTAAAAAAATACACTATAAAGGTATATTTCACGACAAACACAGTCAATTTTTCGTTCTAGACTCTAGTAATTCTTCTTACTATAGATGGTTAACCGTGGAGTACTTGATTGATATATCTACTACTTGCACGGTTGATCTAATATATTTAGGATCCAATGTTTAGCTCAACTTAACACAACCCGCCTGATCGAAAATCACGGTAACCATCTCTCCAATTCTCTCGCAATCGCAATCACATATAAAAAAACCCTCCCAATTGCCTTGACTTTGACGCCACTTAGCACCTCTGTCGGTGCCTCGCCGGAGGCCTCCCCAATGGTGTCCTGATGGTAGCCTACCCTGCAATTATATCCTAGAGAGGTAGGACAATGAAGGTAAACACCATAGCTGTCCAAAGTTTTATCATCAAATGTAGGCAATTTGACTAGCACAAAAAAAAAGCAACTCTACATAATAAATACTTATCTATACAATAGCAAAAAAACACAACCAACTTTGTGTTTACTTATATCAAGTCGAAGCAACTAGCTTCACATGTGGGGCAACTCTTTTCGATCATAGAAAACGTTTTGATGTAGAATATGGTGATTTTTCTGATCAAGTTGCCCATGTGGCAGTACCACAAGTGGGCAAGTTGTGGTCACATGTGCATACCAAAACTCTGAAGAATGCATTTTTTTCTTCTTTTCAAAACATAACATACGTGCTTATCACAGAAACTTCTATTTTAGTTCATGGAATCAAGTTTTGATCAACCATGAGACAATTTCATAAGCATGTACTGCAACACATCCATTTTTAATGGAAGTATTTCTAGAAACTAACTCGCTTTCTGGGGTATCTTTTCCCTATCTTTCGTTGATTTTCTAAATGATTCGTGGATATCGGGAGAAATCAACAATCGTCCAACAGTAAACTGACTATCACAAAAGGATGAAATGCATACATGTATAGGGAAGGATGTCATAAATACGCAACAATTTGTCGTATGAAAATACTAGCAACAACATGGTGGTGGGATCTTGCTACTTTGTTACTCCTTTTCTTCTTTCTTGTGAATACTGGAGAAGTTCCTCTTCGAGCACAAAAGCAAGTTCTAGGAGAAATTTGTCCCAAAAAAAGAGGAGGATTGATGCGAGAAAAAAAATCTTTACCTTCATTTTTGTTTTTGTATATTCCTAGGATTTTTTTTTTGTATAATGCCATCGTGATGCCTTGTTCTATATTAGAACATGATTTTTTTGGTTACTTTCAAGCGCCGGCAGGGCTGGGAAAACCAACCATGCAGGAGGGGGCTCATCAAAAAAGACAAATCAAACAAACTTTACTGGAAAAAATTGCATTCTTCATGCCCGAGATATGCATATTTGTCATTTTTTACTGAGCCAATAATACATGGTATTTAATATAGAAATTTTTACACACTGGTAGAGCAAAGTATTGACTACTTAATGGTATTTGAATTTTTTCTAAACTTTAAATTTGAACATTTAATTTTTTAAAAAAAATGGGCTATCTGTCGCCCGGGAGCCATATCGCCACAGCTGGATAACAACTCTGAAAATGGGTAAAGGTGGAAGAAGATGACGTAAATTGCGTAATTTTGAGGGACATGTCTGTTAAATGGGTTACAAGAGGCGTTGACTTGCGCTCAATAATCGTCCCTTGGAAAGGAAAAAAGTTTTTTTTAATCAAGTCGCGCATGTTCGTGCAACAAGACAGCAAAGCAAATTATTCTAGACAGCCAAACTCCGAGTAAAAGAAACCTACATGAATGAAACCATCAATTCTTCTGCCTCCCTGTGAGTATGCCTTCCGCGATGAAGGTGAAGCCTAACAACCCAATCGTCCGGAAGGCAGCTTCCGCCAGCGGACTGCTCCTCCTCCTCTTCCTCATCGTCGTCTTCACCGCATCGAACTACTCCTCGCTGAACACTGAGCGGTTCATCGACGCTGCCACGGCGAGATCCCACGTGACCAGCAATGCCAGCGGCACGGCGTGCGACGTGGGGAGGGGCGAGTGGGTGCCGGACTCGGCCGGACCCTACTACACCAACGCGACGTGCCCGCTGATCGACGGGCGGCAGGACTGCATGAAGTACGGCAAGCCGGGTTTGGAGTCCATCCTCGGGTGGCGGTGGCAGCCCCACGGCTGCGACCTCCCTCGCTTCGACGCCGCCGCCTTTCTCCGCCTCGTCCGCGGCAAGTCCATGGCCTTCGTCGGGGACTCCGTCGCGCGCAACCACATGCAGTCCCTCATGTGCCTCCTCGCCAAGGTACCTTCGTACTTTCCACTTCAGGTCGATCGATCACGATCAGTCGCCATCATGAACTTGATCGCGTGGTTGCCTCGCATGCTGCAGGTGGAGTACCCGAGGGAGATCGAGCCAAAAGACTGCGTCCACTGCACGCGCAAGTATCACTACCCTCTGCACGACTTCACGATGTGCGTGTTCTGGACGCCGTTCCTGGTGCGGTGGAACCTGACACGCGCCGGCGGGCAGCAGTTCATGGACCCGCACAACGTGTACCTCGACGAGCCGGACCCGGAGTGGAGCGGCGATGTCGCCGGCTACGACTACGTCGTCCTCAACGGCGCCAAGTGGTTCACGCGCCCCACCGTGCTCTACGAGGGTGGCCGCCTCCTCGGCTGCGCCAACGTCGACGGCTGCGAGGCGGCGCACAACGCCACCGACGTCGCCCCGGACTACGCAGTGCGCGCCTCGTTCCGGACCGCGCTCCGTGCGCTCGCGGGGTTCCGCGGCAGGGTGGTGGTCCGGACGGTGGCGCCGCCGCACTACGAGAACGGCAAGTGGTACGACGGCGGGGACTGCGTGAGGACGCGGCCCGTCCGGAGCAACGAGACGAGCCTGCCGGAGACTGAGGCCGCCTTCCACGCCGCGCAGGTGGAGGAGTTCCGATCCTCGACCGGCGCGACGGCAGAGTCGGCGGCGAGGTTTGTGCTGATGGACGTGAGCAAGATGATGCAGATGAGGGGAGACGGCCACCCGGGGCAGTACGGGCACTGGCCGCACGAGAAGGTCGGCTTCGGCATCGACTGCGTGCACTGGTGCTTGCCCGGGCCCGTCGACGCTTGGAACGAGCTACTGCTCCATTTGCTCACTGGTTAAACATTTGAGCACAAGATTGTTTATCTTCCCGTTGAATTACACAAAAGGAATCGATTAATTTGGATGTCTAGTGGTGTTTTAAGCACATCTTCCGGGAACAAAGGAACATGTACAGTATGCTTCTAAATTGAATCGGCTGGCATGCATTTTTGTGCATCTATAGTTTGCTCACGGAGCGCGAGGTTTCAGTCAGCGGTGGTGCGATTGAATTGCGCTGCTGGTCTCCACCGCCTCCTCACGCGTCATCCTCAACGATATCGTCGGCGATCACATCCGGCACCGCCGTGAGCTGCGGCAGGGGGACCCTCTGTCCCCCTTCCTCTTCATCCTTGCCATGGAGCCCTTGCAGCATATCCTCGCACTGGCTGTTGAGGAAGGAGTGCTCTCGCGTCTACGTGGCCAAGCTAACGGGGTGCGGACGTCGCTGTATGCGGACGATGCCGTCTTCTTCATCAACCCGGTCAAAGAGGAGTTTGAAGCGGTCCGTCAGATCCTGCAGCGCTTCGGCGAGGTCTCGGGGCTTTCAGTCAACTTTGCCAAGACAAGCGTCATACCTATACGTTGTGACGCGCTGGACGTAGCCGACATCGTCTCCCCTCTTGGGGCGCGGCTTGCTGCTCTGCCGTGCAAGTTGGGTCTGCCGCTGAGCTTGCTCAAGCTGCGGAAAGTGGATTTCCAGCCCCTTCTCGACCGCGTCGCGAGCCGGCTGGCTTGCTGGAAGGCTAAGTTCCTGTCCGCGGCGGGAAGGCTGGTTCTACTCAATGTTGTCTTGTCTGCTCTATCGGTCTACTGGATCTCGGTCCACGCCATGCCGGCCTGGGTCCGGAAGGAGATCGATCGCGTTCGGCGCGCGTGGTTGTGGCGCGGTGAAGAGACGTGCCATGGCGGGCATTGCAAGGTTGCCTGGAGTAGGATCTGCCGCCCTCGGGAGCTTGGAGGCCTAGGGATTGTCGACCTTGATCGCTTTGGAACAGCGCTGCGTCTCAAATGGCTTTGGCTGGAGCGTACGGCCACGGACAAGCCTTGGATTGGCATGCCAGTTCCTTGCTCCTTGGCGGATCGCAAGATGTTTGCTGTGGCTACGACGGTTGCTATTGGGGATGGCCGCATTGCAAGGTTTTGGTTCGATAGCTGGATGGAGGACGGGGCGCCCTTCATGGTCTTCCCAGGACTTTTCGCTGCTTCGCTCCGCAAGCACCGCCTCGTCGGCGACGCCGTGGCTAATCAGCGTTGGGTCAGTGATCTCCGCGGACGCGTTACCACGGATCTGCTGCCTGCGTTTGTCCGACTGTGGGTTGCGGTGGCTAGCCTTCAGTTTACGGCTGGCACTGTGGATAGCTTCACGTGGCGATGCACCGATTCAGGCTCCTACTCGGCCTCCTCCGCCTACAGACTACAGTTCCACGGGTCCACGACATCACCGCTGCAGGAGACAGTTTGGCAGGCTGCTTGCTTGGCTTTTCGTCCAGAACCGTGTCCTCACAGCGGACCGGCTAATGGCTAGGCGTTGGCCGAACTCCTACTTCTGCCCGCTGTGTATGCGAAACCTCGAGACGGCAGAGCACCTTCTGGTGGATTGCCCTTGGTCACGATCGTTGTGGATCAGAGTTGCGGACAAGTTCGGCATAGCTCTGCTTCGCCCGGCTTCATGGCAGGCCTCTCCTTTGCCCTCGCTAGCGGCGTGGCTGGCATCCCTGTCGGCTTTGGCTGGGGTTGCAGCTAAGACGGCAAAATCGTTGGCGCTGCTCGTCATCTGGGCGATTTGGCGTGAGCGCAACGCGCGCATCTTCAGGGACACTCGGCGCTCCCTGTGGCTGCTGCTCAGGAGGTGTTCGACGAGGCTGCTTCTTGGACCTTGGCTGGCTGTCGGCACCTTCGATGCCGCGAGTAGTTGTTTTACCTTTGGGCCTGGCCCTTGTACTGTTCTTTGGCTCGTTTGAGTTTCTGTAACTCACTTCTTTCTATCAATATAAAACGCAGATCTCCTGCAGTTTTCCTCAAAAAAATAGTTTGCTCAAAGTTAAACTTTACAGTTGGACCAACTATATATAGAAAAAGCGTAGACACTTATAATCCTAAAATCAATATAGGTGGAACCATCATAAAATATATTTTCTTATCATGTGGACTTGGATGTGGTGTTTTAAGCATAGTTCAAAATGGCCTCACTATGGCTTTTTTGGAGCCCTCCCGCTAAAGGTATGTGTGATATCCCGAAATTAATTCTGATGACAAACCGTTCGTACTTATCCAACTTGTCAGAAGAAGAAATAAATAGGAGTGTGATACCTTTTAAATATAGGTTTGTAAATAGGAAGAAAATAAAGAAAGAAAATGGTGCACTATTACTAGAACGCACGATCTAGTGTGTGCAGGTCTGAGAATTTTTTTTAAATAATATTATTTTTAGTACTAATTTCGGGTAATAGTACGCGCTGCAATGAAATTTGAAAAATAGCGTGGCGTCGGCCCGGAGCGAGCCGAAAGTAGGCTTTCGGCCTGGAGGGGGCCGAAAGTAGGGTGTCGGTCGACTGCTGCATGCAGCTCTGAGCAGCTCTGCGCGCGCGGCAGGCAGGGCCCGCGTGTGTCGGCCTGGAGCGAGCCGAAAGCTGCTTTCGGCCTCGAGGGGGCCGAAAGTTAGCTGCACACCGGCCACGCCTCCTTCCTCTTCCTTCTCTCCTCTTCTCTCTTCCTTCTTCCCTGGTTCCTCTTCCTCCTCTCCTCTTCCTGCTCTTCCTCCCTCCACCAAATCCAGTCCAAAAATTTGTGCTGCCACAGATTTGATCGGTAAAAAAGAGAGAGGAGGGACGGGGCATCCAGGATCTGTGGATGGGATAGCTTTTTGTGGAGTCGTTTTGAGGTGTGGAGGTGGAGGATTGGGAGCAATGGTGGTCAACAACGGTGCCTAGTGATGGTACAAGTTGTTGTTTGAGAAGGTGGTGTTGTGGTGGAGCAGTGGTGGCGGTAGATTGAAGCCGGAGAGCGGCGCTGACCGGATCGACACGCGTCAAGGGTAAACCCTTATTAGTCACTAGACAATTATTATTGTTTAGTGTAATAATACTCTGTTAGTGGACGGTGCATATTAAGTATTTTGTTGGTGGTTGCGTTAGTAGTAGTGTAGACACTTTTAGTCAGTGGATTCGTTAGTATTACTGTCGGAATAATTTATTTGGTGGATGCGTTAATATTATAGTACTATTATTTTGTTGATTAATGCAGTGTAGAAATTTTGCGATCGGTTAGAATAAATATTATTCATTGGGCGTCATATTTTTCAGTGATCGGCATCTGATGATGCTATAAATTTGTTTAGGTCATGGAAGTGGTTGAAATTGTTGTGCACTATGGCGCCGGTAATGTCGGTGTAACCGAGTCAGGTGTTGATTTGAGTGAATTTGGGAATATGTCGATTCAGCTTACAGACCCAGTGAATTTGAGAATAGCTGCCATTCAGCAGTATTTCACGATAAATTTCGGGTTTGATCCTAATATCTGGACTGTTAAGATTCAGTCTGTATGGAGCAAATCCCGTACAAATATTTTTCGGGAGTTGTTGCCGCTTGATCGGACAAGTCAGTGGACATCTTGGCTAGCATCATGCAAACGCCGAGGTACACAACCTGAAATCCTGCTGGTATTTAATCTGAAAGAGAACAATTTGGAACACGGTGGCGGGGGTCCTGAGCATGGAGAGAGTAGTCAGTGTACTGGCTCAGAGAATGTTGATTTGTTTGGCTCCATGGAACATATTTCTGATAATTATGAACCGGCACTTAGTAGTCAGTCGGCAGGACCTGCGCATGAAGGGGAGGCAGATGGGGATGAGTACGCAGGAACATTGCAGCAACAGATGTTGGACGAAGATGAGGATGGCCTTGCAGAAGATCTTGATTCTGATAATGAAAATGATGCTCTGATGAAGATGATGAAGAGGATGTTGACGATGTGCCTATTCCTGACTCTTGGAATGAGGACAAGTCGAACATGACAGTCGTGCAAGACGGAAACTCTTCGTCATGGGAGTATCACATGAATAATATTCAAGTCGGTGCTCAGTACAGCACAAAGCAGCAGCTTAGGGAAGCCGTGATTAAGTGGGCTTTGTCCACGCAAAGGGTTTTCCGCACTGAAGTCTCGAACAATAAATATTTGACTATGAGTTGTGTTGATATTAACTGTCCAGGAAGGGTGCATGGTCACTTACCGAAGTATGACGTGATGTGGGTGGTTTCAGGCTTCGAGCCGCACACTTGTGAAATATCGAAGACATTGAGTGACCATCCAAACCTGACTTCAACTCTCATTGCACGCCTCTTGTATGATGAGATAGTGCGGACAAAAGACATGGTGGCGAGAAACATCATCTCGACAGTTAAGGCTAGATGGAATACAACCATTAAGTATGGGAAGGCATGGAGAGCAAAGCAGAAGGCTCTGGAGAGAGGTTTGGGACATTTTATGATGCATATGATAATGTTGTCCATCAAATTACCACATTGAGCGAGAGGAATCCTGGCACCCATGCATCTTTGCAACTATTTAAGATTCCCGAGGAGCCAAACTATTCTGTATTTTGCAGGATGTTCTTCTCGTTCGCAATATGCATCGAATCTTTCAGACATTGTCGTCCAGTGCTCTGCATCGATGGCACATTTCTCACAGGCAAGTACAAGGGACAGATACTGACCGCCATTGGTGTGGATGGTAACCAACAGATCGTTCCTATTGCCTTTGCCTTCGTAGAGTTGAGAATTATGAGAGCTGGTTATTCTTTCTGAGGGAATTAAAAAAGGGGGTCGTGCAGGATCGGCCAAACGTGTGCATACTTCATGACAGACATCCAGGTATGTTGAAGGCAATCAAGGCACTACAGCAGCCTGCTGGGGACGAACCTGAACCATGGACTGACCTGCAGAGCCGATGGTGTATGCGTCATCTCGCTGCAAATTTTTACTCATGTTTTAAGAGTAAGCGGCTGATGAATCTGTTCAAAAGACTCTGCAATATGAATCAGGAAAGGAAGTACAATTTTCTGTGGGAAATACTCACTGAATTCACAAACAAACAAGTGAAGGAAAGAAGAGCTGCACAGGCAACAGCGATCGCTGCGCAGGTGAGAGCTGCACAGGCTTCGCAGGCGTCTGCATCACAAACAGACGAAGGGGATCCTGTTGGATTGTGTGACTTGCCTGGAATTGACCCACCGGGAACGAAGAGAAAGAAAGGAAACCGAATACGGAATTTTGTAGAGTGGATAGAAAAAGAGCCTCCCGTGAAATGGTCTTTGTTGCACGATACAAATGGAGCACGATATGGCATCATGACAACCAACCTTGCTGAGGTATATAACTTCGTACTCAGAGGTAACAGGGTTTGCCACTTACAGCACTTGTGGAGGGAATTATGCACGGAACAATGACATATTTCAGAGATAGACGTCAAGAAGCTGTCGAACATATTGAACGTTACCCCAACACACCATATTGCAGAAAGATCAGGCTGTACATGGAGAGGAAGACAAAGAAGGCACGTTTGCATGGCGTCATTAGGATTGGTAACGAAGAAGCCAGGTATGAGGTGCGCTTACCGACTGCGAGATTTGGTGCTGCTAACGAGATGAGAACCCACGAGGTTAAAATTACTGACGAAGCACCGCCATCTTGTGAGTGTACATGCAACAAGCCGAGGCTACTTCACCTCCCTTGCTCTCATGTGTTGGCAGTCTGTGGGCAGATGGGTTTGAACCCGTACTATTTCGTGTCACCGTATTACAGGAAGGAGGCAGTGGTGCATACCTGGACCGGGGAGATGGCAGGATATAGAGTTGTCGGTAACTTCAACAAGGTTGATCCTGCAAAGCGAATGTACATTCCTCATCCGGCGACCAAAAGGACAACTAGAGGGAGACGACAATCACTGCGCATCCGGAATGATGTGCAACGCGTGCGTGAAGAGCGAGAGGACATCTTCACTACTTGGATGTCCACTTTTTCTGCACCTTTGGTCTTGGGAGAGGTTCCCTGTTGGTAGACCTGACGTGAATGCGCACATCCCCTGGGACTACACACTCATGGAGCATAACCTAGCCGAAGCGCCTACGTTTGGCAGCACATGGGCACAGCGAGAGGTCAACTAACTAGTTTGTTTATGTACAGAGAAGATTCAGGGGAGTCCAAGTCAGGAATTGTTATAGAGCATTCACTGAGTGGTTCGATGCGCTTCAGGACCACCAGGTTATATGGGAGCCATACGGGGATGTCGCAAGGCAGAGTAGGTTCCCCGGCGGGCTTTCTTACCTGTGCACGAGAGATCGGAGGTACTGGTTGACTACAGCTCGTATTGTGTTCGACGTCTCGGTGGAGCAGATGGCACAACATCGGATCATGAGACAGTTTGGAGGACGGCAGTTGCCGGTGCCTCCTACTCGACCTCAGCTCCCTTCCCACGTGCACAGGTAACTCTTCTAGATGAAACTATTTTTTCTATTTTGTGTACGCATCCAGTTGTTTTTAATTGCTCTACACGTATATATGCTACAGGTTAAGTCGTCAAGGAGACAGACCACTTGCAACTTGGCTACAGAAGCTCCAACCGTACATGGTAGAATGGGCGACTGCGACCGCGATTGAAAATCTATGGCTGGACAATGAGGCGTTTGTGCGTGCTGATTTTGATCAGTACCTCCAGACATACAGACAATCCACTCGCACACAGTTAATTCCGACGCTTCAGCCTGATCAGATGCAGCCAGCTAGTGTGATCGACATGTACCCACTACACGGTATTGGGGGGGCGCGATACTCTGCGGTACGTACTAAATTTATGTGCCTCCATTGCATAATGCCTTCATACAAATTTCTAACATTTTTTCCTTACTAAACAGGCTGAGCAGATAGAAGAGATTCAGCGTGATGTGAGAACGTACAACCCGCCACCTGAGTGTGTGCCATGGTTCAGACGACTAGAGGACAAGCTACGACATGTGTACAGTCTGCTTACCTGTTCCGGTGTTGCCGATGTTGTGCCATGCCAGCCAGCTCCGCGTCCTCCGCGCCACTCTACACCCACTCCGGATGCACAGGTATCATCTTCCCAACAGTACACACATAGGCACGACCCGAGACCTCGTTTTACACCTCCTCAGCCTAGGAGCACACGACCTACGTTCGAGGTCGGTTCATCATCTCACTAGCCGGAGCATTTCGAGCCGATTCCTTCTCAGCCAGTTCCTTCCCAGCCGGGTACTTCGTCGTGGGTCATGCCCCTGGTATGATGATGCAGCAGCCTGGTATGTATCAGTGGGGCATGCCACCTGATCAAGGTTTCGGGCAACACCCTAGTATGTACGGTCAACCGTCTTATGCAGAGATGATTTGGAGCGGGGTTGCACCGCCTATGACTCAGCCAATGCTCCATCTCGGTTAGTATGTTTTATTTTTTTCCACATATTACTCTTGTTCACCAACATCACATACTAACATACTATCATCTGCAGGTGGAGGTGGTTCGGCATACAACTCTCCACGATTTGACCAGGAGAATCCGATGTACTGTACGCCACCGCCCGTGACACAGCCTACGCAGGACGAGGACGACGAGTTGCCGCTGCAAGGTCGTGGGACGCAGCCGCCACAAGATGACGTGGACTTGACAGTGCCTCGTCAATTGAGGTTACCTCACAGGTACGGCAGGTCAACGCCCGTCCAGCCCCCTCCTCGTCAGGCTCGGCCACGCAGGGGTCAGTGATATATTTGGGACATATTCGTACTTAGGTGTATGAGACATATCCGTATATCTATTTCTATTTATGTTCTTCTGTACGAGACATATTATTATCTATGTACGAGACATATTATAATTGATACGAAACATCCCACATTGAATCGATAAATTAATTTAACATACAACCAGAGATCTACGTTACAACTTCACTAGTTCTAAATACTGGATAGATCAAATTAAGGTACAACTTCATATTACGATACAACACAAGTAAAAAAAGACTCTACCTATCTCCCATCGATGCAGCCTGCACCATCCACCGGGTTGCCACCCTTGACCTTTGACGAAGATTCTGCCTTCTTGCCTTTGCCCTAGGACGAAGCTTCAGCCTTCTTGCCATTACCCTTGCTCGATGCTTCAGCCTTCTTCTCCTTGCCCTTGCTCAGTGCTTCAACCCTCCTTTCCTTTGACGACGGCATGAAATCGTCGTCATCATCGCTGTCAACTACCCAGAGACAGGAACTACCGTAAATTGACGGTCAGCTTCAGTTCGGTGGAACGGACTATTCGTAACTTTCCTGTCAAACTTATCTGCAAGACTGAGCATTTCAGCACGAATTTGGAGCGGGGTCCTATACGGAAACCCATCGCGGCATAGCTTCGCCCCAAGCAAAGCGAGATGACTCTCAGTGTGCAAAATCTCTTCAAATGAAACTACCCCCCCATCTACCTTCAAATTGCTCGAAAGCCTGGCGAGATGCTCGGATGCGGTATTGTGAAACCCGAACACACACTTCTCGCAAGGACCAATACACACCATGCTTGCGCTCAAGTGAGTATCATGCCTACCTTCGACTGGGTTTTATAGAACAACCGGTGGCGGGAAGAAATTGGACGGTGCCGGCATTTGGCGGGAAACGGTGGCGGGAACAATAGCGGGAAATTATAGGGCGGGAAACGGTTGCGCGAAGAAATTGTGCGGGAAAAGGTGGCGGGAAGAAATTTGGCATAAGACGGTGGCGGGAAAAACCAGAGAAGGAAGAAGAGAAGAAAAGGGAGAAGAGAGGAGGCGTCGACGTGCCGCTAGCTTTCGGCCCCCTCCAGGCCGAAAGTCGTGGGCCCGCCTGCCGCGCGCGCAGAGCTGCATGCCGCTGTCGTCACCGACACCCTAGTTTCGGCCTCCTCCAAGCCGAAAGGTGACTTTCGGCCCGCTCCGGGCCGACGGCGCCCTATTTTTCAAATAACAGCACCGCGCGTTCTATTACCCGAAATTACTATTAAAAATAATATTATTTAAAAAAATTCTCACAATCAGTTGCCCTTTTGTTTTGTTTAGAGTACAAAGCTAGACACGTTTTTCCTTATATCGTGAAATAACGGGCTGGACTGGGCTGGGCTTCTTGTTATCGAGCCTGCCCTTGCATCGACCCTATACTAAAGTCTGGGTGGTTGCCGGTGGCCGATGTGCCCTAAAGAGTTTCCAGCACGAGTGTGCTCAGGCCGCCGCCGCTGCATCGTCTGTTCCGCGGTGTCGCCGCTGTCAGGTTGTCGCTGCCATTGGGAAGCTGCGACGCCATCGTCCTCGACCGTCTCCTTCAAGTCTTCCATGCCGCCAGCCGTGCCCGTCTCCGTCGGGTCATAAGGTGCTGCCGCCGCTGCGTGGAATCGTCTCGTCAAGAACGGCGTCGCTGCCGGGTACGCGGTTAGCATCAGTTTCCTGCTAGCTAGGCCGTTTTCTGATATTGTTTATACGAGTAGGTGCAGCCATGGACGTTCCATGCGTTGTTACTGGTTTTGTCTTCGACAGGTCGTACCAATATTTGTGCTTGGTAAAAGAATAGGAACCTATTTAGCTGCAAGTAGGGCTGTGTTAGAGAGGGATTTCCGATGTATTTTTGGATCGATGGGGATTTTCAGATTCTGTTGATGTTCCGTAGAATTTCTGGTTGTACTATGGTACTACGGTCAGGCATCTAGCAATTGAATTGGTTTTGCCCAGAATTTGTATAGTGTGATTAGTATTTTGTAGTGGCCTGTATATTGGATGAAGAACGATAGCTTGTGCTACCTGACAGCCCTGAATAATTGTTGCAATATTTCCTAGCACCTAGTTTGATGCACGGTGAGACAATAGCAGGCTTGGACTAGTTTCCTTTTCTTGTGATCTTGATACCTCCGTGTCCTCTGTACAGCAGCTTTGCTTGTGCCTGATGTTGCCTCTAGTGAGAAAATGTGATGTTCCTAGTCTTGCCAGAACTGATAGCTAGTTCTTTGTGGTTCGGTTTACCAGCTGTAGTATTTAGACAGTGTCCTTTATATATTTGTGAATGTAGCGAGCTTGCGCATAGTAGCGACATAATATTTTGCTTGTATATTTTTGAAGTGATTATGTGTTGAGAGTGATATATGTTTCAATAACAGGTGCGGGTACTTCCAGTTTGGAATCCTACAGTAAAGTTTGTACCCTACGGTTGAGGCAAGTCCATGAGGGGATAATACTTTGCATGATTCCCCTCACTCAACTTTTATTTTCTAGCACTTGTTCTTTATTCTAGTAGAAATATATTGTTTAATTATATGTGTGGAGACAAAGTGGATATGGCAAAGGATAAGTGGCGCTTGCATTCTTGCATAACATCTTACATACAGTGCATAGTGTTGTGACCTACTGAGGTAGTCACCTTGAGACCGTCAATGATGGGTTGCGACCCACATTGTAGGCAATCTCCACAAGTTGGAGTGAGTGGACGCCGACGGGTGTCCACTCAAGCGATACCGGTATACGCAAAGAAAAGTGAAAGCAAAGAGCATGTAGGCATATAGGGTCATCACGACGATATGAGAAGTGTTAAAGGATAATCGTTGGTGTCGTGTTTTATGCATTGCTTATTATTTCTTCATGTACTTGTTGAGTACTTTGTACTCACCCTTGTGGCTTCTATGTTTTTAGGTACCTGTGAGGACGACATGCATGGGGATTGGGAGTAGCACCTCTACATGTTTCGGCACACTACAATCACACATTACAACCATCTTTACATAGATTAGTTTAACCTGACTAAGATTAAAGGTTGCTCTTGACACTATGTCCTGTGACGTTTGGATTATTCTTGTGGCTACACACTTTGTTGTTAAGAGATGTCTTGGATTTTGATTATAGCTTGGTCTTGTAGAACCTGATAGTTTTGTCTTTGTATAAAATTGGAGGTGTGTTCTTATCTCTTGTTGTGGATTGTCACTTTAAACAAAGGAGACGCTGATGAAATTTATATTTTACCCTTGGTCTGTGGAAGTTTTATAGTATGTGTAGCATTGCCAGGTAGGGTTGCTATCTGGGGTGTTACAGTTGGTATCAGAGCCTAGGCTTTAGGTCTCTGGAATATGTTAATTATAAATAGGATAATTTATCAGGATGTGTAAACAATTAAAACTTGTACTTATTTTGACTAAACAACTTAAAAATTTACACACTGGTGCACAATAGGATGGGTTTGGGTCATGCATTGCATTGCATTTACGTTTCTACCATATTGTACTGTTGATCTCTTTTATCCATATGTTGTTGTGCTCATGTGGGTAAGTTATTGCCGAGTGAGAGGCTTATATACCTTGCTTAATATACCATTGTCCATTTGTTGTTTATAGTAGACTAGAGAGAGAGGTATAATCTTTACGGTTGATGAATTCCGCATTGGAAGACAAATATTTGACCTTATATAGTAGTTCAATAATAGTCTGAATAACGTGATTACGATATTGGATTGATAGATTTAGATATGTATGTTGCTTCGATGACTCATGAGGAGATAGTTGCAAAGTTTGCTCTTGGTATCAAATTTTTATTTTAATATAAGTGTTGTTGGCATGGAATATTAGTGGTTGGGTTGCGTGGAGTTGCTTGAAGTTTCGATATATGTGTCAGGTTATCCCAAAGGAATTTGTCAGAACACTTTGCCGAACTTTAAAATGAGGTTCATAAGGTGATTGGTTTTCAAGAGAATAAGGTTAGATTATATATCCTGGATGGTGTAGTATGAAAACTTATGTCGATCCAAAACAGTTTAAGAAGCTTTCTCCTCTATCCTTGTCCCCTAAACCAAAAAAAAAAATCCACTAGGCCTTCTCATTCTGATTCACCTATTCTTTGAAGTGGATCACATGCACTTGGCTTGGTTTGATGATCCTCTTCTATTAGTGGAATGACGTTGGTTTTTTTTGTCTGGGGATTAATGAAGTATTTTAAATCTTGTACTTCAAGTGCCCTCATTGGCTTCTCTATATTTCCCAATTAACACCTTTGTTTGGTCACATTTCATGTCTGTTACTTTTTCTTTGACTTTCTTTGGTGTCCCTTTCTGGATTAAGTCGCTAGCCATCCTTACTGAATCTATTCTATTAATATTCTATTAGTGAAGTGTTTTCTTGTAAACGTACTCTTGGGTCTTCGTGAGAGATCGGTAGATTAGATTTTTCTGTAGCATCTTTGTAGACGATATATGGGAGTCGACCTTGAACCTTTGTTCGTGCCCATGAAATCTGTTTGTAGTGCGAGTGAGGATGCCCGTGAGTTAGGGTTACGGTGTCCATGAAATCTGTTTGTAGTGCGAGTGAGGATGCCCGTGAGTTAGCGTTACGGTGCCCATGAAATCTGTTTGTAGTGCGAGTGGGGATGCCCGTGAGTTAGCGTTGCGATTCACCTATTCACGTACGAAGTTAATAGTTTGAGTGCGGGATGGACTGGCCCCCATACCGACTACTCTTATTATTCACTCATTACGTTGGAGTGGTGAATCAGTGTTTGACCTTTTCCTTTAATTAGTTGAGAGATGTCTTTGTATAACCTAAACCATAGAATGATATGATGTTCCACTTGTAGTAGAGGCGACTTTTGTGAAGTGTACGAGACATAGTGAGGCTAAACCCTTTTTTCTTTTATATGGTACCTGGTAGCAATACATTCTAGACCACCATGAGAGTACCACATGTGAGTTTTTTTGGTGTTCGCTAGTTATGATCCAGAGATGGATGCTAAGCATTCAATGGACATGTAATACATTATTCATAAGGATTTCATGATTCACCAAGGACAATGAGAAGTAATTCTGACTGAGATACCATGCGTGTTTCCAAGTTATTTGAGAGTGTTGCATGGTGTTTTGTATTGACCATATGCCTAACACTCGCCTATTTCTATGTCCCCTTATTGATTGTTACGACCATTTCAAAAAGAATTGAAGAACAGTTGGACTTCATGTTATCCAAAGCTTTGATTTGGTCTGGCGTCTCACATTGGGAAGCGCATCTTATGTTTATAATCAAAAGGACTGGTAGTGAGCAAAAGGGTGTGGATTACTGTGCTCTTAACATAGAGCAAATGTCCATTACCATGCATCGAGAAATTATTCGTCAGCTCAGCGGAGCTGTGTTCTCCAAGAGTGATCTATAGTTTGTTTCTTTTCAAACTTGTGGGTGGAACACGATATAGAAAAGAGTGATTTCTCTAGTAGTCATGGCAGTATAAAAATAAAGTAACATCTTTGGACTAACAAATGCCCTTGCCGTCTTTATGGAGACAATGAAAATTCTTCATAGATTCCTTGATAACTTCGTGATAGTGACCATTGATGATATGTTCATCTTCATACATTCGAAGACAGAAGAAGAGCATGATTGCCATTTGAGACTTGTGCTTGAGACTTTAAGAAAGAAAATAAGAGTTTTGGCTTTTAGAAGTGGATTTTCTAGGTCATGTTGGTAAAGGTCATGTTGTTTACCAACATGGCATCTCGGTTAACCCTCCCTAGTAAGTTTTTTTTTTATTTTAAAAAAACTTTGGACTGGCGGAGACCTTCCAATGTCAATGAAGAAGCTACTTGGGCTTGGCGTGTTACTATAGCAAAGGTTCTGAAGGATTTTTCTACTATCACCAAGCCAATGGCCAAACAAAATCCAAAATGATCCCAAATTCCAGTGGAGGGATGAATTTTAGAATAGTTTCCATATCCCCAAGATGCTATTATTCTCAGCTTCCCAAGCGATAGAAGCACTTCACATTTTAGTTTACTCTGATGTTTCTCTAGTTGGACTTGGGTGTGTACTCACGCAAGATGGTAAGGTTCTTGCTTATGCCTCTAGGCAATTGAATAAAAATCATGATTAGAACTATCCTACTCATGATCTAGGACCAATAGCCATGTTTTTGCACTTCAAATCTGGACCCATGATCTTTATGGAGAATCTTGTGGTATTTGTACTGATCAAGAGCGTCTCAAATACCTTTGCACATAGAAGTTAAACTTGAGGCAAAGATGGTGGCTATACTGATAAAGGACTATAATCTCACTATCCTGCTTATGATGTAGGCATGGTGAAGGTGGATGCGGATGCCCTTAGTCGCAACTTCATACCTCACAGTTTAGATGGTATTGTTGCTAATTTTGAACGGATGGGCATCTCATATTGCTTTGCTGGTTTAGCACATTAGGAGATACAATTCATATTTCGGTCAGTTATTCCAGATAGAGTGAGAGAGGCACAACAAAGTGATTGATTGTTACAGGAAGTGCGAGAGCACGTTCTTGAAGGTAGAACTGGAGAGTTCCCTTGATGGGACTGGGACTTCTCGGTTTCATGGCAGTCTTTGTGTGCCACAAATTTTGTTAGGTGAAGGACATTTTGAGTGAGGCACACCGTATCCCCTACCGTGTTCATCCTGTAGAGACAAAGTAGTGTCATGAGCTGAAAAAAAAGAGACTTTGATGGAAAAGAATGAAAGTTCTTGTGGCTAAGTATTTGTCCTCTTGTGAGGTTTGCTCGCGAGATAAGGCTGAGCATAAAGGGCCACTCAAACGTAGCAATCCTTGGAGATTGTAGAATGGCTGTGGTATGGCATTTTCACGGAGTTTGTTATTTTCCAACATCTTATGCGGAGAGGGAAGGTTGTGATTTTGGTGGTCAAGAACTGGCTTAGTAAATTTGCTCATTTGTTACTATCATCACCACAGAGTCCGCAGGTGACTTGGTACCGACGTATGTTCGTGAGGTAGTAAGGGGTTCTCATAACCATTCTTTAGGGATGCTAAGTTTGTATAATTTTTGGGAGATTGTGCAAAGTGCCTCTGGCACACAGTTGAGACTTAAAAAGGCGTTTCATCCACAGACAGATGGCCAGTCATAGCGTATAATCCTTAATCCAAACTCTGGTATGTTTAGGTGTTGTGTACTTTCCTGACAAGGGAGTAGGGGAGATCACTTGCCACTTGTCGAGTTTGCTTATAATACTAACATTTATCGGGCTAGCATACTGAAGGAACCTTACGAGGCTCTAACTGGAAGGAAGTGGAGACCTCCACTATGTTGGAGTGTTGCGGGCGAGAAGGCAGTGCTTGGAACAGATTGGGTTCAACAAACCAATGAGACGGTAGCTGAGATTAGGAAACATATGTTGACGGCGTAGAGCAAGCGAAAGAGTTATGCTTATTCTAAAAGGTCGAATATGGAACTTCAAGTTGGTAAGGACGTACTCTCAAGGGTTTCAGCCACTAAATTTGTTATAATTTAACATCAAAGGAAAGCTTAGTCTGCGGTACATTGGGCCTTTCATGATAGTGGCACGAGTGGGAAAGGTATAACCTACGGACTTGAGTTGCGTGAGTCGATTAAAAGTTCCATGTCTCTATGTTGTGGACTCATTTTCACGATACAATGAGCCCAATTATAATTGAACAAGATTTAGCCTTTGAGGTTCGCCCTATGAGGATATTGGAAGAGTCTGAGAGAGTGATGAGTCATAAGACGCTAAAGTGTATGAAAGTTCTTTGGTTGCAACAAAACAAGCTGTCACTTGGGAGATGAGTCTCGCATGCGCGAAAGGTATTCAGAGTTCTTCACTGCTGGTATGTGATGCATGTTTATATTTTATATCATCTATGTTATTGCTGCCATAGTAAAGCGAGAAAGAATTCGGGGTCGAATTCTGCTTAAGGGGGTAAGAATGTGATATCCCGAAATTAATTCTGATGACAAACCGTTCGTACTTATCCAACTTGTCAGAAGAAGAAATAAATAGGAGTGTGATACCTTTTAAATATAGGTTTGTAAATAGGAAGAAAATAAAGAAAGAAAATGGTGCACTATTACTAGAACGCACGATCTAGTGTGTGCAGGTCTGTAGTACAATCAGTTGCCCTTTTGTTTTGTTTAGAGTACAAAGCTAGACACGTTTTTCCTTATATCGTGAAATAACGGGCTGGACTGGGCTGGGCTTCTTGTTATCGAGCCTGCCCTTGCATCGACCCTATACTAAAGTCTGGGTGGTTGCCGGTGGCCGATGTGCCCTAAAGAGTTTCCAGCACGAGTGTGCTCAGGCCGCCGCCGCTGCATCGTCTGTTCCGCGGTGTCGCCGCTGTCAGGTTGTCGCTGCCATTGGGAAGCTGCGACGCCATCGTCCTCGACCGTCTCCTTCAAGTCTTCCATGCCGCCAGCCGTGCCCGTCTCCGTCGGGTCATAAGGTGCTGCCGCCGCTGCGTGGAATCGTCTCGTCAAGAACGGCGTCGCTGCCGGGTACGCGGTTAGCATCAGTTTCCTGCTAGCTAGGCCGTTTTCTGATATTGTTTATACGAGTAGGTGCAGCCATGGACGTTCCATGCGTTGTTACTGGTTTTGTTTCGACAGGTCGTACCAATATTTGTGCTTGGTAAAAGAATAGGAACCTATTTAGCTGCAAGTAGGGCTGTGTTAGAGAGGGATTTCCGATGTATTTTTGGATCGATGGGGATTTTCAGATTCTGTTGATGTTCCGTAGAATTTCTGGTTGTACTATGGTACTACGGTCAGGCATCTAGCAATTGAATTGGTTTTGCCCAGAATTTGTATAGTGTGATTAGTATTTTGTAGTGGCCTGTAGATATTGGATGAAGAACGATAGCTTGTGCTACCTGACAGCCCTGAATAATTGTTGCAATATTTCCTAGCACCTAGTTTGATGCACGGTGAGACAATAGCAGGCTTGGACTAGTTTCCTTTTCTTGTGATCTTGATACCTCCGTGTCCTCTGTACAGCAGCTTTGCTTGTGCCTGATGTTGCCTCTAGTGAGAAAATGTGATGTTCCTAGTCTTGCCAGAACTGATAGCTAGTTCTTTGTGGTTCGGTTTACCAGCTGTAGTATTTAGACAGTGTCCTTTATATATTTGTGAATGTAGCGAGCTTGCGCATAGTAGCGACATAATATTTTGCTTGTATATTTTTGAAGTGATTATGTGTTGAGAGTGATATATGTTTCAATAACAGGTGCGGGTACTTCCAGTTTGGAATCCTACAGTAAAGTTTGTACCCTACGGTTGAGGCAAGTCCATGAGGGGATAATACTTTGCATGATTCCCCTCGCTCAACTTTTATTTTCTAGCACTTGTTCTTTATTCTAGTAGAAATATATTGTTTAATTATATGTGTGGAGACAAAGTGGATATGGCAAAGGATAAGTGGCGCTTGCATTCTTGCATAACATCTTACATACAGTGCATAGTGTTGTGACCTACTGAGGTAGTCACCTTGAGACCGTCAATGATGGGTTGCGACCCACATTGTAGGCAATCTCCACAAGTTGGAGTGAGTGGACGCCGACGGGTGTCCACTCAAGCGATACCGGTATACGCAAAGAAAAGTGAAAGCAAAGAGCATGTAGGCATATAGGGTCATCACGACGATATGAGAAGTGTTAAAGGATAATTGTTGGTGTCGTGTTTTATGCATTGCTTATTATTTCTTCATGTACTTGTTGAGTACTTTGTACTCACCCTTGTGGCTTCTATGTTTTTAGGTACCTGTGAGGACGACATGCATGGGGATTGGGAGTAGCACCTCTACATGTTTCGACACACTACAATCACACATTACAACCATCTTTACATAGATTAGTTTAACCTGACTAAGATTAAAGGTTGCTCTTGACACTATGTCCTGTGACGTTTGGATTATTCTTGTGGCTACACACTTTGTTGTTAAGAGATGTCTTGGATTTTGATTATAGCTTGGTCTTGTAGAACCTGATAGTTTTGTCTTTGTATAAAATTGGAGGTGTGTTCTTATCTCTTGTTGTGGATTGTCACTTTAAACAAAGGAGACGCTGATGAAATTTATATTTTACCCTTGGTCTGTGGAAGTTTTATAGTATGTGTAGCATTGCCAGGTACGGTTGCTATCTGGGGTGTTACAGTATGCACCTTTGACGCTAAATTGAAAATGGTTATGACACTAAATTTGGAGTCATAGGATGGAATCAAATGAGTTCCATAAATCCATCAATCGACCCCATTAATATTTCTTCTTGTTTTTTATGTGTATATGATGCATGAATGCAATTCTTAGTTACTCAACATGTGTACTCAAACATAAATGATATACAATATACGATACTTCGATGTATGCTTATTTTTCCAAAAAAATAATGTCTTAAGATTAACTCTAAATGAGGTTTAGTTTCGCCATAACTCCGGTATAGCTTGTTGTAACTTCTGACGGGACCACCACTAAATGGCATAGCACGCTATTTAAAATTTTGGTTTTAAGGCGTTTAAGCACGTATTCCCGGAACAAAGGAACATGCATGCTTCTAGACTGAATCGGCTGGAATGCAATTTGTGTAGCAGAAATGGAAAAAATTATGTCGACGTAGATACTGTTCCCCGCAAAAAAAAAGTCAAAGTCGGGCAATAAAAGCTGCCTTTTTTATCTTAAAAAAAGAGTTCACCACTGGTTTGTTGTTTTCTAAGACTGCTCACAGTGGGAAGTATCATATAGTGGTATCATGCACATGATACTACTATATGTTACTAACTCCATAGTGGGTAGTAACATAAGTGTAGTATCATGTAATAGTGCATTTATTGGGTTTGTAGACTCAATTTGCATTGAAAAGCGTTATGTTACGGTATCTACCTATGATACCACTATCTCCTCTCTCATCATTAAATACAGTGTCACGTCAGATTTTTGCATGCATGGAATGCATGATACCACCTATGATACCCTATCGTGGATAGTCTAAGAAGAAACAGAACGGGAACTGAGCAGTTGACCACCTCCTAACGCCAACTTGCTCCGGTTTCCTTTTTGGGAAATGTTTAAAAGGGTTTGCTGGTAACATGGGTGCACGTTCGAACATTCCATTCGGTTTTGTCTCTGATTCCAGAGTTATGGACCTCCACTCCATGGACACCAACCAATCAAGCATTAGCGAGTGGCCACGACACATACATACTCTTTCGACCAAGTCAACGTGTTGACAGCCTGACACACTAGTCATGTTTAGTGGAGCTACTTTGCTCCCACATTTTTTTGAGACATTTGGGATCATTCTAGAGCTCTATTCTTGGAGCTAACTCAGGTGCGAGAGATTAAAGGTTTAAAAACGCTTTGTATAGTACTACTCCAGTACAGTACGAGGAAGCACTTTGTATCAGGCAAACAAAGAGTCATGCTCCCAAGTCTTAATCACGATTAATTCCTTTTTCTCGGAAACGATTTACAAAATCGGGAATCTCGGGTACACGTTCCATTCCACGTCGCTAAGTCCACAGTTTTGTCCCTCATGGTAGTGGATGCCGTATGGAGTTAGTCTTATAGTTCTCCACTACATAGCCAGTTAGCCACCAGACAATCAGCATATATTATCAAGTTGCCCCGCGCCGACACAGACATACTCTTTTTTATACAAGTCAACGTGTTAGCGGCGTGGCACACTAGTCATGATTAGTGGAGCTATTCTCTTTTTTGACGAAACGCACGCAACACTGCAATTCATTGAGATTAAAAAAAATTACTCAGCTTATCAGAAAAATCACACCCGGAAATCGTACAACACCTAGCAAATTTAGGATAATGACACACGCCAAAGCACGGGGACACCACACAACATCAACATCACCACAACCGAACCCACACCAAGCCCTCTCTGCCAGCAACCAGCCAAGAGGCGAGGATCCACAACAGTGAGCTGCAACGGCAGTGTCACCGACGATGTATCATCCGAGGCTCAACATTACCACGGGACCGCTCCGACGAGTTCATACCGTAAATGCCTAGGAGAAAAGGCAGACCAAGAGAGGATCCAGCCGACAAGTGGAAGGCATCGCACCGGAGCTGAGAGAAAGAGTTGCCTCTACGATGCTACAAAGCAAGTATGTGGCGCCTATCGGAGCTTCATGTCCTGGACGGAGATTGGCATCGCACCACCACCACACCTCAAGCTCAAGGATAAGGCGGGCACTGAGAACCAAGACAACACTTTTGAGAAGTGGTGCAGCGGAGGGGCCCCGGTGGCGGCAGTTAGGGTTTGCCACCCGTGTCGACCGAGCGAGGTGAAGCGGGGGCGGGTTTTGTTCCGAGCACTACCCCTGTACGCAGAATGGTCAACCACTACATTGACTTGGTGGAGCTCCTTTGCTTCAAAATTTGGGGAGAACAAGAAGAAAAAAAGGTCCAGATCCGATCCATTCCGCGCATATCTCGCATCGACAGAGTCACAAGATTAGCCTTTCAATTTACAGAACAGTTCACGTCTAAGAAATCAAAGAATCATGGTCGTGTACTATAGTTGGGAGAATCATGGCCGTAAATTGTCGGTCTATAAGGTGGCAGGAGCATGTGGAACAGCAGCTCGCTCCACAGGTCAATCGGCCCCGGCAAGCACCAGTGGAGGCAGTCCACGACGAAGTCACCATCCACGCTCCCACCCGGCGGGTGCCCGTACCGGCTAGGGTGCCCGTCCGGCCGCAGGTCCATCGCCTCCGTGATGTCCAGCAGCAGCAGCTCCGCGCCGTTCGCCCTCGCCGCAGCCTTCGTCTCCCTCAGCGCCTCAACCTACATCGCGATCAAATCGAGTCATCGCAGAAACATTTAGCCGTCACTTTGCACGAAACTTTTGTTTTTTGTTTTTGTGATTTCCACGAACGTACCTGCGCGCTGCGGTACTCGGTCTCGAAGGCGCCGAGGACGCGGTCACCGCTCCGGTACGGGCGCGTGCGGACGCAGTCGCCGCCGGTGTTCCACTCGCCGTTCTCGAAGTGCGCGGGCGTCACCGTCCGGAGGACCGCCTTCCCGCGGAACCCCTCGCGCGAGGCGACGGCGCCGAGCGCCGTCCGGAACGCCGCCCGCAGGGCGAGGGGCACGGCCAGCTCGGTCAGGTTGCCGTGGGAGCGGCAACTGGCGCCGCCGTTGCACGCGACGGCGCGCCCGCCCTCGTAGTACACGGAAGGGCGGAGGAACCAGTTGACGCCGGACAGGACGATGTAGTCGAAGTCGGCGACATGTGACGCCCACCGGTCGTCCGCCGCGTCGAGGTGCACGTCCCACATGCCGAGCGTGGCATTGGAAAGGTTGGCCTTGACCAGGAACGGCGACCAGAAGAGGAAGGCCGTGAAGTCGTAGCTGCCGTAGTAGTAGTCCTGCCGGACGACCCTCCCAGTCGCGTCGATCTCCGGCTCCGTCCCTACCTCCACCGGCATCGCCGCCTGCAATCATCAACTTCAGAAACAGAGCAAGAAGACTACGAAGAAGCCAAACGATCGAGTACAAGAAACTACCGTGGACAAGATGCAGAGCAAGGACTTGAAGTGGTTCCTGGCGAGGGAGTCCCCGACGAAGGCTATGGACTTGCCCCTCATGGCGTGCAAGAACTGCGCCGCGTGGAAGCGGGGGAGCTCGCAGCCGTCCGGCCTCCACCTCCAGCGCACGAACTCGAGGCTCGGCTTGCCGAACTTCATGCAGTTCTGGTGGTCGTCGATGAAGGGGCACGTCATGTTCGAGTAGTACGGCACCTCCGCGGCGTCCGGCACCCACTCGCCCCGCGTAAGGTCGCAGGCCGGAGACGACGACGACGAGGGGGAGGATGAAGAGGCGCCATATACGCGCAGGTAACGCCGGTCAGAGAGGGTTAAGTCGTAGAGCGTGACGAGCCCGAGGACCAGTAGGAAGGCGACCGGCGCGGCAATGGCGGCCTTGCGCTTCGGAGAAGACGGGGCGCCCTTGTGAAACTTCATGGGGAGAAGCTCTAGACGATCGATCGCGGAGATTCTGCTGATCATGGAGAATGCCTGGGGAACACAAGACACGGAAGAGTAATGAAATGGAAGATGCAGAGTATGCTGCTACCTTTCGCGCAGTGGTATGTTGCGGTGGAGGTTGTGTGGTTTGCGTTGCACGTCTGGTGAAGGCCGCTACCAGATTGCTCACGAAAGCCCCGCCGCTGTCTGCGACTGCGGTTACACGGTTGGCGCCACGGGTTCAAGACCTTTTTGGCGTGCATTTACCTTGAAATTTGTCCGCCCAGTACCAACTCCAATCTCAAGGGAAACTAGGGTTGTTAGCTTCAGAGCCTGTTTGTTTGGACTGGAGCTAGAGCTTCTACAGCTGTTGACTCCCGGAAAATTGTACTCCCTCCGTTTAGAAGAGGATGTCTTTCATATATCTAAATTCGGATGTATGTGTACACTAAAACATGTCTACATACATCCGAATCTAGACAAATCTAAGACATCTTTTTCCGGACGGAGGGAGTACCACAATATTTACATCATCCGGACTTTCATCTGGCATAAATAGACACAATTATAAGGTTAAAACCATCCGTTGGATAATTAAAATACATACATACATACATTCATTCATATCAAACAAACAAGAAACATGATTTGTTTTCTGAAAAAAAATATCCCAAATTACAATCGAAGTCTTCAAAGTTTTATTTAACATGGGATTTTTTGAATGCATCCGTTCTTAATTCAAAATGGAATTACTTTTTGGTCAAATTTTGTACAAAGTATATTTGTTGTCGATTTTTAAACCATATATGGAACTAATTTTCCATACAAAACTTCAGTAGACTTATAGGCTCATATTCGCTCACAGAATGTTAGCGACTTTGAGCCACTAATGTGTGGGCACCACATGTTGTGGGTCTACAAGTCAGCTGACGCTGAATCAGCCAGTCTGAAGCGCTACATTACAAGAAGTTACTAAGCATGGTATCCTAGCATTCTAGCGCTACATTTTATTATATATATGGTATGCGAGATATACATGTTGCGAATGGTGTTTTTTCTTATTTTTTTAATCACGGGCGAGTCTTCTTACTTGGGGGGGGGGGGGGTCAGATGAGGGCACAAATCACCAAACTACTGAATTTTTTGGATTTGTATATAATATCAGTAGACATGTTTACCAGTTGAGTTTCTTCAATGCCTCTCGCACTTGTTTCTTCCAAGTAGAACTTGTAGCAACAGAAGTTTCACATCTTATCAATCACTCACAAACTTATAACCCAATATTTATCTTGTAATGATTTATGTAAAATACATCCAAAACACAAATCCTTGTGATTGAGTTGTTAAGTTCTCTGTATTTATCTTTATTTTCGTACAATCATGGATTACGACGATATGGAGCATGAGCAACATGTAGATTGATATGGTGCACGCTCGCTAGTGCATTGGGATCTGGGCCAAAAACCATTTGTGTGGAATGTGTTTCTGTATACATTTGTTTGCTGCAGTACTTTGTATCGGGCTGGCTCATATCTTCTGTGTTCCTACCTGGATCAGGGGGTCGAGGTTGTGTCTGTGTGCCAGGCGTAAAGCCCCGTTTCCCTCTCAAAATAAATAAAAATAAAGCATAAAACCCCTTTCGGCCACGGCTTCAGCTCTATTAGAATGCCACCATTTATGCCACCCTCTCCCTATGTCTCACACCAGCCACGAGTACAGGTTCATCAGGAGGAGGAAGTCATCGAGGAACAAGACGGGGAGATCTTTTCTATATCAGGAGGAGGAAGCCATGGGTAAAAGGGGAAGAGCTCTCGACTTGAGCTGGTGGCGTCGACGACCTTCTATTGCATTATCGCATGGAAGGCTGTGTGGAGAAGTCTTGGAGGTTTCTCTGGTCGGATCCGTGCTCAGTAGCGGTCGTTCAGTGTATTCGATGTAGGAGGAGGTGGTGCAGACAAGTCGAAAAGCTCTAAAATCTCGATCTGGGGGTGCGTCATCGTGGACGTACTCTTCTTCACCGTTGTGGGCGATGCGGGGATGAAAATTATCACCCACGGTGGCAACCACCCGTGAAGTCCGAAGGCTTCGTTACGATGTTTTTTGCTCTAATCTTTTCTTTAGTGGAGGTTAACTTCATTATAACCTCTTGGGATATAAGTGGCTCGGCAGCTTAATTGTGAATTTGGGTTGGTTTTGTTCATATGTGTCTTTGGCCATTTATTGTCAGATCTTGAATCCTAGTGACGAATCAGTGTAATATGTTCATATTATACTGGTATAGCAAATTGTTGACCATGTAGCTTATCCCTTAATCAACCTTTCAGCTATTTATTATGTACGAATAAATCTGAGAAGCTAACTACTACTCTAGACATTAGGAATAATTAGAAGATTAAGCTAATCATAGGTCAGAAATGAAAATTTTGAATTATGAGGGATAATATAGGTAGGGGAGAGCAACTCTTGATGACGATTGATGTGTATTATCGCTAGAGCCCCCACCTAAATGGTCAGTTGATCAGATCATGTGCGAGTGTTGAATTTTCAGAAAAAACAAATGGACCAGATACATGTGAAATACACCACTATACACATTGATTTCACCAATCTTTTCACACATAAATAGCTAGCGGACTACCTGTAGTCGGGGCTCCAAATGGAATTTCCCTACTATCATTTCTATATATTAGTTGTATTTTTTAAGAACTAGATGTAGAACTGAAATATAAATTTCCTATTTATACTAAACTTTTTTACTTATAATTCATTGTTTTAACCTAAGATTTTGACTAGTGATTTATTGCAGTACTCTATGAAATTTAACTACAAATCTTGTTGCTAAATAATATTTATCAATGTGAAACAATTGCAAGTAAAACATTGGTGTTTAGTGGAAGGTTTGTTATTTTCTATTTATTGTGTTGCTATGTTGCATAAAAAACATTTTTACAATAACAAACCTTAGATCTAAGGAAAAACAACACTACACTGTGGGTTACATTGCACTACTTACGGGTTTATATTGTATTTATGTATCACGTCCATTTTAGTGCCATAAATATCTCGGTAACATATCTCTACATATTATAAAATTTTAAAAGTATGTTAACAATTTTACAGTGTCTAGATATCTAACCGGGGTGTAAATAATTAATTTTTACAATTTATGAGGTGTCTACAAATGTTTTCCGTTGGATTGTGGCATTGTTCGTTGTTAGATATGCATTTAGAATTCTTGGGGACTCAACAGTTTGTTTGCAATGTATATGCTGAATATCGGATCATATATAAAAATACATAGTATAATGGACATTGTAACCTAGAGCTGTAGTAGGATAGGATAGAGGTGTTTGAAAGACCTATAATTCAGCAAGAACGAGATTGAACAAACGTTGAAGGCAATTGCTGATTTTCCTTAATTCTAATGTAGAATTCAATTAGTTAGACTTTTCATTGTGAAAAATGCACTAGTTGGATTTTGTTTTGCAGAACACCAACCTGTGTATAAACAAGACATGCAATACTAGGGTTAATATCTAGCAATAAATTTAAATTGCGCAATGCATGTATCATTCTCGGAACAAATTGGGTAGTACATAGAAATGCAAGACATTTTTCACCCTAATGACATAATTAACAAAGGTGAGTGTTGCATGTATATTGCCCAGGAATGGTTTAAGATATCAATAAATTTATATTATCTTAAATTTTGTCAAAATTAGGTGATTTATGATATAATGAGATTTCAATGAGCACCAAAAAAAATTTGCGAAATTTTGAATCTAACAAGATACCCATACAATGTGAGATATAAGTATTCACATGTTGGTACACGGATGTGGATGAGGATATTATGAAACCAAGGTGTAGGACTTCTGAAATTTTACCCACAAATGACCTTCAGAAATGTTTCCTTTTCCTTGCCCATATTACCATGTTCATGGAACCGAAATCACTTGTGTGACAAGTAACTAAATCACTTTTCCCTATTTTCTAGAGCCTACACTTCATTATACTGCCTGTGAGTTATACACATTGCTAATTGCAAAAGAGAGTGAATATGTTGCACACGGTGGCATATGCACCCACTTTTTTGAAAAATGCATTTAGCCCCTTTTTAAAATGTCAAAAAATCCTAAACAAAATTTCACACATAGTATAGACAAAACATGTGCGCAGCACACAAGTTTCGTGAAAAAATTGCTTTTTTACTTTGCCTCCGGAAGAAATTTTTGGTGCAAGAAACAAAAATCATGAGACATATTTTTGTATTTTTTTACACATGTCAAATAAAAAGTTGTTCTCCGCGAAACTTCCTATGCACACAAAGAACCTGGAGATGTACTCACACAATTTTTTCTGAATTTTTAAACATTTAGAAAATGTTTTTTTTTTCTGAAAAAGGGGCATATGCACCCGTGTTCAAATTTCTATTTTCCACCCTCTGTGTAAGCAAGGCGTGCAATACCAGGTCACATATGGCTCATCAATGGGCTCAATTTCAACACAATCTGATGAAATTTCAGAAATTTGTTTTTTAGATATTTATAACCTCGAAATTGCGGACCAGATTCAAATAAATTCGAAAACTTTTAAATTAGCTCACTTTTTAAAATAGCTGATTATGATATATCAAAATCCAAAAGAACTACCTTAATTGAAATTTTTGTGAGGTCCCAAATATCTCTGTTCCTGAAATTTTAAACCTGACAGGACACCCGGGTATCAAAATCCAAAAGAACTACCTTAATTGAAATTTTTGTGAGGTCCCAAAAATCTCTGTTCCTGAAATTTTAAACCTGACAGGACACCCGGGTAGGTGATGACTGACGAGTAGCGTTGAAGCCAAGGTCTAATACTTCTGAAAATTTACCGAAAAGGAATTTCTGAAAAGTGCTCCTTTTCCTTTCCCATGTCAGTTGTCACCTACCTCCAATTTTAGCTTTGTGTTTCTATACGTGACTTGATCAAGTCAAATTCAGTTTGCCGCACATTGTGAAAGACTGCTTGCGCATACCATGTCCCGGCAGCCGGGTCGCATTTTTCTGAGTAGCTTTTCGGTGTGGAAACAAGGGATCCTTGGTCTTGACGGATCAAAGATACACGTCAACGAGAATGCAACGGGCGACGGCCAAACAATGGAGGTCGAGTAAGATGGAGTGATGGATAAGCTCGGTAGCGCTTCCCACTAATATAAACAACCACGTGATCCGATGAATTGGTTCTAGACTTGTTAAATGATCATGGTTGCGCGATTTGCAAACCACTCCCAGTAAAGCGACCACATGATCCGATGCATTTGCACAACCCAGTATCGATCGACACGAACACCAGCTAGATTAGCCTTTCAATTTGCACAACTCTTTCAGCTGGGGAAAATGAATGAGACAATGCATTCGCATTCTATTTTCATCTCACGATTCACCAACACCCAAACTCATCGATCTGCTAATGATGCTGCGGCAGGAGCATCTGGAACAGAAGCTGGCTCCACAGGTCAATCGGCCCGGGCAAGCACCAGTGCAGGCAGTCCACCACGAAGCTGCCCTCCACGGTCCCGCCGGGCGGGTGGCCGAACCGGCTCGGGTGCCCGTCCGGCCGCAGCTCCATCGCCTCCGTGATGTCCATCAGCAGAAGCTCCGCGCCGTTCCTCGTCCCCGCCGCCTCCGTCTCCCTCAGCGCCTCGACCTGCGCGCTGCGGTACTCGGCGGCGCTGACGGCGCGGTCACCACGCCGGTACGGGCGCGTGCGGACGCAGTCGCCGCCGGTGTTCCACTCGCCGTTCTCGAAGTGCGTAGGCGTCACCGTCCGGACCACCGCCTTGCCTTTGAACCCCTCGGTCGTGGCGATGGCGCCGAGCGCCGTCCGGAACGCCGCGCGCAGGGCTCGGGGCACGGCTAGCTCCGTCGTCACGTTGCCGGCGCCGCAGCTGACGCCGCCGTTGCACGCGACGGCGCGCCCGCACTCGTAGTACACCGAGGGGCGGAAGAACCAGTTGGTTCCCGACAGGACGATGTGGTCGAACTCGGCGACGTGCGCCACCCACCGGACGTCCGCCGTGTCGAGGTGCACGTCCCACATGCCGAGCGTGGCGTTCGACAGGTTGGCCTTTACCAGGAAGGGCGACCAGAAGAGGGAGGCCGTGAAGTCGTGGCTGCCGTAGTAGTAGTCCCGCCGGACGGCCCGCCCCGTCACGTCGATCTCCGGCTCCGCCCCCACCTCCACTGGCTGTGCCACCTGCGATCGACACACACGCACGTTGCCGGCCGGTGAGCACGAGCAAGGAAAAAGAAGCCAACGATCGAGTTCATCTGAGGCATCATGCGTACCTTAGACAAGAGGCAGAGCAAAGACTTGAAGTGGTTCCTGGCGAGGGAGTCCCCGACGAAAGCGATGGACTTGCCCCTCATGGCGTCCAAGAACCGCGCTGCGTCGAAGTGGGGGAGCTCGCACTCGTCCGGCCTCCATCTCCATCGCATAAACTCGAGGCTCGGCTTGCCGAACTTCATGCAGTTCTGGTGGTCGTCGATGAAGGGGCACGTCAGGTTCGTGTAGTACGGCGCCTCCGCGTCGTCCGGCACCCACTCTCCCCGCGTGAGGTCGCAGGCCGGAGACGACGTCGATACCGGCGACGATGATGATGCCGTGGAAGAGGCGCCAAACATGCGCAGGTAACGGTGGTCGGGGAAGTTCAAGTCGTAGAGCGAGACGAGGCCAAGGACCAGTAGGAAGGCGACCGGCGTGGCTATGGCGGCCGCGCGCTTCGGAGAGGACAGGGCGGTCTTGTGGTACTTCATGTTGAAGACGTGATCGATCGGGGAGACGCGGCTGATCAGGGAGAGGATGCTTGGGGAACACTAGACAAGGAAGACTAGAGTTTGCACTACACGTCTGATAAAGGTCGCTACCAGCTGAATGCTCACGAAAGTTAGCCCTGCTGCCGGCTACGATCGCGGTTACACGGTTGGCGCCACGGTTTAAGACCATTTCTTCTGGTAGAGAGAGACCTTTTCAAACTACTTTCTCTCGTGTTCATGCCAGCATGCTTTGCTGATCGTAGCATCTTCTTGATGACTCAAATTTTGCTATACAGATTCAAATAATTGGACAGAAGTTCTCGTTGTGCACCATCGCTATTTAGCACAGCATGCAAATATAGTATGAAAACAAAATTTATGCATTTGCTTAAGCACAAAATAGGATCTTTACTATTAAATGGGAGTTCGTACGTCCGTTTTCTGCCTCCTCTCTCGCGATCGCTCCCTGCCTCCCGAACGCCGATTGTTTCCTGATTTCAGCCCATCTAGCCCGGCCCGGTCCAGCGAGAAAACTATCAACCTGCTCCCTTCCATTGTCAGCGCTACGAAAAAGGCAAGAAAGTAATTCTCAAAAAAAAAAACGAATCGAGCAGCCCAGCGCGCGCGAGCCAGAGCCGAATCCTCCGACGGCGGCGCGATCTCCGCCGCACTCGCACCCTACTCCTCCTCCGGCAAGCTAGGGTTCTCTCTCCCTACCGCCCCGCCTCCCTCCAGCCATGCCGACCTCGCGGAGGTCGACGCGGCCCTAGCACGCTCGTGGCGGCGCGGATCTTCCTCCTCTTCTGGCGATCTACGCTGCAGAGGAGGTGGACGCCGGCATGGACCAGCAAGAGTTCTCAACCAGATCGGCGTCGAGGTGAGTACTACACGCTTCAGATAGATATAAGCCAAAGAGTGACGTACTTGATTTTCTCTGCAAAGGAAAACGTAACTTATAAACGCTAGCAGGATTTGTTACTCTCGCTGTAACATGTGAATGTGCTGCCGGTGGCGCTGCTTTGCCACAAGGAAAGCCATACCGTTTTGTGAGCCATGGTGATCATTAAGTACTGTAGAAGGACTCCAATTTTAAGATTGACGTGTTCAATTCTTTCCCAGACTTTAATTTCGGTAATAAGTTGAAGAAGCAGGTGATAATCGCGATGATTTTCTTCATTCTTGTTTTTTTATGTGCGTGATGAATCTATATGGAATCCATGGGCTGCAAATCTGTGAGTAACTGAAATTGTTTTGAACATGAGAATTCACGAGTGAACTGTTTATGCAGGTCATGAAAAGCTCTGTTCTTCGTGTGGTTGGTTTCTTGTCTGAACTTTGTAGCATCCTTCGCTGATGGGTTTTTCTATCACTGGTGGTCAATTCTTAATTCAAGCACCGAATTCAATATAAGATAAAGTGTGTCTCTTGTGTATTTTCTTGGTGAAAGTCTCATCTTTCAAGACTGTTATGCCTATTTTTCTGCTCAATAATCAAATTGTTATTTTGCCGTGCTAGATTCCCTTCTTGTAGTGAATATATTTGCATTGATTGGCAGAAATTGGTAGCTTGGAAGTTTGTAACTTTGCATCCCTGCTCATTTATTAATCCATCCTCAGTGTGGTTATTAAGCAATTGGATGTTTCTCAGATCGGAAAAATACATTAGTAATGGTTATTGATAGTCTATGCAGTTCATTTGTGGTGAGCATAGAAGAAAACAAAAATGCGTTAGAAATTTTATGTAGAAAATCAAGTTCATTTGTGTGACCTGTTATTATACTTAGGGGGAGTTGATAATTAAGGTTAGGGGAATACATATAAATAAAATAAACAAGCTGGAGCCGTTCGGAAATTTTTCTTCTGGAGTATAAAGGTGGTATCATTATTTTTTTTACAGTTAAGAGCTTTAATATTATATGCATGGTAGGCTGAGCTGGACGTTGATTTTCTGTATCTCTTTGGAAACCAATACCATGGCAAATGCAGAAAAGTCCATTTTTTATCTTCTTCATTTAAACCCCTATCATATTGTTTTAGTGCATCATAATTGGTAGCTTTGGTTTGTGTTTGTGTGATTCAGTAGTCAATTAAGCATTCACATCTTTGAATTATTACGGCTCAATAACGACAATTGGAGCTCAATTTTCATATTGCTTATTATTTTTCTCATTTTTACATGTTTAGCTAGAACACATGGGTCTTCATTCTAAGCATCAGGCTCGCATTGAAGTTTTCTTGTTGTTTTCTTGTTGTTTCTAACTTTCCTTCTATGCTATTCAATAATGTGTGATGACGTTTTCTACATTTGTAGCAATGATGAGTGCACTATTGCTCTAAGATTCACTGCAAAAGATTGGTGTGGACTGTAGACGCACGAGTCCAAACTGCACCAATGATGCAAGAGGTTGCAGAACCATACATAACGCAGCAAGCATACGCCATATCGAAAAAAGGAAGGGTTATTACTTTGGTGAAATTCGCGCTGGTATAGGAAATCCACTTCTAGCAGGATATGGCTGATGCACTGCGAGCTTCGAAAGGCATGTTGGCAAATCATCCCCCAAATCCTTCATGTTCTTCTCGTTCTTAGCTCTTGTTCAGTATTTAGCTTGATCGTGCATCTTTTCTTCCTTAAATGTGTAGTTTTTTCTAGGAGAAAGAGAACATCAACTATAATAGAGAGGTAATCTAACCAGATATGATTTCAACCAGTCAATGCAGATGTTGTCCTTAAAGCTTTCGCTGGAGATAATGACTATGGTTGTCCTCCTAGGTGCAATTGCACCACTTGAGCACATCTCATTAGGGAGTTAGCAGCAAGCGGAACTAGCAAAATCTGTTTCCCCCTGATTATTGTTTGGTTTTTCTGTTCGTGAGATGGTTTTGACTCTTTGGGAATCTGGTGTCATCTTGATGAAACTTAGCGGATTTGATAATCTTTAAAAATATTGTATGAATTATCAATGATTCTGGGTTGAAACCTGTGTAGAGCTTGTATGAATATTGTCTTTCAGAAAACTTATGTATGAAATGTTGTATAAACCTTGATTGAATATTGTTTTTTTTTTGAAAGAAAATATCATATGAAACCGGCCTCTCCTTTCCCTCCCCGACCAAGAAGGGGTTTTGGGGGAAATAAAAGGGTAAACATTTTTTAAAAGAACGGAAAACTTTTCTGGTGGGGGGGGGGGGGGGGGGGGGGGGGGCATTAAACGTAACTTTTGAAAAACTATACAAGTAAGAACCATAGGGATCCACCACGATCACCTGACATCAACCTAAGGGAACTGATTTTTGACATATTACACTATGCGGATTTTAAATAGCAATGTTTAACGGAGGTTTTACTCATGGCAAAAATGGATGTGACTTTTTCTACAAAAAAAATATTTACGTGAATCTTATATTATATTTACGGACCGTAGCAACGCACGGGCATTCACCTAGTACACTATAAAATAGTAGTAGGAGTTATCAAAAGATATGTGTATGGAACACAATATGGAAAAATTGGATTTGCATAACCAGATCGTACCGTTTGGTAGCTTGCAAACGTTTGCCAGCTATACACAAAAGGGTTAAATACATACCATAGATATGAATCGTTTCTACTGTTTCCACGGGTGACTTAATTACCTCCTGAAAATGCCCTAAAAGAAGCAAAGAAGGAAATATGTGTGTTGTTCCTTGTATATAACAAGAACCCCTCCTCCGCTTTCATGTGCCACACATCACATTCCAGCGCAATCCTCTTGATATTCCACAGCAAATTAATCACCATGGATCTGTCTCTAAAGGTTTGTATGGTCGTCGTCCTGCTTCTTCTGGCCTCAGGTATATCAATCCTTACTGATGAAATTATATGAGATAACAACAGGTAATACTGCTGAAATCATCTGAGAGATGGGCTTTTATCCGTGCAGATGGCCAGGGGCTAGTGCAGGTCGCTTCGGCGAGGCTGTGCCAAATCACGCAGAGCCACAAGTTTCAGGGTCCATGCACGCGCCACTCCAACTGCGGGAACGTTTGCATGACAGAGCCAGGGGGTTTCACCGGAGGCAAGTGCCTTCGCGTTAAAGATCACGGTTGCTTCTGCACCAAGAACTGCTAGCTAGATCGATGAGATGTCCCCAGTTTTCCTCATTTCTCGTTCATGCTTCCGTTGTATCGTGCCAATGTACGAATTCACGAGCAGCTAGCTGTAGGAGACATATGAATAAAACGAATCGAATTCTTTTTGCAAGATATCTTTTTTTTTGGAAACCGATTTTATTGCAAGATATCGATCTTGCATCATCTTGTGAAAATTATTTGCTCCCTGTCGTAAGAGGTTGTAGTAATGTTTGTCATCCTTAGCAGATGCTGCGTTGATTTCAGCGATTTAGGCAGTAAAATCACCGCAAAAAAAATACAAGGCTATATAGTACGTATATGTCAGGCTGAAATTGGTAGCGGTCTCATCACGCGTCCACCCTTTCTCTCCATATCTCTCGTTAGCGGTGGTTGGAGCATATGGAGGCAATGGGAGGAGCAGGCGTCAAGCGTCAGCGTCGTGCTACCTTGCACCCCAAGAATGGCTTGAATATACATGAGGAGTTATTTTTTACATTAATTAGTTGGAAATTGTTTATTATTAACGTGATTTGCTTCCAAAAATGTTGCATACAACATCTGTTCTGCAATTTCCGTAAAGTTGTTTTCTCGATGAAAATGCTAGTTTGGTGTGGAGTAGTTTGCTCTATCATTGGGCATATGTGCATGTGTCATGCATGGCAAAGACTATATGTCCTAATTACGCAACACAAGTATTAACTCTTCTCCACTTCACTCTAGTAAGTTTAGCAGGAAAAACAGCAGCCCTTGACTTGCTGTCAAGACCTAGAGAGCCTGATTGAGGCTATGCTGCCAACTTGTTTTAGTTCTTTTCAGCTGCTAGTTTTCCTTTTTTTTCTACCCTTTGTTTTTTTTCGCCTTTGTACTTCTTGTACTCTCGTATTAATAAGAAAAGCAGGCAAGACTGCCTTTTCGTCAAAAAAAAACTGAGCTGGGAGGGGGGAGGCATTGGCCCCCCTTACACCAAAATATGTTTCGCTAATGCTGAAGCCAAAAAAAGTTTGCTTTCCAATCAGTATGCGTGAAGTTCTTCTGGGGATTTTGGAAAAGAATGACCGTGCATGACAAATTTGATGAAATTGATTTGAACTAAGTAGAAGAACAAACATACGTAGTATGTCCAGTTTCGTTTCTAGCTGTTCCCGTTAATGATGCATGCTACGATCGGTTAGTCCCCTTTTGCACAAGGTTCTGTCCTAAGTATACAGTTCTCGATAATGGGGGTGATAAGCCACTTGACAAGTTTCCGACAATTAAAGATCCAGATCACGAAATTGTATTTCAATTTTGATCACCAGCCACCAATATACCCATTTTTATTATGTGTGCACGCAACGAGGGGTGGAACCATTAGTTGGTTAGGGTGCCCACGATCATGGAGTCTCTGTTTTTTTTTTGCGGGGAAGTACAAGTGATATCAATCCAGAACCCTAACAGAACAGTCCTCAGGAAATAGAGAAATTACAACCAAGTCCTTTAGGATAAGGAAGACGATGCCGACGAAGAAGCCGTGCCGCTGGCGCGCCGCCGCAGCTCCTCCTCTGTGACCTTGGATCGGACGGAGTCCCATGGCGTGCGGGAAGTCAACGAACCTCGAACCCGAAGGGCCTCCACCTTGCATCGCCACCATCACCTTCAAACTGGATCTCACCACCTGCAACAACCAGAACTTCAAACACCGGAGCCGCCGCACACGAACTCCGGCACGGGAACTCGACGCACGGCACCTCCACCGAGATGCGAGCGCCGGGACGGAGGCAGAGACATGGTGGGGATCCGCAGAACACCACCACCGGAGAAGAACTCTGCCACCACAAACCACCTGCTCGGCCGCGCCCTCCTCTCCCGAGCGCCGCCGACGGTAAACCCACTCACACCTAGCTATGTACAGGCGAGATCCGAGGTTCCCCCACCCTCCCGCCGCCGGAGCGGCCGGCGGAGGGGGGGGGGGGGGGGGGACCGGCGAATCGCCGCCGGCGAACTGGAGTGAACGGGAAGTTTCAGAAAATCGCCCTACCCTACTGTAGCGGGGGGAGGGGAACGACCAAGACTTCGTTTGATATCTGATCATGGAGTCTCTGTTACATACATGCGAGGTCCCAAATGTCGGTTCGTGAGCTTCCTTTTTATCGCTTTATTTTCTGTTTAATCCGGTTCTGTTTGAATCGTAGATCAACCCGACAACATGCACATGCACGTGCCAAGCCTGGTTGGCTTGTGATGCATTGGTCACTAACTTGGAAAAAATGTAGCATTCGGGCTAAAGGAAGATCTCACGTTGGCCTAGATGACCAATTGGTTTGTGTCGTGAGCAAATGCTTGTATTTGTTTAAACAATATGTTTTCTTAATAAGTAGAGTATTTTTTTCTTGTTTACTTTAGCATCTTCATCGTATCATCCTCCTCTGGTGGTTTAGCAGACACGGCTTTAACACTAGCTCAGGGTCATCACGACACCATTATCGACCCACCATGTATGTCGTATACCCCAAAATACGGAGACAGAGGTGGGCCCATGCAGAGGTGGGCCCATGTGTTAATGACCCAAAGTCAATGGTAAGTTAGGATGACAAAGTCAGAGGATCCCATTCCCCAAGATACTAGGAGATCTTGCACCCTGAACGTAGACGAGATAAGAATGACAAGTTTCCACATACATGTGAGAAGTAAAGGTTGTGGCGGGGTATGCAAGAGAGTGATGACGAGTACCGTTGAAGTCAAGTTTTAAGAATTCTGACAAGAAGAGTGTTCATCAGCCTCTGCCTCACTCCCATGCATGTCACCTTCTGATGGTCTAGCTCTGTATTTGAAAAGTAGTTTCGCACAATGCCAAACAATTTGTATAACTGAATTTACTACACTGCGAACTAAAGAAAACAATATAACAAAAAAACAAGACGATCGATCTACTCTGAATTCTGAAACCCCCATGGACGAACAAACGAAGAGATCGAGATCAGTAGTAGCGGCGGGGGCGGCGGTCGTTGTTTCGGAGGGCGCAGCAGCCGAGGGAGTAGGCGAAGACGAGGAGCGCGAGGGCGGCGATGTTGGCGCCGGCTACGGCCCGCCAGTTGCTCTTGGCGGTGGCCAGCACGCCGTTCTTGCACGCGTTGCATCGGAAGCACATCAGGCTCTGCTCGTTGCTCCACGCGTGGCAGTCCACGTCCGTCGTCTCCAGGCCGCCCTCGGGGTCGGGGGCCTCGTAGAACGTCGCGTTCACCGGCCGGTACCCGCAGTACGCCGGCGGCTTGCAGCAGCCCGACTGCAAACAGAGTAGACACTATTTGTTAGAGTAGCATATGTTTTTTTGAACTGGCTCCTGTGGCCCGCCTGAATTCATTCAAGTAGGATCAACTACCGAAGTATATAGTACGGAGTACAAAATTACAGATACGGCTAAGGCACAGGACTTAGCCACAAAATAAAACCAAGAACTATAGGACAACCCAAAACTGTTGAAAACAACAAAAATGGCAGAACAAGCTTCACTGAGGGTTGATGATCAGAGTTTGCAAATTGTACATGTGAATATGTGGGTGCATCTTCGAAGACCCGCTTCCTTTTTTTTTGTTAAAAAGATCCAGGGAACACATGGGCATCAAAAAATTTATCATGACCGACCGACGAGTCACGACTAATTTGGTTACCCATGGGTCATTCTCGTTGTCGTTGATATCCTACCCATGAGTAACATCACTTATTAATTCAGATGTCTAAACGCCAAGTCATAAAGCCCTCGCGAGTCTAACAAGAAATATATTGGGGCTAATTTGCGCGTTTAGACTATTTGCATCATATCCTGAGCGACTACGTAATTGAGAAGACTTGCATGTTGTCCACCCATTGACAACTTTTGTAAGCAATACGGGTAACTATGTCGGCAACTCACACCAATGGGCTCGGTAAATTTTTCGATATCCCATACGTGAAGTTTAGCTCTCAGCAAAGGGTTGGAGGGAAGAAGCATATCGGAGAGAAGGGAAGGAGAGAGAAGCAACACCATTGTTGGACTCCAGTACCACCACCTCCCCCACGCCAGACCGTTGGAGAGTGGGCCACCAACACCAGTGGTTGGCATCGCCCCCGCACCGGCTTGCCACTCCACCGTGTCCAAATGACTTACTATGTCGGTCCGTTGCCTTTCCCTCAACCATATCTCTATGCTCCCTCCAATCATTTTCTTCTCCGGAAGCAACAATACCCCCCCCCCCCCCCTCCACACACACACTCAACCTGTCAACACTAAACTGTAAGTTCATTCCTCCTCGGGGTTCCCGCCACCACGACCAGAAGCGTCAGCGAAGCCTCTCTGGCTAGGTGGAGCTCCCTTTGTCCGCGGCGGAGGAAGACAAAGGAAAGAAAAAACAATGGATAAGGGACAGAGAGAAACATGTAGGAGGGAGATAGTGACATGGAGAGGGATGGGGCCACAACACGTATGTCGTGTTGAGAGCATCTCCAACCGGAGGCCCCAAATCCGGCCCCCAAAGTGACCGCGGACGCGTCCGGACGTGTCCGCGGACACCAACTGGGCATCCCCCAAAACTAGTGTCCTACAACCACAATGTTCAAATTTTGACACCCAAATCCATGCAAGCCATGCACATCCATCATAGAGTTAGTTTTAATGCATCTAGGGAATAGTTCACACCACGTTATTACAATTAATAACTGTATCTAAACAAATAAAAGTAGCCGGACATAAAAGTTCACATTATTCGGACACAAATCATTGCAACTTAAAAATAAGTCCCTCCCCATGAAGACATACAGGTGTTCCACCAGATCTGTGAGTAGTTGGGTGTGCACTACTTCATCTCGAAGTTGTCGATGTATCTCAAGGAATTGCATGACATACTCTGCTTCTTGTTCAGGTAGGTGGACATGTTCTCCAGGCTTCTCAAAGTCAGTGCAAGCAGCCCCTTCTCCCTCATCCTCCACAATCATGTTGTGCAAAATTACACAACAAGTCAAGACCTGCCATAGAACCTCCGGATCCCACATCATAGCCGCTCCACGAACTATGCCCCAACGAGCTTGCAACACACCAAATGCCATCTCCACATCTTTCCTAACTGATGCATGCGCAGCTGCAAATGCACGTCTTTTGGGAGTAGTGGGATTACTGATAGTTTTCACAAAAGCCGCCCACTGAGGATATATACCATCTGCAAGATAGTATTCCATGGTGTAGTCGTGTCCGTTGACGGTGTAGTTGCATGGTGGAGCTTCCCCATCACAGAGCCTCTTGAACAGGGGAGAGCGCTGAAGCACATTGATGTCGTTGTGAGAACCGGGCATGCCAAAAAAAAGCATGCCAAATCCACAAGTCTTGAGATGCCACAGCTTCAAGTACAATTGTGGCCTCCTTGCTGTGCCCTTGGTACTGCCCACGCAATCCCGTTAGACAGTTTTTCCATTGCCAATGCATGCAATCCACTGAACCTAGCATACCAGGAAATCCTCTTGCTTCTCCTAGGGCAAGTAGCCTTGCGGTATCCTCGGCATTAATTTCTCGCAGATATTTTGGCCCAAAAACCTTCACGACAGCGTATGCAAAGTGCTCCATAGCCTCGATGCATGTACTCTCTCCCATCCGGACATACTCGTCTATGGCATCAGCGGCTTTCCCATAGGCAAGCATCTTCAAAGCAGCGGTGCATTTCTGCATAGGGGAGAAGGATAGTTTCCGGCAGCAATCATACCTCAACTTGAAATAATGATCATACTTTGTGACTTCCTCATGTATGTGCTCAAATAGCCTTGAGCTCATTCGGAACCGGCGTCGGAAAAACCCCTCATGAAACACCGGTTTCGGACGCTTGAAGTAATCGTCATAGAGATCTCGAGCGCCTTTGAGCCTGTCACGGGCCACGGTGATCCGCCTCTTAATTGATCCCTTGAAGTTAAGAACATGCTGCTCCTTCTTCTCCATTTCCTCTTGCATGCTCATCATCGACATGACGTCCTCTTCGTCTCCGTCGTCAAGCTTGTCTTCATCACTCGACCCGTCGACGAACTCCTTGAAAATGAACTCATCGACGGCCGAGTAATCATACTCCTCATCGGACGAAGAATTCATGCCTACATACATGGAAACTTGCTCAAAAATCCGGCTCTGGCGTTTCAACAAACACTTTGAGAGCGACGTGGATGTCGGCCGATGCAAGACGTACCGGAAACGATGCGGCCAACGGGCTCCGGCGGCTGCCCCGGACTTGGGCGCGGGCTCTGTGACTTCGCGGGCGGCGGCGCAGTCGAAGAGGGGCGGCGACGGAGAACAGTGGGCGGGCAAACTGGACGGAGCGGCGGTGGAAGAGGAAGAAGCAATGGATTCCGTCCGATTTTAGGGGAAAATTGGGTAGGCCCGCCTTGACAGATCCGACGTGGCGGACGCGTCTGGGCGGCCCCAAACTCGCCCTACATATGGGCTGCCTTTGGGGTGTGTCGGACCGCCCGGACGTTTGGGCTGCCAATAGGGGAGTCGGTTGGGTGGAGGTTTTTGGGCCAAATGCCACCCGGGCTGTCTGTCCGGTCGTTTGGGATGGCTATGAGGGCCATGAGTGGAGATGCTCTGAGACTGGGTTTTTCCAAAAGCTAAGAGCCTCTTTGATTCGTAGGATCCTAAAAACGCAGAAATAGGAAAACCACATGATTGCAATAGCTCGACCGAAGTTCTACTGAAGTGAACAACTGACTTATTATCGATCTTGATAAGGAGGCAAGTATACAGTAACTAATTAAGAACATTATATCATATAGGTCATGAATTAAGAACAAATTAATGCGGCGTTGAATCTCCACAAATATATGGACATTTGCTGATTTATCGCTCCGCTGAAAATGAAAAAAAAAATCGACTAATCGACGTGAACGCGCTAGTGTCATCTGGCCACTAGATCTAAGCGTGATGCATGCACGCCATGCAACCCACCGATGACCGGATCCACGTATGCAAGCGCCGTGCGTACCTGGAGGAGCGGCAGATGCAGGCGATAGAAGTCGGTGGCGTCGATCCCGGCGGCGACGCCACCGAACCGTCCGCTGAAGCGTCCATCACCGCAGACGCCGGCGTCGGCCATGCAGCTCTGGATCCGTCGCCATGTGTCGTAGTCGCCGACCTTGTCCTTGAGCCAGTCGGAGTAGTCTCCGATCCGGTACTCCCCGATGCCGCTCCCGAAGGCTGCGTTGGCGGCGCCCTTGTTGGTGACGGCGTAGGCGAAGAGGGTGATGTAGAACATGCCGATGAGGAGGAAGAAGACGGCGAGCACGTAGAGCCAGAGGAGCGGGCCGCACGCGCGGCAGCAGGCGCCCAGGAGCGCCATGATGGAGAGGAGCAGGATCCCGCCGCCCAGCGCGAGGACTGGGAGGCGAAGCAGGCGCTGGCACTCGGTGGCGCCGGCGGCGTGGTCGTGGAGGTAGGAGCCGGCGCCGATGAGCGGGACGGCGATGATGAGGGACGCGATGCTCAGGGCGCCCAGGACGCCGTTCGAGAGGCTCACCATCGCGGACAGACACCTTTGGGTTGTGTCGACGTGCTGCTCTGATATGATATCTACTCGGTGTGTGTCAGTGTGTCCGTATCTGTAGTAGTTCGCAAATGCCTGCGTCTGCCTCTGTCTGTGCCACGTGTTACAAGATGAGAAGGTTTGTGGTCGATGTGTGTTGCTGCCTGTATAGGACAGCACGGGAGATAGCCTGAAATGCAGTCAGTAATCGCGCCGTGCCGAGCCAATGAGCCATCATAGTCCCCAAGAACCGCCGCCGGAACGCCTCACTCCATCTCGCCGGAGGCAAACTGGCAAAGCAGCCGACGAGTGCACTCAAAGTAATGCCACCGATCGAGGAGCAAGGGACGACAAGAGAATGATCCACAAAAAGGAACGTTACATCAGTGGCGGAGCTTCAACAAAATCTTTGGAGGGGCGAAGCTATAAAATAACATGCATATTTATTTGGAACGACGACGCCGATAAGCTTGTATTTGTAGTAATTTCAGAAAGTTATATAATTAGATTGATCTTGTCCACAAAATACATTTCTAACACCAATCTATGCATAAGCTACTCTAAAAACAAAAGAATTTAGAAATACTACTCAACCATGCATGACTTTCATTTGTCATCATAGAACCAGAACCGCTCTTTATCTCTCTGTGTCCGTGAAATGCTCAAGAACCTGCTCAGCGAGACTGAATTGGGATAGTGGTAGGAAAGACAGAAATTTACTAGGGGTGAGACTAGGAGACAGGGAGAGCTTGTCGGACGGCCGGAGCTTGGATGGATGTGGAGGACGGGCAGCCTGCGACTGCGAGAAGGGGCGCTATCTACTTCCCGCTGCTGACAGCCAAGAGGAAGCGGATGCTTACAATACTCTGGTTCCGGCTGACTGCCGCGCCGCCGGCCGGTCACGCCCACTGCCCCATCCCCATGCTCAGTCGCCGCCCAAGTTCATAGTTCATGAGACACAAAGAAACGAGAGACAACAGAGAATCTTGTTCGTCTCGTTGCTCTGCTCTCGCACACCATGCTCGCAGCTAGAAGAAAAGAGAACGAATGGGCCTATGGGCTGGACCGATGGAACATACTAGTATACGACAGGGTAGTAAGTAAATTTTCTTTTCGCTGGGGGGCGACCGCCCTTTTCGCCCCGTGAAGCTCCGCGTTACATGACGTGGCTAGGAGTTCCTTTTGCTTTCCCTTGGTGCCCGCCGCTGACCAAAGTTGATGTTTCAGCGTCGTTGCCCGTGAGTTCAAGAAGGCGCCTCTCGCAGGACCGACCAAGTCCCGCCATCTACTTGCCCCCTCTTTCAGGCATAAAGGGTGGATGGTGCATCGACAAAGGAAGTTTAGTTGAAGTTAAGTTTAGTTGAAGTTGATCTGGTTGATCTGGGCAATGCGGAGATTGATCTGGTTGCTACGCCGGGGCGGCGGCCCCGGATTTGGTGCGACGTTTGAGGTCTGCGGGCGGTCGTCTTTAGCGAGGGTAGCAAGGGCTACGAGACGGCTGGGTCGTGCGGCGTTGTGCCTCGTGTGCGGCTTTGGTGCCGAGTGGTGTAAGTCGGGGCGGCGGCCCCGGGGTTTTGGTGGTGTGCTTTGTGGCATCCGGTGGGCTAGTGTCGTGTGGGCGACTGTCCCCTCGCTTGTTCGGTTTTTCGGCCCTGTTTTCCTCATAAACAGGGCATTTGTATGGTTTTTGGGCCCGGTCTTCCTCATAAACTGGGTCAATTCATTCTTCTATACGAATTGCAGGAACGCCCTGCCCTCCTTCGAGAGGTTACTCGAAAAAAGTTTAGTTGAAGTTGTCGGTATTCAGAGGTGACCAGCGTGGCGATGCTGCTCAACTTACTACATGCTCTTTTGTTTTATAGCTTTGATTTCGGTGGTGTCTGTCTGAGTTCATACTACACGCGATGTTCACAGCAAGTTGTAGTCGTTCTCTATTGTGTTGTGTTGTATGAGGTGGTGTCTGCTCTTTCTTAGCATCAATTAACTCTTCTTATCTATCAATGCATCGAAACCGAAACGTTACGTTTTTGCGAAAAAAAGAATGTTACGCCATTGTACACAATGCTAGCAATGTTTATGTTTTGGATCAAGAAGCACACACCATCTTGCCCAACAAATGCAACATTTTCTGTCAAAAAAAACTGGAATACAGTAACACAGCAACCAGTCTTCCGTCGCGCTTGACTAATGAATGTGGAACGAGCACTGCATCTCCTCTGGCGTGCAGGAACCCTTCAGAATCTGGGTATCACTAGTAAGGGTTGAATTTCCTTTGCGCCCGTAGCTGCTGTATCTTCTTCTTGTCCTGCTCATACTTGCTTTGCAGCATCGCCAGTTCTGCGCAAGAAACACATGTTAGCTCCAAGCAGTTTCTGCAGACAATGCACTGTTGCAACTTGTACTAGCAGTTAAAGAAAGTAAGTTTCCTCAATCAATAATGTCACATATCACCTTTCTTTTTTTCAAACAAAACTTCATGTATTGCAAATTACGACAGACGGATCAACTTGACATGCAAACCGAGGCATTTATTTACTAAAAGTATAGCATTGAACATAGACTATGTTCCAATGCATCATACGAGTTGTGAGCACTAGGAGTAACAAAAATTGAATGGATAATAGGGAATCTATAAAAGTATCTTCTGACATACCGGTCATTTGAGCTTCTCGTCTCTGATGTCTGTAGAAATTTGGGCCAACATCCTTAGGTTTCTTCTGAGACATTTTCTCTTGCATTGCAACCAGAGATACAGAGCCAACCGCTGTTCCAGTTTCAGCATCTGTGGTCTTTTTCCTACCCTTGTGATGCACCACAACCGTCCACCCATCTTCTGCAGCTGCTGCCTCTCGTTCCTTCTTCTCCTGAATAAATCAAACAGGTACCATATGAAAAACAAATTACACTTACAATGATACAGTTGCTATACCAACAAAAACATATGGGAAATTCTTCCCCTAATAAACGAGAGAAAGCAGGTGAATCTTGCCATGGCGGCAATCCACTCTCCAATGCTTTAAAAACTTGTCTCTAGTTGCAGAGATATTCAATGATTGTTTGCGGAATAAGCTAGCTATAAATCAGGAGTTGGCTCATCCTTCAATGTTTAATGAATGGAAAATACACACCTGCTCTTGTTTTTCCTCATGTGCAGTTATAAAGTCATCTATGCTCTGCTGCAAAATTTTCAAGCCTGGCCGGTTCTGTCTGTACTCCAAGATCCATTCTGACAAGAAATTGGTCACATCACATATTAGTATTTTGCCATTTTGGACTTTGCTGTGTCCATTTGCAGGTTCTAAGATAACAAAGCCAAAAACATAAATACAGTGGAACTCAATGGAGGAGAATATCGACTACTAAGCACCCTTAAAGTCTGCAACACATATGATTTAGGCTCATTGCATCGCAGGAACCAACAAGCTAGACTTATAGACCTGTCAGTCCCGATCAAATCGACTCCTACGAATCTTTTGATTCAAATAAGTCAAGTAAGGGCATTACTTGGGAGTGTATTTGGATACAGTACATTATGTCTTTCATTGTGGAAACTGGACAATGCATCTTTTTATACACTAGCGGGAAATATAACTTCTCGGTGACAAAAAAAACAGAAGGGTAGACATTACTTTTCATTCCCCTGGAGCAGTCTTCATCGACAGATGCAATCTCATCAACATTTGCAGTATCAACTTCAACATGCCTCTCCAAATTGTCCTCTCTAACTGATACCAGCATATCTGTCCTGTTGACATCCTGAGATTCCTTTACTTTCTCTGCATCAAGTGAAAAGAATGTTTGTCAGGAAACACGACTATGTATGCAACACTTGGCTGAAAATTCAAAACAACTTTGTTTAGGACAAAGTAGAACGACCTACTTGTCTTATTTTTCTTTCGCTTCTTTGCCTTTACTGGTTTCCCGATATCCACACTCTCAGCAGCAAGTTGGTTATCATCAGCTACATAAAAAATATGCACATCAACTAGTATTAGTTAAAAGAAAGATCCAAAAATTACTAGAGAATGAGAAAAATAGGAAACAAATGTAGGATATCAACTAGTTTCTTGCACAGATGAAAAACCATTTGCCAAGAAAAAATGTGAAAAGATTAACGTCACTCATCATGAGTGAAAGGTAGTACAGCGGTCAGAGTGGTAACTTAGGAGCAATCTTTACCACTTAGAGTTTCTTCATCCAGATTTTCATGCAGGATATCATCTGCATCATTGGGCTCAACAGAGCTCTTCCTTTCCTTCACCTTCCTTTTCTTCTTCTTCAGCTTAAGTATTCCAGCATCATTACTGTCCAACAGACTTTGTACCTCAACAGGACTGTTGCTTTCCTTTAGCTGTCTTTTACTCTTCTTTTTCAGCTTAAGTGTTCCAGCATCATTACTGTCTAATGGACTTTGTATCTCAGCAGGACTGTTGCTTTCCTTTAGCTGTCTGCTCTTCTTCTTCTTTAGCTTAGGCGTCGCGTCATCCTCACTGACATCGGCCTCGGTACGACGGTTTGTTACTTTGACATGCTTAGTTTTCTTGTTTTGTTTCATCAATACAGTTTTCTTGCTTCCCACCAATTCTTTATCTAAGAAGCAAAGACAGAATGTAAACCATTATACTAGATGATATAGGTCCGTTTCACGCTTTGAAAACAAGACTTGACAATGATATATAGGGTCTGATAAACAACTCAAAGAGCTAGAACCAAAAAACTACAAGCGCCAGAAAATGAGATGGTACATGTGCAGCTTGTTGTGTGCGCATGAGATACTGATGAATACAAAGGTATTCAGAATATGGATTCTGTCATAATCATTCTACGTTTCTACGACTGTAGATTGACTGGCCATCCAAGTGGTTCTACATCAACCATACAATTTACGATCCTACTATGGAGTCTCTGATTTAATTGCGTCTGACGATTCTTACAACCTTCCTGACGATGATAATAAATAAGGCAAAGTAAGGGAATTAATCAGGCAATGCATCAGATTGAGAGAATGAGCATGCTGATGGAACCTATCCTAAATCATAAATTAAAGAGCTCCACTCATGCTAAAGTCTTACCGAGCATACTTTCATTTCAAAGTTCAACTTAAGCGACAATGGCGAGGAACAAACTATCTGGCCAACAAATCAATATACACTCTGCTATTTATCTTCTCATAATAATTCAAGCTGCACCATCGCACCAATGCTTTTACCCTCTGCGGGGGCGACGAGTGTTACATTTTTTAGCGAATACACTACCCTCAACTCTAAGCTGAACCACCAATTCTCCAGGGAAAAAAAGACAAGCAATAACACGAAACAATCACTGTAAATACCTTCCACGATACCATGTCCGGCAGCAACCTCGCTCTCAACAGCACCATCCAAAACTCTATCCTTCTTCTTCTTCAGCTGCTTCCTCTTCACTCCGAGCCCAAGCGCCAGTTTCTTATCAACATTCGCTTCCCGCGAAGCCGTCTTGTCTACAAACGCAGCAAATCCAAACCTTCACCCCCCAATTCGAAGTAATCAAACCAGGAAGCTACACAGTGCAGTGCAGAAGGGGAAATTTCCTCACCTTTGGATTTACCCATGCGAACAAATCAGTAACCAAGCGTCCAAGGAGGAGACGCGGCGGCGGATAAGTACGTCCTCCTCGTCGTCGGCGGTGGAGGCGCCGCCGGTGGAGCTGTTTGGTGTCGGGCGCTGCGAGGCGTAGGGTTTGGGCGCCTCTATGGGTTTGGGCCGCTTAACTGCCCACGAGCCTTCTGAGTGGTGGGCCGAAACACGGATACAGGTCCACGTTCCAGGGACCGGCGCCCGAAGGCCCAAGCCCCTTTTAATAGCGAGCGGCTCGGCGTCTCCAGCCCTAAAACCCTAGCGCCTCCACCACCACCCTAAACCCGCGAAGCCACACAGGTCCAAGGCGGCGGCGGCGGCGGCGATGGGGAGCGACACGGAGACGGAGAAGAAGAAGGCCCCGGTGGCGCTGGCGCCGATCGCGAAGCCCCTCGCCGGCAAGAAGCTCTCCAAGCGGACCCTCAAGCTCGTTCGCCGAGGTCCGTTGGATTTCCCCTTTCTCCTCTTTGGACCGAAACCAAAGTTTCTTTCGCTTCTTGGGTTTAATCTTGGTGGTGTGGTTTGTTTCTGCAGCCTCGGAGGCCAAGTGCCTGAAGCGCGGGGTCAAGGAGGTGGTCAAGAGCATCCGTCGTGGGAACAAAGGGTGGGCATCTTCTCTTCTTCACGTTTATTTGTTTAGTGACTGCTTGGTGATTAGTACAGCAGTGTATATTGTCCTAGAGAGCTCTTGGTTGAGTGTGTCACGGTTGATACTTGGCCATAGCAATCAGCAGAGGGCTGATAGTTTTAGCTCAAATATGCCATGGAGTTATCTGACTTGCTTAGAAGTTGTTGTAAGAATAAGCAAAGCCTTAGTCAATTTTCACCGAAGTGTGTGTCATGGATCTATCTGACATGCTTACAAGTTGAGTCTAGTAGTGTAGGGCATAGTACTATTCTTGTTGATGATGGAATTATCCATTTTCCACTATATGGGATGTAGTTAATAAATGTTCATTTTTTTTGTAGTAGGGTCTTCTTATTTTGATGTTGCTGTGATTTTATAGACTGATGATTTAGTGGTTTGACTTGTGTAATGTCATTAACACTAGCGTTCTATTGCATGCAGGCTGTGCGTAATTGCTGGAAACATCTCTCCTATTGATGTGATTACACATCTTCCCATACTTTGTGAGGAAGCTAATGTCCCATACATTTATGTAACCTCAAAAGAGGTATGCTGCATTTTCACGCCAATATATATGTTTATTTTCTTGCAATCAAAATGTGTTGTTATTGTGCTAAATCTTATTTATTCACAATGTTGTGTCTATTTGTCACCTAAAGAAGCTAAAGATTTGACCAGTTGATTCTCCATACTTTGTTGACTAAGTCAACCAAGTGATGCAACCTAGGCTTCATCTTTGTGTATCTTTCGCATATTAGTTATTTGTTTATTGCGAATCACCATTACTGACCTAAGATAGTCTCTATACCAGATTATCAGTCTGAACCAGAAAATTCTGCATTGTTTGAACTTTTGTTTGATAATTTGAGTCATCCATTTTGCATCCTCATTATCATTGGGAAATCATGCACATTTTCCTTCAGAAATATGTACTTGTAACTGTATAGCTGTACCCAGTCCATGTCACAGGCCAACATGAAAACATTAAACCCTAGGAGTGGTTTTGTCCTAGTCTTGTTCTCGCTCTGTTTTTTCTTGAAATGGAGCTGATGCTGAAACAAAGTTCCTCCTATGCCTCCCTTTTTATGAGTTTGTTGCATGTGCCTACTCATTAGTTTTTGGTATGTTCTGAAGATAGACACATCCTTAAGAAGTTCTTCTTACTCCTGTCATAGCCCATGTTATAGGCAAGCTTGGAACAGCTCCAAACCTGATGTTAAGACACAGACACATTTGGCTTCACATACATGCCCCTTATCAATTTAAAATGTACATCAGCTCCTAGTTATTTTCCCTCATATGATCCCAGAAGTTGAAGGAATATCAAGATAGCAAAGTAGAAAATTGGCCACCTATGTTGTGATTATAATTACCCTGATGGTAGTCTCTGAGAATGAGCTAATGTATTGTGTTTGTACAGGAGCTTGCGACTGCGGGGACTACTAAGAGGCCTACTTGCTGCGTGTTGGTCATGACCAAGCCAGCCAAGGGGAGATCACTGAGGAGGTGAAGGAGAAGCTGCAAACGGAATACGACCAGGTCGTAACTGAAGTTGCTGAGGCTACGTCTTCTATGTTCTGAGAACGTTCCCATGGGCAACCTGGAATGTCAGGCACCCCACTGTGAACATCTTTCTGGCTGTATTTTCTAGCATGATCCTGTTACCCTACCCTGCTAGCGATCAATGTGATCTTCATGGAGCTTTAAGCTTCATGATATCTGTACCGTTACAATGGTGATTAGATAAAATTAGTGCGTTATTAACGATTTTGGGTGAGCAAATCATGTTGGGTGATGATGCATAGATGTGAGTATGTGATGCAGAGTGTTTGAACCATGAATCATTTCTGCTGAGTAGTTTATATCTTAAAAATATTCAACTGTCTACTGTTATGTTGTTTCTATTTGATTGATGGACGATATCCTTGCAAATGAATTACGTTGTTGACACAGGCAAAATAAAATATGTGAGAAGATTTAAAAGCAGCAAGGTTGGAAAAATACACTAAACAAGAGAGATTTACATGCATGACAAGAGAATTGTCCAGCGAAGGTAGCACTGTCAAGGGTCGTTTCCCTGATTCCCTCCCTGTAGGCGTGTATTTGTCCCCTCTACTTTGGCTCAGGGTGAAAACGATGGTCCGGTCTGCCGGACCTTGTGGCGGTGACATTCGGTCCTCGTCCCCTCCTTGAAAGCGTCGTGGGTCTGTTTTTGTGGACGATTGTCGTGTCGCCCACGATATCTTGTGTGGCTAGCTGCGGTGGAGTATATAGGCAAGGGTCAATACAAGAAGGGTAAAGAAGTAGAATTTCTAGCTGCTTTTGAGAAGATTTAGTGTTGAATCCGAGGAGCCGCATTTGAGAAGATTTAGTGTTGAATCCGAGGAGCCACAATTGAGAAGATTTAGTGTTTAATCCGATGAGCCGAATTCAATTCGGATCAATGTCGTGAGGGATCTTGACTTCGCACTAGGGAGAAACGTTTTCGTCCGGATCCATGTTTAAACTCTTCGACACTCTTATAACATAGGACTAAATTACACTCGAACGATACGACCCAACATATTGCCGACTTTCGCATAGTGCACCGCCACCTTTGCCATAAGACTGAAGTACATGCTCTAATAACCACTCCTTACTCAACAACCACATTGTTAGAAGCACATCTAATCTTTCGTTGTACATCAACATGTTTAAAACCAGACGGTTGCGGAGGGTAGCTTACCGTTCATCTGAAATTGAGATCACATTGAGATCAACTACTCCCTCCGTCTATAAAAATGTCCAACTTTGTCTAAATTTGCATTTATTTAGACACGGTTAGGTCGGGAGTAAAGAGTTAGCTACTCCTATTTTCTGAATTTCCATTTCCAACTGTCGAACAGCTTAACGATTAGCCTGAACCTGTCAGTCTCACACCACGCAACCAGCTCCCAAGCGCTAGGGTTTAGTGGCCGCCGCCGCCGGCCGGAGCTCCTCCTCTCCCTTCCACTCCCTCCACCCCCGACGTTGCCGGATTCGACTCGCCCCGGTCCGAGTCGCCGCGGTCCCCCAACGCCACCAGGAGCTCTCTCTCGCCGCCGCCGCCCTCGAACGCCGCCAGGGAGCTCCCTGTCTCGCCTACCCTCTCAAGGTTTCCATCTCTTTCTGGATCTTGCAGTGTAGAACCCCGAAAATGCCACAATCAGTGTGATTATTATATGTTCCAATTATTTGTGCCATGGTCCCTTCGGGGACATCCGATAAAATTATTTGTGCCATGGCCGTCACCGCCCCTGCTAGCTGAAAAGATTGTGATGCAAGACTCAAAACAAATTTCACTTGTGGTCGTCGTATATTAGCCATTTATTTTTGGAAGGAACTTAGCTGAAGAATTCTGTGCTCTAAATTAAACCTCCTTCGTGCACAGTGACGTGGAGGTTAGGCAACAACAAATCCATGCTTTGTATTTGTTGAGCACTGAGATAAAGATGCTGAAGAACGTCTTGAGCCAGTCATGGAGGAAGGGGGCACATGTGCTACAGGAAGGCCATCCAGCTGCAGCACTGTATGCTTGTTCAAGTCGATTTCACAGCGGGCAGGTAATAAGCCACGATTTGAATATCTATCTGTTATCTGTTGATAATCAAGTTTAATCCTTGAAACATCTATGTTGTTACAGTGCTTTGTTTTAGCAACTTGATATGTTGATGATAATTAGTTGGATATAGCTCTGATTTGGACTGTGAGAACTCACAAATGCTTGTAACATCAATATGAGCCTCCCTGATTGGTAATGCGTCGAAGGAATTCATGCTTATGCTATGCATAAACTAGTGTAATCCTGTGGGCATGCAGTGCTGAAATCAGCACTGTAATGTTTGCACTGACTGCATTTCTACATATGTGATATTGTCTGAAGGGTATGAGTAGCCTGTGGCTGTATCGGCCAAAGTTTCGTCGGCCATGTTACAATCATGTAAATGTCTAGCACATTTGGAAGTTAAGTAACAAGCTGGACAATTCATTTGCTTGCTACACATCTCACTAAAGATCCATTCAAACTCCAACCCTGAGTTTCCCAAGGCTTAAAGCTATCTCTGTCTAGCCTAAACATTTCCAGTCCTCTGGATTTCTAATTGCCCCGTGCCTCCCGGGTCGCTCGCGCGAGCGACTCCGGAGGCGACTCCAAACCCTAGACAAAAAGCTTCCTTCCCCTGCCTCCCTGGCCGCCGCTGCCGCCGCTTCCGGCGGTGGCGGCGGCGTCCGTCCGCCAAAGGCGGTGCGGGCGTGTGTGTGCGGCGCCCTGGCGGAGCTCCTTCGTGCGGAGAAGCGACGCGCGTGGTGGCGCGGGTGTGCGGCGAGGCGGCAGGGCGGAGGTGAGCCGGCGCAGTTCGGCGGCGGTCTGGAGGCAGCATCGCAGTGCCAGAGATGGCTGCGGTGCGGCGCTGGCTGGCAGCGGCGCTCGTGCCCGATCTGGGCCCGATCTGGGCCGGGCGGGCCGCGGCCACGGCGCGAGTGGCAACGGCGACGTCGCCTGCTCCCCCCTGTGCCCCGACCAAGATCTCTCCCTCCCCCTACCCCTCCCGTCCGCTGCTGCTGGAGAGGATGCTGGCGGGCGAGCATGCGAGCAGCGGCCTTTGGGCATCGGCTGCTCTGCTGCGCCCCGGCGGATCCGGGCGGCGGAAGCTGCGGGCCGGCGCGGCGGCGGCGGCCACAGTGCGTGGCGGCGCGGGGCAGGTGATCTTGTTGCCTGCTGGACGCGCTCCTGGCAGTGGCCGGCCTGCAGGCCATGCGCTGGCCGGTGCCTCCTACCAAGACGACAATGTTTTCGGGTTTCCCTCGCTGTGATGGACTCCCAGTGACGACTTCGCCACCTCTTGTATGCCCCTGCATCGACGGTCTTCGGAAGTCCCTGCTCATGGGTCGGAGTGAAAACCCCGTGCGGCGACGTCCTGCGCTGTCAACGGCGACGCCGAGGGTGCCGTTACCTCCTTGGAGGCGTTGACATGACCCTGGCCGGATTTCCTCCTCGAGCACCGGGGGAAACCCTAGGTCCGGCCTGCCAGACGGGCAGCGGCAGCGTCTCAGCGCTGCTCCCTTCTTGAAGGCGCTGCCATGGCTGCACGTGGAGCACCTGATGCGGCAGCGCGAGGTTGGTGATGTGGCGCTCTGGCGTCGAATGCTACACAGGAGGTGGATGCTCGGGACACAACGTATGCCAGCGCCGACACTCCCCCGACGAGTTCTACACCAGTCCCAGCCGGTCCCTGCCTTTCACCCCCGCCGACTCCCTCTAGGCACACAAGGGGGCAAGGTATGTTGGGCTGGGCAGTTCTGGAGCTGAAGTTGTCCCTGGAGGCGTCTGGCAATGGCGGTGTTGCTGCCCTATAGCTCCAAGCCTCGATGCCTCGCCATTCTTGGCTGGAGGCAAGGCTAGCGAGACCTGATGTCGTTGTGGTCTGTAGTTGAGGGCACCTCCTTACCGAGTTGTAGTCGCTTGGTGAGGACAGTCGTGAGTGTGTGTGTGTGTCCCTCCTTCTGGAGGTTGTACCCTCGATGTCTTCTACCTTTTCAATAAAATGAAGCGCAAAGTCTTTTGCGTTTTCGCGAAAAAAAAAACATTTCCAGTCCTGTTAACAACCATATACAAGTGGGCACATACATATAAGGGATTAATAATGGATTCTTACCGATTCGTTTCAACTGCGCCTTATTCAGTTATGAGGTTAACTTTGCTAAGGGCAGTTCTCACTTCCCAGATTATGGCATCCACAATCCATTTCAGCAATTATTTAGGCTGAATGCAATGGTCAATTCAGTCAGGTTGTTATACATTTCATTTGAAAGCCACTTGGTAGTGCACTGAAGGAATTTATTCATAACTCTTTGCAATCATGTGGGCGTGCAAATACTGAATTCTCAAAAAATTGTAAAATTTTGATGCTGCCTCAAGGGTTCAAGGTTTGAAGTTGTCTCTTGCTTCTTTGGCTGAACTAATCCATTCAATTACAAACACATGTTCATTTACTCCTGCAATTACAATGAAATCAGCATTTCGTTACCTGTGTTCTCTAGACCAATCATTTAGCTCTTCAACAATTTCTTTACCCAAGATGCAACCCCGTCCACAATCCATTCTAAGTAAAACAATTCACTCATATTACAATCATATGCAGTTCATGGATACAAATAAACTATTCGTTCCAGATTCCAGACATCCAGTTGCACCCAGTTTAGTTATGACATTACAATGGCATGGACATTTCATTTCATCAATTAGTTGCTCTGATTGAGGTGTACAATTAGTCAGTTCATCTATGTTTGATTCTTGTTTTGCGCACTGAAATAAAAGTAGCTAAACAGCAAGTTTTCTCTCTTCGTTCATTCAGGTCTTAAGCTCCTCGAGGAGCTTCTTCGGCGTGGAGGACTTCATGGACGAGGATAACAGCAGGCCCTACACCTACAAGAAGGAGAAGCGATCCAAGAATCCGCACAAGCACATCTCCTTCAAGCAACGTACCATCGCGCACATGGAGCCCTTCACCCTGGATGTGTTCATCTCCAAGCGGTTTGTGTCGGCGTCGCTGACCCACCGGTCTACTTGCCGTCAGGTTGCAGTGGCAGGCACCAACTCCAAGGATGTTAAGGCTGCGCTAACATCGCGGTCCGACGTGCCGGCCTGCCTGTCGGTGGGGCGGTTCCTGGCGGAGCGTGCCAAGGAGGCGGACGTGTATGCTTGCACCTACACACCCAGAGAGCGGGACCGGTTCGAGGGGAAGATCAGGGCTGTCGTGCAATCGCTCATCGATAACGGCATCCATGTCAAGCTCTACCTCGACTGAGCATTTGATCCTAAGACTTCTACGATGTCCCGGTCTGAAGTCTCACGGCAAGTTCAGGGTTTGTTTTAGCAGGATTCGGTTTTGTGACTTTTCTGGTGTCCTAATCTCTTACAATAACTTGTGATTTTTTTCACAACTTTACCAGGGTAGCTTAGCTTATTTACATGTGGAAATGTTAATTTACAGTTTGATGTTAATTCCACCTCACAGGTATTTCTAGGCTAATAAAAGGGCATAGGGAAGTTCCTGTGTTTGTTGGCATAATATGAGGTTGAGTCCCAGTCCTTGATAGGTCTTGATTAGAAATTAGAACCAAAAAGAAAGAAAATGAGTCAGATATATAGCACATCAAGGCATCTTCAGTCCGGAAAGGCATGATTCATCACTATCTTGCCAGATCAAAGTAGTTCCACATATATATTTTCTTTTGCGGGCAAAGTAGCCCAAATATGACTTATCGAAGTTGACAGTTTAGCGTGACGTCTTCACGGTATTTGTTGTAGATTACAAACCTGCAACCTGAAAATGAATTAGTTCAGAGTTCATAGCTGTTTGCATGGACACAGGGAAACAGTTTTGGGTTTGGCATTGGCTCTGTCGCTCTGATCGTTTGGTCTGAATCTGAGGCACTGTGTTTGGAAGTTTGTGGCACTTCAAGGACAAAATCTGGATAGAGATTCTGGAACTGTTTGAGTTATAGTTAATGTTTTCTCGCCAATACTATCTGGTTGGATAATGTTTGGCTAGATGAAGCAATATTTGAGAAACTAAAATAACTCTATTAATGGAAGAATGGTAATTATTCTCCTGGACAGGAAAAGTACAGATGCTATTGGGGAATAAGTTAAGGCAGGTGTTTACATGAGAAGATGAAAAAGCGAAGGCGCGAGATATAGTGCCAAGCATGTGGAAGCTGTAGGACGGCAGAGGGAGAAAAAAAAGGGCACAGCTCTCGAGCTTCCAACTGCTACCCATCCCTGTAATGGCCAAACATGGTAGTGGATTTAGGATTCTAATGTGTGGACAAACTTGTGGGACGTACAGATTCTCTTGGGATAACCATGCTTTCATCTTGCTAACCACTAGTACCACACAAGACCCGAACGTAAGGACACTTGCTCACTTAGGAGTTGTACTTTTAGGCTAAAAATATAGATGGGCAAAGAGAAGTGCCTGCGTTTGGCATAATGTGACGTTGAGCCACAGTAGGATTGTTGTCGATTAGAAGTTAGAACAAGGGAAATATATTCAGATTTATATCATATCAAGCCATCAAGGGACCTTCTTAGAATCTTTGTCAAGAGTCATGGCTACCTTGCCAGGATCAAAGCAGCTCCAAATACGGCTCGTCGAAGTCGACAGTTAGCAGTGACGTGATCACTGCGCAAGCTGGCCTTGGCTGGTCAAATGCAAGTGAGGATGGAGTATCTTGCTGATGGCTTGGTCACCAAACAACACAGTAACAGTCAACACAATACACAAGACCATGACATTAGCGTACTGTCAGTAGAGGCAGTGGGGCGCAAAGATCTTGTACTGTTCTGTACTGCAAAGCATGGTACTGTGCGAGTAGTACTGCTACTGCAGATGCATGCTCAGATCACACATGTATGGACACTACAGTGTATATACTATGTATCCGTATTCTGCCACCTTTTGTGTTTGTATATGCATGTGCCTTGACCTTAATTAAAGGCCGGGCTCTTGTTAATCATCTTCATTGCCACTAAGTACCATCATTCATTCTGATGATGATGGCTACAGAGATGAAGCGTGGCAAGAAAAATGTAAATATACATCGAAAGCTCCTCCCTAAAAAGTGCAGCTAATCATGCAGACCTGAGGAGCAAGGAGAAAATTCAGATTTGGACAGGTGAATGAGGCAACATTATGATTTACGCCCCATGCCTTGAGCTTTACCAGACATGCTTAAGTGCATCGAGTTTAACTCAGGTTACTCTATAATTATGCTGCCATTTTCATAAGGATAAGCCCAGAGATCGTCTTTTGATGGTCCGTATATTATTTTTGCAATCTTCATACTCCCTCCGATCCATATTGGTGGGCATAGTTTTGTCTAAATTCATATATATCTAGTTAAGTATTTAGACTAGATACATGTGTATCTAGACAAAGTTGTGCCCACTAATATGGATCGGAGGTAGTACCTGATCTGCATCTGCACGGCCTGTTCACGAGGAAAAGCAGGAGGAGGAAAAGAGAAAAGGCGTATGTAGGGGGGCAAAGAAAGGCAGCAAAGCAAAGCACCCCTCATTTCACTGGAAAGAGAGGTCACGTCTTCCATGCTAGGTAGACTGCAATGATTTCTGGCCCTATTCAGGAGGAGGAGAAGCATATGCCCATCTCCTTCCTCTCGCGTCTGCACATCGAACAAGGAAACAAAGACTGATGGCCTCTTGAGCATCAGACAATCTCCTAAAACATCACCCAAATCTCCTATAAATCACACGCCACTCCTCTACATATACATATCCCACTACTTCTGAACCACAAGTACCATGACATGATATGACATGGCCCAGTATGGGCTGGTGCCCTGTGACGGATTTTCATATTCGGGGTAAAATGATACTAGTACCTGACATTTCCTCAGAATAAAAACCGTGCCTCCACTTGAGTGTACGTGTGTAGTTATCTACTTATATCTGGTATGACGCCAACTGAACTGGTACAAACTGATGTGGCAACACGACCAACTGCCATGAGGGCGTCTTGTGTTTATCTTTCTCGTCACCATGAACTAACCCGATTCCTGATTCTACATCCACAACGCATGATGGCCAAAATTCCCTTGTCCATTTGCCTCCACTTCAGGCCGTCAGGGCGAGACAGAGGCACGCACTTCCTCCCTGTCATTATCTCCGGCTAAAGATACTTTCGATCGTCTTGTTTATCGCCCCCTCCAGTAGAATTAGCACACACTTCCCAAGCTAATTGTCCAGCTGCCGCCGCCTCGGGGAATTCCTTTCGTTGCAAGAATCCCTCAAAGGTGCCGTGGTGGCCTGTGACAGCCGTGCATGCACCACACCACGCTCCGATAAAGCCTGTGTCTTTCTCGGATGGGATCAATACTAATCTGGTTCTTCTAGACAAAGATTAGCTATCCTAGATAATAGACCCTCCCTCTCGAGCTAATAGCACACTGTCACTGTTTTACATTTTTCACAGGCCCCGAGAAGGCAGAAAAGGGCGGAAAAGAAGAATTTTCGCCCCCACCTTTGGCCCAATATTCTACCCACTCCAAGGCAGGGGTCAGGAGGCAGGCATGTCTGCTCCCTCCTTTTGCAACTTTGCTTCAAACAAGAGCACAGGCATCTTCTTTTGTGTCATTTGCTACTGACAAAAACCTCAGAGGGGCCTCCTCCCCTGCCCACTGCAGTGCCACTCGACTGCTTGTGTGTGTGAGAAGAGAAGGCTGCGTGCTTCTTTTCCTTGGCCGCACCCTTGCTTGCTTCCATGTTTGAGCACACAAGAAGCTAGAGCCCCTCTTCCCTCCCAGGTGAATGGCAATGGGGGTGGTTCTTGCCTCTGCTTCCTCCCTACCCCTGCTGCTGCTTCTCCTCTTCTCCTTCCCTCTCGCGCCCGCCAACGGCCTCCTCTCGCCCAAGGGTGTAAACTATGAAGGTTAGTTCCCTCAAATCGAGAGCCCTCTTGGTTTCTGTTTGTTTTTCTTGCATTGGTGCTCGCCACCGTGTCTGTATCCTTCCCCAGATCAAGAACGCCCTGCTATTGGGTCTCGTCTGTTTGTTCCTCTTGCATTGGTGTGTGAGTGACAATCTCTGTTATGTCTGCAGTGCAAGCCCTCATGATGATCAAGAACTGCCTCAAGGATCCCCATGGCGTGCTCAAGAACTGGGACCAAGACTCCGTGGATCCTTGCAGCTGGACTATGGTCACCTGTTCGCAGGAAAACCTTGTCACTGGCCTGTAAGTGAACAACCTACAAAAACGTCTTTGTCACAGGTTATCTCCTCTAATACTGTGTACCTGACTACCTGGCTGTTCCAATTTAGCAGAGAAGCTCCGAGCCAGAATCTCTCTGGCCCGCTCTCCCCAAGCATAGGGAATTTGACCAATCTTGAGATAGTGTGAGTTCTTCTTGCCATGATTTTTTTGAAGGTTCTTCTTGCCATGATTAACCTTGTACAACTACCACTGTATATGCTGCTTTCAGAAGTACTACGATTTCTTTTGGGTAGGATGAGATCTTACTTTTTTTTTCTTTTTTTTACAGCCTGCTGCAGAACAACAACATCAATGGGCGAATCCCAGCAGAGATTGGCAGGCTAACAAGCCTCAAGACGCTCGATCTCTCCAGCAACCAATTATCCGGTGAAATCCCCAGCTCTGTGAGCCGCCTCACAGACCTCCAATACCTGTGAGTGCACTTCCGTTCTACTGTACCAGCCTTGAATGATACTCTGGAGGTTTCCTCTTCCGTTCATGGCCTGTGCCTCATGAGCCCATGATGCTAGCAGCTGTTCTCATTGTTTGTCACTGTACTGCTACCAGGAGACTCAACAACAACACCCTGTCTGGCGCATTCCCGGCATCACCAGCTAATTTATCACACCTTGTCTTCTTGTGAGTATTATTTGCTTGTTCTGCTGTTATGTGCCTGCGTACTGTGTTGGCTCCATGGTGCTCACTGTGGGAATTCCATCTCAGGGATCTGTCCTATAATAATCTCAGCGGCCCGGTTCCCGGGTCTTTGGCTAGGACATTCAAGTAAGGCTACAGTCCCGTGTCATTCTGTCTTTTGACCAAAATACTATCTCCGGTGGGAAACCATAATGTTTTTGAATTTATGGGAAAATAATCATCTTCTTGCAGCATTGTAGGGAATCCACTGATCTGCGGAGCAGCTAAGGAACAAGATTGTTATGGAACTCTACCGATGCCCATGTCCTACAGCCTGAATACCACACAGGGTATGCTCATTTGCTCAATCCTGTGCACCGATGATCTGATTTTGTCCTGAACTGATCTATAGATTAGTAACTACAACTGTTGTAATAACCTTTTTTTTTTACAAAAGGTACTCCAATGCCAGCAAAATCTAAGAGCCACAAAGCTGTGGTTGCATTTGGTTCCACAATAGGCTGCATCAGCATCCTTTTCCTTGTAACGGGATTGCTGTTCTGGTGGAGGCATAGGAGAAATCGACAGATTCAGTTCGATGTTGACGGTAAGTAAGAAAGGACAAAATTACTCACCGAGCTCATAATGACAGAAAGCTTGTAAAACTTGATGGTATCGGTTTACTGAATGTGCTGGTTACTTTGCAGACCAACGCATAGAGAACGTCAACCTTGAAAACCTGAAGAGGTTTCAGTTCAGAGAGCTCCAGGCTGCAACAGAGAACTTCAGCAGCAAGAACATGGTAGGAAAAGGAGGTTTTGGAAATGTTTATCGAGGGAAGCTACCAGATGGAACTGTAGTAGCTGTCAAGAGGCTGAAAGATGGAAATGCCGCAGGCGGGGAGTTGCAGTTTCAGACTGAAGTTGAGATGATAAGCTTGGCGGTGCACCGGAATCTCCTTAGGCTCTGTGGGTTCTGCATGACTGCCACTGAGAGGCTACTGGTCTATCCATACATGTCAAATGGAAGTGTGGCATCACGCCTGAAAGGTAAAACACATCAAGGTTTCAGGATGATTTGTTTCCTAAAAAAATAGAAAACAGTAGTAGTAACATATGCTCTTTGGAAACTTTAACTTGAAAAATGAAATGCAAAAGGATTTGCATTTGATTCTCACATCTACATTTCTGAGCTTCAACTCAAAAAATGAATACCGAAAGATTTGTGTTTGATCCTCAGTTTCTCACATTTATATTTCTGAACTTCAACTAAAAAATGCATATGGAAATATTTGCATTTCATTCTCACGTCATTTGGGTAGGCATTTATAATAAAGAATCGTACTTTTTTCTTACCCAATCAAAGAAACACAATTGATAAGACAAAAACACAATTGATTAAATGTTAACTTTGTTCTCACATAACCGATTACAGGCAAGCCACCGCTGGACTGGATCACCAGAAAGGGGATCGCACTCGGTGCAGCAAGAGGCCTACTATACCTGCACGAGCAGTGTGACCCCAAGATCATCCACAGAGATGTAAAGGCAGCGAACATATTGCTCGATGACTTCTGCGAAGCAATTGTCGGAGATTTTGGGCTCGCCAAGCTCCTGGACCACCGTGACTCTCATGTAACCACGGCCGTGAGGGGCACTGTAGGCCACATTGCCCCAGAGTACCTCTCGACGGGCCAGTCATCTGAGAAAACCGACGTCTTTGGCTTCGGGATCCTGCTGCTCGAGCTGATCACTGGACAGACTGCACTTGAGTTTGGGAAGGCATCAAATCAGAAAGGAGCCATGCTGGACTGGGTAAGTTCATTTTTGTTCACAAATGTGAGCGCATGGTTTGAAGCATATGATCTTATCATACCTGAGGTCTTAATAGAACGCTGGCTTCTGTTCAGGTGAAGAAGATGCACCAGGAGAAGAAGCTTGATGTACTTGTCGACAAGGGACTCGGGAGCAGTTACGACCACATTGAGCTAGAGGAGATGGTGCAGGTGGCGCTGCTGTGCACCCAGTATCTCCCAGGTCACAGGCCTAAGATGTCGGAGGTGGTCAGGATGCTTGAAGGTGACGGACTGGCGGAGCGGTGGGAGGCGTCACAGCGTACTGACTCGCACAATTTCAAGGTGCCCGACTTCACCTTCGGGCGCTGCTACTCTGACCTGACAGACGATTCATCATTGCTGGTACAGGCAGTTGAGCTCTCTGGACCAAGATGACACCATGACTAGCAATGGAAGGCAAGAAACATCATCAGTTGTTTCCAGCACTACCTGTACAGAAGGAAAAAATCCTGCGTAAAATGGCAAATAACAGAATGAAAATAGCATCTAGTGATACATTCTGTCAGTAAGTGGAGCAGATCCAGATTAACTGTACAAATATCAAAGAAGTTTATAACCTAGTTGCCTAGGCTGGTAAATTACATTAACAAATTATGTAAACCGTTGGTACAATAAAGGTGACGGTGAAATATTTACTGTAGCTGCAAGTTTTGGTTCTCTTTCTCGCTTTTTGCTTACTCTATATTCATTGGTTATAGTTTTGTAAGACTGTGCTGTTTGATTGCAACGACCTGCCAGCGTCATGTTGTCTTCACATTGCTATATAGTTCCAAAATTCTAGTCAACTTATTTCAATTTGTAACACAAATTATAGCAAATATTTTGCCAAGTCCATGCAACGTAACATCATAATTCGATGAGAAAGATCTGTAAAATTTCCGTCAAAAAGGAAAAAAAAATCTGATCAACTACAGCGAGCTAAACAAAAGAACAAGCAGAAAACAACCACATAATATGCTCCACCAGCAGGGTCGGTGATATTACCCACATCTCAACAACAGAATCTGGAGATTAGAATCTGTGAAGTGCTTGAAGAACGCCGCAGGGTCAGCATAAAGTACTAGAGCACGTCCCCTGGTCGAAATTTAAGAGGCGCTCGCATCTTATGAGAAAATCGATGTAGGCATCATCAAAGTTGACATCGTGCAGAGCTCGATGTAGGCATCATCAAAGTTGACATCGTGCAGAGCTCTATGACTGGTGTTGTCGCCACCACCATCAATATTTCGGAGGTATGCCTCAGAAGGGTTGTAATTGGATGCCATCTTTAAATTACGGTGGCTGGTCTCTTCCTGGAAATGCGCACATCAAGCAACTCCTATTATTTGCGACTCTTCATCGTCAATGTTAATCAATGTTAGGATGTAGAGACCATATACCATGAAAATAGCTGATGGTGTACAGGGAGAATGTCTTGGTATGGATATGCAGCCTGAATATGTTGTCAGGTCTGTAGAGTTTTGTTCTATCTATAAAACAGTTACTGGTTATATTAGTTGTATACTTGTATACATAGGAACTAGATGTATGGAAAGATTATCATAATACGACTGTCTATGTGATGAGCATAGTTTGTATAGAAATGAAGATATATAATCTGTAAGCTTCTTCAATACGTGTGGTATAAGTTTTTCGAGAGACCTGCAGATGTTTCAAAAGTCAGAAGTTCAAATAGACAAGACTTACTCAATAATTTGTAGTACTTGTTATGTTCATATCTGAAGCAAGTCAACATAGACTTCTGAGGTTACTATGCAACACCGAAGATGGTTATTTACTTGAAATATGAAGGCATTATGCAAAAAATACCCACCTTGGCCACCCTGTCTCAAAATAAGAACATAGCATAAGCCGCCCCACAATCAACAGGAGCATATTCTGTAAACTTAAACTATATTGACCACCCAACATCATACTATGAATTACTATCAATAACATGCTTAAACTCAAGCCTTTCAGCCAAGTTAATTTAAGACTTAGACCAATAAAAACACAGTCATTTCATATAGGATATATCCTGGTCATGGAAGAGATCGGATAGAGATTTAACAAGCCATTTCATATGAATAACAGCAATCCTAGTCATGAAGAGATCAGATCGAGATTTAATAAGCCATTTCATGTGAATAACAGCAGCGAATCAAGTGAAAACGATGCGAGTAAATTCATTTCCTACACTGAACATCACTAAGATATTTGCAGATCTATACGGTTCCAAAGAAACTATCTAGTGACATGGCAGGGTGCTTTAGAACTTTTCGCACGTATCTCCACTTCCTATCTCGTGCTGAGGTTCCAAAAAGTAGAACAGCTAAGGTAAGTGCCAACTGTTGAGTGTATAAGTGGATTGCCCTCCCTTTCCATCAGATCGGTCTTTTGGAATAGTGGTCAGCGCATGAAGCTTGACATGGTATCAGAGCCAAGGTCTCGAGTTCGAGTCCTGTGTGGCGTGCAATTTTCCTAAAATTGCTGATGCCCCCTCCTTCCACGTACAAGGCCCCTTTCTCTCTTCATGCGCCTACGTCTGAGTTTACACATGTTGACCTGTCTGTGACCGTCACATGTGAGGAGGGGTGTTGAGTGTATAAGTGGATTGGCCTCCCTTTCCATCAGATCGGTCTTTTGGAATAGTGGTCAGCGCATGAAGCTTGACACCAACGAATGGCCCAAAACCTCAAACTTTGGAATCCGAGAGAACCTTCCTTCCTTTCTCTTGGCCAAAAAATATGCAGAAAGCGAGCAAGGACAAGGAGCATCTCCCATCCTTTGCATGCTTTTCTTATACCACAGTGCCGTCTAATTCTTCTAAATTTGGGTTTATTCTAGTTCGTAACAGGTTGTTATTTTTATATGAAATTTGTATGATTTACTTTAGAAAGTTTGTAGTTTACATGTAAGTGCAAATCAATTAGGAAGAGATGAGTAGATATATTCATCCTTAAAATGGAAACAATAACTAAAAATCCAACATAATGTTTGTTTCTTAAAAAAATTGACACCTAATTAATTAGATAATTCCAAATAACCCATCCCTCTTATTCTCTAGGTGTGCGAAAATACAATATATATTTATCATAAAATGATGTACCAGCTGATGATTGACATCGAGGCAAGCAGCCGAGCAGCAACATCCCAGAAAACCACCAGATACACATGCAGCATTTCTCGTCCCCACAGTGGCACCACCTGTAACTCACTGGATTCCAGTTGTGGCGCCCCGACCTGACTGCTATACAGTGATGCTGTGTGTCACCGGTTAAGCGATACAACCGGAGGTTACGGGTTTACCAATCCCCGGCCAAAACCTTTGGCAGGCGTTGCTCGGTATGGATCATCGGCAACGCAACACCCCGATTGATGCCTTAACACAGGCACAACCCTCAATGTATAATAGAGAGATCAAGACTTGTGGAACAACTGGCACATCACAGACTCTACGACACAAAGCATATAGTTCAACTCTTATAATAGAGAAAGATAGCAAATTACAACCAGAGGTCACGGACCCAACAGTACAACATGCGGAAGCGAACTAGGTTGTTCTAAACAACAAGAACCAAATTATGGCCTAAGAGGCCTACAAATAAACATCCAGCGCCAGCTGTTCCGGGATGTCCCAAGCTGCCACCTGGGAACCCCAGACTACTCGTCGACGTCCACAAAGAACCCACCTTCGAGGTCGGTGAAGTCCTCATCTGAAACAAAACAACCGACGTTGAGTTCGACGAACTCGCAAGATTATATATAGAGCTTTAGCTCGATGAGGCTTTCAAAGTTTTATGGCTGTTTCGCATAAAGCTGATTTTATTTATGAAAACATAACTCAATGGCATCGACTATTCAGAGTATTTTAAAAAGAGGTAAGAAGTACTCTTTTCTTTGATCACCTTTCTCAACATCAACCATCATCAACCTCTGTACCTGTTCATCAAAGGCACCTCCCCGAATCACCCTCGAGGAAGTCAACCTTACATTCTTGAGTGGTACCTTTAGTACCCAGTTTTTAATCATTCCGTTAAAATTATTCTATGATCTTATCGTCCTTTCCCAAGTTGTCCGTAACCGTGGACACGGATTTTCGAAAAGATTTACCCTGCAGGGGTGTACAATGTTTGCCACGCGTACCGTCCGGCCCATTACCTGCGCATTACCTCTCTTCCTTGGAAAGCCGGCTGGGTGGGAGCGGTGTCGACTTCTCCCTCGTTAAGGACTTTCCAGGATCATCAGTGACGGCAGGACAGGTTCAGTGCCTCCAACACCCTGCCCCACGGCCACTTACTTTCCTAACACCACCATCCTCATCCCAGTTCATACCACCATCATCACGCACGCGCAAATGAAAGCCCGAACTAGAGGACCCTGGCTAGCCCCGCCCGAGTTATTTAGTCTATGAGGGTTCCTGCAATTGCATAGGCCTCACGCATGGTTGCACGCTCAGTCTTGGTTCTGGAGGTAAAGAACTCGCACCTAGGCGGCGAGAACGAGACAAAGCACCACAACCACGTGGCCTCTCATCCCCACCTTTAGCATCTTATTACTTGTCACCACAATTCTCCACCATCATCCGGACAGTTCAGCACCTGTTCCCAACATGATACATCCATCGGACGAATAACAATTAACTAAGCATGGCTAAGCATCAACATTGCATAGTTAAGTATCTTCGGCCAACAATACAAACCTATGGATAATAGGAGGGGAAACAGGTAATGGCATCGGAAACTTAATGCAACTATAAGATACTCTAATCCAATAAAATTGACATTTAGAACAGCATGCAATATTATAGTGGAGAAAATATTTGCGGAAACATAGGATAAGATATGCTCAGAGGGGGGATTACGCTTGCCTTGTTGATACGGCTGGTAGTACGGATCGTCACGAGACGGGGGTGTTACTTCCACTCCTTGATCTACCGATGCACAAGCAATACCGAGAAGGAACAGTCAATACACACGGATGCAACAGGTGCAATGCACAGACACATGATGACATGACATGTTTAAGGCACTGGAATTAGTATAACAAGTTCTACCAATTTACATGGGGTGGAGAAATAATTATTCAACAAGAGAGAAATATGGCTTCATATTTGTTTTAATGTTTTCCTGTGTTATAGATCATGTAAACATGCATGAAAATGATGCTACTGATTAACGCACATTTTTCTGAGCATTTTGATATAAAGAACACATTTTTCGGAGGTCCCGATAAAAAGTTATTACTTTTATAATTTTCTCTTTTAAATTTATGATTTTAATATTACTAGAAGCACCGTAATTCAATTGTGGTCAAATATGCATAATATTTATTTTAAAGGTTTAATCACAATTTTCTGGGCATTTTGGTATATTACACGCATTTTTCTGATACACCGATAAAAAGTTATTATTTTCATAAATTTCCTTTTTGGATATGACCTTTAGATGATTTAAATAACCACAATATAAGTATTTATTCATTTAGGGATAGAGGGGTGAAAAGAAAAATAGACATTCCAAAACAGTGTTGCAAATCCGGTTGTCAGTCCGGAAATTTCCGGATTTTTCACCGGGAGAAAATATTCCTGGAAACATTTCCGGGTCATTTCCGGTTGTAGACCGGATTAACACGTAACGGTTCCAGTACCGCTTTTCTTATTCCGGAAAAGAAACCGGAAAAATCCGGGTTTTTCACCGGATACCTCACCACGTCGAGAGGAGCTACGGCAACGGCGGCGTTGCTACGGCGTGGAACGCGAGCACTAGCGCGAGAGGGGAGGGAAGGGGCCAGTGTGGGCAGGAGCTCACCAGGAACTCGTGGGTAGCAACGGCGAGGTCGGAGACGGACCACGGCGGCAGGAAATCGTCCGCGGCGCCCGCGGCGGTGGTCGGCAGAAAATCGGACGGCGGCGGCGATGTGCAGCCTCCGGGCTCGATTCCTCTGGCAGAGGAGTAGCAGGCGAGGCGGCGGAGCTTTCTCCTGTCTTCGATTTGCTCGGGATGCTCTCAGGCGACGGCGACGAGCATGGCCGCCATGGCCATGGTGCGGAGCTCGCGGGGGAAGAGGAAAATGGAGCAGGTGAGCGGGGAATCGGGGAGGAAGAGCGAGTGGGGCTCGTGGGGCGTGCTCCTCGCAGGAGAGGCAGAGAGGAGGGGGCCCGGCGCGGCGTCGGTGGCAGGGCGGCGAGGTGGTCCGGCGGGAGCGCGACGACCTCGGTCGCTACAGCATGAGAGAGATGATGTTTTTACAAAAAGCCCCCTGGAAGCTTTGAGTTCATCACAGTCCAGTCCTTTTCCCTTTTAATTCTAAAACCAACAACATTTCCTGAATTAATTTAGGCACCAAAACATTTTATAAAATTTTGAGAAAATTTGGGGAGCCTCCCCATATTGAGTAGAAGCTACACAAAAATTGGGGCTTCAAAATAAAATAGTTTGGACCACCTTTTGTTCATAGGGTTGACTTATGGCATTATTGCTAAATTTGAAAATGTTGCTCCTTTAATATTTTAGGGCAATTGCAAAATATTGTTTTGAACTCTTGGAACTTCCTTGACCAATATAAGATGTCAAGAAATTTTGTTTTGCAACTTTGAGTGCCTTCAATGTGTTGAAGTTTGTTAGAGCAATTTGGCATTTTGTTTTAGCAACTCAACATCATTTCGATACCACTGTTGTGTTAGCTCAAAAGAGACATGTTTATGCATGGATGCCATGATGCAATTAACTCAAAAGTGGAAAAATTACACAGGTTTTTAGGTTCAGCTTTGGGCTGTTACAACTCTACCCCCCTTACAGGAATCTCGTCCCGAGATTCTAAGGTTGCGGAAAGAAGTCGGGATACTCCTCTCGAAGACTGATGTCTACGCACGATTATATTCCTGTAGACAGTGTTGGGCCTCCAAGAGCAGAGGTTTGTAGAACAGCAGCAAGTTTCCCTTAAGTGAATCACCCAAGATTTATTGAACTCAGGGAGGTAGAGGTCAAAGATATCCCTCTTAAGCAACCCTGCAATTAATATACAAGAAGTCTCTTGTGTCCCCAACACACCCAATACACTTGTCAGATGTATAGGTGCACTAGTTCGGCGAAGAGATAGTGAAATACAAGTAATATGGATGATTATAAGTAATTGCAATCTGAATAAAATGGCAGCAAGCAAACATGTAGCAGAACTTGTTGTAAACGGTGTTTCAATGCTTAGAAACAAGGCCTAGGGATCATACTTTCACTAGTGGACACTCTCAACAATGATCTCATAACTGAATAAGTAAAAGCTACTCTTAAACACTCTCTTGTTGGATAACAAACACCATTCATTGTGTAGGGCTACAAAAGCACACCTCAAGCCGGAGTAAACAAGCGCCACAACGTCATAAAGGAGTCACACACGGTGCACACACTGTCACCTTTACACCGTGGAGAGTACCGGAGTTCATATTAAAGTAACCTATAGAGTGCATAATAGATAAAGAGTAACATCTACATATTCAACTAGATTAGCACAACTGAACACAAGTAAATACTACTCGGGATTATTCTCCTTCTTGATGAAGCAAGAGTACTATGCGTAGGGCTGCAAAAGCACACCTCAAAGTCTGAGTAAACAAACACCACAATTCCCAAGAATAAGCCATGATAAATGTCTAAATTATTCATAGAGTCACACAAGTACCCACACTGTCACCTTGATACCGTGTTGTCACAATGACTCCAGAAACTAGACAAAATCACTTGAGTAGCATAAACATTATTAATGTATTCAGCGATACTAGCAATACACATGATCACATAAAGATCACACCATGGGAGAGAGAGATGAACCACATAGCTACCGGTAGAGCCCTCAGCCTCGGGGGAAACTACTCCCTCCTCATCATGGGAGTCAGCAGCGGCGATGAAGATGGCGGTGGTGTCGATGGAGATGACTCCGGGGGCAATTCCCCGTCCCGGCGGCGTGCCGGAACAGAGATTCTGTCCCCCGAAACTTGTCGTCGATGGCGGCGGCGCTGCGGAACTCTTCGTGGAATATGGCTTATTGTTTTAGGGTTTTCGCGTCGAGGAATAAATAGGCGAAGGGGCGGCGTCGGTGGAGCCCGAGGGGCCCAAACCACCAGGCGGCGGCGGGCCCACCTGCCGCGCCGGCCTGTGGTTTGGCCTCCTCCTGGCTCTCTTCGTCTCTCCTTCGGACTCCGTGTACGTGTTGGAAAAATAGGGACGTGGCCTTTTGTTTCGTGCAATTCCGAGAATATTTCCAGAAGTACTTTTCTGAAACCAAAAACAGCAGAAAACAGGGAACTGGCACTGTGGCATCTTGTTAATAGGTTAGTCCCAGAAAATGCATAAAAGTGATATGAAGTGTATATAAAACATGTAGCAAATGGTATAATATAAGCATGGAACAACAGAAATTATGGATACGTTGGAGACGTATCAAGCATCCCCAAGCTTAGTTCTACTCGTCCTCGAGTAGGTAAAACGATAACAACAAATAATTTCTGAGGAGACATGCTTTCACACAATCTTGATCATAATATTGTAAGACATGTAAGCTGTGATCAAATCATTCAAGGCAAATGTATATAGTTGATATCAAAAGACAAAGCAAGAGTCAAACAAGCTAAAAGTTTTCATGAACTATTGCTTCAAAGACATGAAACCGTACAAGGTTCATTAAAGATGATTTAAGTATCCAGCATAGGAGTTCTATCCTTCAAACCAAGCATCAAGTAAATTTTCATAACATAGAAGGATTCAGCCAAGTAAACATAAACATGAACGTCATGAATCAACTGTTTCGAAGTCTACTCAACCGGTGAGCGCAAGCATTTGGTATTGGCACCATGATGTTATGGCAAAGAGAACATTAATGGGGGTTTGGAAGGCCAAAGGAAGAAAGTCTCACAAAGCTATAAGTGATCATTAGACAAGAGGAAGTCTTATGATCGAAGCTATGTAAGGAGTAGTGATTGCCATGCAACGGATGCACATAGAGCTATATGTGTATGAAAGCTCTCTAATGGAACTAGTGGGGGTGCATCCAACTTGGTTGCTCATGAAGACCTAGAGCACTTTTGAGGAGCTCATCATTGGAATATACAACCCAAGTTCTATAGTGTAAATTCCCCACATAGTTATACAAGTAGAACATGAAAACTCTCTCACATGGAGTATAGGTGCTAAACATGAGCACAAATGATGACTATGAATAATGCAGGTGCCATAACATGAGCACAAGTGTGAACAAAGGATAGTAATGTTGCCCCCTTTTTCTTTATTCTTTTTTTTTTTTTCTTTTTTCTATTTTTTTTCTTTTTCTGTTTCTCTTTTCGATGGCTCAATGGCTCTTTTCACATTCAGGGGCAACATCCTAATACAACAACACACTTTTTGGTACAAATAACTCATAATAAACTAGACATGATGTATGAAACTGAATGCCTCTGCCAGTGTAGCAGGATATGCAATGATCTAGCGTAACATGGGTAAACCACACATCAGCTGTATAGAATCATGCAAAGCAATATGTATGTGATGAATGACAACAAGTCATGTAATGTAAGATGGATGTTGCATGGCAATATATCTCGGAACAGCTATGGAAATGCTGTGGTAGGTAGGTATGGTGGCTGTTTTGAGGAAGATGTATGGGCTTATGTGTAGGAGAACAAGAGGAAGTTCTCCCACGGGGTTGGATGTACTGGCGAAGTATGCACAACTCTCAATGTGAGCAGAAGGCAATGCACAGCACCGAAGAGGCTAGCAAAATATGGATGGTGGAAGTGCCAAAAACCGTAGCTTAACATTAGTCAAAAAGAACTCACAAGCTTATTGCAAACAACTAGCAGGTTCAACATTAAGAGCATGATTAAAATTCACTCCAAGAAGGGCCGTTCACGGCGGTACAAGTACCCCGTTAGATCCCTCGACCTTCAGCACAACTTAGTTACTACGATGAACTTTCAGACATGGAAAGCTATCAAATCCAACTACACCTTCAACAATTTTAGTATAGTTTGTAGTACGGTACAAGCTCAAAGACAACAATCCACTAATGTTTTTAACTTAATTAACCAGCAAGCTTTACCATCTAATACCTCAAAACATTTGCAAAGAATCAAGTTATCAAAGTTTCAATGATCTACAAGACTATGCAAGTTTTTCATCATACCACTACCACATGTAGCATTTTCTTTTTCCAAGCAAACACCAATCAACTTATTTAAACATAAACTCTCCAAATGATAATATAATGCAGCAAGAGAGTGTTTATAAACACGTGCTAACAGCTCGAAGAGATGCATGAAAAACAGGAGCTAAAAGCACTGCAGTAGCTAGTTAAGAATACTCAACAAATATAAGTGAAGAACATGAGTATTCACATGAAAAAGCGGAGCGTGTCTCTCTCCCACACAAGGATTGCTAGGATCCGAATTTATTCAAACAAAACAAAAATAAAAGCACACAGACGCTCCAAGTAAAGCGCATAAGATGTGAAAGAATTAAAATATAGTTTCACTAGAGATGACCTGATAAGTTGTTGATGAAGAAGGGGATGCCTTGGGCATCCCCAAGCTTAGACGCTTGAGTCTCTCTGAATATGGTTGGGGATGAACCACGGGGGCATCCCCAAGCTTAAGCTTTTCACTCTTCTTGATCACATAATATCACCCTTCTCGCTTGATCCTTGAAAACTTCCTTCACACCAAACTCAAGACAGTTCTCATTAGAGGGTTAGTGCATAAACAAAAATTCTCATATTCTGTAATGAAACAATCATTCCCAAAGCTTCTGGACATTAGCTACAGCCACCAATGCTTTGTGGAGCAAAGAAATCCACACAAACATCGTAAAAGAGCGAATGCAAAACAAAAGGCAGAATCTGTCAAAAACAGAACAGTCTGTAAAGACGAATTTTTCGAGGCACTTAAGTTTCTCAGATGGATCTGGCCCAAAATAATGAAAGTTGCGTACATATCTCAGGAAGATGCGTGATTTTTCGTAGAATTTTTCGAATTTTCTACAGGGAGAAAAGCTCAAATTCGTGACAGCCAAAAATCTGTTACTGCGCAGAAATCCAAATCTTGCATCAACTTTCAATATAGAACTTTACTTGGCACAACAATGCGATAAAATAAAGATACAAAGGAGTTGCTACAGAAGTGACAAAACTCCTTGACTCAAAGAAAATAAAAATAACAGCAAATAAAAACGATGGGTTGTCTCCCATAAGCGCTTTTCTTTAAAGCCTTTTAGCTAGGCATAGTGATTTTGATAATGCTCTCATATGTATAAGAGTTGAATATAAGAGAGCATCAAAAAGCAAATACCAAACACATTTAAGTCTAACCCACTTCCTATGCAAAGGAGTCTTGTAAGAAAATAAATCAATAAAGCATAAAGTGACTAGCATAGGAAGGCAAAACAAGTGCAACTTCAAAAATTTCAACATAAAGAGAGGAGACTTAATATTATTGTGATATATGAAGCCGTGTCTCCCTCTCTCATAAGAACTTTCAGTAGGTCTTAAAGTACCCAGCAAATAAAAGCAAATCAAGAGAAAGCTCAAAACTTCATCATAAAGAGAGGTGGTTTAGTAACATAAAGATTTCTATAACCATACTTTCCTCTCTCAAAATAATTTTCAGCGGCATCATGAATAAACTCAACAATATAGCTATCACATAAAGCATTCTTATCATGATCCACATGCATAAAAGTATCATTACTCTCCACATAAGCATGAACATTATCATTAGTAATAGTGAGAGTAAAAGTATCACATCCATCATTGTAATCATCATAAATAGGAGGCATAGAATAATCAAAATGATTTTTATCCTCAATAGTAGATGGACTGAGAATATCATATTCATCATTGTAAACATCATATATAGGAGGCATATCATAATCAACATAAACTATATCCTCAATAGTAGGTGGACTGAAAATATCACAATGATTATAATCATCATATATTGGAGGCAAAGTATTATCAAAGCAAATTTCCTCCTTAAAGCTTGGGGGACTAAAAATATCATATTCATCACAACTAGCTTCCCCAAGCTTAGACTTTTCCATAGCATTGGCAATAATGGTGTTCAAAGAATTTATAGTAATACCATTGCTACCATCATGCAAACAAGCCTCCATAGGTTTTTTAATTTTCTCTTCAAAAGCATCATGTCCTAATTCAATATAAAGTTCATAAAGATCTCTAATTTTTTTGTTGTTTTCCATTAAGCCTAACTAGTGAAAATAAAAACAAGAAACAAAAAGATATAATTGCAGAATCTAAAGGAAATAACTTCGAGCACTCACACACTAGCAACAATACTAGAAAATAGCTTTGTAGCCAGAGGATGTGAATACCTTTTACCTTACCTCCCCGGCAACGGCGCCAGAAAATAGCTTGATGTCTACGCACGTTCTATTCTTGTAGACAGTGTTGGGCCTCCAAGAGCAGAGGTTTGTAGAACAGCAGCAAGTTTCCCTTAAGTGAATCACCCAAGGTTTATCGAACTCAGGGAGGTAGAGGTCAAAGATATCCCTCTCAAGCAACCCTGCAATTAATATACAAGAAGTCTCTTGTGTCCCCAACACACCCAATACACTTGTCAGATGTATAGGTGCACTAGTTCGGCGAAGAGATAGTGAAATACAAGTAATATGGATGATTATAAGTGTAATTGCAATCTGAATAAAAATGGCAGCAAGCAAACATGTAGCAGAACTTGTTGTAAACGGTGTTTCAATGCTTAGAAACAAGGCCTAGGGATCATACTTTCACTAGTGGACACTCTCAACAATGATCTCATAACTGAATAAGTAAAAGCTACTCTTAAACACTCTCTTGTTGGATAACAAACACCATTCATTGTGTAGGGCTACAAAAGCACACCTCAAGCCGGAGTAAACAAGCGCCACAACGTCATAAAGGAGTCACACACGGTGCACACACTGTCACCTTTACACCGTGGAGAGTACCGGAGTTCATATTAAAGTAACCTATAGAGTGCATAATAGATAAAGAGTAACATCTACATATTCAACTAGATTAGCACAACTGAACACAAGTAAATACTACTCGGGATTATTCTCCTTCTTGATGAAGCAAGAGTACTATGCGTAGGGCTGCAAAAGCACACCTCAAAGTCTGAGTAAACAAACACCACAATTCCCAAGAATAAGCCATGATAAATGTCTAAATTATTCATAGAGTCACACAAGTACCCACACTGTCACCTTGATACCGTGTTGTCACAATGACTCCAGAAACTAGACAAAATCACTTGAGTAGCATAAACATTATTAATGTATTCAGCGATACTAGCAATACACATGATCACATAAAGATCACACCATGGAGAGAGAGATGAACCACATAGCTACCGGTAGAGCCCTCAGCCTCGGGGGAGAACTACTCCCTCCTCATCATGGGAGTCAGCAGCGGCGATGAAGATGGCGGTGGTGTCGATGGAGATGACTCCGGGGGCAATTCCCTGTCCCGGCGGCGTGCCGGAACAGAGATTCTGTCCCCCGAAACTTGACGTCGATGGCGGCGGCGCTGCGGAACTCTTCGTGGAATATGGCTTATTGTTTTAGGGTTTTCGCGTCGGGAGGAATAAATAGGCGAAGGGGCGGCGTCGGTGGAGTCCCGAGGGGCCCAAACCACCAGGCGGCGCGGCGGGCCCACCTGCCGCGCCGGCCTGTGGTTTGGCCTCCTCCTGGCTCGTCTTCGTCTCTCCTTCGGACTCCGTGTACGTGTTGGAAAAATAGGGACGTGGCCTTTTGTTTCGTGCAATTCCGATAATATTTCTGAAGTACTTTTCTGAAACCAAAAACAGCAGAAAACAGGGAACTGGCACTGTGGCATCTTGTTAATAGGTTAGTCCCAGAAAATGCATAAAAGTGATATGAAGTGTATATAAAACATGTAGCAAATGGTATAATATAAGCATGGAACAACAGAAATTATGGATACGTTGGAGGCGTATCAAAGACTAGACTCTCTTTCCCAAGTAGCTTCTTCCTCGGAATGGTGAGACCATTGAACTTTGGGGAACTTGGTAGTCTTGTTACGGGTCTTCCTTTCGTCTTCATCCAGGACACGGATAGGATGCTCGCGATAAGTGAGATCTTCCTGGAGGTCTAGCTCTTCATGATTGACTCCATGGATAGGATCTTTAAAACACCGGCGGAGTTGGGAGACATGAAACACATCATGTACATTTGGGAATTTGACCGGTAACTCCAACTTATAAGAAAGATCTCCTCGCTTGGCCAGAACGGTGAAAGGGCCAACATAGCGAGGTGCCAATTTCCCTTTGATACCGAAGCGGCGAACGCCACGAAGGGGAGAGACGCGGAGATAAGCTTTATCACCAATTTCATAGTGAATTTCCTGATGGTGCTTATCATAGTAGCTCTTCTGCCTAGACTGAGCAATCTTCAGATTCTCTCTTATGATTCGAACCTTCTCCTCAGCTTCATTGATCACATCCGGACCAAAGAGTGCTCTCTCTCCGGTCTCGGACCAATTTAGAGGAGTGCGGCATTTTCTTCCATATGAGCCTCGAATGGAGCCATGCCCAGACTAGCTTGATAGCTATTGTTGTAGGAGAACTCCGCGAAAGGGAGATACTTTTCCCAACCCTTGCCAAAAGAGATTACACATGCCCGAAGCATGTCTTCCAACACTTGGTTCACTCTTTCGGTCTGACCATCAGTTTGAGGATGGTAGGCGGTACTGAAGTTGAGACGGGACCCCATAGCAGTTTGGAAACTCTGCCAAAACTTGGATACAAAGATACTTCCACGGTCCGATATGATCCTCAGAGGGACCCCATGCAATGGAACAATACGAGCCAAATATAAGTCAGCAAGTTGACTTGCCCGTATATCATCACGGACTGGTAGGAAGTGAGCAACCTTGGAAGACGATCAATGATTACCCAGATTGCATTGTTGCCCTTTTGAGATCGGGAAACCCGGTGATGAAGTCCATACCAATTTCATCCCATTTCCACTCGGGACTGCAATAGGGCGAAGAGTGCCGGAGGCCTTTGATGTTCAGCCTTTACCCGTCGACAGGTGTCGCATTCAGCAACATACTTGGCAATTTCTCGTTTCATCCGAGTCCACCAGAATTGTGGTCGAAGGTCTTGGTACATTTTGGTACTACCGGGATGAATAGAGAGAGGAGATTCATGAGCTTCTTGGAGGATCACTCCCTCAATTTTCGTTTCTTTGGCACTACCAAGCGGTCACCAAAATAAACAACTCCGGATTCATTGACAGAAACATTTGGCCTTCCCGCTAGCAATGTTCTCCTTGATTTTTGAATACCCTTGTCACGGTTTGAGCTTCCTTAATCTGGTCTACAAGAGTAGATTTGATCTCCAGATTTGCAAGGTAGCCAGGGAACAATTTCTAAGTTCAAACGAGAGAACTCTTCATGAGGGCAGGTTGGGCCTTTTCAATCATCAGATTGTTGCAATAGGACTTCCGACTTAGCGCGTCAGCCACGACGTTTGCTTTGCCGGGTTGATAGTTCAGACTCACATCATAGTCCTTGATTAACTCCAACCAACGCCTTTGCCTGAGATTTAAATCCGGCTGGGTGAAGAGGTACTTCAGACTCTTGTGATCCGAGAAATCTCGCAACGGTTACCAAACAGGTATGGTCTCCATTGCTTCAAAGCATAGACCACGCGGCAAGTTCTAGATCATGAGTTGGGTATTGAGCTCATGCGGCTTAAGTTGGCGAGAAGCATATGCCACCACATGGCCATCTTGCATTAGCACACAGCCCAAGCCTTGCAGAGAGGCGTCACAGAAGACGACGAAATCCTTGCTGTGTCCGGCAGGACAAGCACAGGAGCGGACGTGAGTTTGGCTTTCAGTGTTTTGAAGCTCTCTTCAGCTTCGGCCGTCCATACGAACTTTTTATCCTTCTTGAGAAGGTCAGTCAGGGCCTTGGCTATCTTGGAGAAACCTTCGATGAATCGGCGGTAGTAACCCGCCAATCCGAGAAAGCTACGGATGTCCTTGACTGACATTGGAGTTTTCCAATCCAAATGGACTGAATCTTGTCGGGAATGACAGCCACACCATTAGCGGATATCACATGACCAAGGAAGACAAGATTATCCAACCAAAACTCACACTTGGAGAACTTGGCATAGAGGCGGTGTTCTCGAAGTCGTGTCAGAACCAAACGAAGATGTTCCATGCTCTTCATCGGTTTTGGAATAAAGGATGTCATCAATGTAAATGACGACAAACTTGTCAAGATAATCCATGAAGACAGAGTTCATGAGCCTCATGAAAGTAGCTGGAGCATTGTGAGACCAAAGGACATGACGGTATACTCATATGAGCCATAGCGAGTAACAAATGCCGTCTTTGGAATATCCTCCTTTCTGATTTGATCTGATGGTATCCTGACCTCAGATCCATCTTGGAGAATACCGTTGCACCAGCTAACTGATCCAACAGATCATTGATGCGAGGAATAGGATACTTGTTCTTGATTGTCACCGCATTCAACGGTCGATAGTCAGAGACTAGACGAGGCACGGTAGAATCCCTCTTCTTGACAAAGAGTACCGGACAACCCCAAGGTGAACTGCTAGGCTGGATGAAATCCTTGCTAACAGCTGATCAATTTGCTCTTTCAACAGAGCCAACTCTTCCACCGGCATACGGTAGGGCTTCTTGGAAATTGGAGCGGTACCGGGAAGTAGATCTATGACAAACTCCACACTTCGGTCAGGAGGCATGCCAGGCAATTCTTCCGGGAACACATCCGGGAAGTCACACACCACGTGTATGTCCTGGATTTCAGGAGGGATTCGCCTTCCATAAAGCAAAGGAGGATCTCGGGAGTTGGGTATGATGGAGGACGGAGGTCTTGATAGTGCAGACCAATACTTCACACTGTCACCGGAAGAATTGGTCACGGTGACGGTCTTGGCAGCACAGTCGAGATTAGCCTGGTATTTGGCTAGCCAGTTCATGCCCAGTATGACATCAATGCCACTTGACCTCAGAGCTACCAAGCGAAAGGAAAAGAGTAGTAACCGATAGTAATCTGACTCAGGAGTAACCCCATCGGTTTGCCATTTGGAGCCAGGAGTGGCGATCACCAAGGGACGCTCATTTTCTCAAACGGTATTTTGTGGTCTTTTGCAAAAGCTATGGATATGAATGAATGCGATGCTCCAGAATCAAACAAAACTGTAGCAGATTGTTGTTGATTCGTAACTCACCCATGAGAACGCCGGGGTCCTCTTCAGCTTCTTCAGCAGAGATGTGGTTCAGGCGACCACGCACAATAGGTCCAGCCTTGCCAGCTGGAGTGGCAGGGGCTCGTGCAGGAGTTATCGCGAGAGGTGCCTTCTGGGGGCACTCCCTGGAGTAGTGGCCAGCCTGGCCACAGGTGTAGCAAGTGAGTCCAGGTGGAGCAGGTAGCATAGGACGGTACCCACTCCCGCCTACCCCAAGTGTCGAAGTAGTGGGGCGCGGAGGTGGTGGCCTGTATCCCGCGGCCTCGGCATGAATGGAGCACGCGGCACAGCGCTGTAGGGAACAAACACCCTGCGCTTCTTGCTCTCAGAACCCGAGGAACTCTGGTGGTCCCCGTGTGCGGGCCTCTTGGAAGCCTCAAGTTCCTTTCTTCCTTGCTCAGAGTAAAGCCTGGTTGAACAGCTCCTGATAGGTCTGGAACCTGAAGGGCAACTCATAGCGGAGCTGCGGCGAAGACCCTTGCGGAACAGCTCTTGCTTGTCAGCATCATTGGTCACGTCCCTTGGGGCGTAACGAGAGAGATGGTTGAACTCACGACCATAAGTGCGGAGGTCCATCCGTCCCTGTTGCAAATCCAGGAACTCCCTCCTCTTCAATCCATGATCGGCTGGGGAATGTACTCCGCACGGAAGGCAGTGCGGAAATCAGCCCAGTGAAGACATGGTTGGCTGGAAACAAGCCACATGGCTTTCCCACCAACAGCCAGCAGCACCAACCAAGAGGTAGGTGGCAAAGTTGACTTGCTCAGCCACTGGGACATGCAGCGCGGAGAACTTGCGCTCCAAGCACGAAGCCAATCATCAGCTTCCAGTGGCTCCTTAGCATCAGCAAAGGTGGGTGGCTGCGAGCGCAGGAACTCAGTGAGAGTGTTGCACCGTTCCTCCGTGCATTCTGCTGCACCAACTGCTCAAGCAACGCTCATTGCGCCCACGGTTCTCCTCAATGGCCATCAAGACCTGAGCCATCGAGGGTGGTGGCGGCAGATCATCCTCATCATTGTGTGGTTACCGCGCCCCACGGCCTCCGCGGCCTCCTCGAGCCATTCTGGAGATTTGACAATGACACAGTTAGTATCTTTCTCCGAATGGTCGAACAATAGCATTAGCGTCTACTCAAGTACACAGACTAGGGACGATAATACATTGTGTAACAATAACAAGGAATCAACAAGATAGAACTTGGGTCAAAGATCAGCATCATGTGCTACTAGCGAGAGATGCAATTTAAGAACCATAATTAACACACTCTAGTTGGCACAATCCGGGACCTTATGTTCAAGTCCTTGGGTTAAAACCCAAAGAGAGATAATCATTGTTCTTCGTGGTAACAGATTTTATTTGCAACGCAGCGGGAGCAACGGACACATAACACTAAAGGTCGAACCCACCCACGTTTCTAAATTTTGAAGTAACAGACGAGAAGTAAAACCTTTAACTCAAATCGAGGTAAGATTGCTCCGAGATTAGAGGGTAACCAGATAAGGAGTAAAAAGAATCCTAAGATGGTTTTCACAACTCATTTTTAGGTTAAAAATATTTTCACAAACACTAGACTCAACGTCGACCAGTAGAAGGGTTTCCTACAGGCAGTACTGCTCTGATACCAACTTGTGGCGCCCCGACCCGACTGCTATACAGTGATGCTGTGTGTCACCGGTTAAGCGATACAACCGGAGGTTACGGGTTTACCAATCCCCGGCCAAAACCTTTGGCAGGCGTTGCTCGGAATGGATCATCGGCAACGCAACACCCCGATTGATGCCTTAACACAGGCACAACCCTCAATGTATAATAGAGAGATCAAGACTTGTGGAACAACTGGCACATCACAGACTCTACGACACAAATCATATAGTTCAACTCTTATAATAGAGAAAGATAGCAAATTACAACCAGAGGTCACAGACCCAACATTACAACAAGCGGAAGCGAATTAGGTTGTTCTAAACAACAAGATCCAAATTATGGCCTAAGAGGCCTACAGATAAACATCCAGCGCCAGCTGTTCCGGGATGTCCCAAGCTGCCACCTGGGAACCCCAGACTACTCGTCGACGTCCACAAAGAACCCACCTTCGAGGTCGGTGAAGTCCTCCTCTGAAACAAAACAAACGACGTTGAGTTCGACGAACTCGCAAGATTATATATAGAGCTTTAGCTCGATGAGGCTTTCAAAGTTTTATGGCTGTTTTGCATAAAGCTGATTTTATTTATGAAAACATAACTCAATGGCATCGACTATTCAGAGTATTTTAAAAGAGGTAAGAAGTACTCTTTTCTTTGATCACCTTTCTCAACATCAACCATCATCAACCTGTACCTGTTCATCAAAGGCACCTCCCCGAATCACCCTCGAGGAAGTCACCTTGCATCTTGAGTGGTACCTTAGTACCCAGTTTTTAATCATTCCGTTAAAGTTATTCTATGATCTTATCGTCCTTTCCCAAGTTGTCCGTAACCGTGGACACGGCTTTTCGAAAAGATTTACCCTGCAGGGGTGTACAATGTTTGCCACGCGTACCGTCCGGCCCATTACCTGCGCATTAGCTCTCTTCCTTGGAAAGCCGGCTGGGTGGGAGCGGTGTCGACTTCTCCCTCGTTAAGGACTTTCCAGGATCATCAGTGCGCAGGACAGGTCAGTGCCTCCAACACCCTGCCCCACGGCCACTTATTTTCCTAACACCACCATCCTCATCCCAGTTCATACCACCATCATCACGCACGCGCAAATGGAAGCCCGAACTAGAGGACCCTGGCTAGCCCCGCCGAGTTATTTAGTCTATGAGGGTTCCTGCAATTGCATAGGCCTCACGCATGGTTGCACGCTCAGTCTTGGTTCGAGGTAAAGAACTCGCACCTAGGCGGCGAGAACGAGACAAAGCACCACAACCACAGTGGCCTCTCATCCCCACCTTTAGCATCTTATTACTGTCACCACAATTCTCCACCATCATCCACATTAACACCTGTTCCAACATGAACATCCATCGGACGAATAACAATTAACTAAGCATGGCTAAGCATCAACATAGCATAGTTAAGTATCTCGGCCAACAATACAAACCTATGGATAATAGGAGGGAAACAGGTAATGGCATCGGAAACTTAATGCAACTATAGGATACTCTAATCCAATAAAATTGACATTTAGAACCGCATGCAATATTATAGTGGAGAAAATATTTGCGGAAACGTAGGATAAGATATGCTCAGAGGGGGGATTACGCTTGCCTTGTTGCTACGGCTGGTAGTACGGATCGTCACGAGACGGGGGTGTTACTCCCACTCCTTGATCTACCGATGCACAAGCAATACCGAGAAGGAACAGTCAATACACACGGATGCAACAGGTGCAATGCACAGACACATGATGACATGACATGTTTAAGGCACTGGAATTAGTATAACAAGTTCTACCAATTTACATGGGGTGGAGAAATAATTATTCAACAAGAGAGAAATATGGCTTCATATTTGTTTTAATGTTTTCCTGTGCTATAGATCATGTAAACATGCATGAAAATGATGCTACTGATTAACGCACATTTTTCTGAGCATTTTGATATAAAGAACACATTTTTCGGAGGTCCCGATAAAAAGTTATTACTTTTATAATTTTCTCTTTTAAATTTATGATTTTAATATTACTAGAAGCACCGTAATTCAATTGTGATCAAATATGCATAATATTTATTTTAAAGGTTTAATCACAATTTTCTGGGCATTTTGGTATATTACACGCATTTTTCTGATACACCGATAAAAAGTTATTATTTTCATAAATTTCCTTTTTGGATATGACCTTTAGATGATTTAAATAACCACAATATAAGTATTTATTCATTTAGGGATAGAGGGGTGAAAAGAAAAATAGACATTCCAAAACAGTGTTGCAAATCCGGTTGTCAGTCCGGAAATTTCCGGATTTTTCACCGGGAGAAAATATTCCCGGAAACATTTCCGGGTCATTTCCGGTTGTAGACCGGATTAACACATAACGGTTCCAGTACCGCTTTTCTTATTCCGGAAAAGAAACCGGAAAAATCCGGGTTTTTCACCGGATACCTCAGCACGTCGAGAGGAGCTACGGCAACGGCGGCGTTGCTACGGCGTGGAGCGCGAGCACTAGCGCGAGAGGGGAGGGAAGGGGCCAGCGTGGGCAGGAGCTCACCAGGAACTCGTGGGTAGCAACGGCGAGGTCGGAGACGGACCACGGCGGCGGGAAATCGTCCGCGGCGCCCGCGGCGGTGGTCGGCAGAAAATCGGACGGCGGCGGCGATGTGCAGCCTCCAGGCTCGATTCCTCTGGCAGAGGAGTAGCAGGCGAGGCGGCGGAGCTTTCTCCTGTCTTCGATTTGCTCGGGATGCTCTCAGGCGACGGCGACGAGCATGGCCGCCATGGCCATGGTGCGGAGCTCGCGGGGGAAGAGGAAAATGGAGCAGGTGAGCGGGGAATCGGAGAGGAAGAGCAAGTGGGGCTCGTGGGGCGTGCTCCTCGCAGGTGAGGCAGAGAGGAGGGGCCCGGCGCGGCGTCGGTGGCAGGGCGGCAAGGTGGTCCGGCGGGAGCGCGACGACCTTGGTCGCTACAGCACGAGGGAGATGACGTTTTTACAAAAAGCCCCATGGAAGCTTTGAGTTCATCACAGTCCAGTCCTTTTCCCTTTTAATTCTAAAACCAGCAACATTTCCTGAATTAATTTAGGCACCAAAACATTTTATAAAATTTTGAGAAAATTTGGGGAGCCTCCCCATATTGAGTAGAAGCTACACAAAAATTGGGGCTTCAAAATAAAATAGTTTGGACCACCTTTTGTTCATAGGGTTGACTTATGGCATTATTGCTAAATTTGAAAATGTTGCTCCTTTAATATTTTAGGGCAATTGCAAAATATTGTTTTGAACTCTTGGAACTTCCTTGACCAATATAAGATGTCAAGAAATTTTGTTTTGCAACTTTGAGTGCCTTCAATGTGTTGAAGTTTGTTAGAGCAATTTGGCATTTTGTTTTAGCAACTCAACATCATTTCGATACCACTGTTGTGTTAACTCAAAAGAGACATGTTTATGCATGGATGCCATGATGCAATTAACTCAAAAGTGAAAAAATTACACAGGTTTTTAGGTTCTCAGCTTTGGGCTGTTACACCAGTGCCACCCTCCTATTAGTACTCCAGACTGAAATTCCAAAACCGACTTCTCCCACTCACTCCCAAGTAAGTTCAAGAGAAAGATCAAAAGCCATGAGAGACGGAAGAACACGAGAAGATACATACCCACGTGAATAGGCCACACTAGAATACTAGATACTGTCCACAATCCTCACCAAGACTCTCCATCTACAAGTTGCAAGATTATATGTTCATGAACTATAATTTCCATTGTGACCTTTTGGAGCAGGAAGCTGAAGGGAGAAACTTCTCATGGGCCAGGCCATGCGATGGATGCCATGCAGCACCAAGCGCAGTATACTGTCGTGCTGATGCTGTATATCTCTGCACATCATGTGACACACAGGTTCATTCTGCTAATCGTGTGGCATCGCGCCATGAGCGTGTGCTAGTCTGTGTAATCTGTGAGAGTGCACCCTCAGTGCTTGAATGCCACGCAGATTCAGGAACACTGTGTACCATCTGTGATGCACAGGTGCACTCTGTCAACCCAATTGCTCAGAGGCACCAACGAGTACCTGTGCTGCCACTCCCAGCTGTTACCATTCCAGCTGCCTCTGATTTCGCAGAGGTGGAAGCTGCCACCACTGTCCATGGTAACAAGGAAGAGGGAGACGAAGTGGACTCTTGGCTCCTGCTCAGAAAAGATTATGATGACAACAATTCTACCAACAGCATAGACAAAAACTTCAACCTTTTTGGATATGATATGTATTATGACGAGATCACTTGCAACCCAGGACTGGGAGAGGAATACAGACTACAAGAACAACAGCATGTGCATAAAAACTACAGAGAGAAGGAAGGGTGTGAGTGTGCAGTACCTTCACAAGTTGTCCTGGCAAGTGAGAAGCAAGATATCAGTTATGGAATGGTAGGGGCTCGGCCTGAGCAGGCTGCCTCCAAGACCGTTGGGGATAATATCTACATAGCTTCCATCAGCAACAGCGTGAGTTAATCTATTACTTTGCTTAAACTATCATATGGTGATCTATTTATCTTTTTAGTCCCACTTCATTTTCAGGCTAGTCATTCCTACATTACATTAATATATCAAAAAGATTGACAAAACCAAGTATTCACACAGCTCACCTTGGATACAAGATCCAGCTTATTGCCTCCTTTTCCTTCCCTTTTTTTTTCTTTTTTTTCAATCTTTCTAGGCTAGGCTTTTATTTTGATAATTTTCGTAAGTTCCCTTCCCACATACTGCAAAATGGAGATGGCTAACAGCATTTTTTTCGAATTCACCGCTTTATTCTCTCTGACCTTAAGTAGTGTAAGAAGCCACCACAAATATAAATGCAGAGATAACTCCGAGAGAACTTAGCCTGCATGTTCCTCTGTGTCTGAACTTTGAACTCCTCTTAGTTACATACAAATCTCAAACTCATTTGCCAGCATATCTGCGTATAAGTGATTGTTTAGTAGTTTGGGAGTTATTGTTTCAGTTTCATATTATTGCAGTGTTCAAAACCGAAACTTCTCCTATTACTGACATTCAGTGGCTATATCTTAATTCTGTCTCAGATATCTTTCTCGTCAATGGAGGTCGGTATAGTACCAGACAACACCAGACCAGATGTCTCAAACACCATCATCCTAAGAACCAGTGGAGCCATGGAACTCTCAGGCCATTCACTTCAAATACCAGTGCACTTCAGCTCCATGGAAAGAGGCCCGGGTCCTCAGATACAAGGAGAAGAAGCAGATGAGGAAGTTTCAGAAGACCATAAGGTATGCAACAAGGAAAGCATATGCAGAAGCACGGCCACGGATCAAGGGTCGCTTCGCTAAAATATCAGATATAGAGCATGAAGTAGACCACATGTTGAGAACACTAGCCCTACCAGTAGCAGATAGTAGTCATGGTTATGTTCCATAGTTCTGAATTCTAATGTAATGAGATGAGGAAATTGTGTTGACAGACACGGGATGATAGGCTCGGTAATCATATAGCTCGGTGCAATATTGTATCATTAGCAATAGTGTACTGCGGTTTGGTTGTCATAGTACTGCAGTTTGCCACGTATCCTTTTTTTTAGTAAGGATAGTATACAGTTTCACCTCAGTTGACACAAATGGACAATGCTCTCATATATATATCTGTGAATTTTACCGAAAGAAGGACAAGCATAGACACATGGCACAGCATGGTAATATATCAGCTCTATGACATAATGAAACAGATAAAACAGAAACAGGTCAACTATTTGTTCCTCTTGATCTTCAGAATCTACACGGTATGATCAATCCTCAAATTGTGTTCTTGAAAAATATTAATCCTCATGTTCCTCTTCAGATTCCGAATCTAAACAAAAGGGGGAAATAGTGAACATCATGATACATAATCAAATCTGCGCCATATAGCTAAATGACCATAAATACAAGTATCTATGAGGCTAAGACTGAAGTGACGACGTCTTAAAATAACCAAGAACTTAACTTAGAGAAAAACAACAATGCAACTTCATATTATAATAATCAAGAAAAAAAGAGGAACATACCAGATCTGATGTCATCCCCGACATGCCCTCTCGACTGAATTTGCTTCTTGAGCATCCGATACATTAAGACAAACCAATATATATGTAGAACAAGGAGGGAGAAGAGAAGACAGTTGAAGACATAGTAGTATATGGGCCCATCAAATTTATGGTTCTCCTTGTCCAAAATCTGAACAACTTCAAAGCTGATTTTTTTTAGAAGAAATGCAGAGATTTCAGTGACATTCTAGAGTTCCCTAAAGTATAGAATCACATATATGAACAAAGTTACTCGCATGTACCTTGTGCTCCGGAGAACCCAGAATGGAAAATAGATCAGGCGAAGGATTACCCAAGAAATGACAAAAAGAAGAAATGATATATCAGCAACTAACTGGCGGCCACTGTACTTCGAAATTTTCCCCACCTCCAGGAACACATCACTTGCATCATGAATGGCAAGGACAACTGAACCCACGCGTGCAAATCTGTTCAAGGAAACTAAATTAATTTGGAGTGTTGAAGAAAAACATGTTCAGGTGTTCTCACAACTGCTAGTAAAAGGCAGATAAATGTCTAATTCTTATGTACTTCCTATCAGCTATCAGCTGGGTATAAGATGACAACTCAATCTGGCAGAAACAGAGGTAAAATCAACTACTCCCTCCGAACCGGAATAAGGTTCGCAGTGTGTACGTGAGTTTTGTACTACGGCAGTAGGTTTTCCACGAAACTTATTCCGGATCGGAGGTAGTACCATGTTCTCTACCAAGAAAAAATACCAGCCATACAATCAAGTCAGTGTTCGTAGTTATTCCTATCCAGCATACTACTTCCCTTCCCTTCTGCAAGCAGATAAGTTGTTCCTCGCTGTTTTAACTATTGGTTCAGTCAAGGCTGTCAGGTAAACTATTTTTTTTACTGTAATGTCAGGTAAACTCCCTAAGATTACGGAGGAATGTAACAGAAAAACAGTCCAGGCAAAGCTGATCAATACATGAACCGATAGAAAGAATACCCACATGTAGACATAGTATGTATTGTGTCCGCATTTGATATCTATATTTTACATAACGACAGGGATCTACCCTCCATATCCTTTTCAAGTATGCGCTTATGCAGCAAGCTTGCACAGGAGCCCAAATAGCCAAACGCTAATATTCACATGCATTTCCAATGGCACTCTAGCAATTCACGCTCTCATCACTTGATTTATGATAAGAAGCAGATAACCTAATAGTGAGTAACGATCGCTAGTGTATAAGAAGACACTATAATTCAATTGAATTAAAAACAGCTTGAAGAATATCTAGATAGCTAAAGCCTAAAAATACCTGAATATGTAAGACATTACAATGAGAAAAACAGATGCTACGTGATGAGTCATTGATAGACCAAAGTCCGAACGCCTTGTTTCCCAAAACAGAAGGGCAATTATCGAGTACATATAAAAACCAGCGCCATACATGTAAACCGCCTTCAGTTTAAACCTGGAGAAAAAACATGAATTTATTGATAACTAGGAACCCAAATAAAAATTCTAATGGACATGGGAATCAGAACTGTATGTTACTTCATTTTTTGATCTGGCCAAATCTGATCTCCTGGTCCAACCCAGAAATTCATTGTGTTCCTGAACCATGGCTCGTTGTATGTCACGGTCAATGCCAATAATTCCGCAGAAAGGAAATAGACACCTTTCCAAGCGGATTCCTTGAATTTTCTGACCTTTGTCCTCCCTGCATCTGTCTCAGCACCAAGCCTGGCATCCCCCGCCCCAAAAATCATACGCTTGGCTAGCCACTGTAGAGAGAATGCAGGTGATAGTCAGCTATTGGGTTTCTTTGAATATGATTAGCTCGTGGTGTTTCCTGAAAAAGGAGAAACTCCTGACGAAAGGTTCCAAATAATGTAGAGATTTATTTATTTGAACGACTAAAGAGTGGTCAGGTATTCAGGTGCAGCAATGTGTACGTGCAGAAATTGATGAATCACCCTCAATCCTTGGCTCGGGTTTTTTTCTCCCAGAGAGGAACCGAAACAGGTTGGGATAACCACACCAATTGACATTTCAATGTCTTTGCTAGATTTCCTCATTCCACCTGACCTGTGTTAATCATGACGACACTAGCAGATTGCTGTAGCAAACAGTACCCACAAAACAGTCAGCCGTACGTGGTCTGCACCGCTATCGCCCTAATAGTCCCTAGCAACAAAACGAAGGCGTAGGACAACAGGAAACGAGAAATGGAAACTGACCTCGAATGCGAATCGGTCGAGGAGGAAGCGGGCGGCGAGGAAGAAGGCGACGAAGAAGGGGAGGACCGCGAAGTCGGCGCGGGCGGGGTAGCTCTCCGCCTCCCAGTCGATCGGCGGGACGCCCATCGCGGCTGGGCTGGCTCGCCGGCGGGGATGTCGGGTTTGACGGTGATAGGGGAGCGGCGGAGGCGGGGCGTGGGCTTTTTATGGTGCGTGCGTGCGTGGTTACCCAACCCGAGGGGAACCAGCGTGGCTGGCGGCTGAAGGCGACGGACGGCGGATCTCCGGCCGGGAGCCTGGATGGACGGCTGAGATTGAGATGGGTTTGCTCCTCTGGGGGTTGGCCGCCGGCTCGGTGACCATACCACGACTGCGCTACGAATTTGACCGGCGTTTCGAAAATTCGCGGCGGCGCTGTTATAGAATGTTTGACTTGTTCTTGTGCAGGGAGAATCTTCCCGGGTGTCGGTGATGAAGTTTCGTCGGAAAACGTGCATCATCTTTTCTTCATTCAGGCCTTCAGTCGTCACTCAACTCTAGTAATACCACCACTAGACATTATTGTTTTCACCATGCAGATACACAGATGCATATAGTGCGCATGCATTCGGTACAAAATGCTAACAATGTACTCTCATAAATGAAATAGTATGAGAAAACGTAAAAAAATACCCAACTTGTAGGTATCTATCGACCAAGCGAGGCCGCAACCATTTGTTGAAATGGCCTTTAAATGGCTTTGAGGGCACGGGGGCCGATCCGAAGTCGGATACTCAGGTCCAGTTCGGTCAATTTTCATCTCGAATGACCGAGAAAATCAATCGGTTTGGCAAACACGGAATGTTCCATTTATAAGTGACTTCGATAATGTTCACTCATCCGAACTCGTGTAATGCGCCACTCTGACCCACCACTCGGCTATTGCCCGCTTCACAACTCGTTATTTTAATCATGTTGTTCAACGCGCCACTCTGACCCACCACTCGGCTATTGCCCGCTTCACAACTCCGTTATTTTAATCATGTTGTTCAGTCACTATATATATTTCGTGTTTTTTTTTTCACTTTCGGTATCACCCCGTGTATTTAGCTAGTACTCCATCCGTTTCAAACTATAAGATGTTTTAACTTTTTCTTAATCATCACATGTATATAAACACGTTTATGTGTCTCTTTTTCGCTGCGAAAGCGTTTCGGTGTGTCCGTTAATGTATGTAACCCACATTAAAGTTTATAAAACATCTTATAATCCAGAACAGAGAAAGATGTTGCTATGAATCATTTTTAGGCCGTAATTTACACACGTACGCAAGCAAATGAAATTTCAAAAAACTAGACCTCGTGGAGATATTCCAACAGCGAATCTGGAAAAGTTCGATTACACTTTTTGTTCTCACCTGGCACTCACAACGTGGCGGCAAGTGAACCACCCCAGACATATCGCCCCGAACCGGCCACCTCCTCCACTCCACTCCCGACCCCACGCTCCGTAGGTACACCCGGTCCACCACAACTCCAACGCAATCCAGGCCACCGCCAGTCCACCAATCCCCGACACCGCGACGACGACGAGCTCGGCCTCCCTCCCCGCCCGTCCTTCCAGAAGCTTCCAGAGCAATGGCGAGGCTCCTCGTGCTCCGCTCGGCGCCGTACCACCGCTCCACCCTCTCCGCCGCCATCCTCTCCCCCTCCAAGCACCGCCACTCCGCCTCCTTCCCCCACCCCGCCCGCCGCCGCCTCCTCCACGTCCCGGCCCGTGCCGTCGATTCGTCGTCGTCGGGGGCCACCAAGCAGGAGGAGGCCGCCGGCGAGGCTCAGGAGCCGCTGCCCGCGGCGCCGGCGTTCGTGGTGGAGGACCTCGGCTGGGGCACCCAGCTCGCGGTCAAGCTCAGAATGCTCGTCGCCCCGCCGTGGCAGCGCGTCCGCAAGGGCAGCGTCCTCAACATGAAGCTTCGGGGCGAGGTGCTTATGCTGCCCTACTGAACCGCGACAGTCGGAACACTTGCTGATTTTGCTACCCCTGATACGATTTGCTCATGTCGTGCATCATATGAGTCTTATCCTGACAGTCGCCCTGATATATGTATTCCACAGTAGTAAATTTAGTTTTGCTGTTCCAGATTTTCTGTGTGTGTTCAACTATTCACCACACTGATCATTATGTATTCTAGATTTGTTAGAACTCTGTTTCAACATTGTTTAGTTTTGATATGACACTGTGCGGATTTGGATCTTTATTGTGTGTTTTTGTGGTTGCAGGTAACTGATCAGTTGAAGACCCGCTTCTCGTCTGGGCTCTCACTGCCGCAAATCTGTGAGAACTTCGAGAAGGCGGCATATGACCCGCGGATATCAGGGATCTACCTGCACATAGAGCCGCTGAGCTGTGGGTGGGGAAAGGTGGAGGAAATCAGAAGGCACATTGTGGATTTCAAGAAATCTGGTAATCAGAAGCCATGCTGAATTTGGTATCTTATTTCATGTCTATCATATTGTGAACAGGCGTTGAATGTTTTTGTAGGTAAATTTGTTGTCGGTTATATGCCTGTGGGTGGGGAGAAAGAATACTACCTTGCTAGCGCGTGTGGTGAGCTATATGCGCCGCCAAGTGCTTATGTTGCTTTGTATGGTCTAACCATTCAGCAAACATTTTTAAGAGGTAAGTCTGCCCTGAAGGAGAAGTATTATTTTTCTGCTGATCCTCAAACATGTTTAAAATTTCACCTGTTAGCGGCAGAAGCTTGTTGCCGATTCACTATGGAAGCTTGTTGCTTCATTCTGTTATAATGTTCAGTGCATTCTGATAGTTAAGCTTCTCATTGTAAACCAACTTTGGTAAGCTGTATCCAGCTAAGTTTTTTTCATGGTCGCTAAGACTTTAATTCGATTTGTAAGGTGTGCTTGAGAAAGTTGGAGTACAACCAGAAATTCAACGGATTGGTCGCTACAAAAGTGCTGGTGACCAACTCTCACGGAGGAGCATGTCAAGTGAAGTTAGGGAGATGTTGGCTGCGCTGCTTGATAATATTTATGGAAACTGGCTGGATACAGTATCTTCTATACGTGGTAATTTAAATGTATCTCTTTCACTTTGACATATTTAATGGAAACTTCTTCATTAGAGATATCTTTCTCTAGGGAAGAAAAAAGAAGAAATCGAGGAATTTATTAATTCGGGAGTCTATCAGGTCGAGAGACTTAAGGAAGAAGGTTGGATAACTGATCTACTGTATGACGATGAGGTACAATTTTTTTCCTAGATCACTACGGAATCAAGTTAAGCTAGTTGCTACCCATCTTCTGCCCAACCCAGTGATTAGTAATTTATATTACGAATGTAAAGTGATGTTTCAGTCTCTTTGTTTCACAGCTCTGAAAATAGTATCACGTGTTGTAGGTAGAGGTTGAACATATCAAACGAGTACACAAGAACAAGAAACAGAAGACATGAGATGCAAATTTAGTCCCAGAGCTATGTCCATATTTATATTTCAGGTGTACAAAAATGAGGCCCTTTGCCATTGTTAGTGCACAAATAGGAAGTCGTTCACGGGACTCTTTGATTTAGATAGAAAAGGGACTTCAGAGTTTTAGTTTAGGTGAGTGTCCACACATAAGGAAACATCAAATCTTCTGACAGGAACGTGTAGTGATGTACTTGATATGTAAAGTGCTAGCTCAAGTTTTGTTGGAGTTTCTTTATGGAAATGTGGGCATGTTCAGGATACACGACTTGTCAAAATGGCAAATTAGATATGAACTTTCATTATGCACTATTTATTTCAATTAGCATACTGAATTATGTATTTGGCTGCCCTTGTTTTTGTTGGTGTTGTCGTATTCAATAGATAATGACAATGTTGAAAGAGCGAGTAGGACAGAACGACAAGAAAAGCCTGCGTATGGTGGACTACAGGTAATTTGGATAATTTTAGCTCTGGCCAACTGGGTAGAAAGCAGACACAGCCAGTTGCATGATTTTTATCCTTTTTTTCTTGCGCCTTTTTTTCAAGTATAGATGCTTCAAAATACACATAAAGTCATAAAAAAAATTATATTCATTCTTATAAGATAGCCATAAATAGACTCTCTGTTTCTAGGTTGAACAGGCCAAAGTGGACCTACGCTTGTTATGGGAAGGGTAGTAGTAGAGGTCAATTGACTTGGCATTGGGTTCATGTGATCCAGCGAATGAGCATTGGTACAGATTTCAATTTTTTTTAGGTGTACGTCTGTCACTTTCAAGTCAGGAAGAAGTAAAGGGCCCCCTCTTACCTTAGTTATCTTGAGGCGCAGGCTAAATGATGACTGTATAATTTAAAGAAATGATAAACTTTCTAGGTGAAAAGATGACTGGGATCATATCCTTTAGCTTGTGTCAGCTAGGCCCAACTAAGCTTAGCGTGTTGGCTGCAGTGGGTCTGTCCCTGATCCCACATGAAACTCTTCGTGTTGCATATGAAATGTCGTGATTTTCCTTTCCTATACTATCCTTTATTATTATAATTATGTTTGCACACTTTCATTGTTTGGTATTGTTCAATTTTGCTTGATTAATCTGGAAAGTCAACACCTATGAACTCATTTGCTTCATTTACTGAATTGACATTGGTCTGCCTTACCAGTAAATATTCACGTGTAAAAAAATCAACTCTTGGATTAGAAGGAGGAGGAGAACCAATTGCGGTAATCAGAGCATCTGGAAGCATATCGCGCACTCGTGGCCGACTGAGTGTTGGTAGCTCTGGCATTGTTGCCGAGCAATTAATTGAGAAGATACGTACTGTTAGAGGTATTTATGACACGTTATGCCGGCATCAACTGGTATCTCATATGCAAATTTCATTTCTATGTTTCTGCATTGACTGGGTAGAGTTCTTGACTTATCAAATATTTCTTTTAATACAAACCAGTGCTCAAGTATTATACAATTTTAAACAGGTTAGATGCAAATTATTTTCGTCCAATCTCGTTCCCTTTGTATTTTTCAACCAATTGAACTATATCTTCATAAATAATTTAAAATTTATCATAACACTTGTAAAAATATCTCCAATGCAGAAACCTAGATAAGTCACTGCCTGGAATAATTTTACTGTAAGTTGGAGTCTTTGAACATACCTGGAATGCGCCTCAATCCTCATCATGCAATCTTATGTCCTTAAAAAATTCAGCCGTGCTGATGCTCTGATACCCGAGTGGCCGAGATTTGTTCCAACAAATATAATACATTTAAACAATTTTTAAACTTGATTTAGTTCCCTACTTTCTTGATGAGATGAGATTTCACAGTTCCATTGTAACGAGCACGGATTGTAGAAGCAGTTGGTATTAGCTTATATAAGCACACACATAGTATAATGAAAGCTTCTGTTGTAGTTTATATTTTATGTAACAGAATAATTCCATAAATTGACCCTTAGGTTTGTCTTGGTCAACGGGACCGCATAATTTATCTTAATGTACAAGTTTCTTGCCCTTTCCAGAGTCAGAAAAGTATAAAGCTGTTATCCTCCGCATAGACAGCCCTGGTGGTGATGCTCTTGCTTCTGATCTGTAAGCTCTACCCCAGGATTCATTTATCCAGCAGAAGTAGCAGCAGAGTTTCAGTTATGTTCTCGTTATTCTTATTTTAATTAGGATGTGGAGGGAAATTCGACTTCTAGCTGACTCCAAGCCTGTGGTAGCTTCCATGTCTGATGTTGCTGCAAGTGGTGGATACTACATGGCAATGGCTGCACCAGTCATCGTTGCCGAGAAACTTACTCTAACAGGTTCAATTGGAGTTGTTACAGGTGATCCTTATTACCTTGTATTAGTGGTTGCTAGACTAGCAATAAGTCCTCCACATCAAATTCTAAGTTCTCTTGCAACAGTCTCAACCTTTAACTTACATCCACTCTACTCTACTTCAGCATTTGTGGTTCCTTATTTTAATATTGTTGTATTGGAACAACAGGAAAGTTCATACTTCAAAAGCTCTATGAGAAGATTGACTTCAATAAAGAAATTCTATCTAAGGGTAAATATGCAGAGCTTAGTGCTGCTGATCAGCGCCCTTTAAGGTAAGATTAACACTTTCAGTCATTGCAGTATATTAAGAAAATAGAATAAGAAAGTAAAATACGTGAAGAGCCCACCGGATCCCACAACCTTTTATTCCAACATCCTTTACCAGGTTATTACAAAAAGAGTCTATGCCAGAATTAGAATCAAGTTAATAATAATATGAAAGCACACTGGGAATATTGAATGGTGCTCTAGTTTAATTATCCCATGTATGCACTTTATAGGAGTGGAATATTTGTTTTATCATCTGATTTCATCATAGAGCAAGCATATTGGACCTCCTCATATTTTTTGTTCACTTTTTTTTATCATCATCTATTTTCGTTATAATCATAAACAGAGAATACTGACCTTTATAATGTCGTTTATTAGGTCTACTATGACTTGTAATTAGCTGTGTGATACTTAATAGCCTAAGACATATTTGGTTTAACAGATACTTGTAAGTCCAGGGCCATCTATTTGTTTCTCTTGTCTTAAAAACATTCCCTATTAGAAAGAAAGAAGTCAAAGTTTCGTCCCTCATCTCTTTTGCCGAATTAAGATTCAGTCCCTAGACAGTAGACTCCAATACCAACCTTGCAGCTCAGTTCCACGGTTTGGATGATGTGGAAGTGGCTTTCTCACACATGGCATATCAGTAGCATATTCAACACATGATCTCTAAAACAGGAATCAAGAAGAAATAATAAGGAAAAAAATCGTGAAATGTAGAGAACAAACAGGGACAACCATAAAGTTCAGGGGAGATAATACTGTAGAAAAATTAGGAACATCGAGAAAAGTCACAACAAAAGGAAATCAGAAAAAGGTGTGGAGGCGAACAAATAAAGCAACATGAAGGCTACTATAACCTTCATTTAACTGGTATTCCTGATATTTAGGAAAATATATTCGTGACTTTTCTCGAATTTTCTGTTTTCTCTAGATTATTTCTGAATGTTTTCTCTTCAAATTTTCTGAAATTCCTGGTTTTTTTTTTATGTTTCCCCTTTTTCTTCGAAATTCCTATTTTTATTTGTCAAGTATGTTGGCAGAGTTGTGACGTGTGCCAAAACCGCCGCCACGTCATCCAAAGCGTCTTGCTACGGGTCGAAAGTAGCAGTGGACAATACAAAATATCCTATTTTTGTGTTTGTGAAAGTGAAATGTAAACGTATTCAAGGGTTGAGGGCAAGGGTGGGTTGTTTGTTATCGGAGTTCGTGGACACAATCTAAATTCGTAATGGTTGAGGTACGAAAAATGGACATCTCCAAAGATTCTTTTCAAAAATGGTTGATGGGCAGGGCACCTTCGCTTCTAACAAGTTTGAGCCTTTTCACCTGGGTTCGTTGGCTGATAATAATGTTAGTAGTTCAGTACATCATTTGTGTATGTTTCCCACCCAAATGGAGCAATTAGTGCAGTTGGATAACTTCTCCTGCCTGTTTGCGCTAGCGGCTCATTACAATTGCCATAGGGTTTGTTTGTGTCCTTGACTCCTTGTACTGATATTTGCCCTTTTTGGCTGTACTACAAGCCCTGTTCATAACAAATGGCATACGGACCACTTTGTATCTGAAGAATGTGATATATTTCCACAGACCAGATGAAGCAGAACTTTTTGAAAAGTCGGCGCAAAATGCCTACGCATCATTTCGAGATAAAGCAGCCATGTCACGCTCAATGAGTGTAAGGATTGATTTCAGATACTGAATAGCTCATAGCTCATCAAGCATGTGCTGAGTTCTTGCTCCACCAGGTTGCTGACATGGAGACTGTTGCGCAAGGTCGGGTGTGGAGCGGCCAAGATGCAGCTTCAAGAGGGTTGGTTGATTCACTAGGTGGATTTTCACAAGCTCTAGCCATTGCAAAACAGAGAGCTAATATACCGCAAGATAAGAAGGTTGGTTCATCTATAAACAATGAGTATTTGAATAAACTTCTGTCATGCATATATATGCATGTATTTTGGATTTAAGAATGTGTTGAACAACAGAATTACATCCAACAAAAAAAACTCGAGCACATAATTACATTCAATTCTGGGATTATAGGATTGTAGCAGTTGTCTTCTCAATGCTTGACATTCTGATGGAAGTAATCAAGGGCAGTGTCCTTCAAATAGCAGTGCTTTTTGTGCTTCATCAAGCTGTTTCAGTCAGGTTCCAGTTTTGGAAATTTCACTTCTCCATAGATAGATGTTGCAAGCTGCGGTATTGATGGCGTGGCTCAAGTGGAAATATGTGATGGGTCCACCTCCCATATTCTGATTGTGTGCTGAATGATGCAGGTCCGGCTAGTTGAGATCTCAAAGGCCTCGCCAACACTACCGGAGATCTTGTCAGGCATCGGGGGTTCATTGCTTGGAGTTGACAGGCTCGTGAACGGGGTGCTCCAGGATGTCACCTCCTTGAATGGAGTCCAAGCTAGAATGGACGGCATATTGTTTGAAAGATTTGAAAATGGGTCAGGAGAGAATCAACTCTTGGTGCTCATAAAGGAAATCGTAAATTATTTCGATTGATCATACCAGCCAATAGGCTAAGTTCTACGTGAGGTTATAGATAGGAGAAGATGACAAAATAGCATGTCAATAGTAGACATCCCACCTTAACTAGATTTCAGGCAGGCCGGATCAAACAATACACTTGACTTGGTGTTGAATCATGCTACTTTGTTCTTTTGTACCGATGCCTAGGCAAGTGTCGATCGTGTAACGGCCATACTGAGGAAGTGATAATGCAAGAAGTCTTGTTTGCTTGATCTTGCTCCTGGTAGCGGTTTACTTACTCTGTTGCTGACATTTATGAATGTTACACCTATTCAGGTTGGTGAGGCTAGGCTTGTAGCTGTATTATGTTTCGAAGAGGGTGGTTTTCCTCAAAAAGAAGTGCTAGGAGGATCTGTGTCGTGAACGGATACGGAGGAGACCGAGCCAAGTATTTGCATTCTAGTAGGAGCTTCAGTGACCTTCACAGTTACGGGTGACCACAGTCTGTCAAATTTCGCGGTCTGGAATTTGTTCTAGGGCAGTTGGCACTGCTAGACGAGCTGTTAAATTAGGCCAAACGTTCCACGAATCCATGTTTAAAGAGAGAAATTTTAAAAAATGTGTTGCAAACCAAACCCTACCCTATTGCTTAAAAAATACTCATCCAAGAAGGCCATCAGGTTATGACTCTCACAAAACAAATACAGTACACTCATCTAAAATTACACGTCTCATGCCAGTCATATAAAATATCCGACTCATCTAAAAACCAAAACAAAAAATCCGACTCCCCCTTCAGTTTTCCCCAATCCCATTCCCATCCTTGATCGAAGCCCGACTCGACGCGCAGCTCTCTCTCCCAACCGAGGCAGCTCCCCGCCGGATCCCCTCGCCGCCCGACGCTTCCCCTACCCTCCCCTCTCTATAGATCCACCCCGCTCCCTCCATCCAAATCCCGGCCCCCTCGCGCCGCCCCCTGATCCGACTAGCCATACGTAAGGTAAATTTTTTTTGTATGCATTGTGGCGGTGATGCCTTATGGAGATGTATGCGATGTGATGATATATCCGTCCGTGTGTATGCACTATACGGTGACGATGTGTATATTTTACTTTAATGTTGTGGCTGGCATCCTCTCCAATCTTGTTTTGTCAGTGAGCTAGGGTCCGAAGCAAATAGATAAGTAGATAGCGTGTTATCTTCGTTTCTCTGTTTTATGCGCAGTATTGCTATATATGTACTGAAGGATGGAAATCACGTGCGTACTTGTTTTGTAACCCTTATACTGGATTAGTAATATATTTGGATGTTTCATAGTTAAACAACAACAACAACAACAAAGCCTTTTATTCCCAAACAAGTTGGGGTAGGCTAGAGTTGAAACCCATAGGATCTCGAAACCAAGTCATGGTTCTGGCACATGGATAGCTAACTTCCACGCAGCCCTATCCATGGCTAATTCTTTGGTGATATTCCAATCCTTCAGGTCTCTTTTAACCGACTCCTCCCATGTCAAGTTTGGCCTACCACGACCCCTCTTAACATTCTCATCCCGATTTATCCGTCCGGTATGCAAAGGCGCTTCCGGAGGCCTACGTTCTCTATGACCAAACCATCTTAAACGGTGTTGGACAACCTTCTCTTCAATCGGTGCTATCCCAACTCTCTCACGTATATCATCATTCCTAACCCGGTCCTTTCTTGTGTGGCCACACATCCATCTCAACATGCGCATCTCCGCTACACCTAACTGTTGGATATGTCGTCTCTTGGTCGGCCAACATTCTGCGCCATACAACATCGCAGGTCGAATCGCCGTCCTATAGAATTTTCCTTTTAGCTTCTGTGGCACTCTCCTATCACAGAGGACGCCAGAAGCTTGGTGCCACTTCATCCAACCAGTTTTGATTCGATGAGTCACATCTTCATCGATATCACCATCCTTTTGGAGCATAGACCCCAAATATCGGAAGGTGTCTTTCTCAGGTACCACCTGTCCATCAAGTCTAACCTCTTCCTCCTCGTGCCTACTGGAACATTCTCTACCTTAAGTATCATTAACAAATCATTAACAACTGTCTAAGCGACTTGCAAAGTGTTCAGGATAAATAACCTTGAAATCAGAGTAGCTATGAGAAAGGAACCAAAGTGGACCGCACATTCCCTCTAATATGAACCAAAGTAGTTCATAATTTTGTTTGTGGGTGTCTTTATTGGAAGATGTGTTATCTTATCTAGATGACCATTCAAAGTTTACACTTATTTAGGTACATGTTTCTGTGTGTGTGTGTGTGTGTGTGTGTGTGTGTGTGTGTGTGTGTGTGTGTGTGTTTTGGTCTTGTTAGTTAGCATGGCTAACTAGGCGTCGCCTAGCGATTAATTGTGCTATGCGTGCGCTTAAGCAAGAATATGCTCTAGGCAGGGGCAAAACTAGGAATTTACGGCTAGCGCTTTTTTTTGTTGCCTTTTCAGTTAGTTCTGAGCACGACTTGGTACTGTCAGTTTTGAGTTATAGCGTGAGGCGAGTTTAGATGACTATATGTGTGTGATTGTTTTGTTGTCAGTTAATATTCTAGTTTTGGCTGGACTTGTAGAGATTTTCCTAGTCTTCTGTACTTATTTTGTTTGTGAGCACCTAAAGCCAACTAGTTAAGTAGATATTGCTATCTTGTTTCTCAGACTATTGATTTCTCAACGTGAGGTTTGCTATCTTCATTATAAATGTTCTTTCATATTGCTAGTACTATTTCTGCATGTATAGGCTGATGTTCTAAGACGCGATATTCAGTATAGTTTAAATAGTTGGTATAAAACAGATATGAGTTTATCATTATGCCATGACTTTGTACTGTGATCTAGAGTAAATGGCTGCATGCTCTAAACTGTATTATTAGACTAGATAGACTGCCATCTTTTTGAACACTTGAACAGGAGAGCAGTCCTGTAATTTTAGTTCAGTCGCCTTTATGAACCCTTGCGGAACATGCTGGTTGTTTTGTGTTGGATCTATCTCTGTAGTTTGCATGGAGCTGTGACAATTGATACACATATCTTGGCCTCTTAGGACACCTTGTTTCTGGGGTTGCACTACTTGTCTACTTGTAGACTGATCTGTCAGCTGACATCGCAGTTTTACCCAATGTGCATTCCAGTTTTTATATTTTACACATTAGTCCTCAACTGTCTAAGGCGTCAACATATATTTACATCACATACCATGAATCTAGCGCTGCCGCTGCCTTGATTTTGTTGATGTTAGCCTTTTATATTGTCTAAACTGTTTATTTGCTCCTGATTTTATCGTGTTATCTGGTAGCCCCCTTTCTGTTATTCAGCCAGCTTATGGTGATATATGAATTGATACTATTATACGGTAGCCCCTCTCTGTAATGATGTAGTTTATTGTAATCTTTCCTTTCATTAAAATAAGAATCAGTAATGTTTGATCTTTGACTTGTTTTAATTCAGGTAGCAGGTTTTGCTGCAATCTGACAAAGTGGAGGGCTTAGAAGTTGAAGCTTCTTTTATGTCTGAACAAGCATCGGTTTATTTGGGATCAGTTGGATTTCTGGGAGAGTATTCTCGTTCGACGAGAAAAAGGCACAAGTTTGTGTTCTCCTGCATGCATCAAGAGCCCATTAGATTCTCTGGTTGTGAGAATTCACTTGACAGGACCAGTGCTGAAAGTCAGCTCACTTTTATTCAAGGAGACGCGGCTACTCTTGCTTCTGTATTTTTCCACATCTGATAGCATCTGTTGCATAAAGCTTGAGTCAAGATGGCGCTGCAAAACATTGCCGCTTCAAACAAGGATGATGCCTTCTACAGGTACAAGATGCCTAGAATGTTGACCAAAATAGAAGGCCGTGGTAATGGCATCAAGACAAATATCGTGAACATGGTCACTAAGTACTTTGGATGTGAACTTGGCGCACAATCAAAATTTGATGAGAAGACAGGAATCTCCCTGGTTAATGGTGCTCATGATACTTCCAAGCTGGCTGGTCTTCTTGAGAACTTCATCAAAAAGTATGTCCAGTGTTCTGGCTGTGGCAATCCTGAGACCGAGGTCCTCATCTCTAAGAACCAGATGATAACTCTGAAATGTGCTGCCTGTGGCTTCCTCTCTGACGTTGACATGAGGGACAAGCTCACTACATTCATCCTGAAGAACCCGCCGGAACAGAAGAAGGGAGGCAAAGACAAGAAAGCTATGCGAAGAGCTGAGAAGGAGCGGCTGAAAGAAGGCGAGGCTGCTGATGAGGAGATGAAGAAACTCAAAAAGGATGCAAAGAAGAAAGGTGCTTCTTCCAAGGAGACTACTGCAAAAGGTGTTGCTACAAAGAAAAAGGCTGCTGGTGGAGGTTCTGATGAAGAGCATACAACCTCACCAACTTACAGTCGAGATGCTGACTTTGAAGCTGCTGTGGATGACGAGGATGACGATGATGATGTGCAGTGGCAGACTGACACGTCAGCAGAAGCTGCAAGAAAACGCATGCAGGAGCAGCTGAGTGCAGCAACTGCTGAAATGGTTATGCTTGCCACCGAGGAGACGGTAAAGAAGGAGAACCAGGCCCTGCACAAAGAAGTCAGTGCCAATGGGACAGCGAAGGCTGAAGATAATTCCAATGGCAACCATACTGGGCCTAAAACCACTCCTTATGATGAACTGGTTGAGGAGATGAAGACTAACTTGGACAATGCTGCCACCGCAGCTCAGCTCAAGGGTGTGCTCTCCTCCTCGACCCTACCCGCGAAGGACGTGATGCATGCTCTCTTTGAGGCGCTCTTCCATGATGCAGGCAAAGGGTTCGCGAGGGACGTTGTGAAGAACAAGAAGTACCTTGCTGCTGCTGTGCCCGATGAAGGGTCCCAGATGCTCCTGCTCCAGGCTATTGAGGGGTTCTGCGGTAAGTGCAGCGCTGAAGCCCTGAAGGAAGTCCCAGTTGTCCTGAAGGCCCTCTATGATGGAGACGTCCTTGAGGAAGAAACCATTGTCCAGTAGTACAATGAAGCTGTTGCGGCTGGCAAGAGCTCTCAGGTCGTGAAGAACGCCAAGCCAGTTGTGGTGTGGCTCCAGAGTGCCGAATCTGACGAAGAGTGAGAGGCTCTACTGCTTGCTCGGTTGCTCTCATGCTACCTTTCCTCACTAACGCCTACTACTGAGTGAGCGTTTCAAGTCAGTCGTTGTCTTTCTACTATCAGTCAGTCTTGCTATTTGAACCCTTTGAGTTTTTTCCTTGGTTCTGTATTGAGTCGGTTAAAATAGAACCCTTTGAGTTATTTGGTTGGTTCTGTATTGAGTCGATTAAAATACGTTATGTACGTCTGTTGGATCTGGTGTTTCTTTTGCTACCTTTTCGATGAAACCACTTGCTATAAAGACATTAAATATGAGATCCTGTGATATGAGTTTGTGTTTGTGGAAATTCCTTATCTGAAACTAGATAACTGACAAGTAATTTCTCCCATATTTGACGTTGGATCTAAATTTTGTTCCCAATGTGACATTCTGTCCATTCTGTTTTTACTGTTCTGTCTAAACCCTGTCAGTTTTTTGGCTTCATGGACCAAATTGACCCTGATGGAAAATAGACACAGAACCGTCCCATATCGAACTGTCTGCGTGACTGCGTCCCTATTGTGTGACTTGTGTGATTTGTGTCCCAGTCTGAACCTTAACTTGTATGGTGGTGGTGGCGCGAGACTCATAGCGACTAAGGATTTGTGTTTGTATTTTTGTTACAGGGTGTTTATTGGTTGGGTTTCATTTGTGTATTTGGCGGAATTTGGCATATATACATATATTAAAAAAAACATAGGCATACGCGATCAAGTTAGGGGAAAGTTTATTAATTGTTGGTACAAAGAACAGACCACAACGGATATAGTGAACTTATATGTCCACTTATGAATATGTTTTCGTTGTTGTAAAAACTTTATTGTAGGACCATTCAACTGTAATGTTTCCAAAAATAGATAATTTTTGGGTTCTTTGTAACTTTATCCTTTCCTTTGTGGTGATAATATAACAAAAGACCTTTTCCTCGTGCTAATACTATAATAGAACTCACGAGTCAGCACCAACATTTTCTTTTCGAAATGGTAGATGCGAATAGTACGGGTTTGTCTATGCTAACATTGGTGTCCGGTCGGACATCGTAAGCCTAAAAGAAGTGGCCGCGAATGTACAAAAATGGATGGTTCCATAGACTAGAATGAAGACGCCTCTTAATTTAGTTTTCTCATATTATAATAGTAACATCTAATCTTATGATACTGGGCAACAGCAGCTCATGCGCCCATGACGCTACCCTCTTCCGAGCTCTCTACAGCTACGGCGGGGAGCTTCTCAAGCTGCTTCTGCAGTTCGTCCCGTTGGTCTCTCAGGTCGGAGTTGTCACGGAGCACGCGGTCGTAGTCCCTGATGACACGGTTCAGCTGGTCGAGGAGCTGGCGGTTGGCGCTGCGGAGGTGCACGACCTGCGCCCACAGCTCGCTCAGCTGCTTCTGCTTCCTCATGCGCGACCGCCGCGCCGACTCCCTGTTTGAGATCATCCTCCTCTTCCGCCGCTCCTCGGCGACGCTGTGCAGCTGGTAGTCGTCCGACTCGTCGGAGTTGGATTTGCTTCCAAATGGAAGAAGGCCGGCTTCATGGGCCAGGAGGGCGACATGCTGCTGATAGGAGAAGGATGTGGCCTGAGGAACCAGGAGTTGTTGCTGTCGTTGTACTGGAAGAGGAAGTCATCTGGGGCTACCTGGTAATGAGGCTTGAAAGAGTTAGTTGCACTAGTTGCAGATGATAAGTATGGAACACTGGCAAGCTCAGCGGGGTACATGCTTGCTTGAGCTGTGTAATGGAGGCAAAGAGTGTCTGTCTTGTGAGCGAAAACCAAGAGGGCAATGGGGTGGATTTATAGTATGCGTGGAAATGTTCAGGACCCACATCCAAATTGCCTTTTCTGATTCTTGGATATGGAGAAGCCAGGGACAAGAGCAGAGCTTAGCTTGCAAACACATAGCATGAGTTTGAGATTGAGATTACCAAAGGTCTTGATGGACATCATGTAATGTTTTATAATTGAGACAGCTTTTCAAAAGAATGTGCGGGTCCCAGCGTTGCCTCCAAAAGGGCGTCCATCGAGATTGTCCATTTGTTTTGTGATCAAATAAAAAGGCCATGAGGAGTACGTGCAGGGTCGCTTTGTAACATCACTAGCATCAGGTGCTGAAGCCATTCGTAGACATGGTGGTTGGATAACAGTGACAGCCATTTGCGTCCAGTGAATTGGTGAAAGGAAGGGGTATATCCGTATATGGGGTGCAAAGCAGAGCGTGTGGTTTGAAAGAGCAACACTGTAACTTGGACCAGTTACTCTACTGAGCAATGATACATGATCACACCCTTTTCAAACGGATCTGTGGTTAAACATGCATGATCTTGTTCTGGCCTTGCGACTCTCATGGAGAGCTCAAGCAACGGGAGTATCTTACTGGATAAACAGAACGTGGAACTTGTGAAGAAATAGGCTTTCGCTCCGCTATATTAATATAGCAACCACCCAATACAACATTGAGGCCACCGCTGGGGCAAACAACACAATCATCCCCAAAAGAAAAGGGAGAGAAAAAGAAAAGAAAACAAAGCCGACACCGGCGGATCAACGAAAACGAAAGTAACCCGCAACCGCTGCGTCCTCTCCGCCTAAGTCCCACCACAAACCTAGCACTCTAAATCACCGCGTACCAAACAGCACCTCCAAGAAGGAAAGCGACGACGACGACGCTGCTGCCCGGACAGACCTAGGGTTTCCCCCGGTATGCTCCGAGGAATGGGGAAGAGGTACACCCGACGCCCCTCAAAAAGGAAGGGTGACACTCACAAGCGTCACCACGCCGGTGCCAAACGGCAGGGATTTCTCCCAACCCCCAAAAAACCACGTCTCGGACAATCTGAAGCGCTCCACCCATCTTGCCGCCCACCCACAAACGCCACCACGGTCTTGAAGTCACCAACGTCGTCTCACCAAGGTAATCAGAGCAGGGCCGGTCAGCCCGAGACGAAGCAGCCGTAGACAGGGTCCGACAGTGTCACAACCACGCGGGAGGGAACAACCTCCACCGTCAAAGACGATAGCCGACCGGACGCTACGACAAGAGCACACCGAGCCACATTGGAACTGGAGGGCGGCAGCAGCGCAGCCACCTGGAGGACTTCCTCCACCGCCACCGGCGGGTGCTGACCGGACACGGCAGTAGGGACACACCAGGCCAAGCAGGCCCGGCCGAGCCCGGGGGTTCGTAAAGTCCCCGCCGCCATGCTGCTGCACGTAGGCCGCCACCGCCGCTACCCACTCGGTTCCTAGGCTCAGCCGGACCCAGCTAGGCCCGTGAAGCTCCCACCGCCACGCTGCAGCAAGGGTGGCGTTACCGCTGTCATCTCCGTCGCGAGCCGCGCATCAGGCCAAACCGGGGGCAACGAGGCAAACCCGCCCTAACCCAGATCGGGCCCAAAGGGCCAATATCTGGGCCTGCAGGGCCAGATTCACCGCCGCTGCCCCAACCACCAAACGGCAGCGCCGCCGCCCACCGTTCACCATCCGCACAACGTCGGAGAAGCCAGCGCCGCGCCGGACATGTGCCGCCTGAGGAGCACCTTCTCGAGCTGGGCTGCCCCGCGCCACCCAGCTACCAGGAAGGGGAGAGGCCGACGGATCCGCCGCCACCGGCGCCGTCCGGCCAAGGGCCGGCGCGGACACCAGCGACGGCGGAGGGAGGAGAGTAGGGAGGGGACGAGAGGGGAGAGGTGGCGGCGTGGCCCGGCCTCCGCGGGGGCGGCGCGGGTCGCGAGAGACGCGGCGAGGGGAGGGGAAAGGGAGGCGCCGAGGGGGCGGCGCGGCCGCCGGCGGCGCGGGCGCGGGGTTGGACGGCTAGGGTTGGGCGGCGCGGGTCGCGAGTCGCCCGATGGAGGGACTGTGGAAAGGAAAAGCTCGGTCAGGATAAAATCCAGCGGACCGAACGTGGAACTTGTGAATCTGGCAACTTGCCACTAATTTTCTCATCAGCTAAAAAAACCATATCCGCAAGCTAGTGTGTTAGGGCATGTACAATGCGGTGATGTCATCCTTCTCTTAGAGATGCCACGTAGGATTTTTGTTTAGTTGGAGGAAAGAGAATGAAGAGAGAGAGGGTTGCCTTCCCTTAGCTAAGGGATGATCTCTTAAATATTAAGAGAAGGCTATTTTGTGCATTGTACAACATGCTCTCCCTTACTAACATAATATCTTTCCAAAAATAATTAATTCTCATTAATTGCTAGAGATGACAATAAGAGATAATGCATTGTATGTCTACAATTTATTGCCTTCTCTAAATGACGTGGAGGGTTAAGAGAAGACTAGCCTTCTCTACCATTGTATATGCCCAGCTCCTATATATTTGCGTTGCATTGTCCTGGGTGTTTCGTCCTTTTTATCTAACTGTCGGTTGGGTTCTACGGAACAGTATTTCTGTTTGTGTGCAGTCTGTCTTGTCCCCGCGGACAACCAGGAGCATAGTCTTCCAGACAATTCTAACTGGCGTGATCCATGATGATGATTTCATCTAAAAGTCCTGAATATTGTACCAGAAAATGAAGATTGATCTCAGGGCAGAGGATCTGAATCCATTCCTCAATTTCTAGCTCCTGAAGTTTCTTGGTGTTAGTTTTAGCTCGTATAGCATATCACACGTTATGGAAATCTTTCGAATAACCCTACTCACATTTCAGTTATTTTTTTACTTGATGTTGCATTGGCATGTACACTTCACGTATCAATGTTTTACAAGCTTCTCTACACGCAACTCACGATATGATTTTCTTGATTTTCCTATTTATGAAGTGTGAAGTATACACGTCAATGCTGTTAAAATATAAAGCCTAGCCCTTTCCATCAGTTTGGACTTATGGATAGGTGGCTAGTGCATACAATTCAACATGATATCACAGGAGGTCTCAAGTTCAAGCCCCGGCTAACACGCTATTTAATATATAAATAGTTGCGTCCTCCCTGCTACTCCACGTCTAAGGTCTTACCGATTGTCCAGCCTAGACGTGAGGGGGAGTGTTAAAATATAAAGCCTAGCCCTTTCCATTAGTTTAGACTTTTGGGATAATTGGCTAGTGCATCAATTCAATAAATGCTACATCAACAATCATCGACGGTGTAATAGTAGCATCTTTATATTGATATATTCCATTTAGAAATATCCAAACGAGTGGCAATTGGGAAATACAGCAACAATCATGGTATCTCGAGCAACATATAGAGCATATATCGCCTATACTAAAGAATATGCCAGCATGCAGCAACACAAAGCTCGATTTCCTTTCTTGAGTTGCCGCTGAAAGAATTGAAGACTAAGCTCCCTCCACACTCTATGGGTGTGCAGTTTTTTTTTTTTTGAGGTTAAAAGCGATCGTATCCGCCATCCGATTATATAGAATAGATGTTTATGTACAGAATTTTGAGAAAGGGAGAAATCCCTTTACATAAACAAAACAGAAAACTAGTCTCCAGGATCAAACGTGTGCGCGAAAGGCCGCAACGCCGACTCTTCCCACACCAAAACCACCACCTCCGTAGGTGAGATCACCGCACTATGGAAAGTTCTCATATCCCTCCCCTTCCATAGCCCTCGCGTGAAGGAGCGCCCAGGCATCAGAAACTCTGGCATCTAGGCCACCTCCGGCGGAATCATCCGCTCCATCTCGGTCCCTGACGTCTTCTTCTTCTTGGTCTTCTTCATGGAAAGGACAAGGTCGTCGATGGCCGCCGCTGCGTTGTCCGAGATGGGACCACCTAAGAGGTCAAAATACTCCTGTCGGCGGCGCTCCGAAAGGGTGGCCACCTCAGGCAGCGAGCCGAGACGGCGCGCAACAGCCTCCTTGGCTAGCTGCTCCATATTGGCACCCTTAGGGTGCAGCTCGGCGAACCCGATGCTCCTCCGCGCCGACGGCGCCTCTACCTCCTTCTCGTGGACCAACATCGAGGCCGGTGTGCCTAGAACAGAGGTCCTGAGCGGCGTCGAGATCCAGGCGAGGAAGTCTGACAAGTCAATTTGTCCAGATCCTGCCTGCACTGGCGAGAGAATGTCCTTCTTGATCTGTTGTGCGGCCTCCTGCTCACCCTGATAGGTCTGCATAGTAGAGTGCTCATGGGAGAGCTCTCCAACTGGACCCGGCGAGACCCTCTCCTGTGGACCTTCATCATTAACCAGGATCAACTCCCTCGCGTTCTGCTCCTCGTGGCTGGGTATGTCAACACCTACCCGCTCCTGAAGGCTGGGCATATCCTGCATAGTGACGCACTCCGAAACAAGGGCGAGAATCGACTCAGAGTTGGTCGTTTCCTTTGGGGAGAAACAACCATAGAGCTCGACGCCACCATCCATGCAGCCATCGTTGACCCCATTAGTCGGTGGTGGCGCTGGAGTCAACAGAACCTCAGTCGGCGCCATGGAAAGCGTTTCCAGAGCAGCCTCAGCCCGCTCCAAGAAACTCCCAAAACACTCCAACAAGCCACTAACGGAATCCTTCATCGCGAGCTGAGCCGCGACCATCTCCTCAAGCTTGGACGTCACCAAGCCACTCAGCTCCGCCCGCATTAGCGTCACTTGCTCCTCAATTAAGGTTTTTTTTGCATCGGACCATCAGACACATAGTTGGTTGACATTTGCAACAGGGGACCCCGGTCCCCGTGATCGCCAGGGGGCGCAGCGACCGCAGCCCAGGAACGGCCATCCGTGCGGCGAGCAGGGGACGGCTTGGGGCGATGTCGATGGCGAGGCGATCCTGGCACTCCTTTGCCAAGTGGCCCGACTGGCGGCAAGTGAGGCAGCGGACGGGGCCACGGCAGATGCGGGCGAAGTGACGAGGAGAGCAAGGAGAGAGGCAACGGAAGCAGAGGCCTCTCATCCTCCTCTTGAAGGCGAGCTCTCCCTCGGTGGGAGCCAGGCTGGGGCGGCGAGGGAGCAGCGGCGTAGTGTCCTCCCGAGGACGGCGCTTCAGGCCAACCATCTCCCATCTGTCACGCTTGTCGTCCTCTTCCTCCAAGCCCTCACGAGAGAGGTTGTAGCAAACTCCCTCTCCCACAAACAAACCCTGTCCGCCATTAATGCTGCCGACGACCATGGAACAGAGGCGCGTGGGAGGAGCGACATTGACGGAGGAAAACGGAACCGGGAGATGGTGGAGCCCGTGCACGAGTCAGGGACCTCCTCAGACGAGGCCGGGCTCGGCGCGCGCGGCGGAGACACATCCGGCGGTGGCGGCACCGTCAGCTCGAGAACGGTGCACCCCTGGAGCTATACCAGGGCGCGGCCGCGGCGAGGACCATCGGCTTGAAAGGCGGCGGGGGGAGCACACGCGGCGGCGGCGGCAGGTTCGCGGACTGGGTGGCGATAGGAACCATACCTCCGCCCATCCCTCCAATGGCTGGGTCAGATGCTTGGGTACGGTCTCTGTGTGCAGGACAAGAAACTCATTTTTGTTTAGCAACTTGTCATGATATGTTTTCTATGAATTTAGCTTCGTTTGCGTGGTGTATCCACATCGAAACAGTGTGCATGGTGGCTCTGATTACCTGACAAGGACATATCTCTTTTTATCCTTGTTGAAGGTATTATCTCGAGATAATTCGGACCTTCTCGGGCACGAAAACCATGACCTGAAATGGTAGTCGGATCGTACGATGACATAACGTGTGCATTGTTCCCTTCTTAACGGCGTTTGTGGAGAACCTTTTTGCAATATACGTGTCGCGAATGGTGGTGCTTTGCTTATACTGATGCGATCGTTTGATCACTTCGGCAGGGCCTTTCCTTATCTCCCTTTCCCCGTTTTTTGGTTGTATGTATTCTTAATGCCTTGACTAGTTTTTGATATTATGTTTTTATAGAGACCACTTGTAATTGGTATTAGTTTGATATTAATATATTTTCTTTATATATAAAAAATTCTTCTTTGCCGAGTTTGTGAGACGGAAAATGGATTTTCTCCAACTCATATGGCGCACAACCCGTATCTCGGGCCATCCGTTTCCGTGATCGAACGGCCGAGATTTGTGCGTCGAATGTTCAACTTGTTCAAAGGCAAATCTGGACCGTTCGATCACGAAAATGGATGGCCGAGATACGAGTTGTGCACCATATAAGTTGGAGAAGCTCATAACCGGTGAGACGGATACCCCTTAACGATATAATTGTTAGGTAAAATACGTTACCTATTTATTATTTTTCTCGCGGATAGGCCCCTTTTTTTTAATACGGCCCCGTGATTCAAAATTATCAAGATGTGGATATTGTTCCGAAATTTTTGTATGTAATAGTATGTTTGTATGCATCAAGTTAGTGGAGAAGACGGATATAGGGAGCTTCCATTATCACAAGGAAGTCAAGCAAGTCATCATCACAAACTTACCATGCCGATGACAAAAATTCCTGCACCGATCGAGCTACTGTCCAAAATCCTGCTGTCTTCACTCCCCCTGCAAGATGAAGAGTGTGACGTCTACCCGCCCGGATCAACAAGGGTCCGATCCGAGACTCATGTCGCGCGCCATGAGTAGCGTGCATTTCGTAGGTAGCTACGAGCTCGGCCGTCGTGTTTGAAAGACAGTGCAATCTTATCCCCGTGCTCGACCTCTCTTTGGATCCCGAACACAAAGCGAGTGAGGCCAAAAGCGGGTCATGGTCAGATGATCGATCGAAAAGAAGACGGCCGTCTGGTTTTGCTTGGTTTCCTCTGCTTTGTTCATGAATAATGCAGCTCTCTAGCTAGCTAGCGAAGATCGAGGCGATCAGACACATACCATCATCCCGTCACCGAGTACAAGGCAACAATGCCGTCGCCATCTTCTTTTTTTGCACGTACGTTAGCCGATCGGTTCATTTACCGAGCTAGCACGTGTGTGGGTTTAACATGTCAAATCCAAGATTATTGTGCAAATGTGCAATGAAATTAGGGCCTATTTGGTTCGCGGGATTTGACAAACACAAGAATATTATAGAAATAGAATGTCATGACACTTGAAATTTTACGCGAATCAAAAACATAGGAACCACTAGCAGGCGTTATGTGGTTGCACCGCTTAAAAAAAACACATGAAATTTGTATAGGGAATTAGGAATTGGGAAATAGCAGCGACGCCAGCGCAGAAAAACGACCGCTCCCCGCCCCCCCCCCCCCCCCCCCCCCGCGGGCGACCGGGGCGTCTGCGTTCTCCCCGCCCCGACCCGACCCTCTCTACTCCTCCCTCCCTCTCCCACCGCCAGCGGTGGAAGCCGGCAGGCTCTGCCTGCGCGGTGCCGCTGGCGGCGGATCTGTTTTTTCCCCGCGCGCTTGGAGGTCCGACGGGGCGGCTCCCGGTCTGGCGGCGGTGCTCTTCGGGTGGCGGCGGTCCGGCGATGGCCAGGTTCGTGGCGGCGTGTGATTACCCCCAAGAGCAGGGGATCACTGTAGCACCTCTCAATGTGGAAGTAAGGTATCGATCCGCAGGATCAAGAAAGAAAAATTATCTATTCCCTACAACTAAAGTGTCACAAGTTTTAGTTGATTATGCACTAAAAAAGTTTAAAGAACAAGGTGGTTGATTTGATGGATGGAAGTTTAATGTAACAAAACAAGAATGTAAAAGTGTCCCAATCCTCTTCAATGCAAGAGGACAAGACAAATGTTTTCTCTTATAGGAACAATAGACATGAGTTCATGGGTTCACTTAATCCTCTCTCTCATCTACGGTGATTATCATGTTATAAATAAAGTACACATAATTGTCATGTTTTAATGGTAGCTTTTATAACGGCTATATGTCCTAAAACACATAGTTGAAAGAAGTACTCATTTGTGTTGCTAGGTCACCCTCGTAAGGCTAGCGTGTTTGCTCTCACTCCCACATCCTACTCTTTCTTTTTACCCCCAGATAAATGATGTTGGGCGGTACTGTGTCACTCAATACCTATGCCGTGTCACATCGGTCATCCCGTACCTACCTATATCATACTTCTTAATGGACAATATTCTAAACACTAGTGCAATGATTCATAATTCGTGTGTGTGACCACATCTCTCATCTATCTACACTTGGTGGTGTAATCACCTCATGATAAGGATAAACAAGGCATTATGAATAAATCAAACCATCACATGCATCATAAAATATCTCCAAAGTATGACAAGTCATAAAAGTTCCAACACAATAGCAAATGCATAACAAATATCATCTCATACCACAATATCCACCATAGGAATTACATAGATGACCGTAATCATGTTCAACAGCTCATACGGTACTAATTAGTGAAGCTCAAAGAGAGGAGAGATACATAAGTTACCACCACAAACCCAAGTCCAGGGGGTGGACTGCTCCCCCTTCATCATGGAGACGGTGGAGAAGTCGTTGGAGAAGATGAAGACCACCCCGGCAGCGCCTCGCCGGAGTTTTACCCCTCCAATCTGCAGCTCCAGATCTCTCTTTCAGTGTTTCTGTGTTTCGGCGGCGCTCCATCCAGAGAAAGACGTGGGACTTCTTTTATAGGCGTTTTTAGGTCAAGACGATGTCGGTGGAGGAAAGATCGACGGCAGCGGAGCGTCGAGGGTGGGTCCCATGCGGCCAGGTACAGAGGCCACGTGGCCCCCCCCCCCCCTCTTTTGGGCTTCCGGCCTTCGTTTGCTCGCTTCCTTCGCTACCAAGTCTTCCTCCTTCCAAAATATTGACGCCTGTATTTTTCCAGGTCATTTGGACGTCGTTTGGGTCCCTGAAACTTAAAAGGAAAAAAATAGGATTTTCTGCCTGCGCAGGGTTAATTCCATAAAAATAGGAAATAAATATTTTATTCCCAAAAATCATTATATAACAGTGATATAACCCTTATATGATGCAAATATGATCGGAATATAAGTGATATAGTGCAAAGTTCATGTATGCATTTTACATGCATCAGCGTGGCGGCGCTCCCGTGGTGCAGTGGGGCGGCACTGCGTGGCGGGGCGGCGGGGGAGCAGTGGGGCGGCGGCGGCTGTGATGCTCGGCCCAGATCTAGGCCCTTGAGCCCCATATGGGTCTGGGCGGGCCTGCCCTGGGTGTGCCCCGTTCTGCGGATTGTGGTGATGATGCTCGTGCAGGTGCAGCGGCAACGGCGGCCACCCTTGTTGCAGCGTCACGACAGGCTTTACGTGCCCATTCTGGGCCCGACCGGACCCTCTCGGAACTGGCAGTGTGGCCGGAGCTGATTGGGACTAGTGTGCCTTGCTGCGGCGTCCGGTCGACTACCGTTTTCGGCGGTGGAGGCAGTTCCCTCCCGCGTGGCCGCGGTACCGCTGACCCGTGTCAAGCTACTCGTCAATTCTATCGTGCGGACCTCGTGGCGGTAACTTCGGTGAGACGACGATGGCGGCTTCATGACCGCAGTGGCGCAAGTGGCGGGTGGCGAGGCTTTGGCCTTGGGGGCTCTTGTGCTTTGGATCGCCGAGGGGTTGTGGATAGGTTTTTTGGGGAGAAATCCTTGTTGGCTTGTCCGACACCGACGCGGTGCCGCCTTCGGGTGACATCATACCTTCTTGGAGGGCATCGTGGCTACCATCCATCCACCTCCCTTTGTGTGCCGGGGGAAACCTTAGGACCAGTTCGCTGGTCCGGGCAGTAGCGGTTGCTTTCCTTCTTGGAGGGCTGCTTGGTACTTGACGATTCGCTGCTAGGAGCGTGGTGGTACTTCGAAGGACGCAGCGGTTACGAGTCGCCTTAGTTTAGTCTTCCCGCCTATGTCTCCATTTGTTTCATCTTTTCTTCTTTTGGGCGTGTGTTTGCTGCTGTCCCAGTACGTCTTTCGGTCTGTGGCTCTTTGTTGGTTGTATCAGCGGTTTGCTATATTAATATAGCGGGGCGAAAGCCTATTTCGAGATTAGGAATTGAGTGCATGTCATAATTGTCTTATACACGTATCAATTTTTCCAGGAGGCCTCTCCTCTTGCTACAAATCCTCTATAAGATTATAGTGTAGGAAAACGACACATAGTAATTTTGGAAAAATTCAATCATTTGAACCAAATGGACAGTGAAAATATTATACTATTCCTTTGAAAATCCTTTAAACCAAGGAGACCCTTATCCGTTATATCACAATCTGCAAAACGAAACCAGTTAGTAAGTATCGTTGGTGCATGGGTGATCACCTGAGGCTACTAGACCAAAAGAGATTAATTAATTGAAGTGGTGCAACATTTTGACTGGACTAACTAACCGTGCTTTGCTCCTCTCCTTAAAGCTATCCACCAAACTCCGGATAGAGCACAACGTTGTCAATGGTCTACCACCCTGATCAATGATGAAAATGACGAAAAACATGCAAAAGGCGAAGACCGAAACGGCTGGCCTGGTGCAAAGAGATCGGTCTCTTTCTTTCCGTATACCCGGCTGTCCAGCCAGCAGCAGGAGAGATTCGCGTCCGGCAGCTCCCATCAGCGGCGCTCTATCCTGCCCGCCAAGCCTCCAACACATCGGGACACAGAATCCTCTGGCCGTTGGATCGTCCGATCACCGTCGAAGCCCTCGCTGTCCCCGAAGAGGACAAGGATCGTTGTACGAGTTTTAGCCGCGTAGAGGGAGAAACTACTCTTTTGCGCGAGCGCGGTGGCGACACATCCTCCTCCCCTTACTTTGACCCATTTATCTTCTTTTCCCTTCCTCTCCATCTCGAGACGGCGCCGATAGGGAGTCGTGGCAGAAAAGACTGCAGGGTGGGACGCCGAAGTCAGAGAAGAAGGGGGTGTCGGTTTAGAGTGATAGTCGAACACTGCGGCGGACTGACGGATGGACCATTTGAGAGGGTGGCGGTTGCACAGGTGGTCAAACCAACAGTAGAATAGGTTTTGGTTACCGGTAGAAAAAAATCCCGAGGGTTGTCGGGATTTACGGTTACTGCGTGTTAAAATATAATTCCTATCCCTTCCCATCAGTTCGGACTTTTGGGATAATTGACTAGTGCATCAATTTAATATGGTATCAGAGCCAGGAGGTCTCAAATTCAAGCCCCGGCTAACGCGCGTCCTCTGTGCTACTCCACGTCTAAGTTCTTACCGACTGTCCAGCCTAGACGTGAGGGGAGTGTTAAAATATAATTCATATCCCTTCCCATCAGTTCGGACTTTTTGGGATAATTGGCTAGTGCATCAATTTAATACTGCGGTTATCGGACGAATTTGAAATATGAAATTCAAAAATTCAAATGCTTTGGTTCCAGTTTAACCATTTACCGATAGTTTTTGTTTAAATTCAAATTTCTGTGATTTTTTGTCCGGTATGACCGTTTGTCGTGTGCTAGGGATATCCCAACCGATAACCAAAACCATGGGGTGGATGCAGGGGTGTGAAGACGATTTCTTCCTCCTGACATCCTTACCGTTTTGCGGTCGGAGTCTACGTGAGTACTCGAGCACTTTGAACTGAAGGATAGCATTCCTTCGTACTCCCTCCGTTCCAATTTAATTGATTTGCTTTTCACCACATGTGGATGTATCTATAGATGTAACATGTCTAGATACATCCACAATTGGTGAATAGTAAGTCAATTAAATTTGAACGGAGGGAGTAGATGTGTGTGACTGGCTAGACCTGGACAGACCATGGTTACCTGATCAGGGTGACACGGTACGGGGCTACGAGGCGAAATCTTCCGGGAAAGAGAAGCTCGTGGTGGGTGGGTGCTGGCTAGGGTGATGTCTGCACGCACGCACGGGTTGGGCAGGGCCGCACGGTCACGTACAAGTCGACATGCTGATCATGATCATTGAAGAATGATAAAGCGGCGGGTCTAGGTCTAGCGATCTATCGGTGGGTACCGTTCGGGAATGCTCTGCCCTGTTTCTGTGAAGACCTGGACCGACAACGTATTACAGTATCTGCAATGATACAACACGGACTCCAAAAAGTGAGGTATGTTGTCCTCCGACATCCAGTGATCCAATAATTCACAAAAAAAAAACTCAGGAACAATATTTACGGGCTAAACAAAAATGACAAAATCTTGTATATTTTGAAATTTTGAAAGTGCATATACTCAAATTCACACAACTGTCATTTTTGTCTAGCTCGGAATGTAAAGTTTTTAAATTCAAGATTTTGTGTTTTTTATATATAAAGTGATCACTATAGCTCGGGACCAAGAAATTTATACTCGACGGACTCTACTTTGTGAGAGTGTTAATTTACTACTTGTAACGCTCATGTGACGGTGTCCCGAATCCCTATCGTGTGGATCTGAACGTACGCGGCTTTCTGGTGTGCTTTGCATGTCTAGCTATAATAATCAGTCGCTTTTTTTGCACGGATGAGTGATGTAGAACCTAACTAAAAAACCACAACGAGACTAGTCTACGCTGGCATAGAATAGGTCTAGCTAAGTTAGCTGCTAATTAATCCGTGCATACATATCCAGACCCACAACGAGACAAGGCTTTATTAAGTCGTATAGCTCGAGACAGGCAGACAGACAGCAGATCGCCAAATCAGCCAGGTGAAACAAAGGGACGTCGACAGACGACCAGGCCTCTCGCGATCGAGCAAGCGTCAGCTTTAGCCTCCATTGTCCACACCCACCACCATGCACAGCTCCAAACCCGGCGATCCATGGCGGGATGATGGCCACCACACACTACCTCTGCAAGCAAGCAAGCCAGGGTCAATCACTCAATTGCGAGCCACAACCACCGGTGGCGCCGACCAGGGCGAGGGTGGCGCGGGTCAACACCCCCACCCGTAGAGCCCTCGACGACGCCGGAGACTCGATGGCGCTCGATCGGCATGGCCAGATAGATTTCCAGGGCCTGGCACTGGCACTGGCACACGATCGAATGCACGACCGAATGGAGGCCGGGGCCGGCTCTGCCTGCCGCGGAGGGGCACGGCCGCCGTGGTGGGGCCTGGGCGCGTGTCGACCTCGCGCTCGCGCTGGTGCACCCCTATCCTCTCTGTTCGACGTTCGTGCAGCCCCACGTACGGCGGCAGGCAGTGCTCGTGTAGCACCACTTCCGCCACACGCGCCTCGGATGTTTCTTCTACAGTTCGTAGGTATATGTACCTTGTTGGATCCGTATCGTATCCGGAGCGAATGGCTCTTCAGGCACTCTCCCGGTCTGCCCCAGCCGGCTTCTGTTTACTACTAGAGATAGTATAAGAAAAGTATAAAACAAAATTTGACAACATAATCAGAGTGGCGTAGCGGAAGCGTGGTGGGCCCATAACCCACAGGTCCCAGGATCGAAACCTGGCTCTGATATTATTTTTTTTGTTTGTTCTTTGATTTCACGTTCTGTCTCTTTTGCTTTCTCCTTCTTCTTTATTGTTCTTTCTCATATTTTCTTTCACGTTTTCCTTTGATCATGTGAATGGAGTACTACGCATGCATGCGATCGTGTTAGCTACTTAAATGTTATATTGAGTCCTCTACCACGAGCCGGTTAGTAGACCAAGCTCGCTTTGGTTGGACCGACGCTACATGATCAACACCGTACGTACCACACGAGGCAGTGCGATTATCATTGCCTAATCATGCGCTAGGTACTGCCAAAATGCTATTTTACGTGCGCTAATTCTCTTTTTTTTTTTTTTTTGAACAAGTGCGCTAATTCTCGTGGTGGTGCCGGCCGGCGTGCAGCCGCAGTTCGTCGCGCGCGTACCGTACGTCATGCTCGTGCATATCCGTTCGGCGCCGGCCGATGACATGAGTGGATTTTGCTTGTCCTGTGCGGTGTGCAGTGTTAATGTGCGGTGTGCCTGACCTAACTCGTGGGGGGCCGCGTGTCAGCCCAGCAGCTCGCGAATGCGTGATTTTTTTTTACAGATGTAGTCCTCTGCCGAACGTTTATTGCTAAAACTAGCCCCCTCCCAGTTGTAATGCCAAAAATGCCCTGACGGGAGCTTACGAAAGCGACACGTGTCACTTCCCTCCATAGCACTTGGCGAGAGGTACTTGTCGTCATAGGGAGTGGCGGGAGGTCCATCCCACCGCGGTCATTGGCGGGCCCCACGGGCGTCATGTGGCGGAGGCCAGCTCGCAGCGTCATCCCGAAAGTGCATAGCCCAAGCAGATGGCCGGAGACTGGTGCATGCCGACAGCCCCTGCCGCTGCGGTCCTTTCCATTTTTCGATTGTTTTTACAAATATAGCCCCCTGCCCAGCGTAATTGTCAAAAAATAGCCCCATCTGAAAATTATTGTCAAAAATAGCCCTGGCGGGATGTGAAAAATCGACATGTGTACCTTGTGTCAACCCAGACGGCGGGAAGCCACTTTCCGCCGCACCAAATGGCGGAAAGACCCAGGCAGCGACACTTGGCGCCGACCGAGTCGATAGACAAACAGCGACAGGGCACTTTCCGCTATTTGTACTGGCGGAATGTGACTTCCCGCCATCTGGGTTGGCACAAATTCCACGTGTGGCTTTTCCACATCCCGCCGGAGCTATTTTTGACAATAATTTTCATAGGGGCTATTTTGACAATTACGTGGACAGGGGGTTATATTTATAAAAAATCCCATTTTTCTTTTTTCCCCTATCCAATACTCTTTTTTTTTTTGCGAGGATACAAGTGGAGCTTACAGCAAGTAGGCAGAAAAGACCAAACAAAAGATCGAAATTACACATAGGTCCTCCTGCATCGACGTCGCCGGAGAAGAAACCGCATCGTAGACGCGCCACCGCCGCAGTTTCCTTGACACCTTGGATCGGAAGCAGCCCCCAAGCAGACGGGAAGTCTTCGAAACTCGAACCCCGAGAGGCCTCCAGCTTGCTCCATCGGCGTCGCCGCTCGCACCAGCACCACCTGCATCGAAGAAGTCAACCAGATCCACCGCAAGTAGATCTGGAGGGGGGATCCCCGCACACGGCGACCCCAGAGGGCCACGAGCACGAGGGAAAGGACGGCGCTCCGCCTTGAAGCTCCGAGAAGCTCCACTGCCGGAGGGGACGAACGCCATCCGCAAACTCAGCACCGACGAAGCCTCCACCACCAAGACGCCACCGGCTGGAACCCTACTACTACCTACACTATATACACGCCGGGATCCGGCGATTCCCCGCCCTCCCGCCGCCGGAGCGGCCGACGGAGGCGAGGAATCACGCGGATCCGCGGCGGCGAGGTGGGAGCAGAAGGGAGGTGCACAAATCGCATTTCTCTTCTTGCGGGAGAGAGGTGACCGTCCAAGGTCGGTCTCTCCCCTATCCAATACTCTATAGAGTATAGACCACTGCACAGTGCAGATTCAATTAGTTTTGGCTGCACTCATTTCCTTTGCTTGGCTCGTTTTACGTGGCAGAAGGATGCTCGGTACAGTATTTGCTGCGTGAGTGCTCTCTCTGCTCAATATCTCGCAGGAAGAACAAAAGAGAAGAACACTGGCCTCCCGCCATCTGCTTTGGCTCGAGGTCTTTCTGCCATGGGGCCTGCCACCTCCCGCCAATGACATCGACAGGATGGACTTCCCGCCACTCCGCCATTTGCAATGGAGGAAAGAGGCAGGTGTCGCTTTTGTATGCTCCCGTCTGGCCATTTTTGGCATTGAAATTTGGAGGGGGCTAGTTCTAGCAATAACGTTCGTAGAGGGCCACATTTGTAAAAAATCCGAATGCATGTCAGCGGTGAAGACTCTGCAGGTATGCGGCGACAGTTAGCTTGAAGAAGAAGAAAAATTAAGAGAGGACGTAAAAGAAACAGTCGTATTCGTATCTCACTATTTCAGTGATTGGTGACATCCTACGAGATGTTGTTGAATATATAAGCAATTTTGCATAAGATTTAATCCATGAAAACGATAGATAAACAATTTATGACTAGAATAACCAGAATTAAACTAATCATGTGATCTACCACTAGTAGAAAAAGGACCTTTCGTCCGGAGTCCTGTTTGCCATTAGCCCCGGTTCAGGCAAAAACCGGGACCAGTGCCTGGCACTGGTCCCGGTTCGATTTGCCAGGGCCCCGTGGGGCATTGGTCCCGGTTCGGTTGGGGGCATTGGTCCCGGTTCTTGGCAAGAACCGGGACCAAAGCTCCAGAGCCAGCCACGTGGCGTGGCGCGGAGCTTTGGTCCCGGTTCTTACCAAGAACCGGGACCAATACCTCCCCTGCCTATATATAACCCCCACCCCCCTCTTCTCTCCTCTGTTTTTTTTTCTGGTTGGATTGGTGGGAAGTGGGTGCTAGTTTTTTTTTCTTTGCCACGCACAAGATGTGTTCGATGAAATGCCCGAGCCACACTTAAGTTCGCACAAGATGATATCCTCGGCCGAGGTTAGCAACTATATCCTTTTCATCTGTAATTGATACAGAAATATTGCACGTGTCGATGTACGGTGGTCATTTCACTATTCAAGATGTTATTGTAATGGTATTTGATAAACTTAATTATATATATGATGCAGATGGATGCACGGATGCGATGGATGTACGGCGAACGACGCAGTTCCGAGTTTATTGCAGGCCTGCATAAATTTCTCGATGTGGCTGAGGCAAACAAAGTGAATAATTTTATGCCTTGTCCATGTGAGAAGTGTCGGAACGTCAGGGAGTACTCTGACCCGAGAACCATTCAAGACCACGTGATTCGGAAAGGTTTCATGCCCAGCTATAATTGTTGGACCAAGCACGGAGAAAGAGGGGTTACGATGGAAGACAATGAAGAAGAGGAGGATGATGACAACTATCCTATGTTCCCTGAGGAATGCGGTGATACTGTTATGGAAGACGTTGAAGAAGAAAGAGGTGAACATCGGGCATCAGATGAGCCCGCTGATGGTCTTGGTGGGGTCATTTCTGATGCAAAGCGAGAATGCGATACAGAAAAGGAGAAGCTAAAGTTGGAGGCCATGCTTGAGGATCACAAAAAGTTGCTGTACCCAAACTGCGAAGATGGCAGCACAAAGCTCGGTACCACACTGGAACTGCTGAAATGGAAGGCAGAGACTGGTTGTTCTGACAAGGGATTTGAGAAGTTACTGAAAATAATGAAGCCGAAGCTTCCAAAGGATAACGAATTGCCCGAGACTACATACGAAGCAAAGAAGGCTATCTGCCCTCTAGGATTAGATGTGCAGAAGATACATGCATGCATTAATGACTGCATCCTGTACCGCGGTGAGTACGAGAACATGGATAAATGCCCGGTATGCAATGCACTGCGGTACAAGATAAGACAAGATGACCCTGGTGATGTTGAGGGCGATGACGAGCCCCCCCGGAAGAGGGTTCCTGCTAAGGTGATGTGGTATGCTCCTATAATACCACGGTTGAAACGTCTGTTCAGAAACAAAGAGCATGCCAGGTTGTTGCGATGGCACAAAGAAGAGCGTAAGAAAGACGGGAAGTTGAGACACCCCGCCGATGGGTCCCAGTGGAGAAAAATCGACAGAGAGTTCCCGACATTTTCAGATGACGCAAGGAACTTAAGATTTGGTCTAAGTACAGATGGCTTTAATCCTTTTGGGGAGCAGAGCTCCAGTCATAGCACTTGGCCCGTGACTCTATGTATCTACAACCTTCCTCCTTGGTTGTGCATGAAGCGGAAGTTCATTATGATGCCAGTGCTCATCCAAGGCCCGAAGCAACCCGGCAACGACATTGATGTGTACCTACGGCCATTAGTTGATGAACTTTTGCAGTTGTGGTCCGAACCAGGTGTACGTGTGTGGGATGAGCACAAACAACAGGAATTTGACCTACGAGCGTTGCTGTTCGTAACCATCAATGATTGGCCTGCTCTTAGTAACATTTCAGGACAGTCAAACAAGGGATACAATGCATGCACGCACTGTTTAGATAAGACTGAAAGTATACATTTGGGAAACAAGAATGTGTACCTGGGGCATCGTCGATTTCTTCCGAACGGTCATGCCGTAAGAAAGCCCGGCAAGCATTTCAACGGTGAGGCAGATCGCCGGAAGAAGCCTAACCTCCCTGATGGTGATGTTATATATGACATGGTCAAGGATTTAGAAGTAATCTTTGGAAAGGGTCCTGGCAGTCTATCTGTTCCGAATGACGCTGACAACCACGTACCCATATGGAAGAAGTGCTCTATATTCTGGGAGCTACCCTATTGGAAAGTCCTAGAGGTCCGGTCTTCAATCGACGTGATGCACGTGACGAAGAATCTTTGCGTGAACCTGCTAGGCTTCCTGGGCGTGTATGGGAAGACAAAAGATACACCGGAAGCACGGGCAGACCAGCAACGTATGAAAGACCCATACAACAAGCAGACGGATAAAGGGCGTCAATACTTAAGCAGATACGCTCTTACCAAAGCAGAGAAGGAAATCTTTTTTGAATGCCTGAGCAGTATCAAGGTCCCGGCTGGCTTCTCGTCAAATATAAAGGGAATAATAAATATGGCAAAGAAAAAATTCCAGAACCTGAAGTCTCATGATTGCCACGTGATTATGACGCAGTTGCTTCCGGTTGCATTGAGGGGGCTTCTACCGGAAAATGTTCGAGTACCCATTGTGAAGCTATGTGCATTCCTCAATGCAATATCTCAGAAGGTCATCGATCCAGTAACTCTACCAAGTTTACAGAAGGCTGTGGTCCAATGTCTTGTCAGCTTCGAGTTGGTGTTCCCCCCATCATTCTTCAATATTATGACGCATCTCCTGGTTCACCTAGTCGACGAGATTGCCATTCTCGGTCCTGTATTTCTACACAATATGTTCCCCTTCGAGAGGTTCATGGGAGTCTTGAAGAAATATGTTCATAACCGTGCTAGGCCAGAAGGAAGCATCTCAAGGGGCTATGGAACAGAAGAGGTCATTGAGTTCTGTGTTGACTTTATTCCTGACCTTAAGCCGATTGGTGTTCCTGAATCGCGGCATGAGGGGAGACTGAGTGGAAAAGGCACGCTAGGAAAGAAAGCACTGATATGTAGGGACGGGCATTCTTTAACTCAAGCACACTACACAGTTCTACAAAGTTCCACCTTCGTGGCTCCGTATATCGAGGAACACAAGAATTATGTACGCTCCAAGAACCCGGGGAAGGATGACTCCTGGATTAAAGAAAAACACATGGAGACCTTCGGCAGTTGGTTGCGATTACAGCTCATGAATGACACCACTGTCGGAGATCAGCTCTACTTGTTGGCCGCGTCACCATCTTCGACTGTATTGAATTTCCAAGGGTACGAGATAAATGGGAATACATTTTACACGATCGCCCAAGATAAAAAGAGCACCAACCAGAACAGTGGTGTCCGCTTTGATGCAACAAACGACGATGGGCAAAAGGACACATACTATGGTCGCATAGAGGAGATATGGGAACTTGACTATGGACCTACTTTTAAGGTCCCTTTGTTTCGGTGCAGTTGGGTCAACATGAATGGAGAAGGGATAAAGGTAGACCAGCTGTACGGGATGACAACAGTGGATCTCAAGAATCTTGGTTGTTACAAGAACGAACCATTCGTCCTAGCCAATGATGTGGCTCAGGTTTTCTATGTGAAGGACATGTCCTCCAGACCGAAAAAAAGAAAAAACAAGCAAACGAATACCGAAAAAAAGAAAAAACAAGCAAACGAATACGATGAGCCAAAGCGTCACGTAGTTCTTTCAGGGAAAAGAAACATCGTGGGAGTCGAGGACAAGACAGACATGTCAGCAGATTATGATAAGTTTGATGAAATTCCGCCCTTCACAGTGAGAACTGACCCAAGCATCCCGTTAAATAATGAAGATGCTCCATGGTTACGGCTGAAGCGATCATAGGCCAGGGACATACGCGAAGAAGGGTTCATGGCTTTTATGTAAATCAATGTAATGTATTAAACCTTTATGTGATGTGTAGTAATGTATTAAACCTTTATGTGGTGAAACACGCGTGGTAGGTGGTTGTCGGCTCCCACACCTCCCGTGGGAACCTCTCAAACCTCAGCTTCGACCGTCCAAACACAGTTCCCCCTGCATACAGCCCGACGGTGGCTCGTGAGTTTGAGCGCCACTTCGATCCAAGCAGCGGTAAGACGTCTCTGATGATCTACAACCGTCCGGCAAGACGTCTCTGGAACGGTCGCAGGTCATCAGAGACGTCTTGCCACTGGTTGCCCAAAGATGCCTCTCCGAGTGACGCTGGAATGTTTTGTGTTTGAGCACCACTTCGATCCAAGCAGCGGCAAGACGTCTCTGATGATCTACAACCGTCCGGCAACACATCTCTGATGATCTGCAACCGTTTGGAACGGTCGCAGGTCATCAGAGACGTCTTGCCGCTGGTTGCCCAAAGATGCCTCTCCGAGTGACGCTGGAATGTTTTGTGTGAGTGAGTAACTTGTCTGAGGAGGGCGGCTATATATAGGGTACGTGTGCTTCTTTAGTCCCGGTTGGTAACACCAACCGGGTCATGTGGCTCACGAAGTGGTCGTGATACTGCTGATCCAACAGCTCACAATCCCTCAAAAGAAACACACCCCTGATCCAACGTCTCACAAGCGCTTGAAAGAAACACACGATCCGTGTGCTTCTTTAGTCCCGGTTGGTAACACCAACCGGGTCATGTGGCTCACGAAGTGGTCGTGATACTGCTGATCCAACAGCTCACAATCCCTCAAAAGAAACACACCCCTGATCCAACGGCTCACAAGCGATTGAAAGAAACACACGATCTGTGTGCTTCTTTAGTCCCGGTTGGTAACACCAACCGGGACTAAAGACGGGCTTTGCGGTCACGACACGTGTCCTCCCCCAGCGCTTCCTGGGCACGTGTCCTCCCCCAGCGCTGCCCTGGAGGTCTTTATATATTGTCGCCGACGGGGTAAACCCTAATCCACCATTCCTAGCCACGAACGCATCGTCTCCACGAGATGGATCCGCCACGCCCGCCGCAACGCCTTCTGGACGAGGTCGAGCGTGCTCGGCAGAGCGCGCTTGGGCGCAACCGCGGGAGTCTATCCCGCCGTATGCCCACGAGCCCGGCGTGGAGAGGAATGCCCAGCTACCGGCCTCCTGCTCCACCAGGTGCCGGCGCACCTCCACCTGGCGCCGCTGCACCTCCACCAGGCGCCGCCGCTCCTCCCGCGGAGGAGGAGGAGGACGACGACTTCGACTGGAGCGACGACGGGGAAGAAGGTTGTGGGTTGCAGATACAGGAGGCCATGGAAGCCTCCTTCCAGTCTGTCCGCGACTACCCTGTCCAGCGAGCCAAGACTTCCTACCAGCTCAAGGCGAAGGAGGCTTCCGATCTGGATTGGGCGCTGAAAGACTCATCCTCCATGGATCTTGCCCTCCGCCGCAAACGTGCGCGCGAGAACCGGGCGGCCGCCCACGGGGCTGGCTCCTCCCGCCGTTCCCCCTAATCCTACGGCCTTCGAGCCAGCAAGTCCGTTTATGTAGAATAATGTTGGTGATGTTGGATCAGGGGTGTGTTTCTTTCAAGCGCTTGTGAGACGTTGTATCATGTGTAATAATGTATTAAACCTTTTATGTAATGCATTAAGATAAATGAATTAATAATTTTTATCTGCTTTCTTCTGCATTTTACAACACCAAACATTCATCTTACAAATATAGGTTTTCTGAAATTGTTCTGCATTTACTTCTGCTTACGGATTATTTGTCGAATTTCGACTTACGGATTTAAAGATATGAATTTATCCATATTAAATTGAAAATGACAATAATAATGTAAAATTGATTTTGGATTATTTATACAAATTCAAACACTTTTCACGTTGAAAGTTTTGTCAATTCAAAATATGCAATAAAGTTAATGCATTTTTAATTGAAAATGGCAAAATGGTTAATAGTTTGTATAGTTAGAATAATTATTTTAGAAAACAGAAAATGGTTTTGGATTATTTATTCAAATTTAAAAACTTTTCATGTTGAAAGTCTTTTCAGATTCAAAACCATTTGAAATTCATATCCAAACACCTAAATAAGAAAAAAAAAGGCGGGAACAAAATTTCAGAACTGAAAAGTTCGAAATAAGTTTGAAAAAGGACTCTTTGGTCCCGGTTTCTACCAAGAACCGGGACCAAAGATCCTTGGACGCGCGCAGCGATCTGGCATTAAATGACGCACTCTTTGGTCCCGGTTGCTGGCAAGAACCGGGACCAAAGATGCATTGGTCCCGGTTCTTTGAAGCAACCGGGACCAATGGCCCCCTGCTACTTAACCCCCAGCCTCTTCTTCTTCCCCATTCTCACGCACGCGAGACGGTTTTCATCGACGAGCAGGAGCAAGAAGGGCGCCGCGCATCAACGCCGTCAGGCTGCCCCGCCGCCGACTCCACGCGCCGCCCCGCCGCCTCCCCGCGCGCACGCCGCCCCGACGCGGCCGGCCTCCTCCCCGTACACGCCACGACGTGGCCGGCCTCCTCCCCGCACAGCCACGCGCCCGGCCCGACGCGCCGGCCTCCTCCCCGCACGTACGCCGCCCAGACGCCGGCCTGACCCCGCCCTCCTCTCCACGCACACCTCCCGTGCCTCCACGCCGCCGTCCCCGCGCCCAGCGCCACCGCCGTCCCACCGCCGCCCGCACCGGCCGCTTCTCGATCGGTGAGTTAGAATTTTAGGATTTTAGGATTTTTTTTGTATAGGAAATGTTAGTGTTAGGATTTTTTTGTTTTGTATAGGAAAATGTTAGTGTTAGGAAAATGTTAGTGTTAGGAAAAAAAATTTGTTAGGAAAATGTTAGTGTTAGGATTTTTTTTGTATAGGAAATGTTAGTGTTAGGATTTTTTTATTTTGTATAGGAAAATGTTAGTGTTAGGAAAAAAAATTTGTTAGGAAAATGTTAGTGTTAGGATTTTTTTTGTATACGAAATGTTAGTGTTAGGATTTTTTTGTTTTGTATAGGAAAATGTTAGTGTTAGGAAAATGTAGTGTTAGGAAATTTTTTTGTTAGTGTTAGGATTTTTTGTTAGTGTATAGGAAAATTTTGTTAGTGTTAGGATTTTTTTGTATAGGAAAATTTTGTTAGTGTTAGGATTTTTTGTTAGTGTATAGGAAAATTTTGTTAGTGTTAGGATTTTTTGTATAGGAAAATTTTGTTAGTGTTAGGATTTTTTTGTATAGGAAAATTTTGTTAGTCCTAATTTGTGCTTGTCCTAATTCAATAACATTTCAAACATGATTTAGAGTTCCATGTCAATGCATTAAATTGATCATGCATACATATTGCGCATTGCATCAATGCCATGTATTGATTGTGTTCTTGTCCGGTATTTGTTCTTCCCGGTAGATCGTGGTTCGGAAGTTGACCCGGTAAATTGTGTTAGATATGCAAAGATGCAAATTTACGGGTTTACGATACGAGTTTACGAGTTTACGGGTTTACGATACGAGTTTACGGGTTTACGATACGAGTTTACGATACGAGTTTACGGGTTTACGATACGAGTTTACGGGTTTATGATATTGTAGATGTATCTTGACATATGGAACAAGTTACCCAACTAAAGTTTTGTGCATTGTTCTTAATTTGCAGAAACTATGGAACGAGACGAAGATCAGGAAAATATCCTCCAGGATATAATCCGCGGGCCGGAAGATATTGTCGATGTCACCACGGAGTTTTTGAACAACTCCGGTGAGGGAGATGAGTCTCTCAACCGAAGAGACGGCTCCGGTGAGGTAGAACCCGACGGCCGGGGTGAGGGAGAAGTCAGCGAGGGAGAAGCCGACGAGGGAGAAGCCGAAGGCTCCGGTGGAACATTAAACTCCGGCGAGGTGCATATACATATATTAATGAAGCCGAAGATTGTATTAATTAAGTCTCTGATGTCTATATACATATATTAACGCTCTTTCTTCTTTTAGCCCTCCGGATCGAGCAAATCTTCTGTAAGGACAAAACGAGGCCCAGCCAAAAAGTTGGGCGACCAAGAAAGGTACACGATCGAAAGAGTCGCTGAAGACGGCACACCGACTGCTCCCCCTGGTGTTAAAAATAAAATGGTAAAGCAATGCGGAGTTCTTGTTAGGGACTTCATCCCGATCACCGTTCGAGAATGGCATCGGCCAAACGAGAAAGGACAGCTATATGTCAGCGATGAGGGCAAAGAAAGACTTTGGAGAAAGCTCATGGTTAATTTCACCCTGCCGGCGCCAGAGGTGGATTCAGATGAGGAGGATCCAGATGAGGCAGAAAAGATTGCCCGGAAAATCATGGAGCAAAAAGTCAAGGACTGGGCACTTAAGAAGATGGCCGAGCTATTCAAGAACTGGAAGAAAAGATTGAACAAACTGTTTGTCAAGAAAAATAAGACTCCAGACTTCGATAAAGGGTATGAGAAGATAAAGGACTACTGGGAAGAATTTGTGGCGTACAAGAAATCAGAGGAAGCTCTGGAAAAGTCTGCAAAAAATGCGGCAAATGCTGCTCTAAAGATGTACCACCATACTATGGGGCCTGGTGGCTACGCTGGTAGCATGCCTAAGTGGGAGAAACTTGAGGCGGACCTGCTGGCTAATGGGATCACTCCAGAGCCACTCAAGTGGATCGAACGGGCAAGAAATTGGTTTTACGGGCATGGGGGCACGTTGGACGCAGAAGGGAAGTGCATATATAACAGAAGACACAAAGATAATCCCCTACTACCCATCCAAGAAATTAGAAAAGCAGTAAAGGATGTTGAAGAGGGACGGTTCATTCCCGATAGAGAGGATGACGAGCTCACACGCGCCCTTGGGAATAAGGAACACGACGGACGGTTACGAGGCGTACCTGGCTCCAAGCCCAAGACAATTGCGATTCCCGAGCACAGGAAGAAATTTCCTGATAGAAGCCATCAGAGGAGAAAGGAAAGGGAGGCAATGGAAGCACGCGCTGCTGCAGACCGGCTGCTTAATATAGAAGAAGAATTAAAGCGCAGAAGGAACAAATTGCCGTGCTTAGCCAGCAAGGTACTAGCGGCCAATCTCAACGGCACATGGTAGAAGCTGCATGCGATGGTACCGGTGGCCCATCGAATCGGAAAAGCAGCGTGGCTTCCACGGAGCTCCAGGATGGTAATGATGATGCAGTGGCTCCACTTCGTCGCTACCCAGTGGATGATATCACGGAGAGCACACCTTGTGAGATGCATGTGAAAGTTTTTAACTTAACCGTGAAGGTGGCGGATGTCGTACCAATTGGACCTAATCCAACTTACCATTTCTCTCCGGTTCCAAATGGCTACGCTGTTGTCGCGGTGGATGAAGTGATGAAAGATTATGAGGAGCTGAAGCTGCAACACCCTGCAGGTGAAGATGGGGAGGTGCTTGAACTTGGAGAAGCCAAGAAAGCGACCATTCTATGGCCAAAGGAATTCATCGTGCTTCCGAACTGGCAGCCAAGGCCATCGACTCCTCACCAGTCTCCAGCGCAACAGTCCTCTTCACCGCCTCAGCATTCTCCAGCGCAACAGTCCTCTTCACCGCCTCACCAGTCTCCAGCGCAGCCGTCTCCGCCGCCGCGTCAGCCGTTTCCGCCCACCGCTCGTACTATGAGGGGTAAGCGATCACCGAAACGTAAAAGGTCGCCCCTCCCAACAGTACCTCATAAGAATCTTCCCATTAGACCTTATGACAGGACTGTAGCGGAAAACGCCGCGGAGGTGGCTGCCTACAATAAGGCTTTTTTTGCACCAAAAAAGCCCGAGCAGAAGCCGGTATACGATGAAAAATCCAAAAAGTGGAGAAAGTCCTTCCTTGAGCAGCCATCCCAGATATCGATGAATCTGCCATCTGACTATGGTCGTGAACTTACTAAGCTAGCACGTGCCCAGTCTGAGCAGAACAAGGGAAGAAGTGCAAAAAGCGGGAAACAAATTGCCCAGCTCGGACAGCAGAAAAATCAATCGGTCCCCCCGCTCATAGTGTGTTCCGATGTCGACAAGGACTTCAGAGTCGCTATGGATAAAGACCTGGAATTATTGGACCCCAGAGCCATAGCTGCTGCTAAAGAACTTGGTGTCACTGTATCTCAGGCCAAGGAACAGGCTACCGCCTTGGGTATGAGCCTTGGTCAACTTTTAGGCTATGAACATGCGCCAATGTTAGAGATGGCACGGAAATATGTCCAAGGGGAGCCTATGGTCAGTAATGAGGAGATGACGGGTCTATCAACACATATGCGAAATCTGCATACCTGGTACCTGGTGCACACATCAAAGAAGGACGCGAAAGAGTGGTTTCCGCTGGACGTTAGAGTGGAGCATTTCTTCAAACGTTACACTATACAGGTTCAACTGACTGAACTGTTCCAGTTATTCCAAAAGCGCGCCCTCGACAAATCTATCCTCTCTTGCTATTGTCTGTAAGTGATTTATTTTCGTAATTAAGTCTCTAGCTCAGCTCGTTCATTGCCTGTATTATATTATCCTGCCTATATATATATATCCTTTTGTACGCTATTATGCAGAATGAAGATGCTGGAATGCAAAAGATCTAAAGTTTTTGAGGTTGGGTTCGTTGACCCATATATCGTGAATTCACATACGTTAGTCAATCACCCCAAAGACGTGGAGCATGACCTGACCACCTTTTTAACCATGCAACATTTCTGTACGGAAATACTATTTCCTTACAACTTCAGGTGAGTGTTTCTGTCTTGTACATATTTTTATTTGGCTTTCTCGATGTTAAGTGTAATTGATGAGCTATGCATGTCTGCTTTATGTAAACGTCCGCAGGTTCCACTGGATTCTGCTAAGCATTCAACCTGACAAGTCCACAGTTGAAGTCCACGACTCATTAAGTTGGGACCAAGCGTTGTGGTCCGACATGAAAGAAATGCTCAACAAGTAATTTCAATCATTATCGCATTATATCGCCCTCTTTCGTTCGTTCCCTGATGTCAAGTAATTAATAACTCCTTTGTTCATTTTCTTTGCCAAAGCAGGTGTTGGACAATTTTCAAACAGAAGGTAGAAGGTCCATTCAAAGATGAGCTAACTTATAAAACGGTGAAAGTCCGCAGCAGCCACCGGGGAGTAATTTATGTGGATTCTACGTTTGCGAGTTCATTCGCGAGTTGACCACTGAGCGGAGAACAACTGCTTTCAGCAAAATGCGGGAGAAGATCGACCCAGAACTGCGCGTAGGAGCAATTCAAGAGGAATTGGCGGGATTTCTGCTTAGGGAGGTCATCGATGAAAGGGGAGAACATTATGCTTCGGACGATGAACTACATATGCCTTGATGGCTTGATCTATCTCCATGTAATTAAATAGTTGTATTCTCGCAAGAGATCGAATATTAATTATATATGCATCAACATGTACTGTGTATATAGTAGAGCGTATAATATGCGTACGGAAACGATGGAGAGCACGTCGGCGATGCGAAGAAGGGGGAGACGACGGAGGCACCGGCGAGAGGGAGAGGGGGCACCGGCGAGAGGGAGAGGAGGCACCGGCGAGAAGGAGAGGGGGCACCGGCGAGAGGGGGCACCGGCGAGAAGGAGAGGGGGCACCGGCGAGAGGGGGCACCGGCGAGAAGGAGAGGGGGCACCGGCGAGAAGGAGAGGGGGCACCGGCGAGAGGGGGCACCGGCGAGAGGGAGAGGGGGCACCGGCGAGAGGGATCGAGACCCTAAACCCTAAATACCAAAAAAAAAAAAGCACTCATTGGTCCCGGTTCGTAACAAGAACCGGGACCAATGAGTCTCTCCCCACGCCCAGCCAGAACTGGCCACGTGGCCACCCATTGGTCCCGGTTCGTGGCCCAACCGGGACTAGCATTAGTCCCGATTGGCCAGTCCCGGTTGGGCAACCGGGACTGATGGCCCAACCGAACCGGGACCATAGGCCCATTTTCTACCAGTGTACTAAACCAGTAGATAAACAGAGCGAATCTAGAACACATACTACAAACAGAAACTGCAGTAGTAACTTAAACAGGAAGATCAAGAGATCGTACGGCGCAGCGGCAGCAGAAGCGTTGGCGTTGATGTTGTCGCCCATGTCGTCGATGAAGAGGCTGCCGATGTCGGGGAAGAAGTCGTCGTTGGGGAAGAAATCGATGCCAGTAGTCGCGCGAGTGCGCTCCCCAAAAACCTGATCGCCCGTCTCCCGTACAGGATCACAAGAGGCGGGGTTCCGGAGGCCTACTGTCCCTTCAACCGGTGCACGCCGGAAGACGGGATGGAGAAGACGGTGGCGCAAGGTTCTAGAACGGCGGTGGTGCGAGACCATGTATTTCGCATGGTGATAGAATTCGCCAAGGGGGCCAGTATATAGTGCGGTTCGGGCAGGACGTTCAATCCCACAATTAAGTCAAGTAACTGCCCCACGATTAAGGAATCGGAAACGGCTATATAATTAACGCGTCCGTTAATTATCAGTTAATGACTCGTTAATTTTCCCGGACTGCAAGGCATCGGCTCGGCTCATTCCCGCAACCCGTGGCGTGGCGTGGCGAGGCGAGCGAGGAGGAGGAGCGCGCGTGTGGAGCACCTCCTATCTCTTCACAGCCAACACCTCATGCTAGTAGTGAAACAGCTCACTATATAAAGTGGTGCAGCTCACTCCCAACTAGCAGTATGGGAGTAAAGTTTAGCTACGTACACACACAGCCACATGCACATGGGCCAAATGGGAATTTCGAATTTAGTAGTTGGGTTTTTCAGGGTGTGGCCCAAGTACAGCCCAACACCAAAATTTCAGCAGATATACCACGCTGTTGGATTGTACATTCCTGATGCTATTCAACTTGTGATCGATGTGTTGGAATTTGCTTGCCCTCTGACCATGGTGCAAGTAAATTCTGAAAAATCTCATGATCCATTTGACTGGCTGGTTTGATTACTAAAGCTCACATTGCTACTTGGGAGATAGCTGCTTCACTTTTTATATATTAAGCTCTTATAACACTTGTATGAGCATGAGAAGGTGAGAGCCTCTTGTGCACTTCTAACACTTTTTGCTGCACTTCTAACACTTTTTGCTCGCCTCGTCTCGACACGAAGCGTTCGAGTTTTGGGAATGAGTCAATGACTATATTTTGTTGTTGGGGACAAACTAATGAGTCGTTAATTAATAATTAATGGACACTTAGCCGTTTCCGATTCCTTGAATTGTGGGGCTGGTTACTGACTCGAGATGGTAGGTTTGCGCCCACGTATTAGCCAACCCGCACTATATATGCACCGCTCGGCGAACCGTAGCGCGCACACACGCAAGATATGGTCTATCGTCGTTCTAGTTCCAAAACCTTGCGCCGCTGTGTTACAAGTCTTATCCATCCCTTTTTCCGGCTTGCACGATTGAAGTGACAGTAGGCCTACAGAACCCCGCCTCTTATATGATGCAGGAGAGGGGTGATCATGTTTTTGGAAAGCGCACTCGCGTGACTACTGACAGCGACTTCTTCCCCGACATCGGCAACCTACGTCGACGATATGGGGGGGACAACGTAAACGCCAACGGTTCTGCTGCTGCACCGTACGTATTCACTCATTCATATTTAATACTATATTGCTATAATTTCTGGTATCAACTCCATTTGATCTATCTGTCTACTACTGTTTTAGTAGATCCCATGTTTAGTTCGGTACTCACTATTTCTATCATGAATTATTTTCATGTTTTCGTTGATTATATCAATTGCTAAATTGATTATGTATTCAATATGTCATACTTTTTTTTTGCGAAATATTCAATATGTCATACGGCGGCCTCGTTATGTGAGTGTGACGGCCGAGGTGCTCGAGTTAGGAACACGCGCGCTCTCCTTCACGGTGAAGAAAATCTTCTTCCACGGTTCCACCGGCACGTCGTCGCTCTGCCTCGTCCCATCGCGGATTTGTGGTCGCAACGGCACCACCTCCGAGCGCGTGTCGTTAAAATAAACGAGCTTAATTTCACTATCGTGTTTCGCTCTCTCGATTAGACATCGCCTCTCGATTTATGCGGATGATGTGGCGATGTTCATTAGGCCGTGTGAAGATGAGTTAGCAGCAGCCAATGCTTTATTGTGTTGCTTTGGGGATGCATCGGGTCTGATTACTAATCTGGCTAAAAGTGCCATCATGCCTGTCAAATGTTCTGAAGAAAGTCTCACGGAAATCTTGCCTGCTTTCCCATGTCAGTTAGCCCAATTCCCATGCAAATATTTGGGGCTTCCTTTGTCCCCCAAAAGTCTGAGGAAAATGGATTGGCAACCACTGTTGGATGAACTGGCCCGACGTCTCTCAGCCTGGCGCACGGCGATGCTCACGGAAGGAGGGCGCTTGATCCTTGTGTCTTCAGTTCTGATGATGATCTCTGTATACCACATGCTGTCGCTCGATCTGCCTCCATGGGTAATCCAGACGATTAATAAAATCTGCAGGCGCTTTTTCTGGAAAGGATCAGAGGATGCAAAAGGGGGAAATTGCAGAGTTGCATGGCAACAGGTCTGTAAACCTAAAAGCTTGGGCGGACTGGGACTTCACAATTTACAGATGCTCAATGATGCACTGCGGATTAGATGGTACTGGATGGAAAAAGTCGGTCCTTTGCGTTCTTGGAATGGGCTGCAGTTCAAGTTATCGACAAAGCAGAAGCTATGTTTGTGGCGGCTACTGAGTGTACAATTGGGGATGGTCAGTTAACAATGTTCTGGAGGGATCGTTGGTTGAATGGACAGAGCGCTAAGGAAATCGCACCAGATTTAATCCCCTTTGTATCCCCGCAGACTGCCTTGAGGATGACCATGAATCAGGCTTTGGAGAATGGAAATTGGATCAAGAACATCAAGGGTACTCTCTCGGTGCCTGCCATTGTGCAGTTTGTCAGGCTCTGGCAGACTATACAAGCGGCGCCGGCGCTAACTGACACTCCAGATCAGTTCCGTTGGTTGCTAACGGCTAATGGTGTGTATTCGGCAAGATCGGCATACCAGGGTTTTTGGCTTGGTTCTATTGCTGCCGATTATGCAGAGTTGATTTGGGGCAGTGGGGCTCCTTTAAAGGACAAACTGTTCATGTGGCTAGCAGTCAGGAACCGCTGCTGGACAGGCGCCAGGTTGAGTGCGAAAGGTCTCCAAGGGCCGCTGCGCTGCTTATTTTGTGATCAACTACCAGAAACGATCGATCACCTAATGGTGCAATGCCCCCATATCCGAGCTATGTGGTTCAGGGTTTTGTCTGAATTGGGCTTCGGACAGTTCACACCCACCCAGAACAGTTTGCTATACTCTTGGTGGTGTGATCTAAGCAGCTGTCAACCAAAACAGAGAAGGAAAACATTGATCACAATTGTTATTGCTGCTTGTAGAGTCTTTTGGTTAGAGAGAAATAGCCGCCACTTCGATGGAAAATTCGATTCAGAAGATAGAATTTGTAATAGAATCACAGTTAGCCGCACAACCTGCAGAGAGAGGGGAGGAGTAGCCTCTGAGTGTGTTTTAGGCAGTTTGGGCGGTGGTTTTCGGACCTTGTAATAACTCTTTCCAATCTTAATGTCATGACATGCATTTCTTATGCATGTTCTTGAATGTTTCGCTCTGCGTCGCTTTTGCTTTGCCATTGCGACGTGAAATTACTTGGTTATTCTCGTGTGGAGGATCCACGATCATTGTCGACTTGTCGTGCGCTTTTACTTAATCGGCTTGTTAGATCCCAAAGTGGACTAGTTTTGTCCGTCCTGCGCTTAAGTGTAGGCACAAAGTTGAAAATGCTTACTCGCTTATTTTCGCATGCTTTTGCTTATGTAACCAAGCAGGTCAATGTCCTGGCAGGGACATCCTTTCTGGTTCTTGCGTGACTCCGTTCACGCTACTCTCTGTAAAATGCACCTAATATGAATAAAATTTCTTATGTTCAAAAAAAAAAAAAAAAAACAAGAACAGAAAAAAGAGACACGGCACTTGGAAAGGTTATCGAGGCCTCTACAACAACTCTAGCATCACGGTAATGAGAAAAGCTTGTGTTTTTTAACTTACCCGCATTAATTTATTTTCGTAAGATGATACGACCACATGCTAGGTCTTTTAAAATGAGAAAAGTATAACCCTAGAGTTTCAAGTTTCAAAAGTTTGCCAGGAACATCTTCTAGGATTTCAGTAAGTGGGGCATACAGTACAAGATTTTCCCCTCGTCTAAATCGTGGTGTGTTTCACGACTGAGATTTTAGATTACTGTGTGGCCAGCTTTTCACAATGAGATTTTGCCCGATATCATATACTCCCTCCGTCCAAAAATAAGTGTCTCAAGTTTAATAAAAAGTGGATGTATCTATACATGAAACATGTCTAGATACCTCCACTTTTGAGCAAACTTGTGACACTTATTTTTGGACAGAGTGATATAATTATATATGACCATCAAGATCTTTATGGACAACACCTAAAATTCAATAGGACAATTCTTAAGATTTACTGAGGTTATTTGAATCTGTTTGTAATAACGTTAGAGAAATATGTATAGAGTATTGACCAAGCGCAGAGAGAAAACCAACAATTAAGAAAGCACGAAAAACCAAGATTAAAACCTGATGCAGACCACATCAGAGCATGCGTGAGATCCTTGTTCCCGCAACAAGAGTCGAATATGTTTTCCCAGGCCTTTGTTGCCTTTAGTCAATTCGTGCAATCTTTTCGTTTCCTTTGTGCTTCGATAGACCATGGCCTTCCTTCACGCGGCCTGGCAACAAGAGTGGTGCCATGTGATTCCATCTTTCTTCACTGTTGGGTAATTCACTAATTCTCTGTGCACCATGAGTTTCCAAAGTTGTAATATGCTGATGAACGAAATGATGTTTGTTACGAGTTGTGGTTATGTTTATCTTTCAACATAATCACAAATTCAACATGTGAAGACTGCAAAACACAACTTATGTCCGTACACAAAAGAGGAAATGAAATCTGGAGACTGGTTTATCGTAACATGGCTTTGAGTTTGCTAATGGCCAGCACGCACCCGGTACATTACACCAGGTATTTTAGAAGACGATCCAAGATTTGTGGGAAAAGATAGACCACACACAAGTTCAGTGTGATTGATCTTTAACAACACATGACGCAAGCAAACGAATAAATTGATTTCCTTTCTGCATGCAAACAACTGGGTACTAACAGCTTGCTTTGAAATAGCAACACATTATGTATAGAGTACCGTGACTCAAAACATCAAACGACTTTGAGGCCTAACAGAAGTACTTGCTTCGAAAACTCTGGTGCGCAACAAACGAATTCAAGTAACCATGCTTGCAGATATCAGGATGTACGCGAAGCTCCCGGAACTAAAGAACGGCAAAAAAAAAAAAACAGCTGGCGGAGCACGTTTGGGTGCAGGCAGCCTCAGCTCCGCCTCCAAGGGGTGGACGAGGGAGTGGAAGAAGAATTTGCAGAGGGCCTAGATCCAGGACGCCAGCGGTCAGTCGAAGGAGCAGCAGGAGCAACATCCTGCTGGCGGGCAGGGGGCGCCTCTTGGCGTGCAGGAGGAGCATCCTGGCGAAGGGGCCGAGCATCTGGGCGAGGACGATCATCACGAGGGCCCCATCGGTCTTGTTCAGGTGCAGCTGTTGGCCTCTGGCTGCTGCTGCTGCTGTCACCACTACGTTTAAACTTCGGGACATACCTGCTGGGAGCAGGAGCAGGAGCAGGCACAGCCACTGCAGGAGCTGCCACTGCTGGTTCACGAGCTGGCGGTGCAGCAGCAGCAGCAGGATCAGATGCGCGCACTGGCGGTTCTGCTCCCCTCAAGAGAGCTTCCCTTTCTCTCTGTGCCTTCTCTTCCATCTCCCTTTCCCTCTGCGCCTGCTTAGCTGCGATTGCGTCAAGCTTTACTTTCCTCTCTGCTTCCTCCTTCTTCCTCCTCTCATCATCTGCAAATGAAACCAATTTCATCATCTGGAATGTCTTGGGGTCATTTTTACAACATTAAGGAACAGTAAGAACTAGCAAGATTTATGTGTCAGTTATCCACTGTCCAAATATGAGAAATCAAATACAAAATGCAGTAGATCATCTAAGCTAATAAGGATAATTCAAAGTAGCACAATAATAGAGTTCTAATAATGATCAGCAAGTAGAGAAAATAGTAAAATTAGTCCAAGAATACACTTGCCTTCGCGTTTTCTAGCCTCATCTTCCTCACGCTGCCTTTGGATACGCAGTTCCTCCAGGTTCAGATGATACATCAATTTCCGTACAGTTTCCCTTTCACGCTTTCTTGAAGATATCAACTGATTGACCCTTTCATCCCTCTCTTTCCTTAGGCCACTAAACTCAGATTCACGACGTTGCACAATTCTTTCCTGGAAAGCATTCTGAAACAGCAAAAAGGAAATTGGAAAAGTGATGATATGCTTAACAGGAGGCTGAAAAATGCCAATTCCCCTTAGCAATCCATTTTGCTTTACTTTTCGCCCTAGCTAGCTTGAAGTGGTACGGAAAATGGACCAGCGCAATTTCGCTTAGCAACGAAAAAAGTACTGTGCCAAGTTGCCCCATGTGAAAAGAAAGTTGCGTTCGCTTCGCGGCGTCGAACAATTGTTATTCATGGGAAAGCCAACAAAAAGATTCTATTCAGACTTCGTTGAGCCAGTGCTGCTGCTGTCTGCGTAGGGCCATCCCCCACTCCTATCCTCAGGCGTGCTAAGGGGATTTATTTTAGGAACAGACGGCAATAGTCAAAGTTTTGATAGTCCTCTAAAAAAGGAGAAGGCTCCTAAATTAAGAATACGCGATTGCATGCTGAAAACTGAAAAGATTGCATGCTGAAATACGTGATAGAATAATCATCCTGTGGTGATTTTCACCTTAATCAAATCTCATTTCCACGTTTAACCAGATAGACCAACACAGCAAATCACCCAAGCAGAACAATATAAAACAGACACCGGTACTATTAAATGATATGCCACAGCGACTTAATTTTGCCAAACAAAAGTATGGTAGATAACTGAAATCGCTGTAAAGACTACCCTCAAGATTCCCTCGGTGGAGAAATTGACTATTTTAAGCTTAGAAAGGCCAACAACGAAAGAAAAAGAAGACGACACATCAAGATACTCTGATACAAGAGGGACACAATCAGCAATGACTGAACAAAGTTTCAATCGGCATACATACCTTATGCTCCAACAATCGAGAAAGCCTATTTTTCTCCTGCAAGTCACCCGCATGATGTAGCTTGCTAAGCTCAATCTCTCTCTGCCAAGTTAAAATTCAACAAAATGTGAGCTACAACACATCATCATAAGCATCTTGAAGCAACAAAGTAAGAGTAAAGACGAACAATCTGCTCTTGCTCATGAAGGATCTTCTCTTCCTCAAGGCGTTTTTGGAAGGCCTCCTCAATCAGTGGTGCTTCCTCCTGCCGCTTTGCCCTCTCCAAGTGATCCATTGTTTTTGCAACCTTCTGCAGTCTATTCTTCCTCTCCTCACGTTCCTTAATTTGCAATTGCATTGCCAGCTCCACCATGCCTTGTTTTGTCAGCTCCTGTCATGTGAAACATTCATTGTATTAAAACACCATACAAAGAAAATAGTCCGTAGAAATTTACAGATCAGAAAATAGAAATTTACAGATAAGATAAGTATCGCTGAACAGTTCAGGCTAGTTAGTAAAAGTATGCGATCATGTACTGATCACAAACTGCAAGTTATAATAGCAGATCGTTTAAGTAGCAGGTGCTGAAACAAACGATATCGCACTTTATCTACACCAACTGACATTCATCTACAGCATAATATTATCTTATTTTAAGAGCACATAAGCAAAGTCTTGATATTGATACGGAGCTGAACAAACAGCATACAACCTTTATGAAAACTCTAGAAGCATCCAGGCTTTATCATAGGCACAAAGTTACATACCAAGGAAGTACAGATAAAATAGCACACAGTGAGTTAGCATGGAGCGGTAATTGTTGGAAATCAACAACTTCTTACCCCTCAAAGATAGTTTTTTTCCCATTCTTTGTATCTTTTTTAATTTGCTCTAAGTGTGCTTGTGCATCTTTTTTATCCTTTTCCTCTATTTCTCGGCGAATCCTCTGCTGCTCCCTAAGTCTCTGTTCCTTCAAGAGCCTCTCCCTTTCCTCGTCTGCAGATTTTTTCTGAATACTCATTCTCTTTGTCTCCTCTTCTTTCTCCTGGAGATAAAATATACAAATTATAAACAAATTGTACAAGAAACAACCAAGATTGGCGCAGGAACAATGGAAACCTTCTCCAATATTTGGCGCTCATGATCTTCTTTGCGTTTTTCAATAATAGATTTCCTCGCAAGAAGCCTTTTATGTTCTTTCTCCACCACTCCAGCGAGACTAATCAAGTTTTCGCCAAGTTTTGATGGCTTATGCACATGTGGATGAATAAGGGTCCTGGCTTTGCTTAGGGAATCAGCAAGGACACTAAGGTGACCACTAAGACCATCAGATTCTATGTCCTGCAAAAAGAAATAAATTCGAATGACAGTAAATATGAGAAGAAAGATGCTGCTTAGAAAACCATTCAACTGTACATATAAAATGGAAATGGAAAATAAGCTCTTGTCTAGCACATAAATTTTGATGCATCTGCGATGAAAATCCACAGAAAAATCAATTAAACAAAAACTGTGAATTTGCACCACATGCAGTTGCTAAAATAAGTGAAAGAAACAATTAAGCAAATGCAGTTGCCTCATTATATCATCATGTAAACAGACTGTAGCTTGATACACCATTAATTCCATGGAGACAAATCATGCCATGGTGCACATATATGTAATTCATAGTATAAACGATAAAAATGAAACCGTTCATTATTAACAGTGGGCTACAAGTATGAGAAGGTAGCTAATAAAAAACATAGAAACCACAAAGCAGGCAACACATTTTATCCTTATAGCCAACAAATAGAAGTGAAGAAATAAAGCCCTCAATTAAGAAATAGAGAATCCTAAAGAAGGTAGCAGTGTGCAGAGTCAAGCCACATACCATGTTGCCAAAATGAACAGCTCCAGTCAAATGGTTAACTTTCATAGCAACAAAATTGTGCTTCACAGCATCAACAGCAATCTTCTCCACAACATTGAAGTCAAAGAAAGGGATCATTCTAGAGAGCATATCAATTTTCATGGACTGGAAAATCTGAGATGCCTGAAAGTTCAAAACGAGAGCTGACTAACATGTTTCACAAATAGTGACGCAAGGTATGATGAAAGAAGAAATGTATACATATATTATTGTTAAGTGGGGCATAGGATAGGACCTGCTGCAGCACCCTAAGTGCTGTAAGCTTCTCCAATGCAGATTGGTACTTCGATAACTGAATTTCTGGAACTGAAGAGGCTGCCGAAAGCTTTCCTCCAACCATAGAAATCTTGGAAAGTAACGGCTGTACTTTTGATGCGAGATCCAGAGGAAGGAACTCATGCTCCATAAGGTTGTATAGATCTTTCACCTCTTGGGAAGCACAAGAAATCACCCCTTTGGCAGCCTGTTTTCATATCATAGTCAGAATATGAGAGAGAGAGAGAGAGAGAGAGAGAGAGAGAGAGAGAGAGAGAGAGATGGCTACGCAACAAGGTCTACATCTAAAAAACCAAAACATAAGTACACGATGCCACGATAAGAAAATGTAAGCACCTCCGTATTTGATTAAAATGTTGCAACATAATGCACGCCAATACAATCAACTATCATGGATGCCTTGAGAGATGTTACGTGTATACTTCCAGATGTATTGCATATTACAGAGCTACCAACTATCTTAATTAATAGAACACATGTTAGGGCATTGCCGGTGCAGGAGGTGTGATTGCTAAAAGAAAAATGTTTTTCTTGCTAGTAGGATAGGAAGGTGCTCATAGCATGAGGCATTGATGCTTACTATGTGGATATGAATGCATAAAATGCGATCACATAAGTGCATACAAAAAAGGACTGCATCAGAGGAGATTATTTAACACAAATGCTTGGTAACATGTACACAGCGACGCCATGATAGCAGCTTGACTTTTAGATGCCTCTATAGGGCAAAGACAAGGCATGTCAAAGAAAAAGGCGAGGAAAAGACAGGATAGATGAGATAACACACAAGACATTCAACTGTTTGGCAACATATGTTAAAAAATACAGCAGGCAGAAATGGAATCTCAACATACCAACTCAGAAAGAAGAGATGCTCTCGAAGCCTGAAAAGAGAAACGGGACATTTATTTATCAGAAAACGAATAATTATAACATGGAAAGAATATACACAACAGTTTGTAGCTAACCATTTCTCTGTTTTCCCGCTTGGAGTCAAGGGAGAAATTAACAAGGTTGGCCATATGCAAGCCACGCTCTTTCTCATTTTCAAGCTCAAGATGAGATGCACCGTATTTATTGTCACATGGTGTCACGGAAAGTGCAGCAAGCAAAACATTAGATGCTAGTAATTGCAGATCCTTCGGAGTTAAGTTCTTATTATAACTCTTCTGCAAGTTGAAAAGCTTCAACCATGCATAGGCGTGATACAAATGACTCTCGGATATCCAGAATATTTCAGTTAATTTGGCATAATATATGACCAGAACAGATGGTTTTGGAGTTCTCTTCACCAAGCTCATCAAGCCATGGATATCCTCCACAGATCGGAAGGCTTCCTGGAATAAGAGTTAGTTGGTGAATTTAATTTCTTTAGCATTGAGAAGATACATAAGTTATGAAACTGACCTGCCATAGAGAAAGTTCTGTAGCAATTTTCAGTTGTTCAACCCTAGTATCAAGGTATAGCTTACAGCTTTCAGGAGCAGTCAGATCAGGACGATCTCGCTGGTCACGATATTTGTTCAAATTTGCAAGATGGTTTCTAATGATCTCACACAACCTACGGAACTCGGTGGATCTTTTATACTGCTTACAAAATTGAAATGCCTTGTGTGCTGTCATCTGCATATTGAAAGGTTTAAAAAGAAAATACAGATTAGCTGATGAAAAGCATTTGTACATAATAGTACGTTTAGGGAATCCAGATGTGCAGATTTCTTTTAGAAGAAAAGGAAGGTAGCTACATGACGCATTGGCTACATATTTGCAAAATGAACCAAATAGTTGCTTCTGGAAAATAGGAAGAGTGCAAAAGGACCAGATACATTAAGTAGCACAGCAAATTAAGTAAAGTACCAAGTTCATGCAGTCAATTCAGTATTATCTTAACAAAGGAAGAAAGGGGTACAAAATGCATTGGTTAATTATATGCAGAAGGGACTAAATGGTTCATTTCAAACAGAAGAATGGGCTAGGAATGATAGGTAATAGAGCTGTCATAATGTACTGGTTTAACCGACAAGAAAGCCATTTGTCCCAAGCAACCAACTTGCTTGGTAGTGGTACCCTAACTTGGTAGTGGTAGTCATTATTTGTAAAAGATACTTGAAGTAACTGCAGCAAAGATACCAGAGAGGAGTTTTAAATGTAACAAGAGGCAACAAAAATACAAGAGAGAAGTTTCTGAAATTGGCAGGCAGAATGACTACAGCGGAACACTAGGATAAAATCACATGCAGTTTGCTGTTTAGTAGTGGTACCCTAATTATATGACCACTGGGATAATGGCAAAGCAGTAAAATAGCTTACAGCATATAGTCCTTCAAGCTTTGAATTATTCCTCAGTATCTCGAGGACCGTCCTGTATGTCTCCCAGAGAAATTTGAACCATGGGGTTACAAACTCTCTGTCAGATCGGTCCTTCCCTTTCTCCCCACTAACGTAGCTAAGCATCAAGTCCTCTGGACGTTTGTCCGCTTCCAGATCTTCGACATCCAGAGCATCTTCCAGGGCTTGCGCCTGAGTCTTTGCTTCCTCGGCTTTCTCATTGGAGAGTTGCATAAAGTATTTTATGACCTCCTCCAAAGACGACACATTGACTTGCTGGCAGACAATTCTGTACTGGATAAGGCCATCTTTGGCAAATCTGCCTTTCCTTAGATCTACGCACAGCTCTACATACTTCATCATGATCTTCTCGAGAGGCTTTTGCCATGACCTGTATCTTTTTGATGTAATGAGATCATGCAGCGTCTGCAGCGCTGCCTGCTTTTGTCCAACCTGTATCAACTCTGGAATAAATAGTAGGAGATAAACAGTGTTAATATCTTCAAGTGAAACATGAAAAACTAAGAAGATAGTGCATACCAAGAGAAATACATGCACAAAACTACTGGTGACTATATTTAGTGCAGGGGTATAGAAACAATGCAGGGTAATTCCGCAGAAACATCTTAAACACTTCACATAAAATATAGCAAATCAACATATCATGCGACGTTGCATAGTTGTTTGGTCCTGGTCCTAGAGGATAGGGGGAACATAAGTGAGACGAGAATATCATAAGCAACTTTAGCACCCAATGAAATTCTCAGAACCAGCATAACTTTTGCTTAGGACTAATTAGCAGGTTAGGTAGATGGAGGCCAGGACAAAAAGGCACAACCAGTGGACGAATTAAGCTACAAACCCCAAATGGTGCAAGGCCATTGAGAAGCAATAATTCAAAGTGTCGCTCGACAAGTCAAGACTAGTCGCTCTACTAGTCTAGTTGTGGGTACCCAGCGGCCAGTTGCGACTAATCGACTTGTAATCCTTGTTCAGAAGTTATCGCTGAGTGTGTCCTACGTGATATGAAATAAGTGGTTCAAATGTACCGCCTCATAACTACATTGTGAATTCCGTGACCAGAGGTGATACTGGACTAACGATTAACACGGGGCAACGTAACGAATGAACCAACAGTATATATACAACTTAACATCGTCCTGTGTTCCAAAGAAACCCTAATCGCAGCAGGAACCACCGCGAAAACAATCGCAGACAAAATCTAGTGCTCGTAGTTGGGCAATGCAAGGGATTCGGGAGACTCACCCTCCGCCCTCTTCAGGGCGTTCTCTGGCTTGGCGAATTGCGACATGGTCGAGTCTGGGGCTGTCCGGCGGCGACCTACTCCTGCATCCCAGCCACAAACAACACAAAGACGAGGGTTAGTTCGCGGATACACTGCACGGCAGAGGAAACAGACGGGCGGGAGGAGATAGAGAGAGAGAAAACGAGAGAATGCCCTCCGATGTTAGGAGGAGCCGCTGGAATAGGGACGGGAGAGGGCGGCGGTACCTGTAGATCGCCGGAGACGGTGGCGCTGGGGGCGGCGAGGGCTGAAGGGGGAGGACGGAGTGGAGGCGGCGGCGGCGGGGAGGCGGGTTTATTAGGGTTGGGGAGAGAGAGAACGTATCCGCAAATCCTCCTCGGTGGCTAGTTTATTTATTTTCTTAGGTGAGTTTTTTTTTTGACGTTAGTTTTCTTTTTCTTTTGAGACAGAGGGAGAGTTCGTTTCGGTTTAGGAGGTGAGTGGGCTAGTTGCTACCTGAATGAGCTACTTGCTGGGCCAGGCCCACTTTATCCTGAGCGGTAGTCCCTTGCAGCTAGGAGCGTTTTCTCAACAAAAAAAAAAGGAGCGTTTTCATTTTGGCTCTGGTTTTCTGTCGGTTTTCATTTCATTTTCGCATTTTGCTTTTATTTTTCTGTCTCTTTATTTTCACCTTTTCTTTTCTGTTTCATTTATTTTTATCTATTATTTTCTTTTTTTCTTTCTCTTTATTTATTTTTCATTTTCCCTTTATTTACTTGAGCATCTCCCAGATTTGTGCTAGATTCCATATAGTTTGTGGAGAACATTGTCTCTATCACAGAGTGCTCAGCGGTGAGGTGTATATCACACTAGTTTTCCTGATTTCGTAAGATCTCTAGGAGCTAGCCGTGGACGAGCTGAATTGTCAGGACAAGATATTTGCGCCATGGTTGGTTACGGTTGGGGCGGCCCCCGTACGGAGTCGCGTGCATCGTGTACCTTGAATACCTGTATAATGATGCGGATGCGTTGTATCTTTGTTAGTTGAAGCATTAACTTGGGCGTTATCCAACGGCTGCCATGGCCTCTGTGCTCTGGGCATCGGGCTTGTTTCGTGTCTCCTTTTGTTGAGATGTGTTCATCATACATGTTTATTGACCTGATCTGTATGACGCGCACACACCGCTTATCCGACCCGTCAATTGTCGAAGAATACTTTTCCCGATCACATGGCAATCTCAATTTCGAGGATCAGAAGGGAGTTTATTTGTTTGCCATGCGGTGCAGGTCAACAGGTTTAAGTCGTAGATAATGTAGATGAAGATTCCTAAGACTTTATTCATGGAGTGGATACCAGATCAGTACAAGGTTTGAACTTCGGCTAGTTATAAGAGCTCTCGGTCGAAGGGTTTAGATGTATCTAGGGTTTAAGGCTAGGGTTACAAGGGGTTGTCGGTGATGAAGCTTCGTGGGAACTGAGCATAGATCTCTTGATGGGGTTCTTCGGTATATATGTATCCCTTGGTAGATGTTTGAGTCTTTTTCGCATAAGGGTTTATATTGTACGTGAACTCGTGAAGTTTTGATCCCATACCTTTCATTCAACGTGGTCCATGGCAAGGTAATCTTCTGTAAACCTTGGTGCATCACAACAGGTCTAGATCAGTGGAGCAGTCTCTAGAAGTGAGCATGGGAGATTTTAGGCGTCATGCACTATGAGTGGTGCAGGTCCACATAATTATGGCCTAAACCCACTTACCTCCGACATAACTTGTAAGATACATTTAACCAAGAAAATAATGACCATGTCAACTGTTTAATTTATATTTCAGAAGATTCTATATATATATGCTACATAACCATACACACACCTTTGTTAAGATATTTTCCAAGTTTTATGCATTAGGATCTTTAATGGTACTAAAAATAGACAAGAACACAATAGTTTACATATATGCTATATAATACATCAATTTAAGAACAACAAGGAGCCCTCTATTTTTCGAAAGTTTTCACATTTAGTATGATTTTTAGGACAATATCTCATAAAGAAAAACTTTTATGTAACTCAAGTATATTTCCAATGATAAACAATACAATATAATAGGAAATTATTTTAGAAATATTACTGATTAACAATTAAGTGTACAACATATCTTTGTTAAAACCATAATATGGTGAAAACTAAAAAAAATAGAAAAACAGTGTAATTTTATTTATTTAACTCGCCCTGGGTCCACAAAACCATCAGAATGTGTGTGTTGCTGGATCGCCGCGGCGAGTAGACTGGGGAGGCTGTCGTTAGCATCGTCGACGTCGCACGGCCAGTCGTCGGCGCCCTTTAGCATACAAACACGTGTCACTCGTGAAACCCTACGGTCCTAGCGAGATTCTCCTTCCCAAAGTCTGGGCGTTGGAAGCCAAACTCGCGGTCGAGATCAGGGTCTGCCGTAGGGATAAAGGCCTTCAACACGTGGGAAGCCACCGCCGGCGTGTGCGGCCGCCGTGGGGGAAGGGCAGGAGGTGTCGGCCAGGGCGGCCCCAGCGGCCCCGGCGTCAGCCACCGTCGATCAAGAGTGAGCAGTTGCGGCCATGAGCAGGGGAGGAGGCGGTATGCAGTTGTCGCCGACGAGCGGGTGGGTGCTGGAAATAAAAGGAAGCGCGGTGTTAGGCGTGAACGGGAGGAAGAGGAGTGGGGCAGGGGAAACGAGTCGGAGACGGGGGTTTATGACCATCTTGCTCGAAGGGAAATAGGTTGACGTGGCTAACATGTGGAGCCGCTAGAGCGACTGCAAACCATGCTCGTACGGCATGCATGAAGTTGAGTGTACGAAAATGAAACCATCCATATGGCCGGTTCATCTGAGCGTGCACATTTTCTGCTTCATTCCAAGGTTTGCTAAAGAAGGAGGACCGTGTGAAACGAGTTTGCATTTAGAACATCTCTAATAGATACCTTATATTTGAACTGTATTTCATGTTGTTTACTTGTTTCCTTTGTTTCGAGCCGCATCTGAACGTGATGATGCTAAATAAGGGTTGTTTTTCTTATTAGTTTTTTTGTGCTATAAAGTGGTCGTATCCACCGCCCAAATAGATAGAAAGAGTTGACCTAGTTTATAAGGGATTTTCATCTTTTAAAAACATTGCAAAATGAAACTATGTAATGTTTGATGCTTCCTTAATGAAGTTGGGGACAAGGTCCCTTTATTCTAAAAAAAATAGATACCTTATAAACTCACATCAGATATATCATATCCGGTTGAGTCGAAGAATGTTTTCCGGTACCACATCCAAAATCATGCGCGATATAGGTCGCAATAGAATTGTCCAAAAGAATGCGCCATCAATCAAGTCAATAATCAATCAAGCAACATCAACATCAACATTGTCCAAAACACAACCTTCCATGACCTCCGTCAACACCATCATCCCGACCACACCATCTCCATCGACACCGCACTCCTTCCATTGGCCAAAGCATCACCACCACCACCTCCATCGCCCAATGTCACCTTGGTCTCCAAGTGTTTCACCATCATTGCTTCCTCAGTGGCTAGTTTTTTTATTTTCTTAGGTGGGTTTTTTTTTCTTTTAAGAAAGAGAGAGAGTTCGTTTTGTTTTAGGAGGTGAGTTGGATGGTTGCTGCCTGAATGAGCTACTTGCTGGCCAGGCCCAGTTTATCCCGAGCGGAAGTCCCTTGCCTGCAGCTACGAGCGTTTTCATTTATTTATTTATTTGAAGGCAAACCATACACTTTATTAAATCTCACATAAGTTTATACAATCAGCCTGAAGGCTGTGATCTAAAAACGAGGAACTAACATCCAGCCAAACTTCTTCTACGCCATGATCACACGCATATCACGCACGTATTAGCAGTTCGTCTTGTAAAACAAAGATCAACAAACCGAAAAGAATCTAGCAGTTCCTCAACCTCATAAAAAGTAAGCGCCAAAATAGATCTTTCATCTACTCACCCCTTCCACATTCACACCAACACTTCATCGTCGGATTCACAAATGATCCATACCCTTGCTGAGCAGCAAAAATAGCAGCATGCCGAAACACCAAAGCTTCGATGATCAGAGGGTCCGAAATGCCCGCATAGGTCCTGCACCATGCACTTCTGAATCCTCTATGATCTCGGGCACTTCGTCCACTCCCTGCACTTCTGAACCTCTATGAGCTACGATCGATTTCATTTTGGCTCTGGTTCTGTCGGTTTTCCTGTTAACGTATACCTTTTGTACCGTATATTTGTATAGAAGTGTACCTAGGTTACGTACAAAAGGTAACCTTCGCACCGGCAAGCTCGTCGTCTCTGACTTGCGGACTTCCCCGACCGCCGCCGGCTCCTATTCTCCTTTCCGTTCTGGCCGTGACCGTGGTTGGTAGGGCAGAGGTGTGGGGAGGAGATCTGGCGCTCGGATCTGGTGACCTCATGCGTGCACCGCCGCCGACCTGGCTCATAGTTCTTCGCATGGAGCTTCGGCCGCCGCGGCCTACTGATCCCGAGCTGGATCCCCGCCTCCTGCCCCCTCCAACATCCCCCACATGCGAGCTGCTGCGCCGGACCCCGCCCTCAGCATGCTCCACCTTTTCTGATCGGATGAGGCGGCGTGGTAGGTCTGGGGCGCTGCTCTGCAGGTCTACCTCCACGACGCTGACGCCACCGCGCTCCCCCGCCCTTTCTGGTAAGCCACCAGCTCTCCCCTCCCGTCTTCCCAGCTCTCGTGATTTCTATCAGATGCTCTTTCAAAGATTTGTTTAAATTGCCAATTACTTGTGAGTTGAGACTTCTTCTGAGGAGGCCGGGCCGGTCACGCACGAGTGGACTCGATCCCGTCGCCGTCCAGTACCCATGCGGAAGCTGCAGAACACCGATGTGCCGCCACTAAAGTACCCACGCGCGCTGTGCTGGCCCGCTGGTGCTCATACCTCGCCGTGTTGGTGCCCCGCATGGTCATCCTCGATACGAAGGTCATGGCGTCGTGCTGGACGACTACATGTCCACTGCGTCTGAAGTCTGAACTTCTAAGACCCACTGCTGACTGCTCTGAAAATCTTCAAGCGGGGCAACGGGCAGCACCGCAACACTCTGCACTCAGCAGCAGGATGCAGTCCTGCCGTCTTTGTGCAGTCTAGATAGTTTTGATATTTCTCTTTTCTTAGTTTGTGCTCTGCTCTCTGCTGCTGTACGGCGATGAGCTAGGTGCAGGATTGTACTTAGAGCAGCAGCTTTGTACAATACACAATACGTGCTTTCTAAAATGCGTTAGCCCCGGTGTACTTAGTTCTTTCTGTTTTTGCTATGTACTACCTAGCTAGCGAAGAGTGAAGATAATGCTGATATGAGGCAAGTAGATGGGGTTCTGGAAGTTCTCTTGCATGCGCTTATGTCACACGTGATGTTTAGAACACCTGGAATTGATGTCCTGGTGGTCTTTATGCATGCATGTCGCCTTGGATTAACATTAATTTAATATTATGTCTTACTGTACCTACTTCAATGTTTTGCTTCTTTAACCTAATACTTTGGCGATTTAACAAGACTTGTTTTGTTAGTAATCATTTTCATAATGATTTGGTTTTATGACTCACAATCTATGTGTGCTCATTTTAGTACCTTTTGATATCCATGGTATTTAACATATAAGATTGGGAGATAAGTGGCAACTTTTTATTTGTCTTTCTCAGGTTGGTGCACATACATATATGGAACTGTAAGAGATCTTGGACGTGGCCAATTATATTTTCAGGGGTCAATTTGATATCACTGTCAAATATTTGTACCCGTTGCAACGCACGGGCAGTTTGCTAGTATTTGTTTAGAAGTGTACCTAGGTTACGTACCAAATCTGTTTAGATTTAGTTTGGTACCGATCCTGTTGTGATCTTCCTTGGCGTCCAAGGCTGTAACCCTAGCTTGTACTCTATATAAAGGCAATATGAGAACGCCCACCATCGTGTGGCATATTCCAAACCTTCTCGTTCTCTTGGTATCAGACGATCTCCCGATCCAATCTCTAGCCAGCCCCACGCCATGAGCAGCCCAGCCCTCGCTTCGGCCACCCTCCCGGCGCTAGCCAACTCCACCTCTGCCGCTCTCACCACCAGCCTCATGCCCGTCTCCGCGTCCTCGCCGGCGGTGAACGTGGTCAGTGTCCGCACGCACGTGCCGGTCACCCTCAACCTCCAAGCTTCCAACTTCAGCAAATGGCGAATGCTCATCGGCGTCCTGCTCAGCAAATACGACCTGCTGAGCAACGTCCACTCCGTCACCCCGGCGGATGCCCGCACCGCCGACTGGATCCGTGAGGACTACATCGTCCACTCCTGGCTCTACGGGTCCATCTCCGATGAGATCCTCGACATCATCATGGCGGAGGAGCAGACGGCGCAGGAGGCCTGGACGCTCATCACCAACCTCTTCCTCGACAACCAGATGATGCGCGCCGTGTACCTCGAGGCGGAGTTCCGCGGGCTCGTGCAAGGCGAGCTCTCCGTCACTGCCTACTGCCACCGCCTCAAGTCCCTCTCCGACGCTCTTCGCGACGTCGGGACGCCGGTCTCGGACCAGACCCTCGTCCTCAACTGCCTCCGCGTCCTCAACCCGCGCTTCGCCGACATCACCACCATCGTCACCATGACGAACCCGCTCCCGTCCTTCGGCCAAACCCGGTCCCTGCTCACCCTGCGCGAGACCCAGCTCGCCAACGCCACCCAGGTGGGGAACCAGACGGCTCTCTACGGCGCCTCTTCCAACGGCGCCTCCTATGACGGCCCCTCCAACGGCGCCGGCCACTATCCCGGCAACGCCTCCGGCCAAGGCAACTTCCCCGGCGGTGGGAACTCTGGTGGAAACCGGAACGGGAACGGCGGCGGACACTACTACGGCAAGAAGAAGAAGAAGAAGAATGGAGGCGGCAACTACGGCGGCAACCGGAGCGGGCAAGGCGGCCACGGCGGCGCCCCGTCTGCCGTCGGCCCCTGGGTGAACTTCAACCCCCACAACGGCCAGGCGCACCAGGTCCATGCGCCTCCCGCGCCTCGGCCCAACCCCGCACAGGGCCTTCTCGGCGCCGCTCCACGGCCCCTGCGCCCCCTCACCTCGCTCGCCCCGCTCCATGGGCAGGCCTTCGGCACCAACGCACCGCCGATCCCGGGCTACATCAACACCACCGGCCAGCCTGGCGCTCCATCGTGGGACTGCTCCGCGCTCATGGCCGCCCTCAAACAACACGGCCACTTCATCATCGGCGCCTCCGTCCAACAATGGTGAGTGGGTCATGGATTCCGGAGCCACCGCCCACATGGTCTCCGACCCCGGTATGCTCCATTCTCTCTCTCGTTCATCTCCTTCTTCCCTTGTCACCGTGGGCAACAGCTCCACCTTGCCCATATCTCACACTGGTCATGCTTCCACACACAATCTCTTTCTCAAAAACGTCTTGGTCGTTCCTCACCTTGTTAAAAACCTTATATCTATTCGTCACTTTACAACCGATAATACTTGTTCTATTGAGTTTGACCTGTTTGGTTTTTCTGTCAAGGATCTTCACACCAAGGCCGTGATCATTAGGTGCAATAGCCGCGGAGACCTCTATGTTCTTCCCTCGACAGCCACCTCCGCCTACGGACTTCTTGCTGCATCCACCTCCACCGAGCTATGGCATCGTCGTCTAGGTCACCCGGGTCGTGACGCCATGTCCCATCTCCATCAAAAGTCTTTTATTCCATGTAATAAAGCACCGTCACATGTATGCCATGCTTGCCAACTTGGCAAACATGTGCGCTTGCCATTCACTAGGTCTACCTCGTTTAGTGTTGCTCCTTTTCAGTTGATACATTGTGACCTATGGACGCCCCCTATTTTAAGCAATTCTGGTTTGAAGTACTATCTTGTCATTGTTGACGATTTTTCTCATTTTATGTGGACTTTTCCGTTGCGCAAAAAGTCTGACACGGCCGACCACCTCATCGCCTTTGTCGCTTATGCACGCACACAATTCTCCCGCCCCGTAGTTGCTATGCAGGCCGACAACGGAACCGAGTTCATCAACTCCACCGTCACCTCCTTTTTCACCACGCACGGGATCCGTCTTCGACTCTCGTGCCCATACACATCCGCCCAAAACGGAAAGGCTGAGCGCGCGATCCGCACGATCAACGACGTCACTCGCACGCTCATGTTTCAGTCTTCCATGCCACCCTCCTACTGGGCGGAAGCCGTTGCTGCCGCTACCCACCTTATCAATATACGACCCTCCCAGCCGAAACAATTCGCCATCCCCTACACCCGCCTCCACGGTACATCTCCGGATTACGGAGCCCTACGCGTCTTCGGCTGTCTGTGCTATCCTAACCAGTCCGCAACAGCGCCTCACAAACTCGCCCCACGCTCTGTCGCGTGTGTGTTCATCGGATACCCTAGCACCCACAAAGGCTATAGATGCCTCAACCTTCAAACCAAACGCGTCATCGTCTCGCGTCACGTCACCTTCGACGAGTCCCTTTTTCCCTTTGCTCATTCACCCAACAAACCAGCCGATATCATTCCTTCGCTCGATTTCTTGCTGGAACTAGCTGCCACCGAGTCTCCTATCTCCCGTCCAGAAACTACTCATCCTACGCCCAGTCTGCATGGCCGCACCAATCCCAACCTGCATGGCAGCCCAGTGCCAACCCCAGCCCCGCGCTCACCCGCCAGCCCCTCTGGGCCCTTTGTTGGCTCGCCTACTGCCTCCAGCTCGCCGGACCATTCAGCTTCGGCTCCCAGCTCGCCGAACCACTCTGCTTCGGCTCCCAGCTCGCCGGCAACTTCGGCCTCCTCACAGGACTCGCCCCAGCTCGTTTCTCCCCTGTCAGATACGAGCGACATCTCCCCGCCGGTTGTCGTTCACCGCCCGCCGTCGCCATCTAACTCCCACACCATGATGACTCGTTGATACGTCTCCAACGTATCCATAATTTCTGATGTTCCATGCTTATATTATACCAATTGCTACATGTTTTATATACACTTCATATCACTTTTATGCATTTTCTGGGACTAACCTATTATCAAGATGCCACAGTGTCAGTTCCCTGTTTTCTGCTGTTTTTGGTTCCAGAAAAGTACTTCTGCGAATATTCTCGGAATTGCACGAAACAAAAGGCCACGTCCCTATTTTTCCAACACGTACACGAAGTCCGAAGGAGAGACGAAGAGGAGCCAGGAGCCAGCCAAACCACATGGCGGCACGGTGGGCCCCCTTGCCGCGCCAGCCTATGGGTTGGGCCCCTCGGGGCTCCACCGACGTCGCCCCTTTGCCTATTTATTCCCCCCGACGCGAAAACTCTGAGGCACCAAGCCATATTCCACGAAGAGTTCCGCAGCGCCGCCGCCATCGACGACAAGTTTCGGGGGACAGAATCTCTGTTCCGGCACGCCGCCGGGACGGGGAATTGCCCCCGGAGTCATCTCCATCGACTCCACCGCCATCTTCATCGCCGCTGCTGACTCCCATGATGAGGAGGGAGTAGTTCTCCCCCGAGGCTGAGGGCTCTACCGGTAGCTATGTGGTTCATCTCTCTCTCCCATGGTTTGATCTTTATGTGATCATGTGTATTGCTAGTATCGCTGAATACATTAATAATGTTTGTGCTACTAAAGTGATTTTGTCTAGTTTCTGGAGTCATTGTGACAACACGGTATCAAGGTGACAGTGTGGGTACTTGTGTGACTATGAATAATTTAGACATTTATCATGTCTTATTCTTGAGAATTGTGGTGTTTGTTTACTCAGACTTTGAGGAGTGCTTTTACAGCCCTACGCATAGTACTCTTGCTTCATCAAGAAGGAGAATAATCCCGAGTAGTATTTACTTGTGTTCAGTTGTGCTAATGTAGTTGAATATGTAGATGTTACTCTTTATCTATTATGCACTCTAGAGGTTACTTTAATATGAACTCCGGCACTCTCCACGGTGTAAAGGTGACAGTGTGTGCACCGTGTGTGACTCCTTTATGACGTTGTGGCGCTGGTTTACTCCGGCTTGAGGTGTGCTTTTGCAGCCCTACGCAATGAATGGTGTTTGTTATCCAACAAGAGAGTGTTTAAGAGTAGCTTTTATTTATTCGATTATGAGATCATTGTTGAGAGTGTCCACTAGTGAAAGTATGATCCCTAGGCCTTGTTTGTAAGTATTGAAACACCGTTTACAACAAGTTCTGCTACATGTTTGCTTGCTGCCAACTTTATTTCAGATTGCAGTTACTACTTATAATCATCTATATTACTTGTATTTTACTATCTCTTCGCCGAACTAGTGCACCTATACATCTGACAAGTGTATTGGGTGTGTTGGGGACACAAGAGACTTCTTGTATCTTAATTGCAGGGTTGCTTGAGAGGGATATCTTTGACCTCTACCTCACTGAGTTCGATAAACCTTGGGTGATTCACTTAAGGGAAACTTGCTGCTGTTCTACAAACCTCTGCTTTTGGAGGCCCAACACTGTCTACGAGAATAGAAGCACACGTAGACATCAAGCTATTTTCTGGCGCCGTTGCCGGGGAGGTAAGGTAAAAGGTATTCACATCCTCTGGCTACTGAGCTATTTTCTAGTACTGTTGCTAATGTGTGAGTGCTCGAAGGTATTTCCTTTAGATTCTGCAATTATTTCTTTTTGTCTCTTGTTTTTATTTTCACTAGTTAGGCTTAATGGAAAACAACAAAAAAATTAGAGATCTTTATGAACTTTATATTGAATTAGGACATGATGCTTTCGAAGAGAAAATTTAAAAACCTATGGAGGCTTGTTTGCATGATGGTAGCAATGGTATTACTATAAATTCTTTGAGCACCATTATTGACAATGCTATGGAAAATTCTAAGCTTGGGGAAGCTAGTTGTGATGAATATGATATATTTTGTCCCCCAAGCTTTATGTGGCGCCTCGACCCGACTGTTATACAGTGATGCTGTGTGTCACCGGTTAAGCGATACAACCGGAGGTTACGGGTTTTCCAATCCCCGGCCAAAACCTTTGGCAGGCGTTGCTCGGAATGGATCATCGGCAACGCAACGTCCCGATTGATGCCTTAACACAGGCAAAACCCTCAATGTATAAGAGAGAGATCAAGACTTGTGGAACAACTGGCACATCACAGACTCTACGACACAAAGCATTATAGTTCAACTCTTATAATAGAGAAATATAGCAAATTATAACCAGAGGTCACAGACCCAACATTACAACAAGCGGAAGCAAAATAAGTTGTTCTAAACAACAAGATCCAAATATGGCCTAACAGGCCTACGGATAAACATCCAGCGCCAGCTGTTTCGGGATGTCCCAAGCTGCCACCCGGGAACCCCAGACTACTCGTCGACGTCCACAAAGAACTCACCCTCAAGGTCGGTGAAGTCCTCCTCTGAAACAAAACAAACGACGTTGAGTTCGACGAACTCGCAAGATTATATATAGAGCTTTAGCTCGATGAGGCTTTCAAAGTTATATGGTTGTTTTGCATAAAGCTCATTTTATTTATGAAAACATAACTCAGAGGCATCGACTAATCAGAATAGTTTTCAAAAGAGGTAAGGAGTAGCTCTTTCTTCCATCACTTTTCTCATCATCAACCACTGTACCAGTTCATCAAAGGCACCTCCCCGAATCACCCTCGAGGAAGCTCACCTTACAATCCTGAAGTGGTACCTCTAGTACCCAGTTTTTAAGCATTCCGTTAAATTTATTCTATGATCTTATCGTCCTTTCCCAAGTTGTCCGTAACCGTGGACACGGCTTTTCGAAAAGATTTACCCTGCAGGGGTGTACAATGTTTGCCACGCGTACCGTCCGGCCCATTACCTGCGCATTAGCTCTCTTCCTTGGAAAGCCGGCTGGGTGGGAGCGGTGTCGACTTCTCCCTCGTTAAAGACTTTTCAGGATCATCAGTGGCGGCAGGACACGAGATCACCACACCCTGCCCCATGGCCACTCATTTTCCTAACACCACCATCCTCATCCCAGTTCTTACCACCATCATCACGCACGCGCAAATGGAAGCCCGAACTAGAGGACCCTGGCTAGTCCTGCCCGAGTTATTTAGTCTATGAGGGTTCCTGCAATTGCATAGGTCTCACACATGGTTGCACGCTCAGTCTTGGTTCGGGAGGTAAAGAACTCGCACCTAGGCGGCGAGAACGAGACAAAGCACCACAACCACAGTGGCCTCTCATCCCCACCTTTAGCATCTTATTACCTGTCACCAAAATTCTCCACATCATCTGAACATTTCACACCTGTTTCCAACATGAAATATCCATCGGACGGATAACATTTGCCTAAGCATGGCTAAGCATCAACATAGCATAGCTTAGTATCTCAGGCCAACAATACAAACCTATGGATAATAGGAGGGAAACAGGTATTGGCATCGGAAACTTAATGCAACTATAGGATACTCTAATCCAAGAAAATTGACATTTGGAACCGCATGCAATATTATAGTGGAGAAAATATTTGCGGAAACATAGGATAAGATATGCTCAGAGGGGGGGATTACGCTTGCCTGGATCAATGTGCTGGTAGTACGGATCGTCGCGATACGGTGATGGCACTTCCACTCCTTGATCTACCGATGCACAATCAATACCGGAGAGGAACAATCAAATCACCACACATGCTTAACATGTGCAATGCGCAAACACTTGATGGCATGACATGTTAAATCTCCGAGAGGAGGATGATTCAACTATTCAAATTAAATGGAGTTCGGATGCTTAGAGGGGCGCATCTCGAATATTCCGTGAGTCTAAGCAAAAATAGCATATTAACTTATTGATTAGGATAGTTGAAACCCTAGGGTGAACTTTCATATGAGATGACATGACCAGGTGCAGATGCAATGTTTAGGTGATGTACAAGAAGAGATATAGCTACGATTTGCATCGAAAACAACTATCGAAGAAAAGGAAGTTTTGCATTTTGTCTGGCCAGACCGGAGTTTCCGGTCCAAAAGGGGCTCAGGGGCCGGAGTTTCCGGTCCAGCCATTTTCGAGCCATCGACGACAGCCACTAGATCGAGTCCGGAGTGACCCCGGAGTCGGTTCGGAGTTTCCGGTTTTTCTGGGTCCGGAGTTTCCGGTGTCGGGACCCGGAGTATCCGGTCGGATGACACAGCGACGATCTACGGCTACGGCGCGGAACCACGGCGTGACCACGGCGAGGATACGACGGGAGAGGAAGGGAGAAGGGGCCAGCAGGGGCGGCAGCTCACCACGAACTCGGTGATGCAGACGGCGAGGTCGGAGTACGGCGGAGACGGCCGAAATCTTGCCCGGAGCGCCGCGGCCGTGGTTGGAGAAGACGTGGACGACGAACTCGATTCCTGGGAATGCTCGGCGTCCCAGCTCGATTCCTTCGGGGAGGTCGGAGAGGACAACACGGCGGAGCTTCGGGCGGTCTTCGATTTGCTCGGGAACTCCTCAGTCGACGGCGTAGCACGGCGGCAGCTCGGCGGCCATGGCGGCTCGTGGGAGAGAGGAATGGAGAGAGGAGCAGGGAAACGAGTGGATGGGGTGGGAGCAGTGGGCCTCGGGTGCTCTTCTCCTTGCAGGGGAGAGGGCAGAGGGGGCCCTGGCCATGGCGAGCTCGAGCTGGTGCGGCTCGGCCGCCCAGCTCGGTCGCAACAGGGGAGGAAGATGACCATCTTCCAGAAAACCCCCTGCACAAATCTTTCCACCACGGACTAGTCCTTCTCTAAATTACAAAGAGGCCCTTGTCTGCCCCTTTTTTAAAACCAGTAGTATTTCTCTGATTTAATTGAGGCATTTAAATATTTTATAAAAATCTGAGAAAATTTGGGGAGCCTCCCCATATTGAGTAGAAGCTACACAAAATTTGGGGCTTCAAAATAAAATAGTTTGGACCACTTTTGTTCATAGGGTTGACCTATGGCATTATTGCTAAATTTGAAAATGTTGCTCCTTTAATATTTTAGGGCAATTGCAAAATATTTTTTTGAACTCTTGGAACTTCCTTGACAAATATAAGATGTCAAGAAACTTTGTTTTTCAAGTTTGAGTGCCTCCATTTGTTTTGAAATTTGTTAGAGCAAGTTGGCATTTGGGGTCTTTCAATGTTGCAAAACCCATTTGTGTGATGTTTAACAAATGAATATGGATGCCATGATGCAATGCAACACAAAAGCGAAAATTTTACACGTGTTTTTCGGTTCTCATCTTTGGGCTGTTACAATTCTACCCTCCTTTCAGGAATCTCGTCCCGAGATTCTAAGATTGCGGGAAGAAGTCGGGATACTCCTCACGAAGACTAGACTCTCTTTCCCAAGTTGCTTCTTCCTCGGAATGGTGAGACCATTGAACTTTGAGGAACTTGGTAGTCTTGTTACGGGTCTTCCTTTCGGCTTCATCCAGGACACGGATAGGATGCTCGCGATAAGTGAGATCTTCCTGGAGATCTAGCTCTTCATGATTGACCCATGGATAGGATCTTTGAAGCACCGGCGGAGTTGGGAGACATGAAACACATCATGTACATTTGGGAATTTGACCGGTAACTCCAATTGATAAAAGATCTCCTCGCTTGGCCAGAACGGTGAAAGGGCCAACATAGCGAGGTGCCAATTTCCCTTTGATACCGAAGCGGCGAACGCCACGAAGGGGAGAGACGCGGAGATAAGCTTTATCACCAATTTCATAGTGAATTTCCTGATGGTGCTTATCATAGTAGCTCTTCTGCCTAGACTGAGCAATCTTCAGATTCTCTCTTATGATTCTAACCTTCTCCTCAGCTTCATTGATCACATCCGGACCAAAGAGTGCCTCTCTCCGGTCTCGGACCAATTTAGAGGAGTGCGGCATTTTCTTCCATAGACCTCGAATGGAGCCATGCCCAGACTAGCTTGATAGCTATTGTTGTAGGAGAACTCCGCGAAAGGGAGATACTTTTCCCAACCCTTGCCAAAAGAGATACACATGCCCAAGCATGTCTTCCAACACTTGGTTCACTCTTTCGGTCTGACCATCAGTTTGAGGATGGTAGGCGGTACTGAAGTTGAGACGGGACCCCATAGCAGTTTGGAAACTCTGCCAAAACTTGGAGACAAAGATACTTCCACGGTCCGATATGATCCTCAGAGGGACCCCATGCAATGGAACAATACGAGCCAAATAAAGTCAGCAAGTTGACTTGCCCGTATATCATCACGGACTGGTAGGAAGTGAGCAACCTTGGAAAGACGATCAATGATTACCCAATTGCATTGTTGCCCTTTTGAGATCGGGGAAACCCGGTGATGAAGTCCATACCAATTTCATCCCATTTCCACTCGGGGACTGCAATAGGGCGAAGAGTGCCGGAGGCCTTTGATGTTCAGCCTTTACCCGTCGACAGTGTCGCATTCAGCAACATACTTGGCAATTTCTCGTTTCATACGAGTCCACCAGAATTGTGGTCGAAGGTCTTGGTACATTTTGGTACTACCGGGATGAATAGAGAGAGGAGATTCATGAGCTTCTTGGAGGATCACTCCCTCAATTTTCGTTTCTTTGGCACTACCAAGCGGTCACCAAAATAAACAACTCCGGATTCATTGACAGAAACATTTGCCTTCCCGCTAGCAATGTTCTCCTTGATTTTAGAATACCCTTGTCACGAGTTTGAGCATCCTTAATCTGGTCTACAAGAGTAGATTTGATCTCCAGATTTGCAAGGTAGCCAGAGGGAACAATTTCAGTTCAAACGAGAGAACTCTTCATGAGGGCAGGTTGGGCCTTCAATCATCAGATTGTTGCAATAGGACTTCCGACTTAGCGCGTCAGCCACGACGTTTGCTTTGCCGGGTTGATAGTTCAGACTCACATTAGTCCGTGATTAACTCCAACCAACGCCTTTGCCTGAGATTTAAATCCGGCTGGGTGAAGAGGTACTTCAGACTCTTGTGATCCGAGAAGATCTCGCAACGGTTACCAAACAGGTATGGTCTCCATTGCTTCAAAGCATAACCAGCGGCAAGTTCTAGATCATGAGTGGGTATTGAGCTCATGCGGCTTAAGTTGGCGAGAAGCATATGCCACCACATGGCCATCTTGCATTAGCACAACCCAAGCCTTGAAGAGGCGTCACAGAAGACGACGAAATCCTTGCTTGTGTCCGGCAGGACAAGCACAGGAGCGGACGTGAGTTTGGCTTTCAGTGTTTTGAAGCTCTCTTCAGCTTCGGCCGACCATACGAACTTTTTATCCTTCTTGAGAAGGTCAGTCAGGGCCTTGGCTATCTTGGAGAAACCTTCGATGAATCGGCGGTAGTAACCCGCCAATCCGAGAAAGCTACGGATGTCCTTGACTGACATTGGAGTTTTCCAATCCAAATGGACTGAATCTTGTCGGGAATGACAGCCACACCATTAGCGGATATCACATGACCAAGGAAGAAAGATTATCCAACCAAAACTCACACTTGGAGAACTTGGCATAGAGGCGGTGTTCTCGAAGTCGTGTCAGAACCAAACGAAGATGTTCCTCATGCTCTTCATTGGTTTTGGAATAGATGAGGATGTCATCAATGTAAATGACGACAAACTTGTCAAGATAATCCATGAAGATGGAGTTCATGAGCCTCATGAAAGTAGCTGGAGCATTTGTGAGACCAAAGGACATGACGGTATACTCATATGAGCCATAACGAGTAACAAATGCCGTCTTTGGAATATCCTCCTTTCTGATTTATCTGATGGTATCCTGACCTCAGATCCATCTTGGAGAATACCGTTGCACCAGCTAACTGATCCAACAGATCATTGATGCGAGGAATAGGATACTTGTTCTTGATTGTCACCGCATTCAACGGTCGATAGTCAGAGACTAGACGAGGCACGGTAGAATCCCTCTTCTTGACAAAGAGTACCGGACAACCCCAAGGTGAACTGCTAGGCTGGATGAATCCTTGCTAACAGCTGATCAATTTGCTCTTTCAACAGAGCCAACTCTTCCACCGGCATACGGTAGGGCTTCTTGGAAATTGGAGCGGTACCGGGAAGTAGATCTATGACAAACTCCACACTTCGGTCAGGAGGCATGCCAGGCAATTCTTCCGGGAACACATCCGGGAAGTCACACACCACGTGTATGTCCTGGATTTCAGGAGGGGATTCGCCTTCCATAAAGCAAAGGAGATCTCAGGTGAGTTGGGTATGATGAGGACGGAGGTCTTGATGTGCAGACCAATACTTCACACTGTCACCGGAAGAATTGGTCACGGTGACGGTCTTGGCAGCACAGTCGAGATTAGCCTGGTATTTGGCTAGCCAGTTCATGCCCAGTATGACATCAATGCCACTTGACCTCAGAGCTACCAAGCGAAAGGAAAAGAGTAGTAACCGATAGTAATCTGACTCAGGAGTAACCCCATCGGTTTGCCATTTGGAGCCAGGAGTGGATCACCAAGGGATGGCTCATTTTCTCGAACGGTATTTTGTGGTCTTTTGCAAAGCTATGGATATGAATGAATGCGATGCTCCAGAATCAAACAAAACTGTAGCAGATTGTTGTTGATTCGTAACTCACCCATGAGAACGCCGGGGTCCTCTTCAGCTTCTTCAGCAGAGATGTGGTTCAGGCGACCACGCACAATAGGTCCAGCCTTGCCAGCTGGAGTGGCAGGGGCTCGTGCAGGAGTTATCGCGAGAGGTGCCTTCTGGGGGCACTCCCTGGAGTAGTGGCCAGCCTGGCCACAGGTGTAGCAAGTGAGTCCAGGTGGAGCAGGTAGCATAGGACGGTACCCACTCCGCCTACCCCAAGTGTCGAAGTAGTGGGGCGCGGAGGAGGTGGCCTGTATCCCGCGGCTCTGGCATGAATGGAGCACGGGCACAGCGCTGTAGGGAACAAACACCCTGCGCTTCTTGCTCTCAGAACCCGAGGAACTCTGGTGGTCCCCGTGTGCGGGCCTCTTGGAAGCCTCAAGTTCCTTTCTTCCTTGCTCAAGAGTAAAGCCTGGTTGAACAGCTCCTGATAGGTCTGGAACCTGAAGGGAAGCAACTCATAGCGGAGCTGCGGAGTAAGACCCTTGCGGAACAGCTCTTGCTTGTCAGCATCATTGGTCACGTCCCTTGGGGCGTAACGAGAGAGATGGTTGAACTCACGACCATAAGTGCGGAGGTCCATCCGTCCCTGTTGCAAATCCAGGAACTCCCTCCTCTTCAAGTCCATGATCGGCTGGGGAATGTACTCCGCACGGAAGGCAGTGCGGAAATCAGCCCAGTGAAGACATGGTTGGCTGGAAACAAAGCCACATGGCTTTCCCACCAACAGCCAGCAGCACCAACCAAGAGATAGGTGGCAAAGTTGACTTGCTCAGCCACTGGGACATGCAGCGCGGAGAACTTGCGCTCCAAAGCACGAAGCCAATCATCAGCTTCCAGTGGCTCCTTAGCATCAGCAAAGGTGGGTGGCTGCGAGCGCAGGAACTCAGTGAGAGTGTTGCACTCGTTCCTCCGTGCATTCTGCTGCACCAACTGCTCAAGCAAGCGCTCATTGCGCCCACGGTTCTCCTCAATGGCCATCAAGACCTCAGCCATCGAGGGTGGTGGCGGCAGATCATCCTCATCATCATTGTGGTTACCGCGACCACCACGGCCTCCACGGCCTCCTCGAGCCATTCTGGAGATTTGACAATGACACGTTAGTATCTTTCTCCGAATGGTCGAACAATAGCATTAGCGTCTACTCAAGTACACAGACTAGGGACGATAATACATTGTGAAAGGAATCAACAAGATAGAACTTGGGTCAAAGATCAGCATCATGTGCTACTAGTGAGAGTTAAGAAATCACAACTTAACACACTCTAGTTGGCACAATCCGGGACCTTATGTTCAAGTCCTTGGGTTAAAACCCAGAAAGGAAATGATTAGCTCGGTAGGATAACAGTCAACATCTGAGTTGATTTGGGATTGCAACGCAGCGGGAGCAACGGACACATAACACTAAAGGTCGAACCCACCCCGTTTCTAATCATTTTGAAGTAACAGACGAGAGTAAAACCTTTAACTCAAATCGAGGTAAGATTGCTCCGAGATTAGAGGGTAACCAGATAAGGAGTAAAAAGAATCCTAAGATGGTTTTCACAACTCATTTTTAGGTTAAAAATATTTTCACAAACACTAGACTCAACATCGACCAGTAGAAGGGTTTCCTACAGGCAGTACTGCTCTGATACCAACTTGTGGCGCCCCGACCCGACTGTTATACAGTGATGCTGTGTGTCACCGGTTAAGCGATACAACCGGAGGTTACGGGTTTACCAATCCCGGCCAAAACCTTTGGCAGGCGTTGCTCGGAATGGATCATCGGCAACGCAACCCCCGATTGATGCCTTAACACAGGCACAACCCTCAATGTATAATAGAGAGATCAAGACTTGTGGAACAACTGGCACATCACAGACTCTACGACACAAATCATTATAGTTCAACTCTTATAATAGAGAAAGATAGCAAATACAACCAGAGGTCACAGACCCAACATTACAACAAGCGGAAGCAAATTAGGTTGTTCTAAACAACAAGATCCAAATATGGCCTAAGAGGCCTACAGATAAACATCAGCGCCAGCTGTTCCGGGATGTCCCAAGCTGCCACCTGGGAACCCCAGACTACTCGTCGACGTCCACAAAGAACCCACCTTCGAGGTCGGTGAAGTCCTCCTCTGAAACAAAACAAACGACGTTGAGTTCGACGAACTCGCAAGATTTATATAGAGCTTTAGCTCGATGAGGCTTTCAAAGTTATATGGCTGTTTTGCATAAAGCTGATTTTATTTATGAAAACATAACTCAAGGCATCGACTATCAGAATATTTTCAAAAGAGGTAAGAAGTACTCTTTCTTTCATCACCTTTCTCATCATCAACCACTGTACCTGTTCATCAAAGGCACCTCCCCGAATCACCCTCGAGGAAGCTCACCTTACAATCTTGAGTGGTACCTCTAGTACCCAGTTTTTAATCATTCCGTTAAAGTTATTCTATGATCTTATCGTCCTTTCCCAAGTTGTCCGTAACCGTGGACACGGCTTTTCGAAAAGATTTACCCTGCAGGGGTGTACAATGTTTGCCACGCGTACCGTCCGGCCCATTACCTGCGCATTAGCTCTCTTCCTTGGAAAGCCGGCTGGGTGGGAGCGGTGTCGACTTCTCCCTCGTTAAGGACTTTCCAGGATCATCAGTGGCGGCAGGACACGAGATCACAACACCCTGCCCCACGGCCACTCATTTTCCTAACACCACCATCCTCATCCCAGTTCTACCACCATCATCACGCACGCGCAAATGGAAGCCCGAACTAGAGGACCCTGGCTAGCCCGCCGAGTTATTTAGTCTATGAGGGTTCCTGCAATTGCATAGGCCTCACGCATGGTTGCACGCTCAGTCTTGGTTCGGGAGGTAAAGAACTCGCACCTAGGCGGCGAGAACGAGACAAAGCACCACAACCACAGTGGCCTCTCATCCCCACCTTTAGCATCTTATTACCTGTCACCACAATTCTCCACATCATCTGAACATTTCACACCTGTTTCCAACATGAATATCCATCGGACGGATAACATTTGCCTAAGCATGGCTAAGCATCAACATAGCATAGTTAGTATCTCAGGCCAACAATACAAACCTATGGATAATAGGAGGGAAACAGGTATTGGCATCGGAAACTTAATGCAACTATAGGATACTCTAATCCAAAAAATTGACATTTGGAACCGCATGCAATATTATAGTGGAGAAAATATTTGCGGAAACATAGGATAAGATATGCTCAGAGGGGGGATTACGCTTGCCTGGATCAATGTGCTGGTAGTACGGGTCGCGATACGGTGATGGCACGTCCACTCCTTGATCTACCGATGCACAAGCAATACCGGAGAGGAACAATCAAATCACCACACATGCTTAACATATGCAATGCGCAAACACTTGATGGCATGACATGTTAAATCCCCGAGAGGAGGATGATTCAACTATTCAAATTAAACGGAGTTCGGATGCTTAGAGGGGCACATCTCGAATATTCCGTGAGTCTAAGCAAAAATAGCATATTAACTTGTTGATTTGGATAGTTGAAACCCTAGGGTGAACTTTCATATGAGATGACATGACCAGGTGCAGATGCAATGCTTAGGTGATGTACAAGAAGAGATATAGCTACGATTTGCATCGAAAACAACTATCGAAGAAAAGGAAGTTTTGCATTTTGTCTGGCCAGACCGGAGTTTCCGGTCCAAAAGAGGCTCAGGGGCCAGAGTTTCCGGTCCAGCCATTTTCGAGCCATCGACGACAGACACTGGATCGAGTCCGGAGTGACCCCGGAGTCGGTCCGGAGTTTCTGGTTTGTCTGGGTCTGGAGTTTCCGGTGTCGGGACCCGGAGTATCCGGTCGGATGACACAGCGACGAGCTACGGCTACGGCGCGGAGCCACGGCGTGACCACGGCGAGGATACGACGGGAGAGGAAGGGAGAAGGGGCCAGCAGGGGCGGCAGCTCACCACGAACTCGGTGATGCAGACGGCGAGGTCGGAGTGCGACGGAGACGGCCGGAATCTTGCCCGGAGCGCCGCGGCCGTGGTTGGAGAAGACGTGGACGACGAACTCGATTCCCGGGAATGCTCGGCGTCCCAGCTCGATTCCTTCGGGGAGGTCGGAGAGGACAACACGGCGGAGCTTCGGGCGGTCTTCGATTTGCTCGGGAACTCCTCAGTCGACGGCGACGCACGGCGGCAGCTCGGCGGCCATGGCGGCTCGTGGGAGAGAGGAATGGAGAGAGGAGCAGGGAAACGAGTGGATGGGGTGGGAGCAGTGGGCTCGGGTGCTCTTCTCCTTGCAGGGGAGAGGGCAGAGGGGGCCCTGGCCATGGCGAGCTCGAGCTGGTGTGGCTCGGCCGCCCAGCTCGGTCGCTACAGGGGAGGAAGATGACCATCTTCCAGAAAACCCCCTGCACAAATCTTTCCACCACGGACTAGTCCTTCTCTAAATTACAAAGAGGCCCTTGTCTGCCCCTTTTTTAAAACCAGTAGTACTTCTCTGATTTAATTGAGGCATTTAAATATTTTATAAAAATCTGAGAAAATTTGGGGAGCCTCCCCATATTGAGTAGAAGCTACACAAAATTTGGGGCTTCAAATAAAATAGTTTGGACCACTTTTGTTCATGGGTTGACCTATGGCATTATTGCTAAATTTGAAAATGTTGCTCCTTTAATATTTTAGGGCAATTGCAAAATATTGTTTTGAACTCTTGGAACTTCCTTGACAAATATAAGATGTCAAGAAACTTTGTTTTGCAAGTTTGAGTGCCTCCATTTGTTTTGAAATTTGTTAGAGCAAGTTGGCATTTGGGGTCTTTCAATGTTGCAAAACCCATTTGTGTGATGTTTAACAAATGAATATGGATGCCATGATGCAATGCAACACAAAAGCGAAAATTTTACACGGGTTTTTCGGTTCTCAACTTTGGGCTGTTACATTTAAGGAGGACATTTGCTTTGATAATACTTTGCCTCCAATATATGATGATTATAATCATTGTGATATTTTCAGTCCACCTACTATTGAGGATATAGTTTATGTTGATTATGATATGCCTCCTATACATGATGTTTACAATGATGAATATGATATTCTCAGTCCATCTACTATTGTCGGGTGATCGAAGAGAGATTGAGAGTCTCGATGAATAAGGAATTTTGGTGAGGCAGTAAGACCTCTGTGTAAAGCACGAACTCTTAGTTCACAAAATGTGTTGCAATTCATTTATGTTTATGATTGTTAAGTGTTAATTCCACTATTTGGCGGATCCTATCATGACATTTTGGCTTCTGAAATATGCAGCTCCAGTGCTGTTACCATCGAAGCTGTGAGAGACTATTACCTTGCCGAGGTAAGTGTGGATCTGGCCATGTCATTCCCTTGTCCTCGTAGTTCCTTGTTGTGATTACAAAGTCCTCGTTTCTCATAACATGTGTGCAAACATCATACCATGACTTAATAACTTCCGAGTTTAGTTATGCTGTTCATTACAATTTTTGCTTAATTTTCATCTACTCTGTATTGCACAGAGAAGACCAAGAAGTTTTATATGGTCTTAATTGGGCTATCGCTGCAAGAGGTGTTGTCGTTAAAGATAAGGTTTTCTACAACTTGGAGCCATCAGAGCTTCAGAAAGGTGTTAACATTTGTACAGGTACATGTAAATTCATGTCGTTCAGTTATGATGTGCATATACAGTTGACGCTACACATTTGTATAACTTGGTGCCTCTTTTCTGGAGCATGTAGAGCGTTTGTCTGGTATTCCGCTTCATGTTAAAGGAAATGTCAACGGTGGTTTCCCTGATGTTTCAGGAGCTCAATTTGCAAAGCTTCTGAAACAGGTAGGTTTTTATTTTATGTTTTTGTACTCTCCTTGGCAATGTATCAGTCAATTTTATAAACTGATCTGAAAATCCAGAACTACCGTTAGCCTCATTTGTCAGCAGACAGAATTTTAGTTTAACACTTTCCAATCGAGCTCCAATGTCAAAATATGTTTTGATTGGCTGTTTGCTTGCATTAGGTGACCTTTCACCTTTCATCCATCTCAAGTCTGTACGTTCAAGATGGTGCCATTGGTTCATCTGCAGCAGCAGAATGTGATGCAAAGGTTCGTGTTATTAGTGATAACACGTCTGCTGTCATGCTACTTTCCAGTATCCTTCAGAAAGTGCCAGATCGTGCGATTTCCCATGACACGTGCCCTTTGACAATATATGTTGCCAGTTCCATAAGGTAATATATCCTTTTGGTTCTTCCACACAAATTTTAAATTGTGAATGCATTCAAGTTACAAGCAACAGCCCATCGCATTATCTGTAGTTGGTCCAGATACGAAGACTGATATTCTATTGTCTTTTTTGTTGGTTAACACTTCACAGTACCAACGTCAGGAATGCTCTTGGTACTGGAACACAGTATGCTAATGGAGTTGCAGTAGCAGACATAGAACGCTCATCATTTATCCTATGTGGTAAAGCATTTCCTGATTCCAGTATGCTAAAAGATGCTCTTACCGCTTTGGCTGCCCCTATATTATCTGCAAGAGGAGGCCTCCCCCTCTCTGGCTGGTAAAGTTTGCTTGCATTACTTTTTAGCGGATCTGCTTATTTGATTCTACTCGTTCCATGAGTATCTTACTTATCTTCCATAATGTTTTGTATCAGGCTTCTGTCTTCCGGTGGTTCAGTTACACTGTTGTTTGCTCCAATGGAGGTCATCAAGTCATGCTCGGAAATTCGGGATGTTCTTGTATCCACTGATGTGGTGTAGTTATATCTTCTAAACAATCTACTGTCCTTTTCCCAACAAAGTCAGGAGCGGCAAATTTGTTTACCAAACCAGCTACAGTCAGTATTGTGTCGTCTGATAGGTAACAAGAGCAGGTGTTTCATGGGTACATAGCATTATTTTCTTTTCCATGTTCTATTTTACGGACCACTAAACAGAGTTGTTTGCTAAATAGCAGGTTAGCAGCATTTAGCACTGAGCCAGCTATTGCTTTCTCCACGCCTGTTCTATATGTATTTGCTAACAGTTTGTTACTGTCTTCTTTACTTTCAGTACCGATGCCCTACCTTTCCCCGTGGTCCGACCATCCTCTACTCCGGCAACCACCGTCCACCGGGTAGCTGCCCTGGCGTCCTGGGTGTGCCGCCCATAAACACACCGACCTGACGACCAGTCCGCGGACTCCTGTCGAGCTGCCGACAACGATGGTGTGAGAAAGTTCAATAATATGCAAGGCGAGGCGAGCACGGAGAGGGCGGATATTTGTTCAGAGATTCAAAGCAGACGACTCGAATGATTACGCACCGCCCGCGGCGGCGGCCGGCGAGGATCACATCGGGTGCCACCAGCCGACGGGGAAGAAGGTGCGGCGGGAGTTGGGTGGTGGTGCGGTGGGGAAGACGGTGGGAGGAGGTGGGCTTTTGATTTTATCGGTCGGTTTTATTTCGTCCCCCCAAGCGCATTTCCTTCGTCCCTCAAGCGCATCTTCTTCACCTCAGGCCACGCCCGGTCGCCGGCCGTGCGGTCGAGACGGAGGGGTAGGGTACCGATAGGAATTGCCCCGCGTCACGCCGCAGCTGTGCGTGGTGTGGCTTGATGATCCTCATCGGGACGGTCGGCTGCAGCGGCGGACAGTGGCGGCACAGTCGAGCAGACATAAACAGTATTTTTCCGCGACAGGTGCGGCATCTCACCGGGATGACGACAGGATGCTCAGATACTCTGGGCAGGCACGGTGACGAACTGACGACGCGCTGGCGCTCGGCCGGAGTTGAAAAATACGAACCCGAGCGTCTCAGTTCGCTTCTTTCTTTGCTTCTTTCAAGGAAGAGGATTGGGGGGCGGCGAGGCGGATATCCTGGAAATAGTGGCCTTTCCCGCAAGGGCATGGGGCGGAGGTTCTCGTGGGCGGCTGCCGCAAGGATTCTTAGAGCAAAAGAATCTTTTGCAATAAAATAGAACGTGTGATACATGTAAGTGAGATTTCATCTATGTAACACATGACTGTGTGCATTTTATCGATATAATTTTTGGAGAGGCATTTTAACGATATTTGTAATTGTTTTATGTAAGTATACATGCACTCTTCGAGCAGTACATACAATCATATATAATATATTCAATGTAAATAGTATACATGTGACATAGAGGGAGTGCAAACTTTCGGCCGTGGAGCATATCATAGCAAGTCACACATCATTTGCATTCGATTAAATGGTCAAGATATGTTTCAAATGTATTCTCCAGCCTCCACCATGTCACCTGTGAACATCTTCTTAGTTGAGTGCATCGACAATTATAATAAGCCCGTAGCAACGCACGGGCATGTTTGCTAGTTGAGGATAAAATTCATTATGATTATTCTATGCCTCCAATTTATGATGATTACAATGATGGATGTGATACTTTTACTCCCACTATTATTAATGATTATGTTTATGTGGAGAGTAATGGTACTTTTATGCATGTGGATCATGATAAGAATGCTCTTTGTGATAGCTATATTGTTGAGTTTATTCATGATGCCGCTGAAAATTATTTTGAGAGAGGAAAGTATGGTTATAGAAATCTTCATGTTACTAAATTTCTTCTCTTTATGATGAATGTTTTGAGCTTTCTCTTGATTTTCTTCTATTTTCTGGGTACTTTAAGACCTACTGGTCCTTATGAGAGAGGGAGACACGATTTCATATATCACAATAATATTAAGTCTCCTCTCTTTTTGTTGAAATTTTTGAAGTTGCACTTGTTTTGCCTTCCTATGCTAGTCATTTTGTGCTTCATTGATTTATTTTCCTACAAGATTCCTTTGCATAGGAAGTGGGTTAGACTTAAATGTGCTTGGTATTTTCTTTTTGGTGCTCTCCTATATTCAACTCTTAAACATATGAGAGCATTATCAAAAAATTATGCCTAGCTAAAAGGCTTTAAAGAAAAGCGTTTATGGTAGACAACCCATTGTTTTTTATTTCCTATTATTTTTGTTTTCTTTTTTGCTTTGAGTCAAGGTATTTGTTACTTCTGTAGCAACACGTTTGTATCTTTATTTTATTGCATTGTTGTGCCAAGTAAAGTTCTTTATTGAAAGTTGATGCAAGATTTCGATTTCTGCGCAGTAACAAATTTTTAGCTGTCACGAATTTGAGCTTTTCTTCATCAACAACTTATCAGGTCCTCTCTGGTGAAACTATATTTTAATTCTTTCACATCTTATACGCTTTACTTGGAGCGTCTGTGTGCTTTTATTTTTGTTTTTGTTTGAATAAATTCGGATCCTAGCAATCCTTGTGTGGGAGAGAGACACGCTCCGCTTTTTCATGTGAATACTCATGTTCTTCACTTATATTTGTTGAGTATTCTTAACTAGCTACTGCAGTATTTTAGCTCCTGTTTTTCATGCATCTCATCGAGCTGTTAGTACTTGTTTATAAACACTCTCTTGCTGCATCATATTATCATTTGGAGAGTTTATGTTTAAATAAATTGATTGGTGTTTGGTTGGAAGAAAGAAAATGCTACATGTGGTAGTTGGTATTGGAAAAAGATATATTCACTCTTGCTACAAGTACATGTACTAGTTGATGGCTGTTTTGTCTTGTTTCGATTTGACACTTTGCAATTGTTTTGAGCTCTCAAGTAGATCATGTTTAAGCTCTTGCATCATGTAGTTAAAGCCTAGTAGTGGAGAACTACCGTAGAGCTTGTTGAGATTTGGTTTGCATGTTTGCTATCTCTAAGGTCTAGATATTTTCTGGTAAAATGTTTGAGCAACAAGGAAGACAGTGTAGAGTCTTATAATACTTGCAATATGTTTTTATTTGAGTCTCGTTGTACCGGTTTATACTTGTGTTTGCTTCAAACAAACTTGCTAGCCTAAACTCTGTACTGAGAGGGAATGCTTCTCGTGCATCCAAACCTTGAGCCAAAACCCATGCCATTTGTGTCCACCATACCTACCTACTATGTGGTATTTCCTGCCATTCCAAGTAAATACTTCATGTGCTACCTTTAAACTATTAAAATTTTATTACTCCTTAGTTGTGTCAATGTTTTATAGCTCATGAGGAAGTATGTGGTGTTTTATGTTTCAGCCATGTCATTTACTTATGACAGACTTTCAACCAATGGACTAGTGGCTGATGCGTGCGAAGTGCACGTTCGTCAGGATACCTCAAGTGTAAGGTTTGATGAGTACAGCAGCAAGTCTTCCCTCAGTTATGAAACCAAGGTTATCGAACCAGTAGGAGATCGACGATGTTCTGAAGGTGTCAACGGCGCCAGAAACTTAGTGGTGATGAGTTGTTGGGGATGATGAGGCGCGTGATCTCCCTGACAATGGTGCCAGAAAGCTTCGGTGTGTAGTTGACGTGGAACCTGCACACAACACAATCAAACTACTTTGCCCCGACGAACAGTGAGGTTGTCAATCTCACCGGCTTGCTGAAAACAAAGGGTTAAACGTATAGTGTGGAAAATGATGTTTGTTTGCAGAAAACAGTAGAGAACAATGATTGCAGTAGATTGTATTTCAGATGTAAAAGAATGGACCGGGGTCCACAGTTCACTAGTGGTGTCTCTCCAATAAGATAACTAACATGCTGGGTAAACAAATTACAGCTGGGCAATTGACAATTGATAAGTGCATATAACATGCATGTGAGTTGTGGTGTCTACTATGAGATTCATTTGGGCATTACGACAAAGTACATAGACCGCTATCCAGCATGCATCTATGCCTAAATAGTCCACTTTCCGGTTAACATCCGTACCCCTTCCAGTATTAAGTTGCAAGCAACAGACAATTGCATTAAGTAATGTGCGTAATGTAAACAATACATTCATCCTTGAATAAAGCATTGCTGTTTTACCCCTAGTGGCAACAACACATCTACAACCTTAGAACTTGCTGTCACTATCCCAGGTTAAATAGAGGTTGAACCCAACTATCATGCATAAATACCCCCTCTTGGAGTCACAAGTATTCACTTGGCCAAGGCTTCAACAAGTAACGGAGAGCATGCAAGATCACAAATGACATAGACATGATAATATAATATTCAGCTCCACATAGGTATCAATATAAGTCAGATCCCAGCAAACACAACATGTAGCATTACAATAAGATGATCTTGATCATGATAGGCAGCTCACAAGATCTAAACATGATGGCACAAGTGGAGAAGACAACCATCTAGCTACTGCTATGGACCCATAGTCCAAGGATGAACTACTCACGCATCACTCCGGAGGCGGGCATGGCGATGTAGAGCCCTCCGGTGATGATTCCCCTCTCCGGCAGGGTGCCGGGAAGAGCTTCAGAACCCCCCGAGTTAGGGTTGACGACGGCGGCGGCAGCGAATATGTTCTGGATGAAAGGCTCGGTGTTTTAGGGTTTTCGCTCTCGGGGAATAAATAGGCGAAGGGGCGATGTCGGCGGACCCCCGAGGGGCCCAAACCAAGGCTGGCGCGGCGGGGGCCCACCGCGCCGCCTGTGGTTTGGCCACCTCGGCTCTCTTCGTCTCTCCTTCGGACTCCGTGTACGTGCTGGAAAAATAGGGACTGGCCTTTTGTTTCGTGCAATTCCGAGAATATTTCCAGAAGTAACTTTCTGAAACCAAAAACAGCAGAAAACAGGGAACTGGCACTGTGGCATCTTGTTAATAGGTTAGTCCCAGAAAATGCATAAAAGTGATATGAAGTGTATATAAAACATGTAGCAAATGGTATAATATAAGCATGGAACAGCAGAAATTATGGATACGTTGGAGACGTATCAAGCATCCCCAAGCTTAGTTCTACTCGTCCTCGAGTAGGTAAAACGATAACAACAAATAATTTCTGAGGAGACATGCTTTCACACAATCTTGATCAATATATTGCAAGGCTCATGTCATGAATGAAGTGACTCAAAGCAATGATCTATAGTTTGCTAACAAATAGATAAAGAGTAAACAATGAATCATATAAGCAAAAACTTTTCATGAATAGTACTTTCAAGACAAGCATCAAAAAGTTTTGCATAAGAGGTAACTCATAAAGCAATAGATTCAAAGTAAAAGGCATTGAAGCAACACAAAGGATGATTAAGTTTCAGCATTTGCTTTCAACTTGTAACATGTATATCTCATGGATAGTTGTCAACATAAAGCAATATAACAAGTGCAATAAGTAAACATGTAAGAATCAATGCACACAAAGTTGACACAAGTGTTTGCTTCTAAGATAGAAAGGAGTAGGTAAACTGACTCAACATAAAGTAAAAGATAGGCCCTTCGCAGAGGGAAGCAGGGATTAAATCATGTGCTAGAGCTTTTTAAGTTTTCGAAAGCATATAGAGAGCACAAAATAAGTATTTGAGAGGTGTTTGTTGTTGTCAACGAATGGTAGTGGGCACTCTAACCCCCTTGTCAACCAGACTTTCAAGAGCGGCTCCCATGAAGGACGTTATCTCTACCAGCAAGGTAGATCATCCCTCTTCTCTTTTGTTTACACATGTATTTTAGTTTCTTTATAGATGACACTCCTCCCAACCTTTTGCTTACACAAGCCATGGCTAACCGAATCCTCGGGTGCCTTCCAACATTCACATACCATGGAGGAGTGTCTATTGCAAAATTAAGTTGCTTACTGATAAATCAGGGCAAAACATGTGAAGAGAATTATTAATGAAAGTTGTAATTAATTGGGGCTGGGCACCCCGTTGCCAGCTCTTTTTGCAAATTATTGGATAAGCGGATGTATATGCCACTAGTCCATTGGTGAAAGTCAGAAGTAAATGACAAGATTGAAAGATAAAACACCACATACTTCCTCATGAGCTATAAAACATTGACACAAATAAGGAGTAATAAAGTTTTGAATAGTTTAAAGGTAGCACATGAAATATTTACTTGGAATGGCAGGAAATACCACATAGTAGGTAGGTATGGTGGACACAAATGGCATGGGTTTTGGCTCAAGTTTTGGATGCACGAGAAGCATTCCCTCTCAGTACAGAGTTTAGGCTAGCAAGGTTGTTTGAAGCAAACACAAGTATAAACCGGTACAGCAAGAATCACATAAAAACATATTGCAAGTATTATAAGACTCTACACTGTCTTCCTTGTTGCTCAAACATTTTACCAGAAAATATCTAGACCTTAGAGAGAACAAATATGCATCCCAAGTCTCAACAAGCTCTACGGTAGTTCTCCACTACTAGGCTTTAACTACATGATGCAAGAGCTTAAACATGATCTACTTGAGAGCTCAAAACAATTGCAAAGTCAAATCAAAACAAGACAATGATCTACAAGAATGCATATGTCTTTTCCAATACCAACTACTACATGTAGCATTTTCTTTCTTCCAAACAAACACCAATCAATTTATTTAAACATAAACTCTCCAAATGATAATATAATGCAGCAAGAGAGTATTTATAAACAAGTGCTAACAGCTCGAAGAGATGCATGAAAAACAGGAGCTAAAAGCACTGCAGTAGCTAGTTAAGAATACTCAACAAATATAAGTGAAGAACATGAGTATTCACATGAAAAAGCGGAGCGTGTCTCTCTCCCACACAAGGATTGCTAGGATCCGAATTTATTCAAACAAAAACAAAAAAAAACACACAGACGCTCCAAGTAAAGCGCATAAGATGTGAAAGAATTAAAATATAGTTTCACTAGAGATGACCTGATAAGTTTGTTGATGAAGAAGGGGATGCCTTGGGCCCAAGCTTAGACGCTTGAGTCTCTCTGAATATGGTTGGGATGAACCACGGGGGCATCCCCAAGCTTAGGCTTTTCACTCTTCTTGATCACATAATATCACCCTTCTCGCTTGATCCTTGAAAACTTCCTTCACACCAAACTCAAGACAGTTCTCATTAGAGGGTTAGTGCATAATCAAAAATTCTCATATTCTGTAATGATACAATCAATCCCAAAGCTTCTGGACATTAGCTACAGCCACCAATGCTTTGTGGAGCAAAGAAATCCACACAAACACAGTAAAAGAGCGAATGCAAAACAAAAGGCAGAATCTGTCAAAAACAGAACAGTCTGGAATGACGAATTTTTTCGAGGCACTTAAGTTGCTCAGATGGATCTGGCCTAAAATAATGAAAGTTGCGTACATATCTCAGGAATATGCGTGATTTTTCAGAATTTTTTGAATTTTCTACAGGGAGATAAGCTCAAATCCGTGACAGCTAAAAATCTGTCACTGCGCAGAAATCCAAATCTTGCATCAACTTTCAATATAGAACTTTACTTGGCACAACATTGCGATAAAATAAAGATACAAAGGAGTTGCTACAGAAGTAACAAAACTCCTTGACTCAAAGAAAACAAAAATAACAGCAAATAAAAACGATGGGTTGTCTCCCATAAGCGCTTTTCTTTAACGCCTTTCAGCTAGGCGCAGAAAGTGAAAATCAAGTGTTGTCAAGAGAAGAAGCATCAACATCATAACTTGCTCTAACAATAGAGTCAAAAGGTAACTTCATTCTCTTCCTAGGGAAGTGTTCCATACCTTTCTTGAGAGGAAATTGGTACCTTATATTACCTTCTTTCATATCAATGATGGCACCAACAGTTCGAAGAAAAGGTCTTCCCAAAACAATAGGACAAGATGCATTGCATTCAATATCCATAACAATAAAATCAACGGGGACAAGGTTATTGTTTACTGTAATAAAAACATCATTAACATTCATAGCATTATCAGCGAGAAAAACATCCAAATAACAATGTTCCAAAGGTGGCAAATCAAGAATATCATAAAGCTTCTTGGGCAAAACCGAAACACTTGCACCAAGATCACACAAGGCATTGCAATCAAAATCATTCACCTTTACCTTAATGATGGGTTCCCAACCATCTTCTAATTTCCTAGGAATAGAAGCTTTAAGTTTCAACTTCTCCTCCCTAGCTTGCAAAAGAGCATTTGTAATATGCTTTGTAAAAGCCAAATTAATAGTGCTAGCATTGGGACTTCTAGCTAATTTTTGCAAGAACATAATAACTTCAGAGATGTTACAATCATCAAAATCAAAATCATTATTGTCAATGGTGGTGGAACCATTGTCTCCAATAGTTTGAAAAATTTCAGCACTTTTATCAGAAAAAGTTTCAGCAGTTTTAGGCAATTTCAAACGCTTTGCAGAAGTAGTAGAGACATTACCAACACCAATAACATTACCATCAATAGTAGGAGGCTTACTAGCATGAAACATTAGCATTACTAGTGGTGGTGATAGTACAAACTCTAACTATACTATTCTCTTTTTCAAGTTCTTCCTCTTTTTCCCACCTAGCATGCAATTCAGCCAACATCCTAATATTATTATCAATTCGAACTTGGATGGCATTTGCTGTAGCAAATGACTTATATCTTTAACTTCATTAGGCATAACTTTCAGTTTTAGAATTTCAACATCATGAGCAAGACTATCAACTTTAGAAGCAAGAACATCAATTTTTTCAAACTTTTCCTCAACAGTTTTATTGAAAGCTTTTTGTGTGCTAATAAATTCTTTAAGCATAGCTTCAAGATCAGAGGACACACTTCTATTGTTGCTGTAGGAATTACCATAAGAATTGCCATAACCATTTGAAGGATAAGGCTTATAATTGTTGCTACCAAAATTATTCCTATAAGCATTGTTGTTGAAGTTGTTGTTTTTAATGAAGTTTACATCAACATGCTCTTCTTGAGCAACCAATGAAGCTAAAGGAACATTATTAGGATCAACATGAGATCTACCATTCACAAGCATAGACATAATAGCATCAATCTTATCACTCAAAGAGGAGGTTTCTTCAACAGAATTTACCTTCTTACCTTGAGGAGCTCTTTCGGTGTGCCATTCGGAATAGTTGATCATCATATCATCAAGTAGCTTTGTTGCTGCACCTAAAGTGATGGACATAAAGGTTCCTCCAGAGGCTGAATCCAATAAGTTCCTTGAGGAAAAATTTAATCCTGCATAAAAGGTTTGGATGATCATCCAAGTAGTCAGTCCATGAGTGGGACAATTCTTCACCAAAGATTTCATTCTTTCCCAAGCTTGAGCAACATGTTCATTATCAAGTTGTTTAAAATTCATAATGCTACTTCTCAAGGATATAATCTTAGCAGGAGGATAATATTTCCCTATGAAAGCATCTTTGCATTTTGTCCAAGAATCAATACTATTTCTAGGCAAAGAAAGCAACCATTCTTTAGCTCTTCCTCTCAAGGAGAAAGGAAAAAGTTTCAGTTTTATAATATCCCCATCCATATCCTTATACTTTTGCATTTCACAAAGTTCAACAAAGTTATTAAGATGGGCAGCAGCATCATCAGTACTAACACCAGAAAATTGCTCTTTCATAACAAGATTTAATAGAGCAGGTTTAATTTCATAAAATTCTGCTTTAGAAGCAGGTGGAGCAATAGGAGTGCATATGAAATCATTGTTGTTTGTGCTAGTGAAGTCACACAACTTAGTGTTCTCAGGAGTACTCATTTTGAAAACAAAACAAAACAAAATAAACAAGTAACTAATTTTTTTGTGTTTTTGATAAAGAGAGCAAACAAGACTAAAAAAATAAACTAAGCAAGACAAATAACAAAGTAAAATGTTTGGAAGTGAGAGACTCCCTTGCTGTAGCAGCGATGACTTCCCAGAAAACTTGCGTCGTAGGGGAAGTTGCTTCTGAGCAAAAACACCTCGACCTCCCCGGCAACGGCGCCAGAAAACTTGCTTGATGCGTGCGAAGTGCACGTTCGTCAGGATACCTCAAGTGTAAGGTTTGATGAGTACAGCAGCAAGTCTTCCCTCAGTTATGAAACCAAGGTTATCGAACCAGTAGGAGATCGACGATGTTCTGAAGGTGTCAACGGCGCCAGAAACTTAGTGGTGATGAGTTGTTGGGGATGATGAGGCGCGTGATCTCCCTGACAATGGTGCCAGAAAGCTTCGGTGTGTAGTTGACGTGGAACCTGCACACAACACAATCAAACTACTTTGCCCCGACGAGACAGTGAGGGTGTCAACCTCACCGGCTTGCTGAAAACAAAGGGTTAAACGTATAGTGTGGAAAATGATGTTTGCTTGCAGAAAACAGTAGAGAACAATGATTGCAGTTGGTTGTATTACAGATGTAAAAGAATGGACCGGGGTCCACAGTTCACTAGTGGTGTCTCTCCAATAAGATAACTAACATGTTGGGTAAACAAATTACAGCTGGGCAATCGACAATTGATAAGTGCATAAAACATGCATGTGCAAGTTGTGGTGTCTACTATGAGATTCATTTGGGCATTACGACAAAGTACATAGACCGCTATCCAGCATGCATCTATGCCTAAATAGTCCACCTTCTGGTTAGCATCCGCACCCCTTTCAGTATTAAGTTGCAAACAACAGACAATTGCATTAAGTAATGTGCATAATGTAAACAATACATTCATCCTTGGATAAAGCATTGCTGTTTTACCCCTAGTGGCAACAACACATCTACAACCTTAGAACTTGCTGTCACTATCCCAGGTTAAATAGAGGTTGAACCCAACTATCATGCATAAATACTCCCTCTTGGAGTCACAAGTATTCACTTGGCCAAGGCTTCATCTAGTAACGGAGAGCATGCAAGATCACAAATGAGATAGACATGATAATACAATATTCAACTTGACATAGGTATCAATATTCATCGGATCCCAGCAAACACAACATCTAGCATTACAATAAGATGATCTTGATCATGATAGTCAGCTCACAAGATCTAAACATGATGGCACAAGTGGAGAAGACAACCATCTAGCTACTGCTATGGACCCATAGTCCAGGGATGAACTACTCACACATCACTCCGGAGGCGGGCATGGTGTGTAGAGCCCTCCGGTGATGATTCCCCTCTCCGGCAGGGTGCCGGGAAGAGCTTCAGAACCCTCCCGAGTTAGGGTTGACGACGGCGGCGGCGGCGGAAATATTATGGATGATATGCTCGGTGTTTTAGGGTTTTCGCCTCGGGGGAATAAATAGGCGAAGGGGCGACGTCGGGGGAGCCCCGAGGGGTCCAACCCATAGGCTGGCGTGGCAGGGGGGCCCACCGCGCCGCCATGTGGTTTGGCTGGCTCCCGGCTCCTCTTCGTCTCTCCTTCGGACTTCGTGTACGTGTTGGAAAAATAGGGACGTGGCCTTTTGTTTCGTGCGATTCCGAGAATATTCGCATAAGTATTTTTCTGGAACAAAAACAGCAGAAAACAGGGAACTGACACTGTGGCATCTTGTTAATAGGTTAGTCCCAGAAAATGCATAAAAGTGATATGAAGTGTATATAAAACATGTAGCAATTGGTATAATACAAGCATGGAACATCAGAAATTATAGATACGTTGGAGACGTATCAGTGGCATATACATCCGCTTATCCAATAACTTGCAAAAAGAGCTGGCAAATGGGGTGCCTAGTCCCAATTAGTTACAACTTTCATTAATAATTCTCTTCACATGTTTTGCCCTGATTTATCAGTAAGGAACTTAATTTGCAAATAGACACTCCTCCATGGTATGTGAATGTTGGAAGGCACCCGAGGATTCGGTTAAGCCATGGCTTGTGTAAGCAAAGGTTGGGAGGAGTGTCATCCATAATGAAACTAAGATACATGTGCAAACAAAAGAGAAGAGGGATGATCTACCTTGCTGGTAGAGATAACGTCCTTCATGGGAGCCGCTCTTGAAAGTCTGGTTGACAAGGGGGTTAGAGAACCCGCTGCCATTCGTTGACAACAACAAACACCTCTCAAAAACTTATTTTATGCTCTCTATATGCTTTCGAAAACTTAAAAAGCTCTAGCACATGATTTAATCCCTGCTTCCCTCTACGAAGGGCTTTTCTTTTACTTTATGTTGAGTCAGTTTACCTACTCCTTTCTATCTCAGAAGCAAACACTAGTGTCAACTTTGTGTGCATTGATTCTTACATGTTTACTTATTGCACTTGTTATATTGCTTTATGTTGACAACTATCCATGAGATATACTTGTTACAAGTTGAAAAAAAATGCTGAAACGTAATCATCCTTTGTGTTGCTTCAATGCCTTTTACTTTGAATCTATTGCTTTATGAGTTACCTCTTATGCAAAACTTTTTGATGCTTGTCTTGAAAGCACTATTCATGAAGAGTTTTTGCTTATATGATTCATTGTTTACTCTTTATCTACCTGTTAGCAAACTATAGACCATTGTTTTGAGTCACTTCATTCATGACATGAGCCTAGCAATATTATGATCAAGATTGTATGAAAGCATGTCTCCTCAGAAATTATTTGTTGTTATCGTTTTACCTACTCGAGGGCGAGTAGAACTAAGCTTGGGGATGCTTGATACGTCTCCAACGTATCCATAATTTCTGATGCTCCATGCTTATATTATACCAATTGCTACATGTTTTATATACACTTCATATCACTTTTATGCATTTTCTGGGACTAACCTATTAACAAGATGCCACAGTGCCAGTTCCCTGTTTTCTGCTGTTTTTGGTTCCAGAAAAGTACTTCTGCAAATATTCTCGGAATTGAACGAAACAAAAGGCCACGTCCCTATTTTTCCAACACGTACACGAAGTCCGAAGGAGAGACGAAGAGGAGCCAGGAGCCAGCCAAACCACATGGCGGCGCGGTGGGCCCCCTTGCCGCGCCAGCCTATGGGTTGGGCCCCTCGGGGCTCCACCGACGTCGCCCCTTCCCTATTTATTCCCCCCGACGCGAAAACCCTAAGTCACCAAGCCATATTCCACGAAGAGTTCCGCAGCGCTGCCGCCATCGACGATAAGTTTCGGGGGACAGAATCTCTGTTCCGGCACGCCGTCGGGACGGGGAATTGCCCCCGGAGTCATCTCCATCGACTCCACCGCCATCTTCATCGCCGCTGCTGACTCCCATGATGAGGAGGGAGTAGTTCTCCCCGAGGCTGAGGGCTCTACCGGTAGCTATGTGGTTCATCTCTCTCTCCCATGGTGTGATCTTTATGTGATCATGTGTATTGATAGTATCGCTGAATACATTAATAATGTTTGTGCTACTCAAGTGATTTTGTCTATTTTCTGGAGTCATTGTGACAACACGGTATCAAGGTGACAGTGTGGGTACTTGTGTGACTATGAATAATTTAGACATTTATCATGGCTTATTCTTGGGAATTGTGGTGTTTGTTTACTCAGACTTTGAGGAGTGCTTTTACAGCCCTACGCATAGTACTCTTGCTTCATCAAGAAGGAGAATAATCCCGAGTAGTATTTACTTGTGTTCAGTTGTGCTAATCTAGTTGAATATGTAGATGTTACTCTTTATCTATTATGCACTCTAGAGGTTACTTTAATACGAACTCCGGTACTCTCCACGGTGTAAAGGTGACAGTGTGTGCACGTGTGTGACTCCTTTATGACGTTGTGGCGCTGGTTTACTCCGGCTTGAGGTGTGCTTTTGCAGCCCTACGCAATGAATGGTGTTTGTTATCCAACAAGAGAGTGTTTAAGAGTAGCTTTTATTTATTCGATTATGAGATCATTGTTGAGAGTGTCCATTAGTGAAAGTATGATCCCTAGGCCTTGTTTGTAAGCATTGAAACACCGTTTACAACAAGTTCTGCTACATGTTTGCTTGCTGCCAACTTTATTTCAGATTGCAGTTTCTACTTATAATCATCCATATTACTTGTATTTCACTATCTCTTCGCCGAAATAGTGCACCTATACATCTGACAAGTGTATTGGGTGTGTTGGGGACACAAGAGACTTCTTGTATCTTAATTGCAGGGTTGCCTGAGAGGGATATCTTTGACCTCTACCTCCCTGAGTTCGATAAACCTTGGGTGATTCACTTAAGGGAAACTTGCTGCTGTTCTACAAACCTCTGCTCTTGGAGGCCCAACACTGTCTACGAGAATAGAAGCACACGTAGACATCACTCGTGCTAAGCGGGGTCTCTTTCAACCCATTGCTCGCCTCAACTTGACAGCCTCCACTCCACCCCTTCTCCAATTCCGAAAACATACCGGGGCGCCCTACATGACCCACATTGGCGCCGCGCCATGCACGAAGAATTTGAAGCCCTTGTCACTAACAGGACGTGGTCGCTCGTGCCTCGTCCATCTCGTGCTAATATTGTTTTAGGAAAATGGATCTTCAAGCACAAGTTTCATTCCGATGGAAGCCTTGCTCGCTACAAGGCTAGATGGGTGGTTCGTGGCTTCTCTCAGCAGCCGGGGATCGACTTCGACGAGACATTCAGCCCCGTCGTCAAGCCCGCCACGATCCGCGTCGTCCTCAGCATCGCCATCTCGCGGTCGTGGCTGATCCACCAGCTCGACGTCAAGATGCCTTCCTCAACGGCACTCTCGACGAGGAGGTCTACTGTCAGCAGCCCCCCGGCTTCGTCGACGCTCGCTTCCCCGACCACGTCTGCCGTCTTCACAAGTCCTTGTACGGCCTCAAGCAGGCCCCTCGGGCGTGGTACCAGCGGTTCGCCAACTTCGTCCATCGCCTCGGCTTTGTTGCTTCGAAGTCTGACGTCTCCCTCTTCATCTACAAGCACGGGGAGGAGCTCGCTTACATTCTCCTATACGTGGACGACATCGTCATCACCGCCTCGACGGACAGCCTTCTCCGGTCCTTGACGCAGCAGCTCCACTCCGATTTCGCCATGACAGATCTCGGCACTCTGTCCTTCTTTCTCGGCATCTCGGTCACTCGGTCGAAGACAGGCATGGTACTCTCTCAACGACAGTATGCTCTAGAGCTTCTCCAGCGCGCCGGTATGACGGATTGCAACCCGTGCGCTACCCCCATTGATGTGCGGTGCAAGCTCTCTGCGGATGACGGCGCACTGGTTCCTAATCCTACTGCGTATCGCAGCTATGCAGGTGCCCTTCAGTATCTGACGCTAACGCGACCCGACATCGCGCACGTGGTCCAGCAAGCTTGCCTCTACATGCATGCACCACGCGAGCCTCATCTGAACCTTGTCAAGCGTATTCTGCGCTACATCAAGGGCACATTGGATTTCAGCATGCAGCTCTCCCGTTCACCAACCACTACTCTCACGGTATACTCTGACGCAGATTGGGCTGGGTGTCCCGACACTCGCCGTTCTACCTCCGGATACTGCGTCTACCTCGGTGACAACCTGGTTTCATGGTCTTCCAAGCGCCAAACCACGGTTTCTCGATCGAGTGCCGAGGCCGAGTACCGCGCGGTCGCTCACGCCGTGGCGGAATGCTGTTGGATACGACAGCTCCTTGGCGAACTGCACCACCCGTTGACAGCTGCTACGGTGGTTTTCTGTGACAACGTCAGTGCGATATACATGGCCTCCAATCCGGTTCAGCACCGCCGCACTAAGCACATCGAAATCGACATTCACTTTGTCCGAGAGAAGGTGTCGCTTGGTCAGGTCCGGGTTCTTCATGTGCCATCCTCTCATCAATACGCTGACATCATGACAAAAGGTTTATCTTCCCAGATGTTCTCTGACTTCCGGTCCAATTTGTGCTTGTTTCCTTCTGACGCACAACTTGAGGGGGGATGTTAACGTATACCTTTTGTACCGTATATTTGTATAGAAGTGTACCTAGGTTACGTACCAAATCTGTTTAGATTTAGTTTGGTACCGATCCTGTTGTGATCTTCCTTGGCGTCCAAGGCTGTAACCCTAGCTTGTACTCTATATAAAGGCAATATGAGAACGCCCACCATCGTGTGGCATATTCCAAACCTTCTCGTTCTCTTTTCCTTTTTGCTTTTCTTTTCATTTAATTTTTGTATTTTTCTTTAATTCTATTTCTTTATTTTACACATTTTCTTTTCTGTTTTTATGCCTTCCTTTTTATTTATTTATTTCTTATCAATTCTTTAAAAAAAATTATTCCTTATCATTTGTTTTTATTTTCTTTTTTTATTTGACCATCTCTAGATTTGTGCTAAATTACATACTAGTCCGTGGAGAACTTGGTCTCTATCTTCTCTTGGACCCTTATATCTTTTAGAAAAAGTATGAATTCATGTTTTGACATTTATGCATATATCTCATAGTTGTAAAATTGGTGGTCAAAGTTTTTACTAAACAACGTGTGGCCTTTGAACTGGAATGGAGGGAGTATTCCACAACTACTCCTAAGCCATCTCCCAATGCATCATTGGTAGGATGTTATCATAAGAGTTTTATAAATTAAATAAAAAATTAAACCAATGCATTTTTTAAGTGTTGTCTCTAATATATAGTGTACTATTAAATTAATAGATTTATGCTAACACATGTTAACTTGTTTTTCTTGAACACATGCAAAAGTTGTACGCCACCGAAGCTACGACCTTACTTTTTTCATTAGCTATGCAAACACATCAGTATTTTACCTATAATACCACACTATTATACACGCATTTGTGAGAGGCCTAAGTCTATATAATATACTCCCTCCATCTTGGTTTATTAGCCACTTTTCAAAAAACAGATAATATCAAGAGTTGGACGCAATTAACATTACCCATCCATTAAAAAGGTCCCTACCACTTTTTCTACCAATATGCATGTGGTTTAGCCAATGATCCATTTAATTAGGACATGCATGCGCCTCCTATTGGACCTTGTTGGTCTTTCCTAATTAATTGCATGATTTAGGAATGATTAATCAGCCAATTCTCACATGACAAGGTCATAAATAACTTATAAAATACCTAGGAAATCGAGATGGAGTGAATACAATCTTGAACAATTAATGACCTAGATATTGAGGATGAATTTATTGTCGAAGGTACGCAAATCTATAAAAATAAATAAGGTATTTCAGTAATTAAGATAGGTTGAACCTTCCAATATAAATAGGTGATAATGCTAGTCCATATCTAGGTATTTTCCATGGCTTGTAGGATTAACGCCGTTGTGGCATCCATTTGCACATTGATGCTTTTTGCGTCTACGGGTAAGAAGTTTATTGTATAAGTTCGTGCATGCCTGATCATTTTGCATTTTTGCATCACGTGATAAAGCTTTTTTATTTATAAAGTTGGAGGGTGCCATGACAGACCCATAAAGATGTCATGTGAGGATTCGGTGAAATGTTTCGAGTGGTGTCTTCTGTTCGGCGCCAACAAAGGGTATTGCAATGATGGCTCATGTGTTTGTGTGCAATGCAACGTAAAGCAATCACATGGCCACAATTCTACGGAGTTGTCACCATTGGATTCTATTCTGACTTGAGTAGTTGCATTGTAAGGGCCGTGTTGATGACTGTCCATTATCTCATGAATAAAGCAATTTATTGATTATGATTTCCCATATTAAGTTGTCTAAGATATATATATGCCAATGTATATTGTTACCACGTTTTTATAAGTAAATTTCTTGTTAGGTCGTCGACGCGTGCATCGGGCACGAGCTAACAAGTTTCTATATATATGTATAGGTTGAAATTCTATCAACACTTTTTGCATGGAATTTTTGTTCAACCGTTTAAAAAAAATGCTACGTTGAAACCCGAAATGACTCCATCCATGACGATCCTCATCACCGCTACATTAGAGAATGGGGTGATCCAACCAATCAGAACCACATATCGATTGATCAAACATTTAGTGGTAATTCTGAGATTAACTAACGGACTGAGCACAGAATGGAGCGGAAAACAATCGCAGGTCATCTCCTCAACCTCCTTCCAAACAAAGCGCATCTAATTTTTTTGCCACGCGGCAGCGTCCATTTCCGGTGGCCTAACAACCCCACAATTGCCTCCGGCCAGAGACACGACACACGAGGCCGCTCGAGTCGTCGTCGAGTCCGCGCGACACCAAGGACGGAACTTCCGCTCGCCATCGACCCCGCAGTCCCTGCTGGTCGAATCTACGTCTATCTACATCTACATCTACACTACTTATAAAAGAGCGAACTCGAATTTCGCTAGAGCCACACCACTTATTGTACACGGGTTACCAGAGGCCTCCGATCCATCAATCAACGACCAAGATTTAATTTTCCTGCCTGGCAGCGGAAAACTCTGGCAAATTTAGTCGCTCCGCGTCCCCACGATCCCACCAGGCCACAATCTAATTCCTGAAATCACGGCGAGAGTTTCCATCCGTGGGCGTTGCTGGCCACGATCCCACCAGGTTGTGGCCTGCTGCCGGTGACCTCCGCCTGACCTAGGACTAGATCGCCGCCGCCAGTCTACGGTCATCGGAACGAGGCCACAACTCTTCTCTTCGGCTACCCCTGACGCTAACACCACCTTGCATCCACCGGGCCGACGACGGCCAGGCCGAATTCTAGCGTGGAGCCCATGAACAAGGAGCTCGACGAGGACGACTGGGCATCGAATCGGGGAGGAGCTGGTTGCGGGTCGTCAAGCCTGTCTCTGAGCGCGCGCAAGGGCTCACCCCTCCGCCGGCGCCATGCGGCTCCCCAGCTGGGGCCGCAACCTACAACATCCTCGCGTAGGTTGTTGCAGAACACAGCGTTACCACGAGCAATCAGCATCTCGAGACGCCCGAGCAGGTCCGCCTTGACTAATTCTTTAACAATCAACGTAGCTAGCACAATCATCCACGCATACCCATCCACGATGGGAATCGATCTGTATGTAGCCAAAGGGTTATATTGGTGGTTCAGTAACAGTGATGTTTAGTAGCTAACTGTAATGGTGTGTATGGCGTCACTGCGGGATGTGGAATGTAGCAATGAATCGATTATGGAACTGATTTCTTTGCTTGCGGACAAGCTTATCTATCGAGCTACTCTTCAGGACTTAATATGATACAATATAAGCCAGTGTGGTCATATATTATTTTTGTTAAATCAAGGAATACAGTAGCTCATAATTTGCAACTCTTGGTACTAAAACTTTGTGTTCTGGTGTGTTGTATGAGCACATTTTTAATCATAAGTATGAGGGCCTCTTGATATCTCTTGTAAAGGATTGTTCTCTTGGTATTAAAGATTGCTTTCGATTAAAATACTCAAGTTACTCACATGACACCTCCCGCTGGAAAAAATAGTTGATGATCCCATCTATTAGCGGCTTAAGAGTTTACCAAATGCTGAGGCCTGACCGCCAAAACATGATGAGATTATGGAGGTGTAATGAATAACCATGAGTTTGTGGCTGCAATGCGGGTTCATGCCAAGGGTGCCCACTAAACGAACTAAGAGTAAGTGATACATTAAAACACTGTAGTCTATACAACATATATTCTCTATTGTGTATGTAAAGAAAGAGTAAGCGAGTCTTAAGATGTATCTTGACGTGCGTGCACGTGCAAAGCTACTAGTATTAGTATACACACACGAGTCTCTTACCTATGCTATTTACCTTGTGATAGCCATCGAGCTTGAAGTAATATATCTTGCTATCACATATTTGCTTATCTTTTTTAGCATAAGTTGTTGGTGCACATAGGTAAACCTAACTTATTTAGGTTTCGTGCTTGATAAATTGAACGCTAGTTTTATTTCGCATTTATTCAAGCCTAAACCTTAAAGAATTTTAATCGCCTATTCACAGTCGTGGATTATGGAGGCATGAAGCCATAAGCCATGAATGAATTAGCGATACGAGGTGAGAAAAGGTGACGGGGCTTTCGCTAAACAGGAGTGGCTGCGGGAGCATACACTTTGCATCACAATTATTCATTTGAGAACATAGGATGTTTGAATTTGCACCAAAATGGCGTTAACGATACGTTGACTCGTTTATTTATGAGATACCTGACAACCATCGATTCTCCCCTTACAGTGGAACTACTCAAGTCTGAGTAGAATCCCTTGATGGCACATCTACAGCATGGTGGCCATGTGATTGCATTATGCAAAAGACAAATATACTACATAAACATGACATAGATCATAGGATAAATATTATAGCATCAAACACCATGTTTACATAGGACGGTACAGAGGTTTATGGGAGGATGAACCATTGAATATAAGGAGGAGATGGTGATGGAGATGGCGGTGAAGACGGCGGAGAGGGGCAGCGCGGGGAACTCCTTTCCCCGCCGCCGGCAAGGTTGGGGAGCGCCGCCCCTTAGACTCCCTCCTTCATGGGTTCTTGGGAGCCCTCCCCCATGGAGATGGGATCCATGGGGGAGGCAAAAACGTGGCTTTTGGTGGCTGGAATTCGTGGGTGGAGGAGTCCCCCCACGAGTTAGGTTTCCTCCCTTTATATATCTTCTCGGATTTCCGTCACCCCCTTTTAGGGTCTCACCATATTGGGTCTACAGGCCGCATACGAACTCCGATTGGGCTGTTCTCGGGCTTAAAATCACCGTATGGAAATTTGTGACAACTTTGCAACGATATTGGTACCCTTTTGACGTCATCTTCGAGGGTCAAACTGGAAAACTCCGAAAACAGTTCTGGGACAGATTTCAGCAAAGTTCCAATTCGACTCCAACAAGGTTTCCTCTTGTATTCTTGATAGTTCCTACACATCAAAGTGTAAAACAAGAACATTGTGCACTTTGGCAACTATTAATAGGTTAGTCCAAATAAATTATAAACTTAATATTAAAACAAGTGCCAAAGGCATAATATTAACATGAAACAATCAAAAATTATAGATACGTTTTGGACGTATCAACATCCCCAAGCTTAATTCCTGCTCGTCCTCGAGTAGGTAAATGATAACAAAAATAATTTTTGATTGTGAATGCTATGATCAGGTCTTTAACAATTGCATGATGTATGGATAATAAACTTAGCAATAAGGTTATCTAATGAAAAGTATCAACCAACTAAGAGTTCATAATATGAAATTTATAAAACATCGACAAGATTGTAATGATCATGATAAAACATGGTAGAGAGGTATCTCGCTTGCCCGTTTTTGTACAGCAAAACATAAATGCCCAGGCACTTCTGAAGTTCAAGAGAAGAGTAGAAGTAAAGATATCAAAGATAAAACCATCAAAGTTATACCACAATTAACCGCATTCTGGGGCTAGCACATTACACTAAGAATGACAACTATGCTCTCGAGAATGTGCTCAAAGAAAGGATGGTGACTCAACATGAAAATAAAAGATTGGCCCTTCGCAGAGGGAAGCAGGGATTAACATGTGCTAGAGCCTTTTATTTTTAAAACAGAAGCAAAATTGTTTTAGGAGGTGGTTGTTCCTGACAACGAATTGTAGTAAAGAAAACACTAACCCCTTGTCAACCAGACTTTCAAGAGCGGCTTCCATGAAGGACGTTATTTCTACCCAAAGGTAGATCATCCCTCTTCTCTTTTGTTTACACGTGTATTTTATAAATTGGTATGACACTCCTCCCAACCTTGCATACACAAGCCATGGCTATCCGAATCCTCGGGTGCCTTCCAACAATCACATACCATGGAGGAGTGCCTATTTAATAAAGTGTAACAGTTTGAAAATTGCTTCTGATAAATCATTGGCAAACATGTGAAGAGAATCAATGGTTAAAGTTGTAATTAATTGGGACTGGGCACCCCATTTGCCAGCTCTTTTTTCAAATTATTGGATAAGCGGTGTATATGCCACTAGTCCATTGGTGAAAGTCTGTCTGACAAGAGTGCTAGAGAAACTCTACAAAACCCTCATGAGCTAAAAACAGTGTCACAAAATAAGAAGTAATTTGAGGTTTTAAAGGTAGCACATGAAAATTTACTTGAATGGTTTGAAATGCCATGCATAGGTATTTATGGTGGACACTTTGGGATAACTTGGTTTTCACGGATTTGGAAGCACGAGCAGCATTCCCGCTCAGTACAGGTGGAGGCTAGCAATAGACTGGGAAGCGACAATCAAGAGAGCAATAACCGTCATAATCATGCTTGCGACAAAACAAAATTAACTAAGGCATAAAAGTGATACAAGAACTCTGAGGCAAAATAAATCATCGAGGCTTAATTGACTTTTTGTTTTTCAGTCATATGCATGCGTGAGCATGTGCCAAGTCAATTCAAATGAATTATTCAGAGGAGGATACCACAATACCATACCATCTTATGAACAACACAATGCATGTTAACATCAAAATATCATAATATACACTATTAGCTAGTTGAGACTAACCATAAGAAAATATAACCACTAAACAATATCATTCACACATCATTTTTAAGTTTCATCAAATAATCCATTGACCAAGTAAATGCTGAAAACAGAAGATAAATAAAATATGTGAGGATCCACTTATTAATGTAACCAGTGTTTGATGCTAAGATAAATAGATAATAAGATACAGCCGCTTCAAGTTTAGTAAAGTTCATATGTTGCTCAAAAAACAAAGTTTGAAGGTTTGCAAATCGAGGGGTTGTTGATGAAGAGGGATGTGGGGACATCCCCAAGCTTATGACTTTGGCCATTCTTCAACATTTCACAATTTGGTGTTTCTTCATTCTCTGTGAAAAAACTTCAACACGAAAACTTTCCCATTCTTTTCTGCGGTTAGACATTAGTGTAATAAATAATATTTACCAAGTGCTGCTATTAAACCAAATCAAATTTTGTTTTTAGGTTACAGAAAGGTTGCCTAAATGGCCAACTTATAAATGAAAGGTAAGAACCATTAAAAATCAAATGAAAAACGAAAAGAGGCCGCTCTTGCAACAAAAGTCAGAATCTGTCCAGAAAAACAGCAGCTGGAAAACGCAATTTTAGGTGCTCTTAAACATCTCCGAAATTTTAGCCAATTTTTGTGCATGTATAGGATTCAGTGACAGTAATTGTTTCGTGATTTTTAGAGTTTCCAGTAAAATATGAAAAATCGCGCAATGAGCAGTAGATACCGAAAACAGAAAATCACTTTTTACAATTGTATCAACTAAGCTAAATGGGTAAAACTTGGTACTTCATTTTTGATAAACTAAGAGACCAGATGCTAAACAAGATCTAAATATGCTAACTACAGCAAGGAAAAATCTAAAAGAAAACGAAAAGTAACAACCAAATAAAGAACCCAACAAAGAAGCAAAACAAAAGCAAATACTTTTGTTGTTTTGAATTAATATGTGAAAGTAAAGAAGCAATTGAAACGAAATAAAGAGCCTAATAAAACTAAAGAAAGTAATACCAAGACATATAAAATCAATTACAATACATGTAAGACAATTCATATCATGTGGATGGGTAATATAGAGTATGAACGAGATAACCTCATATTTGTTGATGAATAGGGGATGACTCGGGCATCCCCAAGCTTAGATGATTGTATGTTCTTGGTTCTTGGGATGCACCTACACATCCCCAAGCTTGAGCTCTTGCATCTTCTTGTTCATCTCATATCACCATATCGATTGGATCTTATAAGATACATCCACATAAAACTTCACAAAACTCATTAGTAGGGTTAGTACTCATTAAATAAAATCCACTCATGTTCAAGCATTGACAAATTGCATAATATTTATCTAACATTAGCCACTGTATATACCGAAGTTCCTATTATTTTCTTTGTCCGTCGAAAAACTAAGGAAATCAAGAGACCCGAAGTACAATATTGAATAAACACCATAGAAATCTGTCAAAACTGAATAGTCTGTAAAGATGACACTTAATGAGATAGTTATATAGCTCAAATGACAACAATCAAAATTAATGAAAGACAGATAATAATCTCAGGTTTATGCACAAAAATTTTCAGGTCAAAATAATATTTTGAGATTTATCACGATTTTATTTACAGAGAAGCACAAAATCTGTCTAAACAGAACAGTCAGTAAAGATCGAATTGTTCGACCTATCTACGTACCTCAAATCAGAAAAAACAAAGTTAATGAAAGTTGCGTACATATCTGAGGATCGCGCACGAATTTTTTCAGAATTTTCACTTTTTCTGGAATTTTTAAAGCTCAAAACGGTGGACAGCAAGAATCAAATCCAAATCTAGCATCAACTTTCTACTAGAGATTGTTATAACCAATTTTATTTTTATGTACAGAGGTATATACACAATATTTACATGTTTTTAATGAAAAGTTTCCATGGAAAGATTTGCTTTGGTTTCATAGGCATGAACACAAGTGTTCAAGGTCGACCCCCACTTAACCATTACTCATCTTTCCAATCACTTTTCTTTTTGAAAACTTTTTAGATAACAATTACAACTAACTTTTTTTGTAATTCGCATTCCCTACCCATACTAAGATAGAGAACAACTTAAAACTGAAAATAAAAATTACTTAGAGACAAAGCAAACAAGTGCACACAAGAACATTCACCTACGCTATGGCTCACCGGCAACGGCGCCAGAAAAGGTCTTGATATCCCACAAGTATAGGAGATCGCGTGTAGCCTTTTCGATAAGTAAGAGTGTCGAACCCAACGAGGAGCTAAAGGTAGGATAAGTATTTTCTCAAGTACTATCAACCACTGATACAACTCTACGCGCACTAAACATTTGCATTATCTAGTAAATAAAACTACGGTAGCAATACGGGTATGAGAGATAGCTTTGCAAGATAATAAATACATGAAAGTAAATGTTAGTGCTGCAGCAATAAAGTACACTAAGTAACCATATACTAACAGTACTATGAGTGTTGGAAAGTGGTGCTAATTGTGGTGGCTTTGTCCAAGATTAATTAGTGAAGACATTTAGTTCATTGTCTTTGATGCAGTTTTCAGTGTGGGAGAGGCTAAATATACATGCACTCCACTACTTGGGATTTAGAAGTACTATATGATTGGATTGTTACCAAACATCCGTAAATACTAACAATGCATTAAGGTTTCCCTAACCATAGCCTTATGTTTATGGTCCTCTTACTCCCATACATGTAACTAACCGGTTTGAGCCCTCAGGTTTCTGTCACTCCGGCAGGACTACCCCCTTCCTTTGCACATACTACTAACCCTATGGTGTTGATCCATGCGCGCACAAGTATAATGGACACCAAAGGACAGTATCATATCAACATACAACTCTAATGAACCATAGACATTCAACAAAGCAATCAAAAGACAAATATACTACATAAACATGACATAGATCATAAGATAAATATTATAGCATCAAACACCATGTTTACATAGGACGGTACAGAGGTTTATGGGAGGATGAACCACTGAATACAAGGAGGAGATGGTGATGGAGATGGCGGAGAGGGGCAGCGCGGCGGCGCAGGGCGGCGGCGCGGGGAACTCCTTTCCCCGCCGCCGGCAAGGTTGGGGAGCGCCGCCCCTTAGCCTCCCTCCTTCATGGGTTCTTGGGAGCCCTCCCCCATGGAGATGGGATCCATGGGGGAGGCAAAAACGTGGCTTTTGGTGGCTGGAATTCGTGGGTGGAGGAGTCCCCCACGAGTTAGGTTTACTCCCTTTATATATCTTCTCGGATTTCCGTCACCCCTTTTAGGGTCTCACCATATTGAGTCTACAGGCCGCATACGAACTCCGATTGGGCTGTTCTCAGGCTTAAAATCACCGTATGGAAATTTATGACAACTTTTCAACGATATTGGTACCCTTTTGACGTTATCTTCGAGGGTCAAACTGGCAAACTCCGGAAACAGTTCTGGGACAGATTTCAGCAAAGTTCCAATTCGACTCCAACAAGGTTTCCTCTTGTATTCTTGATAGTTCCTACACATCAAAGTGTAAAACAAGAACATTGTGCACTTTGGCAACTATTAATAGGTTAGTCCAAATAAATCATAAACTTAAAATAAAAACAAGTGCCAAAGGCATAATATTAACATGAAACAATCAAAAATTATAGATACGTTTTGGACGTATCACTCCTCCAGTACAACTTGCACATGCATATTATGCACTTATCAATATTGTCAATTGCCCAGCTGTAATTTGTTTACCCAACATGTTAGTTATCTTTATGGAGAGACACCACTAGTGAACTGTGGACCCCGATCCATTCTTTTACATCTAAAATACAACCTACTGCAATCATTGTTCTCTTTCATTTTCTGCAAGCAAACATCATTTTCCACACTATACATTTAATCTTTTGTTTTCAGCACGCCGGTGAGATTGACACCCTCACTGACTCGTCGAGGCAAAGTAGTTTGATTGTCTTGTGTGCAGGTTCCAAGTCAACAGCCAGGACCTCCCCTTCGACGCAAGTTTTTTGGCACCATTGATACCTTCAGAGCATCGCGATTTTCTACTGGTTCGATAAACCTTGGTTTCATACTGAGGGAAGACTTGCCACTACACTCATTAAACCTTACACTTGAGGTCTCCTGACGAACGTGTGCTTCACACGCATCACCTACCTAATTATGCAGGCCTAACTTTTTATCCGCACCGACATATTGCATACAACTATTATATTGAACCATTGCATGTGTGTCCTAAATACATTAGTGGCATCTCTCGATGGCTACACACATTTTTGTTTTCAGTGGCCTTTGTGAACATAAATTGTAGCCTTTTTATCATTTAAGTTGATGGGTATCATTCCTATCGTTCTTTAGTACTCCCTCTGATCCTGTCCAAAAAAAAAATTGTCTGGAGGTTAGCATTAGAAACGTTCATAGTCTGGTTATTTTTGTATAACACTTAAATTGGATCGGAGGTAGTAATGAATAGCAAATCTCTGGTGTCAAAAATCATGGGCCCTACCATGGAGCCACCCAATCACACATGAGATACTATTGCGCATTGGGCTAATTATAAGCATAGATAGTATACAATCTTCGACAATTAATGGCCTATATATTGCCCGTACAACATCTACGAAGATACATATCTTGTGTAATAAATTTAGGTGTAACAATGGTAGGTGGAACTTTCCAATATAAATAGGGTAACAAGACTGGTCCCTATCCAAGTATTTTCCATGGCTTGCAAGATCACCTCCGTTGTGGCATCCATCTTCATACTGATGCTCTTTGCATGTACCGGTAAGAAAGATCATGTATTAGGATTTTGCATATTTATATCTCATAACAAACGTTTCTTTCTTTCATATAGATGAGGTGCATGGAGAGTGCCCTGAGCGACACATCAAGTTGTCTTGTCAGGACTCGGTGAAATGTTTTGAGTGGTGTCGTCTCTTCGGCTACAAAAAAGGATACTGCGATGCAGGTACTTGCATGTGTGTGGAGTTTTGCACAATGCAATCACATGGCCACCATGCTGTAGATGTGCCATCAAGGGATTCTACTCAGACTTGAGTAGTTCCACTGTAAGGGGAGAATCGATGGTTGTCAGGTATCTCATAAATAAACGAGTCAACGTATCGATAACGCCATTTTGGTGCAAATTCAAACATCCTATGTTCTCAAATGAATAATTGTGATGCAAAGTGTATGCTCCCGCAGCCACTCCTGTTTAGCGAAAGCCCCGTCACCTTTTCTCACCTCGTATCGCTAATTCATTCATGGCTTATGGCTTCATGCCTCCATAATCCACGACTGTGAATAGGCGATTAAAATTCTTTAAGGTTTAGGCTTGAATAAATGCGAAATAAAACTAGCGTTCAATTTATCAAGCACGAAACCTAAATAAGTTAGGTTTACCTATGTGCACCAACAACTTATGCTAAAAAAGATAAGCAAATATGTGATAGCAAGATATATTACTTCAAGCTCGATGGCTATCACAAGGTAAATAGCATAAGTAAGAGACTCGTGTGTGTATACTAATACTAGTAGCTTTGCACGTGCACGCACGTCAAGATACATCTTAAGACTCGCTTACTCTTTCTTTACATACACAATAGAGAATATATGTTGTATAGACTACAGTGTTTTAATGTATCACTTACTCTTAGTTCATTTAGTGGGCACCCTTGGCATGAACCCGCATTGCAGCCACAAACTCATGGTTATTCATTACACCTCCATAATCTCATCATGTTTAGGCAGTCAGGCCTCAGCATTTGGTAAACTTTTAAGCCGCTAATAGATGGGATCATCAACTATTTTTTCCAGTGGGAGGTGTCATGTGAGTAACTTGAGTATTTTAATCGAAATCAATCTTTAATACCAAGAGAACAATCCTTTACAAGAGATATTAAGAGGCCCTCATACTTATGATTAAAAATGTGCTCATACAACACACCAGAACACAAAGTTTTAGTACCAAGAGTTGCAAATTATGAGCTACTGTATTCCTTGATTTAACAAAAATAATATATGACCACACTGGCTTATATTGTATCGTATTAAGTCCTGAAGAGTAGCTCGATAGATAAGCTTGTCCGCAAGCAAAGAAATCAGTTCCATAATCGATTCATTGCTACATTCCACATCCCGCAGTGATGCCATACACACCATTACAGTTAGCTGGTGAGCCGCATGGCGCCGGCGGAGGGGTGAGCCCTTGCGCGCGCTCAGAGACAGGCTTGACGACCCGCAACCAGCTCCTCCCCGATTCGATGCCCAGTCGTCCTCGTCGAGCTCCTTGTTCATGGGCTCCACGCCAGAATTCGGCCTGGCCGTCGTCGGCCCGGCGGACGCAAGGTGGTGTTAGCGTCAGGGGTAGACGAAGATAAGAGTTGTGGCCTCGTTCCGATGACCGTAGACTGGCGGCAGCGATCTAATCCTAGGTCGGGCGGAGGTCACCGGCAGCAGGCCACAACCTGGTGGGATCGTGGCCAGCAACGCCCACGATGGAAACTCTCGCCGTGATTTCAGGAATTAGATTGTGGCCTGGTGGGATCGTGGGGACGCGGAGCAACTAAATTTGCCGGAGTTTTCTCCTGCCAGGCAGGAAAGTTAAATCTTGGTCGTTGATTGATGGATCGGAGGCCTCTGATAACCCCGTGTACAATAAGTGGTGTGGCTCTAGCGAAATTCGAGTTCGCTCTTTTATAAGTAGTGTAGATACACAACGTACACTATAGAGACAAAAACGGCCGAGGCCTTGACGAGTCGTATCTCCGTAAAATCGTAAGCCAGACACTACGGCTCACGCTTTCCAGGAATGGTTGTGGAATTGTAGTCGCCTAGTCGGTTCGTTCAAGTTTTGTCCCACCTCATTTCCAAGTTCCGACTGCACACAACTAACGTTAAGAAGCAAAGTCAGAGAAAACTAGGAAGGAAAGTCAGGGGCTGTACCATAAGATAGTGATTATTTTACTGTGCTTAATTACTGTAGATAATTACTGTAGCATACATCACATAAACTAAAAAAAATTGCACCATATTACTGGTTGCAAGAAATGGGAGTAAATATATAGCTTAGATTTATAATATACAAATTAATCTGAATTATATTTGACTTACAAAAATGTTTTTGAAGAAGGGAAGTCAGGGGGTGTAGCTTACCTGACTTTGCTCCTCAACGTTAGAGGAGCCCGTTCCGTGGGGCGGTATGCTCCTTCACGTGCTCAAGCGAGCAATGGCAGAGGAGGAAAACGTGTGGGTGACACGTGAGAAAAAGGTGGCGCGTTCCGTGTCGGACGCCTGAAGCGACCCGCTTCATGGCCCGCACAGATAATAAGATCTTTGAGTAAAGGTTCAACCTATCTCAATTACCGTTTTCTTGTTCGCCCGCACGGAATTTATTGTTGAAGGTACGCAAATCTACACAGATACTCCCTCCGTTTAGGTTTGTAAGTCCTCTACGTATCCCTAGGTCATGAATTTAACTAATATAATACAAAAGTTAAAATACAAAAATTATACCGTTAGAAAATATAAAGTCTGAATTTTCTAATTATATATTTTTTATAATATATAAATGGACATTATGTTGCTCAAGTTTATGACCTAGGGATACGTAGAGGACTTACAAACCTAAACGGAGGGAGTAATAAGATCTTTGAGTAATTAAGATAGGTTGAACCTTTAATTTAAAATAGGAGACAAGACTGGTACCTAATCATGTGTTTTCCATGGCTTGCCAGATTAACACCATTGTGGCATCTATTTGCATACTGATGCTCTTTGCGTCTCATACTGTATTAGTTCATGCATTCATGGGGATTTTGCATTTTTATATCACACGTAACAAACCTTTCTTTTATTTATATAGTTGGAGGGTGCCATGATAGACCCATAAAGATGTCTTGTCAAGATTCGGTGAAATGTTTTGAGTGGTGTCGTCTCTTCGGCGCCATGAAAGGGTATTGCAATGCTGGTTCATGCGTTTGTGTGTAGTGCAACGTAAATCAGGCGAATGGACTGGAGGTGCCACAAGTGGCTTCTACTCAAACTTGAGTAGTTCCATTGTAAGGGCCGTGTTGTCCGTTATCTCATAAATAAAAACGTTTGTTGATTACGATTTGCCTTAGTAAGTTGTCTAAGACCTCGGCCAATGTACATTTTTACCACGATTATAAGTATTTTTTATTAGGCTGTCAACCCTGCATGACCACTAGCTAACCAATTTCATAAATAAAGACGTTTGTTGATTATGATTTGCCTTAGTAAGTTGTCTAAGACCTAGGCCAATGTACATTTTTACCACGATTATAAGTAATTTTTTATTAGGCCGTGAACCCTGCATCAGAACGAGCTAACCAATTTTCTATAGATGTGTATAGGTTGAAATTATGTCAACACTTTAAACATTTAATATCTGTTCGAAAATTTAAAAGATGCTACGTAGAAACCCGAAATGGTTCCTTTCATCACCATCAACTTGGTGGTTAGGCCCATGGAGTTGTTCAAGGCGCTGAGAATGTTGCGCAACGTCCTGAGAAGCTTGGAAAGAAAATCGCCAAGCATTGACATAAATACCGCCCACTTAACTTGTGGCAGGTTCACTTTTTTTTTGAAACGAGCCAAAAGCTTTGCCTTTTATATTGATGTTGGAGAAGCAAAAATGATACGGCCGAAGCCAAAAGAAAAAGTCAAACAAGAGAAAAATATCCACGCGAAGATCCAAATCGTCCAACTCCGTTCAGTCTCTCAAAAAGATAAATCGTCATTCTTTCAAAATGCAACTATCATGCTCCCATGCTCCGCTGCAAGCCTACAACCGCCCCCCTTGATTGAGTGTCCCTTTGAAAAGCAAGACCATCTACACTGACCGCTTCATGCTGTAAGACTTCACAACATTTGCATATTGTTAAAATATAAAGCCTAGCTGTCGTGGTGGGATCACGGCAGATGCCATGGGTATGGCTTAGTTGGGGCCGAATGGTCGTTAGGGGAATCCGGGGAGGGTTTATGCACTCAAGACGTGCACAAGCAAGAACATGCAAGAAACCACAAGAACATGAACAAGAAACCAAGAAAGCCAAGAACACAAAAGACACCACGATGTACCCAGGTTCGGGGCCTTCGTGAGGAAGTAAAACCCCTACTCCTGCCTTGCCTCTCTCAATATATCAGTGTGGTTCTCAGGTACAAGGTGCTCCTCGAGCTGTATGTTGCTACCAAAGTGAGAGCTCGAGATAGAAGGTGAAACTACGAAGGGGGAAATGAGCTAGGGTTTTGCCGTTCCTCCCTGGAGGTAGAGATGCCGCATATATACACAGGCCGAAGTACATTTTTACCCCTGCCTACAACTGACAATGGCATGGCCAAAAGGTAGAAGACAAGCCTCTGCCTCCTGCCAGCCCAACGGCCGGACTGTCAGGCCAGCCAGGCCTAGCTTTCCTCTTCTGGTCATACTTCAGTAGCCTGCCGAGGTCTAGCCTGTAGACCTTTCCCGAAATAGCCGAGTCAGCTCCTAGGCCCCCGAGCTTCCGGGAAACCCGTGGACGGACCTCGCCGTCCTCTGAAGCCTCGGGCTACGAGCTCTGCGGCACCCGTGACCTCTCTGACATGCCTCGATCCTTGCTGCCAACCTCGGATAACACTCCTGATCATATACCTCGGTAGAGAATATCTTATTCCTGTGGTAGCTAGCTGACTGCCCCGAGGTTGATACCTCGGAGGATATACCTCGGAAAGTATACCTCGGACGTACACCTTACGTCGGATGACGCCTCCTGCGTCCTTGCTCAATCGTTCCCTCGGACAGCTTACTGCCTTAACCTTACATGTCTTTACCTCATCATTACCCTACCCGGGGGTAACCCCCCGACAGTAGTCCCCGAAGCTGATGTGGTCTCGCAGCCTCGGATGAAAGGCCGCATCAGGTTCAACCCGAAACCACATGCGCTACGATGTTTTGCAGGTCACCGAACCAATACCCCGAGAAATCCATCGGTCTGTTCCTCGGGCCACGCTGCTTTTCCGAAGTATCCGCCGAGATCTCGGACGTCAACCCCTCGATTTCTGCATCCTTACTGACTTCGGTCAGAGAACACTGTTCACGTGTCCCATCCGTCACTTCCTGGTCCACGATAGTCAAAGCACTCGAGTGCTTTCCACCACGCGGCCCACGTCAGCGGAGGTTTCCCGCTTGCGCCGCTTCGCGCTCCAGTAACCGCGCCGCACGACGGTTTGCCTCCTGCAACCGATCCTGTGGCCTGCTCGCCCACCGCTATCTTCGTGCCACGTGGGCCATTGTGCACAAACGATCCCACTCGCCGCTCCGATAACCGCGCGGTAGTGCGCAGTTACCGCCCGCGGTTATAAATACGGGCCCAGGGCAGTGCTTCCCTCTTCTTCCTCATTCACTCGCCGTCTCGCCTCCATCGCAACCAGTGCCGCCGCTTCCAGTTGAGAAGAAACGCGTTCCCGCCGCCGACGAGCAGCTCCTTCGTCGCCGCTGCGACCGCGTCACCGGCGCCGCCCTTCAGCACCTCATTTTCACGGTATGTACTCCCTTTCTTGATACCCTAGGCATTGCTCTAGGTTTCTTCCTCTTCGCGCTTTGGTTCTTCATATGTTCTTGAATAAAATCTATTTACCTCCTCCGGTAGATCTTACTCGCATACTCTTTTGGGTAGAAATAGTTTCATGCCTCGGACAGATGTTCGCCTAGCATATATGCCTCTATGTACATAGATAGCCGCCAACTCCTCCTGAGTTAGCCAGATATAGCCTTAGATTCCAGATTTACTTTTTCCTTTGCTAAACTTCTGTGCATTCTCTGCAGATTGATTCTGCCGAGATGTCTCCTCCTGAGACTTCGGAACAAACCGAGGTTCCAGACCTCGAACTGGAGGTCGGAGAACGAGCCGGCTGGGAAGGTTCGGATGTAACTCCGGACGAAATCCAGTGGCTCAGGGCGACTCGGCGGATTCCCGCCGGGGTAGAGTGTCGCCTGCCAGAGGGCGAACTCGAGCCTCAAGTCAAGCAAGGGGAACGGGTGGTCTTCGTCGCGCACTTCCAGCGCGGCTTCGGACTGCCCGTTAGTGATTTCTTCCGGAGCTTCCTCGACAAGTTCGGACTCCAGGTTCATCACCTCCCCGCCAACGCCATCACCACTCTCTCCTGCATCGTTTCCTTCTCTGAGGGATACCTCGGCCTCAAAGCCACGGTAGACCTCTTTTCTCGCTACTTCCAACTCAAGCGGCAAGTGATCCCGGATCCAAAGAACAAGGATCTGCCCAAGCAATTAACCGCCTGCGGAGCTGCCACCATAGCTCCTCGCCGAAACTCCATCTTCCCACGTATCACTACTCCGGACACCGTTCGCAAGTGGCTCCGGACGTGGTTTTACGTGAAGAACTCCGGCGAAGAGGACCTCCTCAACCTGCCGGCGTTTAACCTCAGCCCTCCTACAGAACAGCTCAACTGGGACTACACTCCCCCTCACACCGGCGAACTCAAGTCCATCCATGGGTATATTGCGAAATGGCAGGACCCGGAGGACCCCGGAACGACGGGAAAGTCCTGACGGCTGACGACCTGGCCTGCACATTCGTGAAGCGCAGGGTCTCCCCTCTCCAGGCGAGGTCTCACAAGATCTGCCACATGAGCGGTCTTTATGACCCCACCCGACATACGCACGTTGCACTGGACAATGCCGCGGTAGCTCGGCGAGTCCGAGCTATCACCAAGTCCAAGATCTCTGACGCTTGGACATGGGGAAGGGAACCCCACTACGGACCAAGCCAGCGAAACAGGTACGCTATTCCGACGTTTTCTTCGATACTCCTTTACCACCGAGGTCTTGCTACCGACGTTCATCTTGATAATTTTCTTCCTAACTCCTTTTCATATGTCTGCCATACAGCTGTTCGCCCGCCAGACCGCCGAGGATGGAGTCCATCCTGCGGACCACTTCGGCAAGGATCTCCCTGTCGAGGACCCACCATCCAACGTGGACCCTGACGACGAGGATTTTATGCCCATTGCCTCGGCCCGCATCACCACCGCGGGTAAGCCTCAAGCACAAGCTTCAGTTCAAGAGATTTCGGATGACGAGGAGGGGTTCCTCGTCATGGAACCAATAAACGCGGTACCTCTCTCCGCCTTCCTCACCTTCCGAACTTTACTCCAGCAACCAGCCGGAAACGCGCTGGTGCCGCAACTTCGGCCGCCGAACCATCCGCCACTGGAGCCTCCGGACCCACTGAGGCTCCGGTCAAGAGACGCGGCTGAAGAAGTCCGGACTTCCTCCTCATGCCCGGGGGGCAAGAGGTTTCCTACCTCGGATGGGTAATGCTTTGCTTCTATAGCCAACAATGTTTGTTGCTTAAACATATTATCTCGGTATTAACACTTGACCATCTTCTTTTCGTTGCAGTGCCCCATAGACGTGGATCAGGAGGTATCCTCCATGACTGCACCCGTTGGTGCCTCTGAAGCCACGACCTCCCCGACGAACTCTCGCCCCGGATCTCCTCCACCGAGGTCTGGCCCGGCCTTGGGGAAATCTGCCCCCACCCGAGGTCAGACTTCTCCGCGTCCTCAAACGGATGCGGGACCAATCGCGCCAGAACTCCGGCTACCACCTTGCCGGAGCCTCGACTCTCCCCCCGCAGCCAGACTGCCCGCAACCAACAGCAGCAACAGCAGAAGCATCAGCAGAAGCAACAGCCCAAGCACAGCCCCAAAAACCAGTTCGCCAGACTACCTTGCCGTTGGAGAAGGGCAAGGAGAAAGAGAAAGAGACGGTGAAGTCTAAGGTCACCCCCAAACCAACATCTGGGTCTGGCACCCTGACTATCTCTTCTCCTTCAAGGATGCAACCGAGGTCTCCTCCCCCGGTGACACGCCGAATTCCTCCATTCGCCGCACCCGTTGATGAGACTGCCCCTCCGGCCGAAGAATATGCTCGGAGGGCATCTCTTATATTGGATAACCGGCCTGCTTCAAGCTCCGAGGCTGCTTTGGCCTTGGAGGCCTCGGTTAGGGGCATCGAGCAGGGCGGACCGTGGGGATTTCCTCCTCTGCGCACTGACAGTGACCAGAGCCTCGGCTCCTTGGAACACTACAATGCAGACTGGAATTCTGCAGACGAGGTCTCCTCGGCCTCCCTAGCTGCTCCGGTGGCTGAGCATCCTGCGGGAAACAGCGCCTGCGGCCGAAGCGTATATGATCTACAAACTGCTGCCCTGCGTGCTGCTCAAAACATCGACGTAAGTCCTATTCTCTTTACTTTCATGCAGTATCTCATCTAATATCCACCATCCCCAGTCCCCGAGATTCGAGGTAAACTATTGACGCTCCGTCGGAGTTAAAATTGTTTGGCTTGAATCTCAACTTTCCATTTTCATCCGACGTATCCAATCCATTTTATCTCACTTTAGCATGCACCTCGGGTACGAGTCCCCGAGACTCATGTCGAGGCATACCCCGGCAACATTTTCCCAATGATTTGACTCCGAGTCCCCGAGACTCTTGTCGAGGTATAGCCTTTCTAACCGAGCTATATTTTTCTTCCTTGCAGAATACTATGAACATCCGCACAGATATCTTTCATACCCTCTTGTTTGACCACAAGAAACTCCACGACGAGCACAAGGCCGTCCTTGCAGAAAAGAACTCTTTGGAAGAGAAGCTACAACAAGAGAAAGCCGAAGTAACTCGTCTGGTAAGGGAGCTCAAGCGCATTGATGGGCTCCGGAAATCAGAAACGGAGAAGCTGAAGGATGAAAGGATAAGGCCGTCGAGGCAGAGAAGAAACTTCGGGAGGATTTGCCAAAGACCACCAAGAAGCTCTCCAAGTAGCCGAGGTCCGCGCCAACTCGGCCACAGAGGCTTTGGAAGCTCTGCAGGCGCAGGTCAACCAGTTTCTCCCGACGCTGCAAACTATCAACCGCGAGATGGACGGTAAGTTTCTTGCCTCCCTTAGCTTTTCTTTGTCCTCCACACCATTGGTTCTCTGCCGAACCATTTCTCACACTGATAACAGGCTACCCTACTATAGAGCATTTTACCTACACCCAAGTTGCGGCCCGCAGCATCACTGGTCGGCACAGGGAGAGGCGGAACGAACAGAACCCCGATTGGACCGTTGAGGACCATATCGTGGCCATCAAGTCTCGGATCCATCCCTTGAAGACCATTGGGTCAGAACTCCTCGACGCAGGTCTGTCTGCTTTCCGAGCCTTATGGCCTCTTGCCGACGCTCCCAAATCTACGCCCGAGCTCGCCGCCAAGCTTCGTGAAGCCGAACAAAGACTCCGAGAGTGGCGTTCATCTTCAGCTCGCGCTGGAGCTGATGCCGCTCTCAAATTCATCATGACTTGGTGCGAAAAGATCGACCTCGAAAAGATGGACACTCTTCGCCGAGGCTCGCCCTGGTCCTCGGACCCAATTCTCATCAAGCGCCGCGAAAAGATGGCTGCCTTCTTCGCTGGATATGCCAACACAAAGAACTTGAGCGAAGGAGACACCTACTCCGACGCCGAGGATTACGAGCCAGAAGACGAGGAATACGAAACAGAATCCGACGTCGAGGCCGAGCAAGGTGACGACGGTGAAACCCGCGAAGCAGAAACCGAGGCTTCTCCACAACCTGATGCCGAGGTTACTGCCGACGTTGCCAGCACTTCCCAGGCTACCTCGGCTCCGGACGAAATCCCTGCTACATCGGCTGCTGCCGACGTAATTCCTGATGCCTCGACCTGAACTTATGCTTGGCCAAAAAACTTCATTAAATCCCCGGTATGCCGGGACGCAGATGTAATCAAACTTAAGTAGTTCCTTTGCTACCTCTATTACTATTATGCTCATTCGAACCATGCTTTTCTAAGCTTTATGTCGAATCCTTTTGAATGATTGCTCGAGTTTACTTTCGTGTTTACTATATTTGGCATTCTTTGCTCTTGTCTGCCATTCTGGCGTTCGACAGTCGAGTCACAAGATTGTTGTTCATAGCATACAGTACTTGGTAAATTCCGAGGTATGTTTCAAAGTCATCCGACATAAAAAAGAAGTAAAAACAGGGGTTAGTAAACGACATATGCCGAACTGTCTTTTTGGACCGAGTCCCGAGTTCATTTTCATGTTTCCCATGTTCTTTCTCTTTGCTCTTGACTGCCATGCTGGCGTTCGTCAGTCGAGTCACAAGATTAGTTACATAGCATACAGTACTTGAAGTTTGAGACGAGGTTCAAAATAGTTCGGCATACGAACGAAGAAAGAGTACAAACAAAAAGAAACATGCAATCATAAGAGCGAGGCAGTCCCCGAGCTCACTCTCGAGGTGCCGAAGTTTTTATTTAAAGATCAGCCGAGGTACATACATTACTTCCTTCAACAGTAGAAGGGTCGGAGTAGAGCTACATTCCATGGATGCTGAAGCTCCAAATCGGGTCTGTCCAGCCCATCTCCCCTCTCCTGTGCATCTATAAGATAGTATGAATCATTGTGCAGAGCTCGGCTCACAATGTACGGTCCCTCCCATGGAGGTGACAACTTGTGCCGGCCTTTACTGCGCTGCACAAGCCTCAGCACTAGGTCTCCTTCATTAAACTTTCGGTTATCAAACCTCGGTCCGTTGTTGCGGTTGTTCATCGGATTCCTCCTGTTCCGGGCATTCCCATCCAGCAGAGGCTGCATCGGATCGCCAAGGGCATAGGAATCAGCTATCCGAATCGTCTCGGCCAGAGTCTTCGGCATATCTCTCTGGAGCCTCTGCCACAACATGCTACCATACCGACATCCATCAGCAAACCACGCTATAGCCTGTGCTTCGATAACTCCCTCACAGGAGTTCCGAACATTGCTCCACCGAGTCAAGAATTCTCGGTCAGTCTCATTGTCTTCCTGCTTGCACGCCTGCAAAAGCTGAGGTCGGTTTGGCCTCCTGTAAGTGCTGGCGAAGTTGCTATTGAATGCCTCCTCTAAATCCAGCCAGCAATCGATGCTGTTCTCCGGCAGATTGTTCAGCCAGATCCGAGCAGGACCTTCCAACATGTGCGGGAGATACCGGACCGCCCATCGGCGATTGCCCCCCGCAATGTATACTGCTGAAACATAATCAGCTAGCCAATCTTGCGGCTTGGTGCTCCCATTGTACGGCCTGGTACTCCGACCCAACTGGAACTGAGACACCGGTGGAGGTGGTTCCTTCATGATCCGAGGTCCAAAACACGCCGGACCAGGAGGGCCTTCCTCCTCCAACCTCTCGGACATGTAAATCCGATCTAGCTTGTAGCCCGCATCACCTGTAGGCAACGTCCGAGCTCCGATACGCTCTCCCAATGCACCATCCACTCTATAGAATCCAGCCCGCTCCATGGCTGAATTTCCATCATCATATCGGTCGCCACCTCGACCGACGTTCTTCGGCAGCGGAACATACTCCGGCTCTTGCTGATACTGCTCCTGCGGCCGGGGTTGCTGCTGATGCCTCGGGGGCTGAGGTGGTTTACCTCGGCCAGCCGACGCTGCTTGCCCACCGTTCTGATTTCCCTGAGCTGAACGGCCCTTAGCTCGGCTTGCATCACCTGGGCCGGGGTCTCCATTGGCTCGGCTAGCGTTGCCGACTTTTTGCTTCCCAGCTAATACCGGATCATACACTTGCAGCTGCATCTCCTTGCTCCGACCTGAAGTGACACTCCGGGCACGATCGGCTCCTCCGACGTGTGGAGACGAGGCTTGTCCCTTGGACCCCTGGCTAACTGGCCTAATCGAGTGGACCGCCTGCGAACCGCCAAGCCCGGCCTTGCGGAGGGCTTCATTTTGCTTGCTAGCCACATGCACTAACTCATTGAGCCGCTTCTGCTGCTCACGCCATGCATCTCCGGTCAACTCCGATAGCCCGGCCCTTACTGCTTCGGCTGCTCTAAGGTTCTTAGCTGGTGAACTATACACCGGCCTACCAGTAGCCGACCTGCTACTTGTTGCCTTACTCGAGCCCGAGACTGCAGCCCTAGCCATCTCCCCATAGAGGTCCTTGCCTCGGTTGAGCAGAGCAGCTTTCTTACGCCGCACAACCGGAGTAAAACCATCCTCTATACCATGTGCAGCATTGTACTCCTTCTGCTCCATATCGAACTGCTGCTTAGCCTCGGCCAGCAACCGAGCTTCTCTCAGCACCCTCTGGCGCTCTGCCTCTAACCCGGCCACCGTATGCTCCACACTTGCCTCTACTGCGAGTGGCCGAGCTAACCTATCAACGATAGCTTCTAAGGGAACTTCTTCCCTTGGCATGCCCAACTGCTCATTCTGACTAGGTTTCTCATACGGAAACTTCGCCGTCCGACCTGATTTCTCAGGCAGCGCGGTTGGCGTCGCCTCCACCTCGGCTAGCGCGACCTTGCCAGCATCTGCCTTGCTAGCTGCAGGCCTGGTACCAGCCATCATCACCTCCACACACCTCGGAGGGCGAGTGACACGCTGGCCCAAAGCCGCCAGGAGAGGAGTTTCGTCGTCTACGAGCACCTGCTCCGGCTACTCGCGAACCACCTTGACAGCAACGTATGTGGGGAAGCTGCCGAGCATCATGAGGAAGCCATCGGTGGGGAAAGGCTTGCCGGCGAAGCACCCCGCATTGTCGCTCACAAAGGCGAACTCGCCGATCTTGGCAACAAGGCCAGAAAGAACAAACTCAGAGGAGCCCGTCCGGATGGAAACTCCACCCAACGCCTCAATCTGCCCCACGGTGGGCGCCAACTGTCGTAGTGGGATCACGGCAGATGCCATGGGTATGGCTTAGTTGGGGCCGAATGGTCGTTGGGGGAATCCGGGGAGGGTTTATGCACTCAAGACGTGCACAAGCAAGAACATGCAAGAAACCACAAGAACATGAACAAGAAACCAAGAAAGCCAAGAAAACAAAAGACACCACGATGTACCCAGGTTCGGGGCCTTCGTGAGGAAGTAAAACCCCTACTCCTGCCTTGCCTCTCTCAATATATCAGTGTGGTTCTCAGGTACAAGGTGCTCCTCGAGCTGTATGTTGCTACCAAAGTGAGAGCTCGAGATAGAAGGTGAAACTACGAAGGGGGAAATGAGCTAGGGTTTTTGCCATTCTCCTCCCTGGAGGTAGAGATGCCGCATATATACACAGGCCGAAGTACGTTTTTACCCCTGCCTACAACTGACAATGGCATGGCCAAAAGGTAGAAGACAAGCCTCTGCCTCCTGCCAGCCCAACAGCCGGACTGTCAGGCCAGCCAGGCCTAGCTTTCCTCTTCTGGTCATACTTCAGTAGCCTGCCGAGGTCTAGCCTGTAGACCTTTCCCGAAATAGCCGAGTCAGCTCCTAGGCCCCCGAGCTTCCGGGAAACCCGTGGACGGACCTCGCCGTCCTCTGAAGCCTCGGGCTACGAGCTCTGCGGCACCCGTGACCTCTCTGACATGACTCGATCCTTGCTGCCAACCTCGGATAACACTCCTGATCATATACCTCGGTAGAGAATATCTTATTCCTGTGGTAGCTAGCTGACTGCCCCGAGGTTGATACCTCGGAGGATATACCTCGGAAAGTATACCTCGGACGTACACCTTACGTCGGATGACGCCTCCTGCGTCCTTGCTCAATCGTTCCCTCGGACAGCTTACTGCCTTAACCTTACATGTCTTTACCTCATCATTACCCTACCCGGGGGTAACCCCCCGACACTAGCCCTTTCCATCAGTTCGGACTTTTGGGATAATTGGCTAGTGCATCAATTCAATATGGTATCAGAGCCAGGAGGTCTCAAGTTCAAGCCCCGGCTATCGCGCTATTTAATGTAAAAATAGTTGCGCCCTCCCTGCTACTCCACGTCTAAGGTCTTACCGATTGTCCAGCCTAGACGTGAGGGGGAGTGTTAAAATATGAAGCCTAGCCCTTTCCATCAGTTCGGACTTTTGGGATAATTGGCTAGTGCATCAATTCAATACATATTGTGATGGAAAAACATACCGTTTTCCAATAAAACCACCCTGCAAAAAAACTCAAGTCATTTGGGCCTTTAATTATGAAGGTATCCATGGCGCCGTTACTACGTTTAATAACCACCCTGGTCGAATCGTCGACAGTACAAACACTTTAATCGAATTGCTCACGCACGACTCTCGCAGTTGAAATATCATCCTCTCGAGCTATTGTCTTGAGTGCTGATGGTGTGAAGAAAAGACGTTGCTATTCTGCCCTTTTCTGTTGTAAGTAGATGGTAATTTCATAGGCTGAGCCATCAAACGCCTGATGGAGTGCTGGGGTACATTTTCTCACTTCACTATCCTATATTTAACTAGGGTATCGACTTATGCTATAGATTCAGAGATTTGATCTGAACTTATGTGTTCCACTATTTTAACTTTTAAGGACTAATTAGCTGTGTGCTCATCTAGGTAATTCAAAGTAGCACTTCCTTTCATTTTGTATAGTTGGCATCATGGATGATTTTTTTTTCAATTGTCGATCTGTTTCCACACCTACTGTTTTTCTCTTACTGCCAGGGGAGACTACACATTATTGGCTGTGTATGGTCATCATTCATGAAGTTTCAGTGTAGCGTTTTCTTTTTATTTGGCCAAGAACTAATTGTACATAAACGATTACCGCTAGAAAATATAGATCTCGATTTCTGAATTTTTACATACTTTTCATTCTGTTTTATTTTGTTATGCATGAAAGGAGAAATCAAGATTTATAATGTTATTTCGCTGGCATATTTCTTTAAGTAGTACACCCTCCGTTCCAATTTAATTGACACACATTTGTCTAGAAGATACATCCATTTCTAGACAAATGTGAGTCAAGTAAATAGGAACGGGGGAGTAGTAGCTTTCATTCTAAGGCAAGAGTCAAATGTTTCTTCTATTGCTTTCTTTTTTCGCCAATTATTTTAGACATAACTATAGTATTCCATTCAGATTGCAATACATCATTGAAATATTCAGTGCATGGGCATATTAGGCCTCATGAAACATGAAGAGATATAATCTAATGACTCATATGTAGTTACAGGCACAATTGATACAACATCGTTCCCCGCTGCAACACGCGGGGTATAATCTAGTTACTCATATGTAGCTGCAGCAGTTTAAAATGAGATCACATTGCTGGTAATATGGTTACTGCTCTTACGCTTCCTGGGAATCTACTAATTGCAAATTGACCAGCCAAGTCAAATATGCAAGAAATGATAAAATCAAATCAACACAGAGAGTGCCGGGTTAGACATAAACAGTTTCACTACGGTTCAGACAACTCCGAAACATCCTTGATGGAAAAAATACACCTAGAAACTAACATAAGTTGACAAACTGAGGTTGTATTTCCTTTTCCAATAATCATATATTTGGAGAGATACGTAGGTTAACAAAGTTCTCAATAATCTTAAAACTAAATCTCTTCAGGTTCACGCGGTTATGCCTGCTATCTTCTCCTCCGTATGTTTCCAGAACCTATAAACAATTGGTGTTCACAAAAAATATAACAAGATCAGGTCACTCATATAGTCACATTGCTGGTAATAACTACTGCTACAAACAATTTATGTTCACAATGTGGATATGAGACCGTGTTAACAGAAATGGATAATGTGATTGGTTCACTCTTAAATCATAGCCATATTACTCCTATGTAGCTGCAACAGGTTAAAATGATATCACATTGCTGGTAATCTGTTTACTGCTCTTACTAATTGCTAATTGCACCAGGCAGGTCAAATATGCAAGAATGATAAACTCAAATCAACACCGAGAGTGCCAGGTTAGAAGTTGTGCGACTGAAAAATGCTAAGTGAGACAGTAGTAAGAAGTTGCGGCTTTATTGCCTACTAGCATTATTTATACCTTTATTATTCAGTGGGTAACGTACGTGAAGCTCAGCGTCTGCTCCTTGAACCCAAATGCAGAGCAGCAATGCTTGGAATCCGCACTTGCGCATCTTGTGCCCGGATGTTCTTAATCAGTTCCTTGAAAAATTCAGGTATGTGCTGGAACTCGTGGAACGTGAGTCCTTTAGACCTACATATGTTGAGGAAGAGAAGGACACTAGAAATTAGAGTTACACACAATACATTCATTCATTGCAGTGGATTGATGAGGTGCAACTGTGGTATGAAGGGAACTGAGGATGAGGAAAACATACCACTCAAGAGGATGGCAGTAGGTGATAAGATGATCGGCAATGGTGAAGGGGCGCACAGATGGGCGGATCCTATCCTTCCCATCATGTATTCGGCAAGACTCCGCCAGCTGCACGGTCAAACCAGTCCCCAGCGAATGCATCAGGATGGGGTCCTGTGGTATACTGAAGTAGTAGTAGATGGAGTTGCTGCTCAAGGAAGGGAGGCCCCTGGTTGAAACAGACAGGCACCCGTCACGGCTGACAAACAGTGCGCGATCACCTAAGCTGTTCACCGGGATGAGCTTACAGCGCTGCTGGCTGTTCAGATCCAATTCATAGAGACTGAAGACTTGTCGTCCCAACCAGTTCATCTCCTTTCTACCAGGATGTGGGTGCCGGATGACGAGCAGCATCCTTCCATCAGACTCCACAAGTAGATGATCACAACACCGGGGATCACCAAAATATGGAACATGAGCAACCACCAAAGAGTTCTCGAGGGGTTCTTCTCTCGGGGAGGGTATAGCTGCAGGATCTCCCTTGAACACAGGGTGGTGGCATAGAGCTTTCCTTGGAAGGGCAAGGTGTTCCAGACATAAAGACCTCGGTGCAGGACCTTCCAATCTGAACCTTGGTCGGCGCCGAGCACCACATTTGTGCAGAGGAACCAGACCACCACGGCGATGGAGGTCGCCGAAGACGCGCTGCTGCATATGGCGGCGCTCATGTCGAGCAGCTTCTTCGTCCTGACCACCGCGCGGTACACGGCGGCGAGGGGCGGGAGATCGACCACGACGCGCGTGAACGGATGCAGCACGCGGACCTCGGTGGTGCGCTTGTGCACGAGGATGAGGAGGCCGTCGGTGAAGCCAACGATCCTGTGTCGCTGGAGCTCCAGGAGGAGGACGCGGAGGCGCCTGGCCGTGCGCGTATGGAAGAAGACGATTTCGCAGGCATCGTCTGGGCGGACGGCGTCGCCGTCACACAGAGCGACCCAGCCGCGCGGGCGGAGGCGGGGATCCCGCAGAGTGGGGTCGCGCGGCGTGGGCGTGCAGGCGCGCCAGCCGGAGCAGACGGCGCGGAAGGCGATGTAATCAACCACGTCGCCGTCGCCGGCCAGGAGCCGGCAGGTGATGAGGCCAACTATGTCGGTGGGCAGGGACGCCCAGCCGCCGATCACTTGCGCCGGTGCAGAGCGTTTGCACGCGGCGAGCGTTGCCAAGGTGGCACGTTTTCGCTTCCTTCCCGCCGCCGTTCCGGCCGGAGCAAAAGCGGGCAGTTTCCTCCCCATCGCTCGCGGATCCTTCTTCGAATCACAGCTTGGCCCTTCGAGCTATTTTACTGCTCGGACCTCGAGTTCGACTCGGATTGAGGGAAATCGGTCTGCTGCTCCCACTCCCAGGATCGGCACTGAATCCTTATTCAAATCACGCCGTGTCTCCGGAAGAGAAAAGGATAGTGGGGAGGATTACGATTTACGAGAAAGTACGGAGCAGCCTGACGAGGCCGCCGGTGTTGGGTGAGGAGATGGAAGCACGCCGCCGCGGACCTAAGCCCTTCTGTAACACACGCTAGACAAACACCGGCCAGCCCCAGGTAATGTATCTCTTCTAACGCACTTCACGTACGAATTCCTTCACGTTGTGACCTGTGATTGTGTGAACGGCATTGTGCTGTGCGGATCGCAAGCTTCAGATCATACTATTACAAGGAAACTGCAACAACAGACTGATTTGCTAGCGAAGCAATAATACTTAGCGGCAGTGCTCAAACAAAACGCCACTAATTTGGCGGCCAAAGTTTCGCGGGAAACGCTGTTTATCAACCGGCTGTAGCAACACCCGGTTGCGCTCGTGGCGCGTGAGCGCGTCCATCAGCGGATCAGCCTTTCGTCCGTGCGGATCAAAAAGTTCTCAGACGTTCACACATACTCAGAGCATCTCCACCGGAGGCGTCTAATAGAGCGTCCGGATTGGAAGCGCCGGCATGCATTGCCACCTACTGGGAGCGTCACGCCTCACCGGACGCTCCCAATAGGTTTCTGAAAAAATAACTCAAGCGACGGAATAATAAAACTTAAGACATTTCATTGAAATTCATACTTTTTACAAAATTCAACGTAATTTCTAAAAGCCGGTGAAGTAGTCGTAGTAAGTGTCCTAGTCGTTTGCCTCCACTACGTTTCGACATAACGTATCCGCAAATCATTAGTGGCTACTCCCTCCGTTTCAAAATATAAATCACACCACCTACTTTCCATCTACTTTTCACACATATATATCTAGACATGTTTTAGTGCAAGGTTCGCGCAAGGTTCACATAAATCTTGCGCTAAAACATCTCTAGATATATGTTGTTGAAAGTAGGTGGTGCGACTTATATTTTGAAACGGAAGGAGTAGTTTTTTATAGGTGAGTTTTTTATTGAGAGAGAGAGTTCGTTTCGGTTTAGGAGGTGGGTTGGCTAGTTGCTGCCTGAATGAGCTACTTGTTGGCCAGGCCCAGTTTATCCCGAGCGGTAGTCCTTGGGGCATGTCTAGCTTTTGCACGTGCGAAGGATCACATGTTTTTGTTGTTAGCGGCAGGAGAAGGACGAAGAGAAAGACATTGCCGCCCGGAGGAGAGCCATGACCACCGTCGCCATCGATTTCCCCCTGACCCAGCACTCAGCCATAAGTTTCTTCTCGCTGTCGCCTTCTCCGCCGCGGCCAGCCTCGGCTCCGGCTCGACTGGTCATCGCCGGAGTGGAAGATGGTGGCAGCGTTCCCTTCGATTTCCCCATGCCCCACCTCCTCCTCGCTGTCGCCGTCGCCGCCTCCGCCGCGGCCAGCCGGCTCCGGCTCGGCAGGCGTCGTCTCGGTCGGAGAGGAAGGGGTGGCGGCTCTGGCTCGGCTGTGCTCGAGAAAGAAGAAGATGGCGCGCGAGCGTGTCGGGCAAGGAAGAAGTTGGGCGCATGAAGAAGTCAACGCGCTCGAGATTCGTGCGAGCGCTCGCACGCGTGTATAAGCAAACCTGAGTCCCTTGCAGCTACAAGTGTTTTCATTTTGGCTCTGGTTCTCGTCGGTTTTCTTCTCATTTTATTTTCGTATTTTTCTTTAATTTTATATTTCTTTATTTTTCACATTTTATTTCTGTTTTTATGTCTTTCTTTTTATTTATTTTACTTTTTATTGATTATTTTTAGAAAACTTTCTGATCATTTATTCTTTATTTTCCCTTTATTTATTTGAGCATCTCCTAGGTTTGTGCTAAATCCCATATTAATTAGTTTGTAGAGAACTTGGTCTCTATCTTCTCTTGGACCCAAGGAGACGTGGAAAGAACTTCTTGGATATCATCTAATCATATCTCTTTGTATCCATCATTTCTTTATCAAATGGAGAGGAAGTACTGATATAGTTGTTTGTATTCGACCTTATGTCCTCATTACCTCCTCTAAGAGAATCTCTAACAGCTTTTGTATATTTGGGCAGGATTTGCAAAAAAGTGAAAATATACAAATCTTCCCCGAATACAATATGGTGCTCCAACTGCCTTTGTATAAGTGGTCCCCCACCAGATCTTTTACCAAGCTTGATATTCTTGCCCCTCGCCCACCAGATCTTTTACCAAGCTTGATATTCTTGCCCCTCCCTTGATATATTTGCAAAGTGGAGAGCCAGTTTGTATAACCCAAAAAGCAATGTGAGAGTGGCCAACGACCACGGGTTGGACATTCCACGCCCGAGTAGCCGTCACCGGCCTCGCCGCAGCCTCCACGGGTACCCCGAGACTCCCCGCCGCCCCGTCCCTCATTTCTCCGGCCGTGCGAGCTAAGACGTCACCGAATCAAGCTCCGCCATGGCCATGTTTCTTCTGACCAATACGGCCCTCCACCGCCACCTCCCACGGGACTCCGAGCCTCCACGCCGGCCCGCCCCACCGCCTCCATGGCAAACTAGAAGAGAGAAGAAGGGATATGTGGCTGACAAGAAGACCCCGCTTGTCAATGTGATAGATACAAGATTTTGCAATCCGGTTACACAAAGGTCGCGGAAGCAAAAAACTTGTTGACTTTGTAAACCGTCTCTCTCCTCATGCTTTACAAATCCATTTTGCAAAGGCTCTTATAGATGCTCTGAGAAGGTAAATCTAGACGTCGAAATATAGGGTGTTCCTTAGGAGTGGTGCTCTTCTAGACAACAGGGAGCACTAGAGTAATTTGGTCATGGATCTCAAATCGTAGGTGGAGGCACCGTCACATGTGTGAAGGTCTCATATCCCGACGAGCTGGATGATCCTAAAGAAGTATCTCTAGGCGTGGCACGTTGTACTAGGTACGAGTTCCTCCTAGAGTGCTTGGTGGTGAGGTGTATATCGCATAAACTTTCGGTGAGGTGTATATCGCACCAGTTTTTGGTGGTGATGTGTTCATCGTAGATGTTTGTTAGTACAAGGGTTTGAACTGGGTTAGTGATACCCACAAGTATAGGGGATCGTTGAAATCTTCAATGTGTAAGTATAGTATCGATCCCGCGAGGAGTAGAAGGTATAAGTATTTATCCTCTCAAATAAGAGTGTCACTTCTCTTATTATCTATGCACTAGACAAACTAAAATGATTAAATGATGCAAATGTTTTTGGTTTTTTGGCGTAGAGTTTGCAATAAAGTAAAAAGCTGAAAATAAAATATGACAAGTGAAAGCTCTCAAAGAGAGAAAGCCCAATCCTCTATGCAGCAAGAGGACAAACTCAAGTGTGTGTTTCTTATAAGTGGAAAACGTTCCCAAGGGCTACCTAGACTTCATGGCATAAATATTTCTAGAACAACAAGGTAAGCATTTTGTCAAGTTTTATTCTTCTTTGGACGGAGCCGTAATTAGGGAAAGCTAAATAAATAAACTAAACCCCCTTATGATGGTCCTTATGACCAAGTAAATTAATGCACATGACTTATAAAGACATAGAGTCCCACCATAGCATTACACTCTAAGGTTCCCGATACTAATACCCTCATAATGCAACTTCATGACTCGGTCTCAGGTTTACATGTCCTCCCAAGTCTCCCTCACTCCATTACACTACAGTGTTCTCCTATGAGCCCATATAGGTGAAGTGATGTGCAGTCGACGTTCGCAGAACACCATCGTAGAATTACATAAAAAGATAAACCCTAGACAAAATACCAACACATGTTATATATAAATCATTGCTAATCCATCATATGCCCCCAGGAATATGAGAGAACTAGTCACAACGCGAAAACATGATATGTTTACAATCTGAAAATATAATCTCACCACAAAACAATGACAAGTAGCAATTCACAAACATGTAGAATAGCACTTAAACAATTATCTAGGGTTCAACAATCTCAAACTATGAGGGGGATGAAGCGGATCACGAAGATGGTGATGGAGATGGTGCTGGTCTTGACGGTGGTGTTGATGGAGACTCCGGAGGGGGGATGGAGGAGCCTTCCGGAGGTGATTCCGGCGGTGTTTCCCCCCTCCGATCTTCTCCGGTGGCAGCCTTCTGTGTCCTGTTTCTTGGTTTTTTGTTTCTCCGCCGCCCCCTTGCGAAACTCCTCGGAGGACTATTTTTATAGACGTTTTTAGGTCAAGACGAAGCCACGAAGACAAAAACGGACGGCATCAGAGCCACGAGGAATAAAAGAGGTGGTCCCACACGGCCAAGGAATCTGGCCGCGTGGGACCATCTATTTTCTTCCTCGGACTTCCTTTTTCGCGATCCTTGGCTCATACGTCTTCTTATTTTCAAATATTGGGCCCCGTAAGATATTAGGTCATTTGGACGTCGTTTGGTCCCTGAAAGTCAAAAACATGGAAAAGGGGGTTTTCTGGTTCTGCAGGGTTAATTCCAAATAAATGGGGAAACTGTGAATTATCCCATAAAATCATTATAAGACACTAGTGAACGTGCACGTGCAACGCACGTCGCATAAATAAATTAATGCATTTGAAATTTGGATAAACGCTTTGTAAATACTTACAAAAATTGACGATGCACTCAATTTGCTCCGCATACCGATGCATTAGTGTATGAAATAATTCAGAGAATTGAGCTGCTTATGGTAGCGTTGATGTTGATGAGGTAAACCAAGGAGGAGCATCAAGCACACAGGTGTCTTCAACCGTGATCCTATTTTATTTCTTAACGATCTTGCAATTTCAACAAAATAATTTGATGGTCTTTCCTAATTTAAACGGACCCAACCTTGAAAAAAAAGGTGGTGTTAAGATGAATATATTTCGAAAATATATCCGGAAAACAACTTTGACAATTAATAAAGCTCTATCGGAAAGAGCACAAGAAAAGTAAAATGCAACGTCCATGGCATATCTAAAACAGAAAATGTGAGCTTCTACATTTCATTGCTATTATATGTTTTTGTGCGTATTTATTAAATCATGTTCAAGATGGCAAAGAATCTGAATCAAGAAAATATTTCATCAATGATACACCGTTAGCAGTAGGATTTAAATACACCACATCCTAAATGTAAAGGTCTAACACATTCTACCATTTTGTCACTTATCCTCCTATATACTCCACAAACAGATGACCAAATTGTTATCAAATAATTCCAAGCAGTCTCGGCTCTACAGAAGATTTGTTGTGCTAGCAATCTAATCCCTCTAACAGAAAAAGAAACTGCATTCTTATTCAATCAATGAAGATAAATGAGCGGCAGAAATCCCACCGAGGAGTAACGGGAACACCATATTTTTCTGTCCATAGAAAAGTTTCTGCGACCCATAAGAAGTAGGGACTATTGGTAAAAGAACATTGTTAACCAAGCAACTCTGTACCAGAATCAAGAGGCCAAAGTGCACTAACCATGCAAAGGTCCGAATATTTCCTCCCCCGTCGAATTAAAGATTCACATAAATGATTTGTCATCCGCTAGGTCTTGCACTGCAATGTTAAGCCGTTGTCTGATGACATGACAAATTTATCGATGCCTGTATATGCTCGGTGTATTAATTTGGACTAAAGCCATTCCGAGGATATTTGCAGCAGTGCAGGGATATCATGGCTCCGGCACCCTTCACAGCCACATAACCGTCTCCGGCGGAGGCAGTTCCGGATATGGCCACCGCGATGAATATTGTCCTCGGTGGCGTCTCGCTGATCCAGGATGCGTGACCGTACCTTCACGGATCAGAGTCAGGACAGCGTTGAGCTAGGCTGCTGGGGATGGGCGGCAGTTCACAGCGCAATCAGGCACGCGAGAAGGGCGGCGGCGACGTGTAGAGCGGCGGCCTGCAGGTTGCAGGGCATCGGGCCGCATCGAGGCGAGATGTGCAGGGCCTTGTCGTCCCGATGTTTGGAACGGGATTAGTCTCGTGCACGGGATTGCCCGTGTCGGAGGATTTGGTCAAGCACTCGCACGCCCCGTCGTCCGGGTGAATTCTACCGTCTGCGAGCCCGTCATCGTCTGGGTGGATGTCACCTTCTGCAAGCACGCCGTCCTCACCGGAGGCGCTGGCATTGTCCCGGGCGAGCAGGGAGTAGCGCAAGCAGAGTCGATCGTCCTTGTCAGCACTGGATGGTTGAGAGCGGGCAAATCGCGCTGCAGTGATGATCGGATCGAGGCGGCGCCAGGCAGAGCAAGGCGAGGGCGGCCAGAGCTAGGCCAGGCCGGTCGGAGCTAGGACGTCCGGAGCTAGGACGTCCCCGTTGATCAGTGTCGGCGTGGCTGCGTGGACACCCTGCCGCAAATCAGAACGCAGACGCCTGTGCAGCTGATCAAAACGCAGTTACATAAGGCGCGACGGGTGCGGCCGCCGGTGACGCCGTCCCCCGCGCCCAGATGCGGCGAGAGGTGGAGGGTCGGCCAGCTCGAGGGAGAGGACGCGGCGGACGATTCCGAGCAGGCTAAGGCAGGGTGCGGCACACGTGTTTGAGTGGGTGGAGGCAAAAATAAAAGAAACGAAGGGGTACGGTGGCAATTTAGCAGTATTATGTGATTTGGTGGGAGGGTAAAACCGTCCAAACTGGACAATGTTGAGTTGTCAAACATTGGGACGATCTGGGCCGTTTGATCAGATATTTAACGGCTCAGATTTAAAGTGTCCCAGCAAGAGAAGTTTTCTCTTTTAATAGTAGTATAGATAAATATAACCCATATATGATGCAAATAAGTTGGAATATCAAGTAATAAAATGTAAAGTTCATGTATGCATTTTACATGCATCAGTTAGTTATAAGTGCTCTCGACTGAAGTGTTTAGATGTATCATCTAGGGTTTACGACTAGGGTTACATGGGGTTGTCGATGACGGAGGATCACGTGAATTGAGCATAGATGTCTTAATAGGGTTCTTCGATACTTATCCCTCGTAGATGTTTGAGTCTTGTACGCATAGGTTTTTTATGCCTTGTACGTGAATTCTTGATCTCGTAGATTTTCCTTCAGTGTGGTTTGTGGCGAGGTAATCATCTGAAAATCTTAGTGCAACACGACACTGGAGGAGTTTCTAGAAGTGAGCCACCGGCTGGGAGAGCTTTTTACTATCGTGCGCTATAAGTGGTGTAGGTCCATAGAATTATGGTCTAAACCCACTTACCTCGGCCATAAAATGTAAGATACACTTAACCAAGTAAAAGAAAAGGACCATAGCAACGGACGCGGACGTTTGGCTCTCGGGCACACTGCTGCCCTTTTTTTGAATTTTTCGAAAATCGATCTTTTTGCTTCAAAAAAATCTGAAATTATTTACACAGCAAGATATACATGTTCTGAAGGTGCGCAATAAATTTCGTAAGAAAATAATGAAATTTGTGGCCTACAGAAAAAAGATAAATTTCTGACAGAAAATCCATTCTATTGTCTGTCAGAAATTTGTTATTTTTATGTAGCTCATAATACGATTTGTTTTCCTCAAATGATTTGTACCGTGCGTAGAGGACATGCATATACATCAGCTAGTATTTTTTTGGATTTTTTTGAAATCGTCAAAAAAATTCAATTTTTTTTGAACAAGCGGGAGCACTGATGCCCGAGCTCCAAAGTGGGTTTCCGCATAGCAACCGTTTAATTTATATTTCAGAAGTTTCTATATATTTGCTACAGAACCAAACACACACATCTGTTAAGATATTTTCTAAGTTTTATGCATTTGAAACTTTAATTATACTAAAAAGAGAAAAGAACACCCAAACAATAGTATACATATACTTTATGTAATACATAAATTCAAGAACGTCTAGGGAGCACTGTATTTTTGTTTTGTTTTTGTAGGTTTTCACATTTAATTTGATTTTTATATTATTAAGGACAATATCTCTTAAAGGAAAACATTTTATGTAACTAAAACATATACTCAATGATAAACAATACAACATAACAGAAACGGTTAAAGAGTATTGTTGGTTAACAATTCTAATTAAGAATACAACATATATTTGTTAAAATCATAATGTGAAAAAACTAATAAAGGTATAAAAAATAGTGTAATTTATTTATTTAAGTCGTACCAGGTCCACAAAAGCAATTGCAATGTGCGTTGTTGTTTATCTACATTGACTTCAAATATTATCGACTGAACTTTGTGTGATTGGTCTCATGGGTAACATTTTTCCGACATGATGCTACTGTAGAAGGTTACGAGCAGCCCATTTTCATGATGCAAATGAACTACAAACCTTCATTAATAAAACTAAAACATGGTTATCTGGAAAATTGTCTTTAGCACTCATGTAGTAACTCGTGAAAGCAAAGCAGACTGGGGAACAAGTTAACGTGTTGGTAAGAGTTGAGGCACAAACTATAGATAATTTTTTCATCAAGATTTGCATCTTCCTTGCAAACACAATTTTGGACCTGTCGGTAAAAATAAGCAGGCAACTTGAAGCAGCGATCAATGGAGGCAGTGGCAGAGCGCCTAAATGCGGATCGCCATCAAGACACTGAAGTTGGGTGGTTTTTACGATACATAACCTAAAACTTACTTTGTACCATTGCACAAAGATTTTCTTCCATCCCGTTGCAAGGCACGTACATCTTTGTCAATATTGTAATAACTTTTGTTACAAATATGTTTACATCTTTCTATAAATTTAGTCAAACTTAAAATAAAAGTAGAAGCACAGTAGCAACCTTATTAAGTGAGGGCCGAAATACCTTGCCAACATTCATGTCCAAATCAACGAGAGATACCAACAAGATGCTGGCCGCATTTAGCTATAAAGATCCATGTCATACTGTATTTAACCCACGCATTACTGACGTGGTATCCTGTTACTCCCTCCGTGTCAAAATACAAGGTGCGCTATTTTTAAGGTGGTCTTTGACGCTCAACTTTGACCACCAATATATAACAAAATACATTGAATGAGAATATATATATGGTACCATTGGATTTGTCTTGCAAAATTCTTTAATTTCATATATCTTTATAGTAATTTTAGGTACATATTATAAGTACAAATCATGGTCAAAGTTATACAGCGTTGACCAGCGGAATTAAAGGGCGCCTTGTATTTTGAGACGGAGGGAGTACATTGGAGTATTTATCATATATTCATTAATCACTACATTAATTTTAGATCTCAGAGAGCGAAAACCCGCCACCTAAATATGGTCTGGGCTTGTCCCATGTCCATTAAATCAATATTTTTGCTCTAAGCCATTAGTTTGTTTTGGATCATTCACAACCCTATTTCCCTTTTCCAATATTTCAATTTTGTAGGACTATATACATTGAATTTCCATTGAACAACTAATTCTTGAATGCATATTAAACCTTCAAAATCTTTTACTCCCTCCATCCTAGTTTAAAGGGGGTTGTACGTAGTTTAAGAATAATTTTACCATTAGTTTTATCAGCAAATCTATTTTCTCATATTACATATTTTAATCATTATATCTTATAGAAAAGTACGACTTCAATGTTTTGACATTTATGCATATATCTCATAGTTATAAAATTGCTGGTCAAAGTTTTTACTAAAGAACGTGTGGCCTTTGAACTGGAACGGAGGGAGTATTCCACAACTACTTCTAAGCCATCTCCCAATGCATCATTGTTAGCATGTTATCATAAGAGTTTATAAATTCAATACACAATTAAACCAATGCATTGTTTTTAAGTGATGTCTCTAATATCTAGTGTACTATTTAATTAATAGATTTATGCTAACACATGTTAACTTGTTTTGCTATGAACACATGCAAAAGTTGTACACCACCGAAGCTACGACCTTACTTTTTTTCATTAGCTATGCAACCACATCAGTATCTACTCTATCTAAATAGGAGAACCCCACTACAAGGATTTCTCTTGACATGCAGCTATGCCACCTCACCGCCTCACAAAATCAGCCACGTCATCCCATGCATGCACCTCTCAGTTGATTTCTCCAAACAGTAGAACGTTGCAAAAAGAAAAAAATCCAATCATTCACGGTTTCCTGTCCCCAATGGCTACCAATTGGTATTAGTTTAGTGCGCTTTTAATCACCTACCTCGCTGCCTTCTGCTCCCACTAAGTTCGTCGTGTGTCTCCTCCTCTACTCTCCCCACCACGTCTCTCTACATTCCACAGTAGAAACCTTATATATGTCTTCTAATCTGATACCAACCACATACATAGAAATGTCAGCCAGTGATGAGTCGACCAGAGTCGTGGATGGTGCATCCTATCCTCAAGTTTCTCCCCCTGCACGCCACCATGTCACTGATTCGAATCACTCCGGCCACCATGGTGGCGCTGAGAATTACCACGACAATGGATTCATATTGTTCGTGCTTCTAAAGCATATCTGGTAAGATTATTATGTTATTTCATTACTGAAGCTCCGATCTGTGTTGAACTCCTCTGACCAAATCCGTATCCCATCTTTTTGTCTTGCTAGATGCTTCATAGAATTTCAAAGAATATAGTGAAGGTTCTTCTTGGCATGGATTCCCATTGTGTGGCTATCAAAATTGCATAACTGACTTGATGCAGCTTCTTACTATGTTCATTTTTTCAGGTTACATTCTTAAGAGCATACAGAAAATAAGCGCTAACTATTGTAGGAGTCCGGTGCGCAGTGTCTTGAACTCACATTGTGTCATGTTTTATCTGCTGTGACATATTTTTCCAGTCTATGTTTATTGTGAAAAATCTGATCCTTTGACATCCCGCCCTCAAACTGCCTGGAGCGTCACTCTGAAAGGTAACTGTCGTGGTGGGATCACGGCAGATGCCATGGGTATGGCTTAGTTGGGGCCGAATGGTCGTTAGGGGAATCCGGGGAGGGTTTATGCACTCAAGACGTGCACAAGCAAGAACATGCAAGAAACCACAAGAACATGAACAAGAAACCAAGAAAGCCAAGAACACAAAAGACACCACGATGTACCCAGGTTCGGGGCCTTCGTGAGGAAGTAAAACCCCTACTCCTGCCTTGACTCTCTCAATATATCAGTGTGGTTCTCAGGTACAAGGTGCTCCTCGAGCTGTATGTTGCTACCAAAGTGAGAGCTCGAGGTAGAAGGTGAAACTACCAAGGGGGAAATGAGCTAGGGTTTGTGCCGTTTTTTCTCTCTGGAGGTAGAGATGCCGCATATATACACAGGCCGAAGTACATTTTTACCCCTGCCTACAACTGACAATGGCATGGCCAAAAGGTAGAAGACAAGCCTCTGCCTCCTGCCAGCTCAACGGCCGGACTGTCAGGCCAGCCAGGCTTAGCTTTCCTCTTCCGGTCATACTTCAGTAGCCTGCCGAGGTCTAGCCTGTAGACCTTTCCCGAAATAGCCGAGTCAGCTCCTAGGCCCCCGAGCTTCCGGGAAACCCGTGGACGGACCTCGCCGTCCTCTGAAGCCTCGGGCTACGAGCTCTGCGGCACCCGTGACCTCTCTGACATGCCTCGATCCTTGCTGCCAACCTCGGATAACACTCCTGATCATATACCTCGGTAGAGAATATCTTATTCCTGTGGTAGCTAGCTGACTGCCCCGAGGTTGATACCTCGAAGGATATACCTCGGAAAGTATACCTCGGACGTACACCTTACGTCGGATGACGCCTCCTGCGTCCTTGCTCAATCGTTCCCTCGGACAGCTTACTGCCTTAACCTTACATGTCTTTACCTCATCATTACCCTACCCGGGGGTAACCCCCGACAGTAACTTCTTTGTATCCATGTTCCTGTTCATCTCTATTTACGTACTTTCTGCTATTATGTTGGTGTAACATTTATTTGTTCAGTTGATTTTGACTTGCCTACTATGATGATTTATGAAGGAGCCAAGGAGGCATGGGACGCATTAGTAATTATTTATGTTGTTCGCATTCATCATGTGACAAGAATACAACAACTTCGTACAAGTATCACCACTTATCTAAACTACATGATTATTGTGAAGTTCATAGACTCTAATCTCTGGCATTTCTCTCCTTGAAGCCCTGCGGATAGACGTATTGATGTGTTGTTTTTAAGTTGCTTCTAAAAAAATATCAATACAAGTCCCGCAGCAACGCGCGGGGTATCATCTAGTTTTACCTATAATACCACACTATTATACAAGCATTTGTGAGAGGCCTAAGTCTATATAATATACTCCCTCCATCTTGGTTTATTAGCCACTTTTCAAAAAACAGATAATATCAAGAGTTGGACGCAATTAACATTACCCATCCATTAAAAAGGTCCGTACCACTTTTTCTACCCAATATGCATGTGGTTTAGCCAATGATCCATTTAATTAGGACATTCATGCGCCTCCTATTGGACCTTCAAAAAACAGATAATATTGAGGATGAATTTATTGTCGAAGGTACGCAAATCTATAAAAATAAATAAGGTATTTCAGTAATTAAGATAGGTTGAACCTTCCAATATAAATAGGTGGTAATGCTAGTCCCTATCTAGGTACTCCCTCCGTTTAGGTGTGTAGGCATTGCAGCGCGACCAAGGTGTGTAACGATTGGGTGAATGTTTTATTGGTTGAATCAGTTTGAGCCAATTAGAAACGAATACAAAGACGAGCCAATTACTCCTTGAGACTACTCATAGTGGGGAGTAACATAGAGTAGTAACATGCATATGGTACTAGTCTATGTTACTAACACCATTGTGGGTAGTAACTTATGGGTAGTGTCATGCAAGATCCATTGGGATGTGTAATGTTACGGTAACTACATATGTTACCACAACACTCTCTTTCATCATTTAATGACATGCCATGTAACCAAAATGCTTATGTGGCATTGCATGTGATTGCATGTTACTACCTTAGTTACTCCCACTATGGCTAGTCTGAATGGCTATTAATTAGCGAAGATGAATCACTGACCAATCGCGTGGGCCTGGTGGCCCATCAGCATTTGCATGCGAGGGAATCGATCCAATCAACTGCATGGTGCAACCGTTCATGCTGGCAGCCTAGCATGTTTAACCTAATTAATCACACCTATTAAACACTAAGGGGCATATGAATCGATTGGCTACTAGGTAGTTGATTTTCGCCTCGTTTCCTCTCGTGGACAAGGCACAGACACACAGCTCAACAACACAAGCGGCCACCAAGCCAGTTAACTAATCATTTTGCCCCTAATCTGATATCATTTGGTCGATAGAATGGCTCTCCGTACGAGGCAAGAGCAAGCGAAGCCCGGGCATGCGCCGGGCGGCCGGGACGCTGGGTCCGCCCATGGTACACTATAGAGACAAAAACGGCCGAGGCCTTGATGAGTCGTATCTTCGTAAGCCAGACACTACGGCTCACGCTTTCCAGGAACGGTTCTAGTCGGTTCGTTCAAGTTTTGTCCCACCTCGTTTCCAAGTTCCGACTGCACACAACATACCTAGTGGGCCGGTATGCTCCTTCACGTGCTCAAGCGAGCAATGGCAGAGGAGGAAAACGTGCGGGTGACACGCGAGGAGGGGGAGGTGTTATGCTATGTCGCCCCCGCAGGTGGCGCGTTCCGCATCGGACGCCATGAAGCGACCCGCTTCATGTGCCGTTCCACAAAAACACATTTCTTTTCCGTTTTCTTTTCTGTTTTCGTTTACCTTTTTTTCACCTTTCGTGATTTTGAAAATTACTCGTAATCCATCACCTAATGCGTCATCTCTTAGCACAGTATCAATAGAGTTATATAAAAGAATTAAGAGACAATAACACCATTGGTACGTAAACTCTTCCCCTACGTGCAATTGCATACAACAACTCTCAAATTGGAAGAAATGGTACAACAACTCTAATGCGGATTGGATATTGGTACAAACGTCTGTCGACGCGACACGTGGACTTGCCAGGTCAGACAGAACACACGCCTGGTTTTGAAAATTTTGCAAAAACATCCCCAGCTTTTGTAACAATTGTGGATTGGTCTGTGTCTTTGTTAGTACCAAATTTCCCCAATCGACCTTATCCTCGACAGCGGCGGAGGGCGAGGACGGGGAACGACCGGAGCTGCGCGCGGATGGCCGCGGCGCTTGTCGGAGGGCTCCCGGAGCGTGATCTCCGGCCGCGGCGTGCGGGGCGTGGTCGTCCACGGCGTGGACGCGCCGCGGCGGCTGCCCTGCTCGGAGGCGTGCGGGGTGAGGCGGGGATGGCGAACGACCGGAGCCGTGCGCGGATGGCCCGGGCGCGCGATTGTCGGAGGGCTCCAGGAGCGTGATCTCCGGCCGCGGCGTGCGGGGCGTGGTCGTCCGCGGCGTGGACGCGCCGCGGCGGCTGCCCTGCTTGGAGGCGTGCGGGGTGAGGCGGGGATGGCGCACTGCGGGGTGGACGGTGACGCTGGTGTGATGGCTAGCCGGGTCGGCGTACCCGCCGTCGGGGAGCGCGGCGGCGTCGCACGGGACAACGGGCTCGACGGCGTCGTGCGTGGCATGGCTTGGTGGCGAGCCGCAGCGCGCGCGGGAAGACGGACGACAAAGACTAGAGGAAGTGCAGGCGAGTTCAACGAGTTTCTTCTTTTCTGAGTTGGTATTTTTTGCTGGTTTTGCCTCTGAGTTGCATTTGTGTGTGCAGAAAGTAGTGCGCTGTTGTGATCATGGCTTGAAGAAAGAGGAAGGAGATGAACAGAAACTGCTGAAGAGAAATGAAGGGCTTGAACAAATCATCAGAATTCTGAAGCTTGAAACGAAAGAAATGATTACAGACCATAGAGCTGAGATGAGAGGGAGGGACAAGAAGGAACTTCTGTTTGTGTTAGCAGTAGCTGGATTTGTAGTTATGTATTGTGTCTGCGCATTGCTGGTTCATGGCTTCGTCTGACACCATTTGTAATTGTGTGTTTTTGTGGACCAAATGGATGCAATGAATAAATAGAAGCACCTGTGTTTTGACCTAATTTGTGATGTAATACATGTTCAAATTCAGCATAGTATGCATGCTCATGTAGATAAGAAATTCACCACATCATCCTCATATAGATAGTGTACTCTACTAAATTCATCACATCATCCTCATATATAGTATACTCTATTAAATTCATCACATCATCCTCATATAGATAGTGTAATCTATTAAATTCCTCACATAGTACTATCAAGTTGAAAACACAAAAAAGGCTTCAAAATGGTTTGTTCAAATCAGGTTTATTGTTGCTGGTGCACACATCATCACGAAGCTGCACATCAATCATCAGGAATCTGGTCAGTAGTTCTTGCTCGTCCACCTTACCTCTGTGATGTGCTTGCATTTGATTGTCTCTTTCCCGTGGTTCCTCTAACTCTGGTACTGTATGTTGGCTGCGCAGGCGTGTTCCTCCCTGTACCTCTACCCCTGGACCTTCCCCTTGTTGTTGCAGTAGTAACCCTTACTCTGGGTTGGGGTATACTTTCTCGAGCTGATTCTACAAACGAGCTTTCTTCAGGAAATGGACCATATGTCCTGTCAGGAGGGACACGAGTCTGAGGAAGACAAAATGAGGGTTAGTATACCATCATAGGCATTTGATCTTGAATTAATTTGTTTGGACATAATTACCTGCTGCTGCAATGTGTACACCATCGAGTTCATTAGCTCTGTAGGTCTAATCTAGGGTCTGCAGTTTGAGGAACAATGTTCTGCAAAATGAAGTAATTCATTGGAAATATTAGCTGCACATAGTAATTAATGGTAAACCACAATTAGATTACTGATATTACCTGAATGTGAGACGGATCATCAAAAGTTTCATCTTCTGGATCAATTACAGTGTGCTGAGCACCCTCTTGCGCAGCTTGAATTCTCTCAATGTACTTAGCATGACCTAATTTATTGTGGTCTTTTTTTTGCAGATCGAGCAATGCATGACTACACCATGCTTTGAGAGAACAGTTGCCCCTTTTTTGATCTTCTCCTCTGGTCCCTTCCTTCTGTTCTTCTTGGGCCTTCCCATAACCTTTGTGTACAATGGAGGAAGCATGTGCACTCCATTTGTCTTCTCCCAGAACTCCCTGCCCCTTAAAGGTATCAAGTTAAATCCATACGCTATGTTATAAGTGTCTATGCTATAGCAACTGTGAACCAATGTTTCTGGATCAATGTCGTCGTTTCGGCAACAAGCTATTGCATGATGACATGGTATTCCACATAGCTGCCATCTTTTAAATCACATGTTCTAGCAACAAAATCAACACTGTAGGGCCCCTCGAATTCACTAGAACTGACACTGAAAAGACCATTTCCACCTAGTTTAACCATGCAACCTACACTCCAGGAAGTAAATTTGTCCAACTTTTTCATGATTTTCGGGCAGATAGTTCCAGGCCATTTTTTTGCTTCAACTTGCTTACTGTATACTCTGTGCATTAGCTTGTAGAAAATTGTTTCCAACATGGACAAGATAGGCATTTCTCTTGCTTGCAAGATGTAGCTGTTGAATACTTCGGAATGGTTGTTTAACATCATGTCACACTTAGGAAATTCACTGTAAAAAGCTTTGATCCAAGTGCTAGGAACCAATGCTTCAACCCATTGAAATGCCTTATGATGCTCTCATCTTCTCCATGTTTTTGTTATACTTTGGTATATTTGTGGATATGCCAATCGCCCACAAATTATTTTAAGCACTTCTCCCCTGTTTCCTGCCTTCTGAAAATTTATGCACACAGACGCCTAAAATTAAAAATGAAGAATCATGGTTCACACACCTTCTGCTTGTCACTAATAATTGTCCATGGTGCACTGTTTGTAATTTGCAAATCATCCCTTAATGTGGACAAAAACCACTCCCATGAGCTTGTGCACTCAACCTCAACCAATCCCATGGCTATTGGATATATGCAATCGTTGGGATCTATCCCACTGCTGTCAATAGCTGTCCCTTGTATTTAGTTTTCATGTGAAACCATCGATACAGATCAAAGGCCTGCAACCCCTAAGGAAACCTCTCTTTAGTGCATCATAAGACCAATAAAGTGAAGCTAAATGATGCTTTGTGACTTCACCATACTTCACTTTGTTGCAAGATAATAAGAACTTGGAACCAGGATTTGATTTCCTTAGCTGTTGGCCATAATCCCACAACTGAGAGAATTGAGCATCCTCATCGCCATGTATAATAGCAAGTGCTTCTTTCCTTGCCCGTCCCAACTTCCATCTATCTGGGCACATGTTGAATTCCCTTGAACTTTTGCTGCAAAAGTTTTCAGATCCATCTTCATATTGTCTCTAAATTCATCAATAAATTTTTGTGTTAGAAATGGTGCTGTCAATGCCTTGAGTTGCCATTCTTTCGAACATCTGTGGACACCATTGTATGCTCTGACAACAAAGGCACATGTTCTGCTATCATTCGATGCTTTCAGCATCCATGGGCACCCATCTTTGCACTTTGCATCAACTCTATTTTTCTCATTTCTAGGCTTGGTAATTTTTCGTATGTTCCTTACACTGTATGCACTCAAAGCTGACCTCATTTCCTTCACATCTGCGAATGTCATGCCAACCTTGAACACTGGATCGTCGATGTCAACCTGAGGATTGAATACAGAAAATTTATACTGCAATTTGTCTTGCTTATCAGGCCTTAAATTGAGATCTCCATCATCCAAGGCTGATTCATCTTCATGTTCTTCAATTGGACTATCTCATTGTTGTCATTAACATCTGTGTCTATGTTGTCTGCAAACAAATCATCATCTCCTTCGTCTGCTGCATAATCACTGTCAAAAGTCTGAATCTTGATCATCGTCATCTTCTTCCTCTTGCACGTCTAATGTTTCTTCATTTCCTCCCACAGATCTCGAAGATGACCTAACAGGAGCTGCATATGCTGTTGATGAAGATGGACATGCTGTGCCTAAAGATGGAGCCGCACCTGTTGTCGATGAAGATGGATCTGCACGTACTGTGCCTAAAGATGGAGCTGCAGCTTGTGTGCCTGAAGATGGACCTGCACCTACTGTGCCTGAAGATGTAGCTGCCCCTAAATTGCTGATGGATTCAGGCCTCAAATTCTTCAGGTAACCTGTATGATCAACAAGAAGGACTAGTGTCTTGTGTGTCTCTGCTGCATTGATCATCTCCACTATATCTGAATCTCTTTCGATGCAAACCAGTCCCTCATGAATTTCTTTCCAAGGTGGAGACCAATACACAGCCAACCTATCATCCAGTGCATAGCCTAGCTGTTGTAGGATATCTTGTATCCACAGAAGTGACCAGGTTTCTCTATTGCAAAAATCAATGTAGTCAGGTGTTCCCATGCAATACGTGAGAGTGTCTCCTTTTCCAGAGAAAAATCCATTGTTCTCTAGTACACATGTGAATAAATCTTCATTGCCACCTACACATCAGTTCACTCAGTTAGAAATGACTTATTCATGTCAGTTTACAATAGACAGTCATGAAACATACTGAAATAACAATTTTGACAGTTCTAAACCTGACAGAATAACATTGAACTGATAGTTCCGAAGATTAAAGGCTTAAAGCCGAAAAGTTTTGATGTGTTCATGCTAAACTTACATGCACCAATGTCATGCCATGTCAATTCATCTATACAACGATGAAACAAAGACCTAAATTTCCATTTTTGCCCACACAACTGGTGCGCCAAAACAGAGCACCAAAAAAATCTGTGTGTACTCATTATTGCCTCGTACATACTACTCCATCATTGCGTACCTGCTACTAATAGTCGATTTCATCCAGAAATTGGAACCACAATGGCCCGATCAACCTGGCCACTACACCCACGCCCGCCTACAGAAACGGAGACGGCGAGAAGAAGAAGAGCGAAGGCGCTGGGATCACGTACCGTAATCGGGCGGCTCATCAAACCATGGCCACAGCTGAGGATCTGGCGACATTGAGCGGCGGCGCAGCGGGCGGCGCGGCGTCGTCGGGGAAGCGCTCGGCCTCAACGCAAGGAAACTACTGCCCTTGTACGTGATCTGTGGAGATCAAAGTCGTACAATCGTACAAGGAAACAACTACCCCTGTACGTGATTTGTGGAGATTAACGTGGAAACAGGTAAGGACCTAAATGTAAAACTTATTATGTGCTTACAAAAATCAGGGACTTATTTGTCAGATAGAAAAGGTACAGGATTAGTTCTTGAATAGTACATTTTCCACCGTGGCATGCCAGATCAGCATTTCGGACTGTTATGACCAATTTTGCACCGGAGTTGGAGTTGTTGTACCATTTCTTCCCAATTTGAGAGTTGTTGTATGAAATTGCACGTAGGGGAAAAGTTTATGTACCAATGGTGTTATTGTCTCAAGAATTAATTGAAAGCGCATTGTTAACCAATGCATTTTTTTTGAGCGTTGTCTCTAATATATAGATTGTACCATTTAATTGAAAGATTTATGCTAACTTGTTTTGCTATGAACACATGCAAAAGTTTACATCACCGAAGCTACAACCTTACCTTTTCTCATCAACTATGCAACCACATCAGTATTTTAACCTATAATATCGCGCTATTATACTGTATACAAGCATTTGGTAGAGGGCCAAGTCCAGATAATCAACAATCTTGAACAGTTAATGGCCAAGATAGTAGGATGAATTTATTGTCGAAGCTATGCAAATCTACACACATATAATAAGATCTTTAAGTAATTAAGATAGGTTGGATCTTTCAATATATAATGTATAGGTGACGAGAATGGTACCTATCCATGTGTTTTTCATGGGTTGCCAGATTAACACCGTTGGCAACATGTCCTATCCCAAGCCATGGCAACATGTTCATTTTCGTTTTGCTTAAAAGAAAGAATATTGTTTCTATTTTGCAAAATTTTAACAGTAGGATAATATTTCTTAATGAAAGCTTCTTTTAGATCATCCCAAAAATTAATACTACCAGTAGGTAATGAATGCAACCACTCTTTAGTTTTCCTCTAAGTGAGAAAGAAAATAACTTCAGTTTTAGAATATCACTTTCCATATTTTTAAATTTTAGCATGTCACATATTTCAAAAAATCATGAAGATGCATCTCCATAGCACTACCGCCAAATTGTTCCCTAGTTATCAAGTTCAACAAACTAGAACTTACTTCATAACTATCAGCTTTTATCTCAGGTGTGACAATAGCACTAGCAATAAATTGATCATTTGGAGTGTTTGTGTAATCACTCAACTTAGTTCTATCTCCCATTTTTGTTTTTATGTGTTTTTAATTTTTATGCAAACTGAAAATAAATGATACTAAACAATGCAAACCGAAATAACAAATGCAACACAAAATGCAAAACTGAAAATAAAATATGCAAACCAAAATATAAATATGATATGCAAGAAAATAACAAAATAAAATAAAATGCTTTGAAGGTAAAGATGGATAAGATGGTGCTCACGTAGGTGCAACCTCCCCAGGCTTAGGTGTTTGCACAAGTTGGTGATGAAGTTGACTTTGTTGTGAGATACCCTTGGACAAATCTTTACAACAATGATTCCCCGACAACGGCGCCAGAAAACAGTCTTGATGGCCCTTCACATAGTTACCTGCGTGAAAAGAAAAAGGGTTAGGCTGAGACTCCAAGTGCAAAGTGTGTAGTATAATGAAAGACAGATTTCCCCACGAGGGGTGACTCGAGGGTTTAAATCGAACTCTCGAGGAATCAGTAGTGAAAATTTATCTTCTTATCCTTCTCTTGAAAACCTACAAAACAAAGTGAGTGTTTTGTGTCCTCAACCTCACCTAGTGGTTGTCAAGCACAAGGTGTGAGAATGATATGAAAATATAATGTACGCAAAACAATAAATACATATGCAATGATGATAAATAAATATACAAGGATGGTGGAAACAATAATGGATGATATTTTGGGTTTTGTATTGTGAATGCAAGATGTAAAATATTTTTGTATTTTCGGATTTTTTAAATGGCAGAAAATGTAAAAGTGACAAAAGTTGTTAGAAAGGTGTTTCTTATGATTAAAAATAGACCGGGGTTCATGGTTGCACAAATGCACTCTCTCTTTAATAAAGTGGTAGATAATGGAACATAGAATTAACATATGAGATTGCAAAACAAAGGTTTTATGACAAGTTACTAATTATATGGACATCACGTCCTAACATAGAGGTCTTTTGTTTATTAACCTCTCCCATACTCCACCAAGATGTGAATTAAATCTTAGCACCTCGGTAATTAAGATAAATTAGATTATAGTTTAATTTTTATGACATGAAGTTAAAATAAGAACATGCTAGATCTAGTCATGGAGAAGTGGCAATGGTCACACCCACACCCCCGGTAGCATGGTATTTTCTTTATCCCTAGGAGGTAACAAAGTAAGGTAAACACCCAAGTGGATCGCGATATTTCAGTGGTCAACTTACCGCACTAGCCACACCCCGTTATCCAACTAATGCACACATCACCCCTCACACGCTCTCATACCCCGTTACTCCAACTATTGCAATCTCAAACATATATTAACTCATAAAAAGATCCACCACAAAGGTATTACATAGATGACCGTAATCATGTTCAACAGCTATACGGTACTAATTAGTGAAGTTCAAGAGAGGAGAGATACATAAGTTACTTCCACAAACCCATAGTCCAGGGGTGGACTACTCCCTCTTCATCATGGAGACGGTGGAGAAGTCGTTAGAGAAGATAGAGACAACTCCGGCAGTGCCCCACTCTAGTTTTCCCCCTCTAATCTGTAGCTCCAGGTCTTTGTTTCTATGTTTCGGCGGCGCTCCTTTTTGAAGGGCGCCGTGACTATTTTTTTTAAGGATACGTCCGAGCGGACGCATCGATTCAAGAAGAAGAGGCCAAGAGGCCGTTTACAACGCGCTTAGGCACATACGCCTGAAAAACGCCATCCACCGAAAGAGAGAAAAGAGGATACTCGCCAACCCTCCACCTATCTACGGGTCCTAGGCTACCCCTGAACAACCTAGCCGATCACCACAAGTCGGCCTCGGCCTCAACCATCCTGATGGCAGCCTCCACCGATGGTCTATGTCCCTCGAAAACTACATTGTTCCTGTGTCTCTGATACGTCTCCAACGTATCTATAATTTCTGATGTTCCATGCTTATATTATACCAATTGCTACATGTTTTATATACACTTTATATCATTTTTATGCATTTTCGGGACTAACCTATTAACAAGATGCCATAGTGCCAGTTTCTGTTTTCTGCTGTTTTTGGTTCCAGAAAAGTTGTTCTGCGAATATTCTCGGAATTGCACGAAACAAAGACTGAAGTCCCTATTTTTCCAACACGTACACGGAGTCCGAAGGAGAGACAAAGGTGGGCACCGAGGTGCCCACACCCCCTCCTCGCGCGGGTGGGCCCTAGGGCGCGCCGCCAGGGGTGTGGAGCCCTCGGGCCTCCACCGACGCCGCCCCTTCGCCTATATATTCTTATTTCGGGAAAACCCTAGACACCCGAGCCATACCTCCTGAAAACATCCGCCGCCGCCGTCGTCAACCCTAACTCGGGAGGGTTCTAAAGCTCTCCCTGGCACCCTGCCGGAGAGGGGAATCATCACCGGAAGGCTCTACATCGCCATGCTGCCTCCGGAGTGATGTGTGAGTAGTTCTTCCCTGGACTATGGGTCCATAGCAGTAGCTACATGGTTGTCTTCTCCACTTGTGCCATCATGTTTAGATCTTGTGAGCTGTCTATCATGATCAAGATCATCTTATTGTAATGCTACATGTTGTGTTTGCTGGGATCCGATGAATATTGATACTATGTCAAGTTGAATGTTATATTATCATGTCTATGTCTTTTATGATCTTGCATGCTCTCTGTTACTTGTTGAAACTCTGGCCAAGTGAATGCTTGTGACTCCAAGAGGGAGTATTTATGCTAGATAGTTGGGTTCAGCCTCTATTGAATCTGGGACAATGACAAAAAGTTGTAAGGTTGTAGATGTGCTGTTGCCACTAGGGGTAAAATAGCAATGCTTTGTCTAAGAATGAATGTGTTGTTTACATTATGCACTTTACTTAATGCAATTGTCTGTTGCTTGCAACTTAATACTGGAAGGGGTGCGGACGCTAACCCGGAGGTGGACTATTTAGGCACAGATGCAGGCTGGATAGCGGTCTGTGTACTTTGTCGCAATGCCCAAATGAATCTCACAGTAGACACTACAACTTGCACATGCATATTATGCACTTATCAATATTGTCAATTGCCCAGCTGTAATTTGTTTACCCAGCATGTTAGTTATCTTTATGGAGAGACACCACTAGTGTCGGCCCAGTGGGAACCAGGGTGTGTGGGCCTGTCCTCCACGGCCCTCGACACTCGATGGCCAAATTTCACTAAGGACCAAGTCTATGGCTTGGAGAGACTCGCGAGGCGAATCGCCTCGTGAGAACTGAGGAGGCAGCAAAGGCCTGCGGAGGCCCTCCTCACTGCTGCCCCCTCTTCAAGGTGATCTCCCCTGGAGAGAAGTCAATGCCGAATCCTCCACAGGGCATCCCAGCCCTCATGGGGATTCCTTGCTCCAAAGCAACCTCTGCAGAGCGCACATGGGCTCTGCAGCGGCCGCAGAGTGACGCGCGCCTCTGCGCGCGGTGACGACGACGTCGCAGTTGTCGTTTTGGTGATTAAAGGAGTCAACAAAGCTGCGCCATCCGCACCGGACTACAAGGATTACCTCTTTGGTGATTGAAGGAACCGGCCGGCGCTACGCTCCACCGCCGACGTCACCGTGGGCACCCCTACGGTCCTTTGCAGCCCCAGCATGCCGTCCTGCATGGACGGTGGTCTCTCTGCCACAGGCATCAGCTTTATGCCCATGGACAGCTGGGCTGCGGTGCACCGCGCTCCCCCTTTCGTCGCCATGTGGTAGCCCTTCCGCTGCGCAGAGCGCAGGGAAGAGGTCCGGAGCGCCTATAAAAGGAGGCGGTGCTCCACCGTAGCAAAGGATCGCATTCCAACTTAGCCTAGCTACCTATGCGCAAGGAAGAAGAAGACCATTGCTAGTCCTTCCTTGAGCACACCATTGCCATAAGAGAGCCCTCGGCAAGCTCATTGTACTGTAACCTCCACAGCAGTGCAATACAGACAAGTAGGAGTAGCGGTGTTACCTCCACACGAGGGCCGTGAACCTGGGTACGGGCTGGTGTTTCGTCTGTGTCGTGATGTCCCTCATCATGCTCGACGAGCACCGTCGCCGTGCAGGTTGAGGGTTGTTTGACCAACGTGTTCAGCCCCTTACACGAACTCTTCGTGAGCTTGACCACCCCTGTTCCGTGGAGTCATTCTCCGACAACTAGTGAACTGTGGACCCTGGTCCATTCTTTTACATCTGAAATACAACCTACCGCAATCATTGTTCTCTTGCATTTTCTGCAAGCAAACATCATTTTCCACACTATACATTTAATGCTTTGTTTTCAGCAAGCCGGTGAGATTGACACCCTCACTGACTCGTCGGGGCAAAGTAGTTTGATTATCTTGTGTGCAGGTTCCAAGCCAACAGCTCCAAGTTTTCTGACGCCACCGGGGAAGTCAAGTCGACCCCCCATCGGCCAAGTTTTCTGGCGCCGTTGACACCTTCAGCGCATCGTTGATCTCCTACTGGTTCGATAAACCTTGGTTTCATACTGAGGGAAGACTTGCCGCTACACTCATCAAACCTTACACTTGAGGTCTCCTAACGAACGTGTACTACACGCATCAGTCTCCACAGACTCCAACAATCAACGTGACGGGCATCGTGTGCAGGAATCCAGTCTACTCTCCCCCATCTAGTCAGGAAGGAGGACCAGACGTCCCTGGCTAGAACACACCCGAGCAACAGGTGGTCAATATCCTCTTCCACTGATCACAGAAGGGCAAGCGGTCGGCCTAGGAAGCCCCCGACACCGGGGACTATTTTTATAGTCGTTTTTAGGTCACGAGGAAGGCTCGGAAAAAAGATCGACGACAACAGAGCTCCGAGGGCCAGGATGTTGGGTCCCACGCGACCAGGGAATCTGGCCGCGTTGGCCATTTTCTTTTGGCCACGGGCCTCCGTTTGTTCGCTTCCTTCGCTCCCACACTTTGTTCCTTCCAAAAACTGATGCTCGTAAAATATTAGGTCATTTGGACGTCGTTTGGGTCCCTAAAACATCAAAATGTAGAAAATATGATTGAAACATCAAAATTAGGTCATTCTCTTTCTGCCTGTGCAGGGTTAATTCCATAAAAATAGGGAAACAATGAAATATTCCCAAAATCAATGTAAAACAATGATACAACCCTTATATGATGCAAATATGATTGAAATATAAGTTAAACAATGCAAAGTTCATGTATGCATTTTACATGCATCAATTGCTAGATCACCTCGGTGTGGCATCCATCTTCATATTGATGCTCTTTGCGTGTACTGGTAGAAAAATCATAAATTGTTTATACATGTATTAGGGTTTTGCATATTTATAACTCATAATAAACGTTTCTTTCTTTCATATAGATGAGGAGAATAGAGGGTGCCCTGAGCGACGCATCAAATTGTCTTGTTAGGACTCAGTGAAATGTTTTGAGTGGTGTCGTCTCTTCGACTATGAAAAAGGATACTGCGATGCAGGTGCTTGCATGTGTGTAGTTTTTTGCACAATGCAATTACATGGCCATCATTTTGTAGATGTGCTATCAGCGATTCTACTCGAACTTGAGTAGTTCCACGGTAAGGGATGGTTGTCAGGTATCTCCTAAATAAACGAGTCAATGTATCATTAACGCTATTTGGTGCGAATTCAAAATTTCTTTTCTGAAATGAATAATTGTGATGCAACGTTTATGCTCCCGCAGCCACTCCTGTTTAGCAAAAGCCCCGTCACCATTCCTTACCTCGTGTCGCTAGTTCATCCATGGATTATGGCTTCATGCCTCCATAATCCACGATAAGATGAACCCACGAAGACAATTTTATTGATTTAGCAGATCGATCACATGCATACATGCATGAAGCGAGCAGGCCGGACAGGAAACAGAACAAAGGCAGGTGATACTTTCATTTTATATCATCATTTATACAACTTTTATTATTATATTAGAATGTTATTTGCATTGATATATCATTGTTTTTACATGTTTTAGATGATTTATGGGACTTTCATACAAAGTCCCTATTTTTAGTATTTAATTTCTGGGAGGCAGAAAACCTCCTTTTTTGTTTTTAATGTTTCAGGAGCTACATGGACTCAAATAATAAAAGGACAAAATACCCAGCTGGTTTTTCATCGGAAGAAAGGGAGTGGGAAGAAGACCAAAGAGAGGAGAGCCACGAGGCCCAAAATAGATGGGCCCACGCGACCCAGGTACCTGGCTGCGTGGGACCCACCAAGTGGAGCCTCGGGCACCTCCTCGCCTGGGGCTTTTTATCGACGCCTTCGTCTCGCCCGAAAAGGAACGCCCTAATTTTCACGAAACCATCCGAGGCCGCGGCGGCGGCAAAACTCCTGATTCCCTCTGGGGGATCAGATCCTGCTGCTCCGGAGCTGCGGAGAAGGGGTAAATCATTGTCATCGTCATCACCTCTCCTCCTTGGCGTGGGAGGAGGCCTCTACATCATCACCCCCATCAAGACCAACACCATCTCCATCATCATCACCATGATCCACTTCGTTCCCCTCGTTGTTTGAGAGTTGCTATACCCTAGATACTTGTCTTGTGCTACTATTCATATTTTTTTATTGAGTACTTGTCATTATTTGGTGGTGAAGTTATATTTTCAGATTGTGTTGTACCATTTATGCCACTGAATATCATCATGTTTGCATGTTGTGAGTAGTTCCTATATGTTCCGAGGGCCTAGGATGAATTGGCAATGATTTATATATACCATATGTTGGTATTTTGTCAAGAGTTTATCTTTTATGTGATTCTATGATGGTGTTGTGTGAACGTCGACTGCACAACACTTCACCTATATGGCTCATGGGAGAACACCGTAGTATAATGAATTGAGGGAGACTTGGGAGGACATGTAAACCTGAGACCGAGTCATGAAGTTATATTATGAGGATATTAGTATCGGGGACCTTAGAGTGTAATGCTATGATGGGACCTTATGTCTTAATAATTCTTGTAGAGTCATTTACTTGGCCACATGATCCATCATAAGGGGTTGTAGTTTATTTATTTAGCTATACCTAATTATGGCTCCATCCAAAGAAGAATAAAACTTGACAAAATATTCAACGTGTTGTTTCATAAATCTCTATGCCTAGCAATATCCATGCCGCCCTCGGGAATATTTTTCACATATAAGTTACACATCACTTGAGCTTGTCCTCTTGCCACATAAGAGGATTGGGCTTTCTCTCTTTGAGAGCTTTCACTTGCTACTATTTTTTTCCTGCATTGCAACTATACAATCAAAACTACCAAAAACACTCTTGCAGCTTTTATTGTTTTATTTATCAATCTTGCTAACCAATACCTTCAGCTCCTCGTGGGTTCGACAACCTTTTCTAATTGAAAGGTACTACAATTGATCTCCTGCACATGGGAGTCATCAGCAGGCCAAGGAGATTGATTTAGTTAGCTACTAGCTAGGCGCGACGATGGAGGACACGGACTCAATGGAACTACCCAATCACACATGAGATACTATTGCATGCATTGGGCTTAAGTGTAAACATAGATAATATACAATCTTCAACAATTAATGGCCTATATATCGGTACAAAATCTATGAAGATACATATCTTGAGCAATAAATGTAGGTCTAATGAAGGTACGTGGAACTTTCCAATATAAATAGGTGAGACTAGACAAGACTTGTCCCTATCCAAATATTTTCCATGGCTTGCAAGATCACCGCTGTTGTGGCATCCATCTTCATATTGATGCTATTTGCGTCTACTGGTAAGATATATTTGTAATTAGTTCATACTGTATTAGGGAAATTCACAATGGAACCCGAGCTGATATGCTCCCGTAATTTTTGGGCAAAGAAAAATAGGATTTTTTTTCAAAAAAATTTGAAACAAATCACAGGCATACCTGAGTATGGCACGCACGAGCGTGTGAAATTTCACAACGAAATGACACCGTGGCTGCCCTGTGCAAATAAGACAAATTTCTGACAGAAAATGACATCCAAAATTCTGAATTTTCAGATCTGTGATTTGTCTTTTTTTGCAAAGGTAAGCCACAGTGTCAGTTCGTTATGAAAATTCACACGCTCGTGCGTACCATACTCAGGCATGCCTGTGATATTTTTTCGGAATTGTTAGAAATGTTTTTCTATTTTATTTTTATTTTTTGACAATACCGGGAGCATATGCTACCGGGTTCAAAAACGCCGCTCCCATATATTAGGATTTTGCATATTTATAACTCATAATAAACGTTTCATATAGATGAGGTGCATGGAGGGTGCCCTGAGCGACGCATCAAGTTGTCTTGTCAGGACTCGGTGAAATGTTTTGAGTGGTGTCGTCTCTTCGGCTACAAAAAAGGATACTGCGATGCAGGTTCTTGCATGTGTGTAGAGTTTTGCACAATGAAATCACATGGCCACCATTTTGCAGATGTGCCATCAACGATTCTACTCGAACTTGAGTTGTTCCACTGTAAGGGATGGTTGTCAGATATCTCATAAATAAACGATTCAATGTATCGTCTATTTGGAATGAATAACTGTGATACAAGGTGTATGCTCCCGCGGCCACTCCTGATTAGCGAAAGCCCCGTCAACCTTCCTTACCTCGTGTCGCTAGTTCATCCATTGATTATGGTTTCATGCCTCATAATCCATGACAAGATGAACCCACGGAGATGGTGGTGTCGTCACGTCTTGCGCTATCGCCTCATCATGTAGGGAATTAGTGAACTGCCCCTTTTTTAGAACCAGGCCGGAAGTTCCCGCATTGCATTATAGGAGAAGAGAATTGGTCCAATTAATTAGGCAAACCGGAACCAAAGTTCATACAACACATGGTTAATCGGCAGAAAACACACACTCCAATTCATGGAACAACATTCTTGCCCTTTTTATAATAGTGGACAATTGACAGTTATGTTGGACTTCTTGAATCCGGCCCTTGTCAGCGGTAGCTGCCATTATTTGACCAAGGAGCAAAGGATCTGGCAATAAATCTATACTAATTATTAATGCTAGAAAACGTGCCCGTACGTTGCAACGCGAGACAAAAATCAACTTTTAGATGTAAACTTTGCCTACCCCTGCGTTGCTACCTGATGCGTGCGAAGTGCACGTTCGTCAGGATACCTCAAGTGTAAGGTTGATGAGTACAGCAGCAAGTCTTCCCTCAGTTATGAAACCAAGGTTATCAATCCAGTAGGAGATCGACGATGTTCTTAAGGTGTCAACGGCGCCAGAAACTTGGTGGTGATGAATTGTTGGGGATGATGAGGCGCGTGATCTCCCTGACAATGGTGCCAGAAAGCTTCGGTATGACGTGGAACCTGCACACAACACAATCAAACTACTTTGCCCCGACGAGACAGTGAGGGTGTCAACCTCACCGGCTTGCTGAAAACAAAGCGTTAAACGTATAGTGTGGAAAATGATGTTTGCTTGCAGAGAATAGTAGAGAACAATGATTGCAGTTGGTTGTATTACAGATGTAAAAGAATGGACCGGGATCCACAGTTCACTAGTGGTGTCTCTCCAATAAGATAACTAACATGTTGGGTAAACAAATTACAGCTGGGCAATTGACAATTGATAAGTGCATAAAACATGCATGTGCAAGTTGTGGTGTCTACTATGAGATTCATTTGGGCATTACGACAAAGTACATAGACCGCTGTCCAGCATGCATCTATGCCTAAATAGTTCACCTTCCGGTTAGCATCCGCACCCCTTTCAGTATTAAGTTGCAAGCAAAAGACAATTGCATTAAGTAATGTGCATAATGTAAACAATACATTCATCCTTGGATAAAGCATTGCTGTTTTACCCCTAGTGGCAACAACACATCTACAACCTTAAACTTGCTGTCACTATCCCAGGTTAAATAGGTTGAACCCAACTATCATGCATAAATACTCCCTCTTGGAGTCACAAGTATTCACTTGGCCAAGGCTTCAACAAGTAACGGAGAGCATGCAAGATCACAAATGACATAGACATGATAATACAATATTCAACTTGACATAGGTATCAATATTCATCGGATCCAGCAAACACAACATGTAGCATTATAATAAGATGATCTTGATCATGATAGGCAGCTCACAAGATCTAAACATGATGGCACAAGTGGAGAAGACAACCATCTAGCTACTGCTATGGACCCATAGTCCAGGGATGAACTACTCACACATCACTCCGGAGGCGGGCATGGTGGTGTAGAGCCCTCCGGTGATGATTCCCCTCTCCGGCAGGGTGCCGGGAAGAGCTTCAGAACCCTCCCGAGTTAGGGTTGACGACGGCGGCGGCGGAAATATTCTGGATGATATGCTCGGTGTTTTAGGGTTTTCGCCTCGGGGGGAATAAATAGGCGAAGGGCGACGTCGGGGGAGCCCCGAGGGGCCCAACCCATAGGCTGGCGCGGCAGGGGGGCCCACTGCGCCGCCATGTGGTTTGGCTGGCTCCGGCTCCTCTTCGTCTCTCCTTCGGACTTCGTGTACGTGTTGGAAAAATAGGGACGTGGCCTTTTGTTTCGTGCAATTCCGAGAATATTCGCAGAAGTACTTTTCTGGAACCAAAAACAGCAGAAAACAGGGAACTGGCACTGTGGCATCTTGTTAATAGGTTAGTCCCAGAAAATGCATAAAAGTGATATGAAGTGTATATAAAACATGTAGCAATTGGTATAATATAGGCATGGAACATCAGAAATTATAGATACGTTGGAGACGTATCACTACCAAACAAATAAATGTTGCTCAAATGTTATCTTTAGAATGAGCACGAGCTCATGTTGTTCTCATCTGGTTCCAGACTCACCATCTATAATTGATATGATGCTGGCATGAGTCTGACAAGAAGTATGGTCCCTGTTTGATCAAACTTATTAAGACAAATATTCAAGTTGTATAAGGAAATAATGCAATTGCAGTTGTCTAATACCAAAATAACTATCTTTATATCTGTTAATTTATCCATATGTGGCTTCACAACGACGTACAGTATGGACGACAACAATCTTTTATGTCGTTCACGAGTTTATTCTCATGATAGCAAATGATCAGATAATAAAAAACTAATAATGACGGAAACATCACAATGCTACACCGGACTGAAGAACATTATCTATACCTAATAATAAAATCATTAAGGTTTCTTGTGGTACGTCATTTTTTGGATGATTTTACCCTCCCACAAATCACATTTACCCACGGTGCCACCGGTAAGTGAAAGAAAACGATCTTTTTTTTTCCGTGCGCTGCTTTCCCGTGCACGCACTATCTCTGGCATTCAACCGACGGTCGCGTCATTTTACCTAAAAAAACAATACTACATCTAGATCCCCTCCATGTCTCCCGTCGTCCCCGGCGGAGGCGCGCACCACCATGTCTCCATCGTCCCCGGCGGAGGCGCGCACCAATGCGAAGTCTGGCGCTGCTGCACTCCTCTACGCTTGGCATACACGGACGCGGTCGTGCGTGCTCGTGTGGCGTGTGATCTGTCTCACGTACGTGTGGCGTGTGATCTGTCTCACGTACGAGCGGCCGCGGACGCGGCGTCGCCGGTTCCAATTCGTGCTGCGGGGAGGAGGAAGCGGCAGCTGCGTCACCGGTTCCGGCAGTGCTCAGGTGAGATCGTGAGGACAGGAGAACATGGGGTGGTTGGCCTCGTTCTGGTTTGTGATGCGAAAATAACAGAGAAAGAAGAGAGAAGAGATAAGGTGGGCCCATGCATCCTTCGCTGACACGCGTCACGTTTGACCGCCACGAGCTCACAATCACCCTGTAAAGAGCCTCCTGTGTTAAGAATCGTGGTCCCTACCATGGAGCTAGTCCTCAATGGAATTACCCATCACACATGAGATAATATCGCATGCATTGGGAGTAGATAATATACAATCTTCAACAATTAATGGCCTATATATCGCTGGTACCAAAATCTACAAAGATACGTATCTTGAGCAATAAATGTAGTGTAATGAAGGTAGGTGTAACTTTCCAATATAAATAGGCGAGATTAGACAAAGCTGGTCCCTATCCAAATATTTTCCATGGCTTGCAAGATCACCGCTGTTGTGGCATCCATCTTCATATTGATGCTCTTTGCGTCTACTGGTAAGAAAGATTTTGAATTAGTTCATGCATGTATCAGGATTTTGCATATTTGTATCTCACAATAAACATTTCTTTCATATATATATATAGATGAGGTGCAAGGAGGGTGCCCTAGCGGCATATCAAATGTCTTGTCAGGACTCGGTGAAATGTTTTGAGTGGTGTCTTCTCTTCGACTACAAAAAAGGATACTGCGATGCAGGTTCTTGCATATGTGTGGAAGTTTGCACAATGCAATCACATGGCCACCATTCTGTAGATGTGCCATCAACGGATTCTACTCGGACTTGAGTAGTTCAACTGTAAGGGGAGAGTCGATGGTTGTCAGGTATCTCATAAATAAACGAGTCAACGTATCGTTAACGCTATTTTGGTGTGAATTCAAACATCATATATATGTCTTCAAATGAATAATTGTGATGCAACGTGTATGCTCCCGCAACCACCCCTGTTTAGCGAAAGCTCCATCACCCATCCTCACCTCGTGTCGCTAGTTCATTCATGGCGTATGGCTTCATGCCTCCATAATCCACGACAAGATGAACCCAGGAGATGGCGCCGCTGTCACGTCTTGTGCGATCACCTCTTCATGTAGGGAATTAGTGAACAACCCTTATTTTTTATCGTGGGAGGCAATTGACAGTTATGTTGGATCACCTCTTGAATTCGGCCCTTCTCAGCGGTAACGAGACTGTGCTAATAAGGCCATGTGCCCCAGGTTAATTTTTCATGGACACGGAAAGAATAAGGTAATTAAGCCATGCATGCATGCAACCACTAGATTATTTTTTATTCAACAGAATAATTCACAAAAATAAAATGATAAATAGTCAATGACCATGTTGCTTCTGTTGTCCATGTTTATCTTGAAGGCCTAGGAATAATTCACACATGAGTACCAAAATACCAAATACCAATTAATGAAATAGTGTTCATGTAATATCAATTCAGTGCCTGAGTAATAAGGTCAAAGTGTTCTCAATCAGCTTATACTTGAAGTTTCCAATCTCGTTTATCATGTTTGGCCGCAAATTCCAAGACACAGTTAAAAAACCATCGACGACATAAGAGTTTAGCTTGCTAACTACTCCTTGCCTTAATTCCTTTGTCTTTATCTTTACTCTGTTTAAACAAGAAAAACATCAAAAGTACACAACTTGTTACGTGTGGCGCCGCCGGTGCAGGAGCCACACAAAAGGGCCAGATTCATAATTTTTTCAGAAAAGGGTTATTTTTGGCTGAAGTTTCGCCAAGTGGTTATTTTTGTCAAATTTCACATGAGGTCGTCGGTGGCCGCACGGGATGTACGAGATGTGATACGACGAATCCCAGCTCTATTGGGTTGCGGGGAAAACTTTAAATTATTCGTAACCTTGCCGCCAAGATCTATTCTATGAAAGTACATTGCACCCCATAATACGATGATCTAAATACTTACAAACACCGTTGCGGAAGATCTTGTGTTTGTCGAAGTAGATGTCGGTGTAGCCTGATGAAGAATCTAACGTCCACGTCGGGAGGTGAGATTGTCGCTGAACGTCGTCGTTGATGTAGACCTTGATGAAGTTGCTCCTTTGTCCAAGGAACTCGCTTTCACGAATCCCGCTCTAGCGGTATCCACACATACACCTTGTCGATCTACCGCGTGCGTTCACCGCCTAGCTACTAGCACGTGGTGAAGAGAGTCAGCCTTGCGGCGTAGTTTAGGTGGTAGATCTAATCAACTAGATTAGATCTATATGAGAAGTAGAGACGTCTAATTCTCAACACATGAGATCTACAAGAGAGAGAGAGGACTTGTGTGTTTCTTGTCACAAACCCATGGGGGCTTGTGGTGTTTATATAGTAGCCCAAGGGGTGGAGGGACTTGGGGAAGGGGCAAGCCCTCCCCCTTGGGCCGGCCGGCCAAGGAAGGGAAGGGAGGAGTCCCCCCCTCCCCAACTCGGATTGGGAGGAGGAGTAGGACTCCTCCCTCCCAAACCTGCCAAATCTGCCCAACTCCACATGGAAGGGGGGGAGGAGACCCTCCTCTACCCCAACTCGGATTGGGTGGAGGAGAGGATCTCCTCCCTCCCAAACCGCCTCAACCAGGAAGGAAAGAGGGGGGAGGAGACCTCCCCACCCCCAACTCAGATTGGAGGGGGAACCTCCCCCTCCCACCGCCTCAGCCCCATGGTGGGGCCCGCCTGGCCGCCGTCCTCGCCGCCAGGAGGGGGGAGCCCCCCAACTCGGACTCGACTTTCCTTTTATATTTTCCAACATTTATTAATTAAATAAATAATTAATTGTTTTGTCTAATTAATTCCTAAACGAATATTTCCTTTTACGAAAATTCCCGGAATTAATTACTTATCATATAACTCATATTTATATGAACGGGACACCTAGTATCCGCCGACAAAACTATCGGAACAATTATTTCCATCTTTATAAACACTCGGAATTAATCCGCTGATGATAGAAAACATTCTATCATCCCGGGACATTAGAAGTCCGCATTCTCTCTAACTTATAATTCACCGGAACAAATCCCAGCGACATCGGAGCTACTCCAACACAATCTCATTCCCACTAAAACTACATGTTTACTCTCAATCAAAGATCGACCTTAAACTTAAGTGTGTGACCCGAAAGGTTCTGCAATCACAAAGTATTGTTTGGGAGCTTACCAAACAATAACCAGCAGTGGGTTAGGCATTCGTACTAGCACCCTTGTGTTGTGAATGAACAAAAGAACCTGTGCGTTACTCATTACACTTAATCCCCTTACGTGCACGATACCAATGATATCTCGAGATTGAGACAATGTGCTCTAGTGTAATCAAACCCTTTGATCATAACACATATTATTCTCGTACCAATATCATTCTCTTTTCTCATTTCGTATATTTGTTGTCCCGTGATAAATCACGATTGTGTCTGGCCAGACGATTGGGGTGACAACAATAATACTGAGATGGCCAAGAGGATGTATCTCTCCATCGTCTGGAGGAGTAAGTGCCATTCTTGAACGATCTCTGTTCCAATACATTATCCTAGTTCAAACCCAAAAGCCACCTATCATAGTCCCATGTTACTGCAAGACGTTTGGTGGAAATAAGGCTCGAATGTCGAATAAGCGGTAGCAAGATATTCTCATAACATAGGGATCTAGATAACAATAACTAAATAGATGATCAATCGCTATTTCATCGTCGACAATTTGTCTCATAGCGAGATCATACGGTGGGTCGGTTCAGTGCGATGATCATTCCGATAAACCACTCCTATAGTTGAATAACTTATACAAAGTCCATGATCAGGAAAACACGATCATCAATCAACAAGATAGGCTAGTCTTAGAGACAAGACCAGGAACTCTTTTACCATTCATATCTCTACACGTGTTTCGGAGGTTTTCCTCTTGTGCATACGTTGTATTTGCTATACAAGTACTCAATACAGCTGTAGCATAAAGATATAAACATTAATAATAACATGGAGATAAATAATAAACTCAATTATTATTGTCTCTAGGCATATCTCCAACAAGCTCGTGTGGACTTGTGCAGACGCGGCGGTTGAGCTCATCTACGGCCCCACCATAGAGATGGCGTCGGGCGCGCGAACGCAATGCACGGGCCGGGGCGCACCAGGGGCGAAGGTAGTCCGGCAGATCGATTACGGCGAATAAGAGATGTGGGTCAAGTCAAACCGTTTGTATGGACTGTGGGTTGAGTTCATAAATCGTGAGGGACTAAAGCGCAAGAAGACCACGACGCACCATGCGAATAGCAATGCGATCATATGACTTACGGTGGCATACAACGTAATTATCCTAGCAAAGCAAGGATGAAATTGGCAATATAAAAAACGTACCATCACCTGAACATATTATATAGTATACTAGCAAAATGCCCGTGCGTTGCAACGGGCCTATAGAAAATTATATGAGATATCAACTGAATTATGTTAAACTATTTTTATTCCAATTTCTGCTAAATTTAATTCTGAGGCACTTGGTCCAAATAAAATGAAAATGTGTATACTTGAAAATTAAATTGCTTCATTTTTTTGTTTGCCAAGTGTCTTTGTTCCGGTGCTCAAAGAATGAAACTATTTCCATAACAACCCAAATGGCAGGTACTTTAGAAAACAAATACTCCCTCCGGTACGAAAAAAGCGTCGCCAGCGATTCAACATGTCTGTTTTACAAAAAGAACCAAAGACATTAATTCTTCACAAAAACGTCTCTCGCAATCAGCTCTGCCATGCGAGCAGCTCCGCCCCGAACATCGCTTGTTTGCCGTCGCAAGTAAGCCGTGGGAGAAGTTGAAGCGGGCGACGCACATCCTGGCGCGGAGCAGCTTCTCGACCATCTCTACGTAGCGCGACGCCGGGCCGAGCGTGCACACGATCTTGTCAGCATTTTGTCATTTTTGCCCAGGGCGCATACGATGTCATTTCGGTGCGAAATTTGTCATGGTGGTGCGTACCATGGTCAGGTAACGTGCATGATTTTTTAGGAATTTTTTGATAGGGTTTCAATTTTTTATATTTTTTCAAAATACCAGGAGCATATGCTCCCGGGAGCCAAAACGCCACTCCCAAAAGATTTGTGCACTAACATATTTATATGGGACACAACCTTTTAAGAATTGAAAAAAATACATGACTATCATGTTTTTCTCTTTTATCTTGAAATTGTAGTGGATGAAGAGAAGAATATTATTTTAATAAAAATAGAGAGAAGATGATCTTTCTGAGAATATTTGAGGCAGTAGGTCTACAACTAAACATTGGGAACGTGATATATGAATTCAAGTTTGGTCAGAAGAGGGAAGTTAACAGTAACAAATATTCCTACAGTTATCTAATTCTTGAATTGAGTGGCAAACACTAATAATAGTAGTAGAAATAAAGCCTGTAATTCTTTTCCCTGCTGGTCTGAATTCAGCTTCCCCTTCTGCATCGTTTCTCAAATGAAAGATCTCAGATTGTAAAGACAAACAATTTAGGATGTTTTTTCTCAAACACGATTCGCAGCCTCTTGGAGCTGAGCAGAACATCAGCAGGAACAACACACCAAATCGAATCGCAAACAGCCTCTTGGAGCTAACGTTGAAAACCAACCTCTTCGTTGTGCATGGAGCTGTATCTTCTGAAAGACTGAAACTACATGAACCTGTCATTGGAGATGGATTTGCAGTACAGGAAGTTGTTGCCGCTACAAGCCTACAGCAGATGGAAGCACCTGCTTGAAGGCGACGACTCCTGGAAGAATCGCTCGAAGTAGGGAGCGACCATACTACTGGATTCGGTCGTGGGTGGTCAGCTCAGGCGGACATAGCGCCAGCGTCCAGCGCAGCCAGGTCCACATCTGTTTCCTCCGCCAAGCCTTCTGTGTCCGGGGCGCACAGCCGCGACCATGGCCAATCGAGGTGTTCGACTCCGAGCTGGGGACGTGGCGCGAGCACGAGCTCCACTTCGGCCTCAACACCGACGCCATGTCCGCCACCATGCACTGCTTCAGCGGCGCCGTCCACGTGCTGGCATACTCGGGCCACGTCGTCCGCATCGACCTCGGCACCATGGCCTACGCGGTGACCGCGCTCCCGGCGAAGCTACCGTGCACGCGCGGGAAACTGCCGGGGCCGCCTCAGGTACGCGTCCAGCGATGGATCGCACCTCAGGTTATGGGATCTCCTGGACGCGGGAAAATCTGATTGGACGCTGAAGCACGAGCTGGGGATCAAAGAACTCGTCCCCGACGCCGGCGGCTCGCCCATGCAGGCCACTACGCCGACCTTCCTGTTCATGGCGTTCCACCCGGAGAGGGAGGTAGTGTGCCTATGGACGCCGGGCAAGCTCGTCGCGTTTGGTCTTCTCGCAGACCAACTTCATGGCGTCGGTTGCCTGGTGCTCGGCCACCTCGCCGTCGAGCACGGCATCCTGGGCCTGGAGTCTCTTTGCTCGTGCGGCGGCCGAGAGCGCATCGCGGCCGTGGGTCGGCGCCAAGCCTGGAGAGCCCAACGATGCGAACGCCGGGTCGTCCGGCCGGACAATGAGGTCGGGCACGTCGCGCGACCGGCCGCTGTACTGTACAAGGAATTTGGGATTTCTTCTGTTGAAAAGAAAAAAAAAACGAAACGTTTTTTCCACTTACCGGTGGCAGGTGGGTAATATCTAGGGTAAATTTGGAAATTGAAAAAACATACCATCACCTCTGGCTATATTATATAGCAGAGATAGTGAAATCCAATTTGGTGCCCGGGTGCACATGCACCCGGTTTTTTTCGGATTTTTTTGAAAATTCAAAACATGTCGAAAAATTCCGAAAAAAATCATGCACGTACCCGAGCATGTCACGCACCATCGTGTCAAATTTGGCGACGAAACGACATCGCGGCCGCCCTGTGCAAAAATGACAAAATTCTGACAGAAAATAGATCCAAAATTTTGAATTTTCAGATCTGAGATTTGTCATTTTTGCACAGGGCGGCTGCGATGTCGATTCGTCGCCAAATTTGACACGATGGTGCGTGACATGCTCGGGTACGTGCATGATTTTTTTTGGAATTTTTCGACATGTTTTGAATTTTCAAAAAAATCCAAAAAAAACCGGGTGCATGTGCACCCGGGCACCAAAACGGCCTCCTCGCAGAGATATATATATAAGAAGAGAAGAGAAGAGATAGCGGTGGAGACTTTTTTATCCCGGGCACCAGTGCACCCTCCGGTTTAAAAAATTCGAAAACCATATTTATAAGCTTCAAAAAATTCTGAAAAAAAATCCATGTGTAGCCAATGGTGTATCCCATAACCGTGAGTTTTTATATATTCAAATACTTTGTATTGTGGGCTACACAAAAATAACAAATCTTGTAAAACTTAGAGATTTGAAAATGTACATTCTCAGATCTAGACATTTGTCATTTTAGTGTAGCTCAGAATACAAACTTTTTGGAGTTGAAATTTTGCACGTAAGTGATATATATCATTGGCTACACGTGGAATTTTTTCGGAATTTTTGAAGCTTATCAAATGGATTTCGAATGTTTTAAACTGGAGGGTGCACTTGTGCCCGGGATCAAAACCCACTTTCCGAAGAGATAGAGATATATTCGATGAGTCTAAAGCATGAATAAAGATTGAATCAATATGAACCTTGCAATCATCCAGATGGTTATGATGAACTACTTATCACTACAAAAAATTCGGCCATCCGGGATGATTTTATAACGTGGTGATTGCGGTCCAAAACGTCGTTATGTGAGATCTTCGACGTTTCCCACGATGTTTCGAAAAAGTCAGGGACCCCTGGTCATAAACGATTCCGCGACGGTTGCGTGAAACGGGAAACGTCGAGAGCCATCCACGACGTTTGTAATTCGTCCGCGCGAAGTTGGACTTGTCGGCCCAGGCCCAACAAGCGATGACGTTTAATCTTTTCGTCGTACTGGTTTTCCACGTGGCAGACCAGGTTCACACAGCCTCTGCTGATGTCACTTTTATTACCGCATACGTCATCGCAAGCCTCGACGTTTTTTTACGTCGTGTAGATGTACTGTTATGTTTTCCCTGTTATGACGTCACTATCCGTTTTTGACATCATCATTTTTATTTTCGACGTATTTTTTTCGTCGTAAGACCGCGCAATCGGGCGCTAACATGTGGACTAATTAGAAGACCACACGTGGGTTTCTATCCGCGACGTTTTCTGTTTTTGCATTTCGACGTTATTTTTGTCGTACGGCTGATCAATCGAACTTTACCACGTGGACAAACCAGAGGCCGCCACGTGAGGCTAGTTACGACGGTTCAAAATCGTCGCAGCATAATGACGTCATATGTGTGACGACGATTGTTTTTTCGTCGTCGATGAACACGAGGAGATGGCGACACGTGCACTCGTTGAATGGTGCCACGTCGCCTTTATCCGTGACGAATTGAGTTCGTCGATGTCAAGGTGATGACGTCACGGACACACCCGGATTCGACGTTGATACGTGGACCATCCAAATTGCACACGTGGCAATGTTCTGGGACGTTATTATTCGTCGCGGAAATTGTTTACGTCGCCGCAAGACCGCTACGTTTATTTTTCGTGGCTATATTTCCCATACATATAGCGACACGTGGTCCAGTTATACGACGACATTTGCCACACTATATCTGTGACGTAATTGGCCTGTCAACGTTATGCTGCTACTTTATTAGTGCCCAATACGTTTTCACAGCAACGGCACCTTATAACAGGCCCTTTGATACAACACCAAATCAAATTGTCCAGAAAATATGCATAAATTAAGTATTAAGCAACACCACCACAGGCCACAACAGGCCACAGCCTTACAGTTTCATTTATCGCAATATTGTGCAACCAACTGCTCAAGTAGGGCAGCTCCCTGTGCTTGGGACTCCTTTAGCTGTTGTTGTTGCTGACGCATTTCTTGCATATCAACTAAAAACTTGAGTCTCACTTGCTCAGATTCTGCTTTGGCCAACTTCAGTTCAGCAATTGTGTTGCGCAGGTTGTCATTCCCTTGTTTCTGAGAATCAAGTTGTGCTTCAAGTTGATACTTTGAAAGACTTGGTTCCACACAGGTTTTCTTCAGCATGACACCTCCAGTATCAGTTGAAGGGCATGGAGACATCCTTTTCTGGCTTGCCTGTCAACCATGCCAAGAACATAGATGAAAAATAGCAGATGACAAGCATGTACAGAAAATACATGAAACATAGCAGATGACAATTTATTAAGCATGAGTGTAATGAATAAGCAGATGACAAGCATATACGAAATAGCAGATGAGAAGCGTGTGTAATTGATATACTCCATTTGTCTTTGAATACAAGGCAACTATCGAGGCAACCGTATGTTCACGTTCCATGTGTATGTTCACTCGTTTGATTCTATATAATGCGACAAACAATAATCAATATAAAACATAATGATGTTCTCCCTGTTATATGCTTGATCAGTATTACTCCAGCCCAACTAACAATGAATATTAATTATTCCAGCCAAACTAAAAGCACAAACTGATGGGAAGGGCTAGTACAATTCACATATACAGGTGGTAGCAATTTTAGGATAAATTGCACAAGCCAGGACTCGAACTCAAGACCCTGGGCACTGATACCACATGTCATGTGTCATGCACTAGCCAACTATCCTAACAGTTCGAACTGATAGGAAGGGCTAGTACAATTCACATATACACTTCAACAACTTGATGATGTGGCATCCTAACAATTGCATAGCTATCTGATACAGCGTTGGTTTATGACATGGGAATCTTTTTCCAAAATAAACTAACTACAAATTGTTGGAAAGATGCCCTAAGAGGTTTTTGACAGTCATAATTTACTTGCTAAAATGTATAATAGTATAGAACAGAAGAGAAGCACAAAACATATAGCAGAACAGTACTCAAGCAGATCAACACAAAGATAAGTAAGCTGCAAACTCCAGCATGAAAGGATGTTCAGCTACCAGATAAGGGAATAACCTGCAGCACATTGTCCTCACTGGCTAGTGATTGGTCTGACGCGTCTTCTTCACTGACATCTGATTCCCCCTCAGGATCATACTCAATGCAGAGTCTTCCTTCTTGGTCTTTTCGGGGCTGAATACAGTCTGAGACGCAGCAATAGTCGCTAAAGACTTAAAACCCAGTTCTTGCATCCGTTCATTGTTTCTCGTGATAGTTCTGAGCCGCTCTTCTTCAATGGGTACCAGTGGTGGTCCTAACATGAATAAAGAACTCAAAGTAAGCTACAAATAAAACACATACTAAGAAGAGATAACAAACATCAAAAAGTATGATGCTCATCATGTAACAACAGTCCACTATGAGTTATGTAAATTCAGATCTAAAACTGATAGGGTCACAAGCAAAGTGATCTTACACCTAATAGTATACAAAATGGAAATGAGACAAGTTTGAGATGTGAACACAAAGCACGATAATAAGCAAACATCACACAAACAATATGGACAGACTGATTGCATGAAACAATAGCAGGATAATTAGGAACCGTCAATAAAACGATTAAGAAGGCAAACAATACAGACTGATTAATCGCATCAAACATGATCAGAATAATAAGTAAGCATCTATCGAACGATTTAACAGATCTAAGACTGATAGGATCACAAGTAAAGTGATCTTAAACCTATCACGGAGTAGTATACAATATGGAAATGAGCAAAGTTTGACCATATGAACACAAAAGCTCGAAAATTTAACAAGTTAGACAGTTTAATTGCATCGAACATAAGCTGGATAATAAAGAAGCATCAAGCATACAATTAAACAGGAAACTGAATAGAGAGAAATTGCCTGCGGATTCAGGCCCTCCTGTCATACTGCGTTTCTTCTCTCCTTCAACCTTAACTCGCAGCATCGGCGAGGCTGGTGACGAGGTGGCAGACCGGCGGGCTGGACGGCGAGGTGGCAGGCCTTGACGGCGAACTGGGCAACGATGTAGCAGATCTTGACGGCGTAGTTGCGGCGAGGTTGGAGACGATGTGGCAGATCTGGACGTATGGCGAGGTTGGTGAGGATGTGGCAGACCGTTGAGCTGGACGGCGGGAAGAACGAGATGTGGCAGATTTGGACGGCGAAGTTGCGGCGAGGTTGGAGATGAGGTAGCAGATCTAGGCGTCGATGTTGCGGCGAGGTTGGAGACGAGGTGGCAGGCCGGCGAGGTTGTTGACGGGGTGGCAGGTCGGCGAGGTGGCAGACCTGAGAGGCGAGCACGGCGACGAGGTGGCAGATCCGGACGATGTCGAGCTGGACGGCGAGGTGTCTGTCCTGGACGGCGATCCTCGAACGGCAACGGGGGGAGGGGGCTGGAAGGCGAGCTATACGGCGAGGCTAAGACCGGGTGGGCGAGCTGGACGGCGAGGTGGAATGGAGGATGGGCTAGGGTTTGGGAGGCGAGGAGGAGGGGAAAGGGATATTTCCGTGAGGTCCGAGAGGGGCGAGGGGATAAGGGAGGGTTTTTGAAAATTTTGGGTGGGAAGTCTAGGCGCGAAATTTTCAACGCCGGCGAAATTTCGCCATGTGCGAGAGTGGGGCGAGGGGATAAGAAGGGTTTTGAAATTTTGGGTGCGCAGTCCAGTCGCGAAATTTTCATAATTTTGGTCGGTGGCCGGGAAAAGTTGGTGGCCGTCGGATGCATGTGATTGGTGGCTTTAACAATTTGATCATTTAAAACAAAGGGACCTTGTGAAGAAATCTGTCTATAAAATATTTACGTACAAAATTCGGGTGAACTTCCACTTCGGATGCATCAGATGGAATCCTATGACAACATGAGCCGAAACCCTAACGAGTTGACCTTTCATAGTCGTCGAACGGTTTTGAACTTAATGAACTTTTCTCCTTGTTTGTTTAAATTATCGCATATGAACATTCAAAACAAAGTTTGGGCTCATGTTGTCACGTGAATTCCATATGATGCATCCGAAGTGGGAGTTTAGCTCTAGAAGATCGCATAACCTTTCATGCGAGATAATTCCGGTATGTGAAGCGGGTCAAACATGGTAGTTTGATGTTAGCTCTTCCAAAGTACTAACACATGTATATATATTTTTTTAGCTAGGACACAATACCTAGGTTTTGGTGTTATCACATGATTCCATCCAATGCACCCGAAGTGGGAGTTCAGCTATAGAAGATCGGAGACCCTAGCTATCGTGCGGGATAATCATGGTTTGTGAAGCAGGGCACACCTACATGAGTTTGAGTTAGCTCTTCCAATGCTAAAACACACTCTTATACACATGTTAGGACAGTATACCTAAATTTTTGTGTGATTTTGACGATCCGGAGCCCCCACTATGGTCGAAACTCTAAAAAATTGATTGAAAAACCTCTCTATCGCTTCCAGGGGTGGCGAAATGGTGGGTCAATGAACTTTTCTGCTAAGTTGTGTTGGGTAGCTCATACGAGCATTTAAAACCAGCTATGTACCCGTTTTATCACATGGTTCCTTCTGGTGCACCCCGAAGCGGTACTTTAGCCCTAGAAGACCGCAAATCATTTCGTGCGGGGTAAATGTGTTTTGCGAAGCGTTTCACACCAGAAGTTTGATGTTGTCTCTTCCAATGTGCCAACACAGTCTTATCTATATATATATTAGGCCAACCTATGTTTTTTCGATTCCGATTCTCCAGAGCCCCCGCGTTATGGTAGAAACCCTAAATAATTGACCTATATTCAACCATGTCGTGTACCGCTTCCTCGAGCGTCGAAAGGGGGTAGCTCAATGGACTTCTCTGATTGGTTGTGTTAGGGTAGTTCATATGAATAGTTAGAACCAAACCCTCGGCCCATGTTATCACAAGATCCCATATGGAGCAACTGAAGTGGGATTCATTCTTATCAATGTTGGGGATATCGCTTATCAGTAACTTATCGCTCGACTCAAGATAATGGGTAAATCGGACGATTTATCGGCATATCGGCTGACTTATCGGCCAATTTATCGTATCGGTCTGACATCGATAAGAGATAAATCAGCCGATTAATCGGCATATCGGAATATATCTTGAACAATGATTCTTATAGCCTTCGTGTGTGGTAAGCGCGTCACACCTAGAAGTTTGACGTCTGCTATTGCAATGTACCACCATTCACACTCTTGTACAGATGTAAATACATGTATATATTACCCAGGCTGTGGTGTGATTCCAACGCTCTGGAGCCCGCACTTTAGTCAAAACCCTAGACAGTTGGACAAAAGTCAACTGTCACTTCACGGGACATCGAAAGGGTTGTAGATTAGTTGGATTTTCTCATTGGTTATGTTAGGTTGCTCATATGAACATTTAAAAACCAACTCCAGGCCCATGTGTTATCTCATGATTCCATCTGGTCCACCCGAAGTGTGAGAGTTCACCCTTATATATATAAGATCACATTGTGCTCGATAAGTGTGTGGTGTATGAAGCGGGGCACACTAATTAGGAGTTTGATGCATGTTGGCTCTTCCAATGAACCAACATTCTCACTCATACATATGTGTCTACCTATGTTTTGGTGTGATTCCGACGCTAGAGAGCCCCGTATTGTCGAAACCCTAAGTAGTACTTGACCAAAAGTTCGCCATCTCATCTACCGCTTATATGAGCGTCGATAGCTAGGGGCTATAGCTCAGTGGACTTTTTTCCTTGGGTTTGTTAGCTTAGCGATACTTCAGCCCTATAAGACCGCAAATCATTTCATGCATGCAGTATATAAATGTGCGGGTCACACCAGGAGTGTTTGATGTTGTCTCTTCCAATGTGTACCAATATATTGGAAGAGACAACATGCCGTGTACCGCTTCCTCGAGCGTCGAAAGGGGGTAGCTCAATAGACTTCTCTGCTTGGTTGTGTTAGGGTAGTGGTGCACCCGAAGTGGGAGTTCATTCGTATAGCCTTCGTGTGGGATAAGTGTGGTATGTCAAGCGGGTCACACCTAGAAGTTTAACGTCTGCTCTTGCAATATACCACCATTCACACTCTTGTACATATGTAAAAACATGTATTACCCAGGCTTTGGTGTGATTCCAACGCTCCGGAGCCCGCACTTTAGTCGAAACCCTAGACAGTTGGACAAAAGTCAACCCTCTCGTCTATCGCTTCCACAGGGCATCGAAAGGGTTGTAGATTAGTTGGATTTTCTCATTGCTTAAGTTAGGTTGCTCATATGAAGGCTAAAAGCCCTGCTTTAAATTAATAAAGCATGCGAGGTTCCTAGACGGTATTACACAAGCTGAGGCATACACCTTAGCCGAAATGAAAGCAGTTTAGACACCGGGGTCGGCCAGCTCCCCAACAAGCCGAAGCGGGAACATCATTAACTAAATAACTAGCGCTAGCTGGCTCCACGGCCGACAGCGTGTTGTACGAAGCCCTACTATTCATCGCCGGCGAGGTCGATGTACAGACGGGTCGGTGGTGGTGTTGACGGTGGCTCTGGCTTCACTTCCGCTGAATCACAATGGGGGCGCGCCGGTGGTGCACCACCGGGAGAGCGAACGAGGATGCCTGGGACAGCGGCCGGCGGCGGGCTTGGTTGACGCAGACGAGGATGCCGGCAAGCCTCGTACTCGGCGAGGACTGACTCGATTGTCTGCCCCTCCCAGAAACGCCACCTTCCTGCAATGTTCTTCACGCCGCGAGGGACAAACGGGCCCTCGTGGCTATTGATCCGCTCTTGCCTCTCCGCCTCGAGGATGCACGGCCACGCATCACAGTGAGGCGCGTAATCTGGATCGAACTTGAGCTTCTCAGGTAGACGATTCCACTTGTCGAGGATGAGATCGTACATCTCGTCGGTGCCGACATCGGGGAGTGGCGGCACTGGCAACCCGCCCTCGCTCAGACCCCAGCTGCTGTTTGGCAACATACAGCCAGGAGGGACCATGAGCCGGTACTTGACGAGCTCATCGGCGATCTCCTTTCGGAGCCTGTGCGGCCACAACCAGTGCTCCGGCGACTCACTACCGCCGTTCTCGCCGTTGTGGGCCATTGATGGGAGAGAGAGGCTGAGTGAGTGGAGATGATCTTATCTCTCTCGGGTGCAGTTGATTTATCACCTAGCTAGCGTGTGAGGGAGAAGGAGTGCTATGATCTGACTTGGCAGGACAGGCGCCACGCCTTAAAGGCTTGCCACTTGACCGGCGCTGCGAGAGGCTGAAGGGTTGGATATTAAACTACGGCCAAGATAGCTCTCTGCGACGCCGCCGTGCGAAAGACGCGACGTCGCCGCAGTGTAAGAGAGCCAGCTTGGTGGCTACCAGCTGTTGCACGCCATGCATCCGACGGCCTGGCCTGAACGCGTAGCTAGCTCGCGCTAGACGTATGAAGCCCACCCGGCCGGCACTGCGCTGCATGATCCGTCGCGTCGTCTTAATGCGTGCACTGCGTGCCTGCCCGGCCGGCCGCGCATCCATGCCCATGCCTCACTCCTGCCTGCCTGTATGCGATGGACGCGGATCCTCTAACTTTGAGTACCCTGACTTTCCCTGACTTTGGTCACTGACATGTGGGTCCTACGTACGGCGGGCCCCACACGTCAGTGACCCAAAGTCAGGAAAGTCAGGGTACTCAAAGTTAGGATGCCTCCGTTGCCGGCTTAGGGACTACTGGGTCGAAGTCGGCGTCGTCTGCATTCGTGTATGTGTGCCCGGCCGTGCATGTCCGGAATGCATGTCTGCGCGCGCCCGTCCGTGACCCGGCCATTGTGTGTGCTCGTTGTCATCGGTGCGCCTGGACGGCAATAATTCAATTGTAAATTCCGCAATGGTGCCGGCCGGTCTCTCCCCACAGCTATATCAATCCGCCGAACGGTGCAAACGCAGGGCCTCTGCAAAACACATCTCCATCATCACTACATCTCGAATAGCTAGCCTGTGCAAAACACAAGCGGTCAACTTCTGCTTTGTGCGCGACATGGCCTGGACGACCATCATGCTGATCGGGGATGAACCTCTCCAGGCCGGAAAACCGGTGGAGTTCGTCGGCCCCAACGCCCATGGGTCCGGGAACGTGCTGCAGTTCTTCACCGCCGGTGGAAATATCTCCACTTGGCGCACAGCCGACGCAGTGCTAAGCGCAAGGTACACCGATAAGGCAATGTTCATCCTCGACACCGGCAAGGATGGTGAAGGGGTCTACGTCAGGCTTTGGGAGGTAGGCGCCGCGGCAGAAATGCACGGAAACATCTACTGGCTCGTGACACTCTGATTTCCTGCATCCAGGTCAACCCTTTGCTCCTGTGGAACTCGACCATCCCACTGGTGATCCCCACTGTTCGTGTCATCGGTGCCGGCAACTAGTCGAGCGTCTTTGTAACTAGTCAGAGTGTGCACCTTGTCGTGTTTTAAATTTTAGTGGTGATCGATCTATGTAACCCTGCTACCACACTAGCTAGTCTGTGTGCTGTCGTTTTGTGTTTTGCTACTCTATCAGTTAATTTATGTTGTGTTGCTCCAAGTATTCAGTCAGTACATACTCCGTCATATCATCGTTTAATTACTGTTGATTTTAGGGTACTAAAAGCCAGGGCGACATGCGTTAATGCGCTCATATCTACTCTAACTCCGGATTGAGATTAGCTGACTTTGCCACCGCTGCCTTTGGCTGACTTTGAGTCCTGACAAGCGGATCCCATACCTACTTGGCCCCATGTGTTAGTGGAACAAAGCCAATGCGTCGTTACTGCGCGCACTCACCCGCCGCGCCTATTAAAACACCGGCAGCAACGCCGCAGTTGACAATCCTTATCCACTCTCAGATCCATGGCCAACCCTCTCCCCTCCACCGTCGTCAACGACGACGGCGAGCAAGACCATGAGTGTGAGAAGTGGATTCAACAAAGCGCACCATCCGTGCAAGGAGCACCTTACTGGCGGTCGATCCTGAAGGAGATCGTAGGGAGTGGATACAAGGAGCACCTTGCTGGCCGGACACTGGCCGGAAGGGATCTGAGCATGGATACACAAGGCAGTGCGCGTCCCGCGCGGGGCGACGACCACCCGATTACACGGTTGGTGCGTTTCCTACAAAGCGTACCTTTTCCGGACAACTTCAAGGGGCGCGCACGGAAGAAGGCAGGTCGCCAAGCATCGCTGGAAGGGCTGGTAGCCTCCGCCGCCGCCGCATGTAATAGGACGCCAACGTCAATTTGCTCTAGGTCATTAGGCTCTAGGATTAATGACAAATGTCATTTAGGCTTGTAATTGCTGCGTGTGCAATGTAATGATGCAAATCAGTTTGTTAAATGAATGAAATTTCGTTTTGGCGGTGCTTACTTCCTGTTTGACTGCTTTGGTAGCCGACGGTGACGGGAGCCGGATCCTCTTACTTTACCTGACTTCGGGTCATTGACAGGTGGGACCTACTCCTGGCGGGACCCAGAAGTCAGTGACTCAAAGTTCGGGAAAAGTTTTAGTGGGCCACATGCATGTTATCAGAAAATAAGAGCTTTTTCATTCATTGCAGGTACACCTTACAAAGTAACCTCTAATCTTAACCTGAAATAAGATTTAATTAAGCGGTTGTCGAGATAGAACTATAGAAGCTGCGATGGCTAGCTAGCACCAACAACGCCTCGAAGGCTAGGAGCTGCATGCATCGCAGTGGCGGCCGTCCTCGTCTTCCGACATCACGACTTCGTCTTCCGAAAGGAAGAAGTTCCCACGGACACGGAGTCCCATCTTAGCCTTGCTTGGCGCCCAGTCTTCCGGCACCTTGCAGTCGGGCGGCAGAGGGATGTCTTGTAGTCCGAGGAAGTGCGCCTCTCGGAGAGTCAGCAGGCGGCGGGGGCCAGGCCCGAACCACACCCTTGACCGGGCAGTTCGTAGCGTATGCCACTGATTCTCATGTAGGTCTTCGGGGCGGGATCCTGTCCGGTCCGGCAGAGCGCGAGGACTTCCTCGATCGTGCGCCCCTTCCAGAAGCGCCACCTCTCGTCGTGAAGAAGAGCATCGCCATCACCGTGCTCGACCTGCTTCTCCCGCTCGGCCGCCAAGATGGCCGGCCAGCACGGGTTGCCATGTCCGAACACCTCGTCGGATTTGAGGGCGTCGGGTAGCTGACTCCGCCTCTGGAGGATGAGATAGATCATCTCATCGGAGCCGATGTCGGGGAGCGGGCAGACGACCCGCCCGTCCAGGCTGATGTCCCAGCCGGCCGGCAGCCGGCAGCCAGGAGGGACTAGGAGCCCATTGCTCAGGAGCTCCTCGACGACTTCCACTCCAAGGTTGCGCGGCCACACCCAACCGGGCGTCGGCTTGTCGTCGTCGACGGTCACTGAGGGGAGAGGGTGAGCCATCAGAGATAGAGAGTGGACTGGAATGGGGATGTGCAAACTATGCTAGCTCCTTGGTGGTTCTTATTAGGGGGCGCGGCGCTTGGTGCGTGCATTGACGACGGGAGGGGGTAGGTTCACGCATTGACGCCTGCAGTGAGAGCCTACACAACGGACCGTTTACCTTAACTTTTTTTACCGAAATCGAATGGGGTAGATCAGTGGACTTATTTCCTTGGTTGTGTTTGCCTAGGCCACATAGGAAAATTTTGAGGTTTGGTGAGGTTTTGGACAAATTCATGTTGCAAATCTCAAACCACCTCTCTTCACCCATGAGAGTTCATCGTTTGAGATGTGAGATTTCATACCATATTGAAGCATTTGTTGTTTAATATGTATCTAGACCTTGTTTATCAGTTGTACCTGTTAGTACATGACAAAGTAAGACCATGTGCACTGGATTTTCATTTTTTGATTTTTTTTGAATATTTTACGATTATTTCAAATTCGATCGAACTAAAGGTCAAATCAACATTTAAACAAGTTTTAAACACCAAAATGAAAAACTAAGCCTGGATCATTCCTAGACACATCAAAATGAAGGTTTGGTGAGGTTTTGGACAAATTCATGTTGCAAATCACAAACACTCTCTTCACCAATGAGAGTTCATAGTTTGAGATGCGAGATTTCATACCATATTGAAACATTTGTTGTTTAATATGTATCTAGACCTTGTTTATCAGTTGTAGCTGTTAGTACATGACAAAGTAAGACCATGTGCACTGGATTTTCATTTTTTTTGATTTTTTTTTGAATATTTTACGATTATTTCAAATTCGATCGAACTAAAGTCAAATCAACATTTAAACAAGTTTTAAACACCAAAATGAAAAACTAAGCCTGGATCATTCCTAGACACATCAAAATGAAGGTTTGGTGAGGTTTTGGACAAATTCATGTTGCAAATCACAAACCACCTTTCTTCACCCATGAGAGTTCATAGTTTGAGATGCGAGATTTCATACCATATTGAAGCATTTGTTGTTTAATATGTATCTAGACCTTGTTTATCAGTTGTAGTTGTTAGTACATGACAAAGTAAGACCATGTGCACTGATTTTCATTTTTTTTATTTTTTGAATATTTTATGATTATTTCATATTCGATCGAACTAAAGGTCAAATCAACATTTAAACAAGTTTTAAACACCAAAATGAAAAACTAAGCCTGGATCATTCTAGACACATCAAAATGAAGGTTTGGTGAGGTTTTGGACAAATTCATGTTGCAAATTAATCACAAACCACCTTTCTTCACCCATGAGAGTTCATAGTTTGAGATGCGAGATTTCATACCATATTGAAGTATTTGTTGTTTAATATGTATCTAGACCTTGTTTATCAGTTGTAGTTGTTAGTACATGACAAAGTAAGACCATGTGCACTGGATTTTCATTTTTTTGATTTTTTTGAATATTTTATGATTATTTCAAATTCGATCGAACTAAAGGTCAAATCAACATTTAAACAAGTTTTAAATACCAAAATGAAAAACTAAGCCTAGATCATTCCTAGACACACCAAAATGAAGGTTTGGTGAGGTTTTGGCAAATTCATGTTGCAAATCACAAACCACCTCTCTTCACCCATGAGAGTTCATAGTTTGAGATGTGAGATTTAATACCATATTGAAGCATTTGTTGTTTAATATGTATCTAGACCTTGTTTATCAGTGTAGATGTTAGTTCATGACAAAGTAAGACCATGTGCACCGGATCATGTTCTTTAGTATGAAAAATAAGAGACTGTTTATCGTCTATAACCTAATTTTTTGCTTTTGAAATAAGTAGGATATATAAAGTAATATTTAAAGAATACAATCCTTGTGAAATTAGCCAGTTTTGCTTTAAAAGAAATCCTTTCATGGACTGGGCCAACATGGCACAACCAACTCTAGCCATTTGACTGTTTAACGTCAATAACCTTTTTTTTTTGTTCAAATAAGAGATCTAAACTCTAACATCAGCGCGCCAAATCTCAAATCTACACTGAAATGCCCTCACATGGGTCCCACTCGTCAGCATCACAGACCGCCGCGCTACTCGCCCCCACTCGGCTGCTCCTCCACTGAAAGCGACCACTCTGCCCAGCGCCTCCACTTCGCCCACTCAGCTAGCTACTCCCCCCACCCCCACCCCACCCCACGGCGGCGCCCTCCCTTCCCCGTTCTCGGCGAAGTCCTCAACCAACGACTGGTAAGTGCTGATCCCCTCCGTTCCCCATCCTCAACCCCACGATGCGATCTAGGCTAGATTCTGCGGATCTAGGCTAGATTCCGGTGGATGTAGGCTAGATTCCGGCGGATGTAGGTCACCGTTGATGTTTTTAGGTCACCACAGGCCATGGATTTTGCTCACGCTACCGTCACAGGTCCCTCGGAGATCGCTTCCCCCACCCAGATGGACAACCACGTAGACAATTTGAGGAAGATCGCATTGTCCATTCTTCAGATAGTCGAGGTAAATCTTATAGAAATTATTATCTCCTTTGGCCTCGTAGTTACTCTTAGGTTGGCTATAGAACTTCAGTCGAGGCTGCAACTTCTGTAGCATGTGGCCTGATGAAATTCATAACTGGATGCAGGCTGTTGAAGTTGAAAAACTCACGAAGACTAACTGGGACCGTTTGTACGAGAGGGATACAGCCTTGGCCGAGTGGAGAGGGTGCAGAAAGCTAAGTCAGCACTCGAGTTGGAACGTGAGGAAAGCTGTAGGAACATCCGCACCTTGACAAACACGCTTAATTATGAGCTGCTTAATTGTAAGGCAGTTCTGGGAGAAGCCAAAGTGGGGTGCGAGAGTATATTCACTCTGTTGGAGAAGAAAGCTGCAGAAGCCACGGTATCTGATATCCCATCTGATGATATTGTGCACCCTCCTAGAGTCAAGAGATCTAAGAAAAAAAAAACACTCGTAGAGGTCACAGTCAAACTGAGGTAAAACTGTTGTTTGCCTTAACTGTGGTAAAACTACCTTGCTCTTTAATTAGATTGTGTCAACCTGCTATGCAAAGATTACTCTCCAGTTCATATTATGCGCCGATGATTAAACTCTACACTTTATGTTGATGAGATTGTCAGCATTTTACCTAGTATTGTGTACAACCACATTTGTTCTGCATTTTCCAAGAAAAATGTTCGATAATCTCATCAATTTGTGTGATTCTTTACTATGAGGCCCCAATATGATTTTCCCTTTGCTTGGGCAGATTTTTCTGTACCGTGGAATCATTTCTTTGCATTCTGTGTGTGCTTGTAATTATGAGGCTATTTTTCTTGATGTTCATTGCTAAACATTTATGCTTGACCCTTTAGTTCCAACACTTGGAAGTTCATGGTGTGCTCTGTTCATTTGAGGCATGTATTTGATTGTGTGTCGTGTTGTGTGTCATTTGTACATGATTAAAATGCCGATGATTAAAATGTTATGGCACCATGTGATTCGGGGGTGGCGCCGGTGAGCCTTGTATATGCATGAATACATATTTTGTGCATTCTACTTGGCTCGCCAACTCCATCCCTGAAAAGTGTCCAATCAAACTATATATGAGGCATGCTTTTGAATTGGCCCTTCTTGATTTGTGTGTCATTATATGAGACTTAACATCTTTTGCACCCATTTAACGGACATGTGTGACACTTTTTTGTAGGGTTTGCCAAACCGTGGACGTGGCTTTGGAAGGGTTGCAAAACACACAAAAACCCTATCGGTGATGTGAACCTCTGGAGGCGGTTTCGGTGTCCTGTGTAGCTAAGTAGAATAGTTTAGTTAACCTGGTATTCGGTTGATCCTGATGTGAGCCTGTTGTGCCGCTGCTTTGAACCTGTTGTGAACCGGTTGTCCACTTTTGTGATGGTGATTTGGAAATGAAGCTTTGGCCGCTAAAAAAGAGCACCTCGACTAGCAGATATCAAGATGGCTATGCGAGAGAGCGCTTAGATAATTGTATTATCTTCTAGTTCTTACATGTTTTCAAACTGGAAATGGGGATAGCCCGATTTACAAGTGAGACGGAGCTTCTGCACTTCTCTCTCAGGTTATGGATTAATTTTTTTGATGATGCTATGTCATCTTGCAACTTCTTCACTTCTCCCTGAGCCGTCAGTTTAGCCTCTTGGCTGGCAATGGCCGATTGCATTACAAGGAGCTGTTCCTTTACCATCTCGATACTCTCAAGATGAAGGTTTTCACACTGCATCTGGAGGTTCTTCTTATCTTCCAAAAGCTCCTTGATCAGGCCTTTCGCCTTGTCATTTGTTTCATTACTCTTATTGTATAGCATCTTCCAGCCGGCTACCTCCTTCTGTAGTTTGGTATGGTTCGCACGAAGGTTTGCTACTTCATTCATAATGTTTTGGGACGCCCTCTTCTTTACATCCAAAGCAACACGGAGGCGTTCAAGCTGTTTTTTCAGGACCTTGTTATCCTTCAGTAGCGTGGCGCACCACTGATTTCGATGGCCTCCTTGGCTTCAATCCTAGCCCTGGCTTCCTGCAGGCAGTTCATAATTAGTAGTGAGATTAGTCCGAATATGAGGATAGAACAAAAGAATGGATAGTTCAGACCTCGCTGTGCTGGAGAGCGAGGACGACCTTCTCGAATGATTGTTTGTCTCCCGCTAGGCCATTCGTGCTTTGTTCTTGGTCGGGATTGCCGATGTCCGAGCGCTGGCTCTGAGATATGTACAAGTGACTTCAGTTTGATGGATATTGGGACATGTTTGTACCAAAGAAATAATACTTCATAGATATTTAAACGTACCGGCCATCTTCTTGGGCGTGCTGATTTGGGATCAAACTCGAGGTGGAGTTATCGCCCGTCTTCATGTTCTTGCTCAGAGATAGCGGGGTTTTGGCCTCCGTCAGAGGACAATCTTTGTCGCCGCCATCTTCTTGATCCATTTGACGCATCTGCTTTCGGCGTTTTGCCTCCTCAGCCTTCGTCGCAGCTATCTGATGCTTCCGGCTTGAAACTTGACGACGCGAGGACATGGCTGGTGGTATGTAGAAATGGGTTATTCTCCGCTGAGTGGTGGCGAGTGGGAAGATGGTGAATAGTGGAACGACGTAGACGTGCTCTGGCAGTGCTAGTTTAATAGGTGGCAACCGTCTCCTGCCATTCACCGCGAATCTGGTCCGTCCATTTAGAATCAACGGGCTAAGGCAGATGTCTTACCATCGAAGACTTGCACGGAAGCCGATTGATAAAGTTATTCACTGCGGGCTGTTGATTGGACGGCTTAGATTTTTTTCTTTCAGAGACGGGGTTGTTGAGCAGTTACTCACCAAGTTCTCTCCACCTTGTTTTTCAGTCATACGGTCAAAGCGGTTGTGAGCCTCAACTCTCGATGACAGGTGGGGCTAGCCATCCGCGAGTGAAATGGCAAACGGATAGACACGCGCATACAAGTTGCTGATACATGATTGTTTAAACAAATAAATAGAAAAGGCAGATCATATGTGCATACAAAATCTGTGCACCCAATTTTCAAGCAAGAACACCCTACTAGCCTCGCTTGGCCATCTCCGCCTCCAGGCGCTCCCTCTCTAGGAGCTGGGCTTTCTTGGCCTTCTCGACCTTCTTGTCGAGGCGCTTCTTCTCCACACCATAGCTTCGTTGCGGAGGAGATAAGCTTCCTTCCGCGCAAGCTGGACTTCCAGCTCGAGGGCTATGACCTTCCGATTAAGGTCAGGTTGTTGTTCACCTGCTCCTTCAGATGGTCGGACATCTTCGTCACGATGTCCGTGGCCTTCTCGACCTGCGACCCAGCTTCCATCGCCTTGTCCATGTACTCACAAGCTTTCTTCAAGGCAGCAACTAACTGCTCACGTAGTTCATCAACAGTCGTCGTCAGGTCGGCGATCACCGACCGCTCCGCCGGCGTCAGCTCCTCGGAGGCAGAACTGTCCATGCACAAATTAGATGCAGTCAATATCGGCCGGAAGATGATGTCAGTGTACCACTTTGAACAGATCGACATAAAGATGCAACAAGGAGGTAAACAACCGGATCAATACAAAACTTATCCACATCTACCTCATGGAAGCAGATCGCTTGCGCGGTGAAGCCATGAATGGAGTAAACGACGAGCATGTTTTTCGAAGAGTGTGGGCACTGTGATGTATCGACGATGAAGTACGAAGGGGAGGCGGTCAGCACCTCTATTTATGGAGCCCGGGGATCTGAGGAGGCGGGTGTGGAAGTCATGGCGACGCCACGTTCCCACGTATTCGTTTCCCACGCCCCCTCAACTACACTTTCCCCACGCCTTATTTATCTAAGCGTGAGTAACTATGAGCCTCAACCCTCGATGACAGGTGGGGCCCAGCCAACAAACACTCGGTCGTTGCTAAAAAATTTGGTCAGAACTATCTGACAGATGGGCCTGGAGCCAACATGTAGAAACAGCCCACTTACGCAAACAAGGTCGTAAATTACAACAGTGTATGATAGGTAGGGTCCAGGATCTAACCGTCGTGCTCGTTGCGAGTCAACGAGTCATACAAGGACACCACCTGGCGAGCGACGAAAAATTCGCGACGTTCTACGTGACTAAGAACTGTTTCGTCGTAGAAAACTGGGCTCAAGTTTGCATAATGGGCCGGGGACGAAAATCCACGACGTAAAGTACGTGGAACGTCGCGAACCGAAGGCCCATGAATGAAAGAACCAAAACGTCGCGAGCAAAATCAGCTTTTCGACCCACCGCGATGGAAACACACGACGTTACACGAACGTCGCCGAAAAAACGTCGAGGATCGCCGGATTTTTGGTAGTGTATGTATCGACCAATATAAATTAAATATATTTGCTAGCGCAAGATTCCATAGAAGTACACTTTATCCTAATGGTCGTTCATGCTATTGTAGGCCGTCCTTTAAAAAAGTACATATGGAAGTAGTGATGAAGCCAATTTAGAACGACATGGACGCTGGTCTTTTCTAAAATGGCAGATGAAAAATAATGTGAAATATAAATTAGCATTTGATCATGTATGAGGTCCTGCCGTGTGGAATGGAAAAGATGGTATGAGGTAAAATACTTTGGTCATGGATACACTGTAGTTGTAGGTACTGGCAACTTTCTGAGCTACCATGTCGTCATGCACTGTCATGCATATTCTATAGTGGTCAAAGTGTTGACACATACATTGCCACGTGCTATACTATAGAGTGCTTCAAAAATATATATGACCATTGATTGGAGCCAATTGAGGGTATTCCTAGCTGGCCAATCTCTCCCAGGCCAAGGCCACTTCCACCAATGTATGGCGTAATGCCTGGTAGGCTAGTGGGGAGAGGAGAAGGGAACCGCATGAAAAACCCAAAACTTCAAATGTTTCAAATATGTCAAGAACTGGTACAAAGATAAAATGCTCTTCTTGCAAAGAATACGGGCACAATAAGTAAAGAAGAAGGCAGCTGCAGCAGCATCAACTAGGACAGAACCATCAACTCAACATATGCATGATAAAGATACGGTATACATCTTTTATATTTGCACAAGTTATTTATATCTTATTTTTGTTTATATCTCCCGAAGGTGCCCACTCTGTTTATTTGTCTACAATTTATACTTTATCTAACTAGTAATATTTCTTGATTAAATTTGTAGACTTCAATGCTTCTCAGAAGAGAGAGGGCAGTAGGTACTGCCAGATCAGCATTGCAACTTGGCCCTGCTGCTATCAGCTTGAATTCACAGGACCAGCCCTCACAAGCTTCTTCATCTGTAACATACATCAATTCTGGGAGTGCTAGTGCAAGGGCCTTCGTACAAGAGCCAAGGGAAAAGACGAAGAAGAAGCCTCTGCCGTTGCTGCTCCAAGAAGATTAAGTAGAAAACTAAAATACATGAAAAGAAGCTGTTGCAAGCTTGTTAATTAATTTCTTTTTATGGTTGATACTTAGACTAAATTTATGTTGTGTTCAGCTGATACTTAAATTCAGCAAAACACTGAAGATTATTTCTGTATCCTGAGACTAATTCTCTGTAACCTGGGACTACTTCTTGTCTCTCTGGAGCAAGCGCTTGGGGATTTTTTACAAATATGACCCTCTGCCCAGTGTAATTGGCAAAAATAACCCCCTTTGAGTGTGATTGCCAAAAATGACCTGGCGGGAAGCTATTTAAGCGACACGTGGTACTTCCCTCCATGTGGGGTGGCGGGAAGTAACCTATGGCAACACGTGGCACTTCCCTCCATGTGGGGTGGCGGGAAGTACCATGCCACATCGACAGCCAGCGTGGCCTCTCGCCAGCAGACGCCATGGGGCCCACCACTTCCCGCCGACGACAGCGGCGAGATGGACATCCCGCCAGTCCACATGGAGGGAAGTACTTCCCGCCACCTCACATGGAGGGAAGTGCACGTGTCGCTTAAATAGCTTCCCGCCATGTCATTTTTGGCAATCACACTCAAAGGGGTTATTTTTGACAATTACACTGGGCAGAGGGTCATATTTGTAAAAAAATCAGCGCTTGGCGAGGTCGATTCTGATTGTGCCCAGCAGTCCGTCGCAAGCGTCGACGCATTCACAGTAGCTCCACACAGAGCATACCTTCAGGCGCGGAGTCGAGCGGGACGGCGAGGACGTCCCGCAAGGAAGCTTCTCCCCATTGGCGCCCATTGAGCGCGGCCATCGCGGCCCTCGCGGAGGACGGCTCGCGGAACCGGACGTCAACGCGCGCCGCTTTCGTCGGGGGAACTGACACCCACGAGCTCCCCGAAGGCGCCGAAGGCCGCGGCGACCTCGTCACGGGTCAGCCAGAGGGCAGGCGGCGGGCGACGCTAGGAGCGGGAGACGCGGCGATGTACTCGGCGAGCGGCGGCGGGCGCGTGTACCCTTATATGGCCGGAGATCGAGTAATAGTAGGAGGAGCGGAGAGGAGAGCCAGAGGTTGACGAAGGATAGAGGATTTTGACCCTGGGTGCTGTCGGGGTCGAGTCGACCCGGTTCTTTACCGATTGGACCAATAGTGCCCGATTTAGGAAGTTCAAGGTCAATTTTGAGCCACAAAAAGATCTTGGACGAATACTGAACTTTTCCAAAGTTAGAGGACGAAAAATGGACTTTTTTTCGTGTACAAATCATACTCTTTTGGTTCTTTAGCAATTTATTTAGATTAGACTTCAGCAACGCTGGCACTCATTCTTCAAAGTTCACACTGCACTCCATGTACACTCAAGTACTCAACCGACTAGTCACGTTCCTCCAACAAGAGGTATATACACAGCGCAACATCTAGCGAGAACCATGACTCGAACTCCTACGCCTGTATGAACCTGGCCGGAAACCACTTGGTGAAGAGGCGGCGCTTCAGTAGCATTGCCAGCATGAAAGCAAAGTAGCAAGGAACCTGCAGTAACCCGGCCAAAACGTACCTGCATAGAATTACCCTAAGATCATAATTCTGGTTGTTTCGACTGAACAAAAATGTAAGACAAAGATGTGAATAATTCATTACCATAGTGGTGCGAGGTGAGCCGATAAATCGAGGAAGGGGTACGGCCACCTGGTAATTTTGACATCACCGTTAATTTTCTTTCTTTCGATTAGTACTCCAAATGTTATTTACCTACTTTAGGAAGGAAATGAAGCTGTAGATATTTTCTTACCAGTTTATTGCCGAGAATATGTGGACAGCCCATTGGAAGAGGACGTAGGGATCGTTTTTTTTTTCCCCCCTCCCTCGCGTCGCCTGCTCTTAGGCGACTCGGGGGCGACCGCGCCGCCAGCCCGCGACCCCTCCCCTCACCCCCCCATCCTCGCCGCCGCCGGAGGACACGCCGGACAAAAGCTCCAGGCGGTGGCCGGTGATGGTGGCGGCGGGGCGTTTTCTCCGTACGCTTGTCGGTGGAGGGCCTCTCCGGCGGCGGCGGCGTGGCTTCGACGGCTAGGCGGCGGCGTGGGGTCGTGGTCTCCCGGCGACGCGCGCCAATCGACGCCGGCTTCGGTGCTCGGCTTCCTCGCGACGGAGGCGTCTCTGCAGCCCAGCTGTGCTCTGCGGTCCTGTCTCGGGCCCAGATGGGCTTCGGCGGGCCGCGGAGCTGGCCCCGGCGGCTGCAAGCGTGGGCGCGCGTCTCGTCGCGCCGCTGCTGGGCACCTTGGCGGTGCTGGCGGCGGGGTTGTGCGAGATGCAGCGGGACGGCCGGTGGTGCGCCGCAGGCTGCGGCCCGTAGGGCCGGGCCCCCCATCCTCGACAGTGGTGGCGCCAGACTCCGCCCCCTTGGCAGCCGCGCGGTGGTGTGCGTGGAGCACGCCGGCGTGTGCTACTGGTCCGCTGCCTGGAACCATGGTGATTTTGGGCTTCGGGCAACGCTTCTCCGCCTCCGTCGGCATGGTGCTCGGCGGGGTGCGGTCGTTGGCGCTGCGTCCGGCGGCCCTTGCGGACTTGGTTTTCGCGCTGTTGTTCTGGCCGCTGGTGGTCTCCGTGAGGTGCGGCTGACTGCTGCGGTGGCTGGTGGTGGTTAACTGCCTCTTTTGTAGGGATTGCTTAAACTCCGGGGTGAGAACCCTGCGTCGACCTCGTCGTTGCCGGCGGCAGCGGTGTCTTCGACACCGTTCCCTCGCAGGAGGTGCCGCTGTGGAGCTCCAGCGCCTACATTACTTTGGTCTCCGGGTGAAAACCTTGGGTCCGGCCTGCCGGACCGGATGACGGTGTTGCTCGTCAACACAACCTCCCTGGAGGCGTCATCTTGGAGACGCTAAAGTATGGCTTTTGTTCATGCGTGTGCTGGTGGTGCTGTGTTCTGGTGGTGTTGGTGCAGCTGGCTTGGGGCCGACGGCGGTGTTTCTCTCCTCGGCTAACCTTCACGTGGTCTCGTCCACTTGGATGTGCTTGCCCAAGACCCTCCCCTGGTTGCTGTTGCGGTGTGGGAGCTTCGTGCTCATGGTGGCGTTTTGGCTCACCTTTGCTTCTTGACGACACAATGTATGTCTCCCCCACCTGCTTTCGTCTTGATGTCCGTGGCGGAGCTCCCTTTCTAGGATAGTGCTAGGTGCTAGGCTTGACACTCCGATCCGATGATGATGGTGGTGCTCCTGAGTTGTGCCGTGGGCTTCAAGTTGCTTGCCGGTGCGGTGCGTGAGGCTGATTGCCGAGTCTCGGCATTGTGCTCCCTCGACTTCACCCCTCACCTCTTGTGTCTCTGGGTGGCTCTTGCTTTCCCTCTTCTAGTTGTCTTTTTTTCTTGTATTTTCTTTGTTCTCTCTCCTCTGTATCCCCCTGTAAAACTGCTATTCTGTTGTAAGAACATGGCCCGGCAGGCTACTTTTCGGAAATATAACAAGCGGTGGGGCTCCTCCCCCCGTTATTCTCGAAAAAAAAAAGAGGACGTAGGTAGAAGTCCAGAGGAATAAGTACGCGATACGGAATGATGGGTACCCCTAGCAAACCGTAAAGGCAGAAAATACATAATTGGGTTGGGTTTTCAACAGGGTTGAGCAAAGTCCGGAAACTCTTCTTACCATTCTGTTGAGCGCACATTCGCCAAGCAGAAAGATCGCGTTGAATGTGTGCGGCATTACGCTCCACTGCCACAGAACAAAAGCGCATAGTTATAGTTAAGTATCAATAACCATGTACTACTAGCCCTGTTCACGCCAATCTGGGCTGCTACTCCACCAAAAAATCCCCAATTATTTTTTCGCCGTTTCGAGTTGGTTTTTAGTGAGATTGCGGAGGCGATGGGGAGACGGATACAACAATGGAATCGAGACTAGCGGCAATCACGGCGAGCCTCAACGAGTCGCGTACTCGCGTGCATTCCTGCCCTCTTGTGCGCGGCGACTGGGGGTCAGAGAGCAGGAACGGGAGGCCAGGCCACCAAGGCTTCGGCTGCCACCATGATCACGTCGTTGCTCGTGCCGGATCCAGTGCGTGAGCAGCCGCCAGCCGAAGACCAAAGCTTCTTCGCCCTCGTTCGTCTCCTCGGATTGGGTCGTGGCTGCTGGTGCTCTACACGGCCACACGGGGACACAATCGCCACTCCCACCATGCCCATAAGGTGTTCGACACATGGCTGGGCTGTCTAACGTCGGCAACAACCCTGCTGTCCTCAAGATCCCGACCAGTGACATGATGCATACCCCCTGCTCTGACCTTGACTGGTGCCGGGGAAGGGCACTGCACGGTGCAGGCGATATTGGCTTGAACACGCCTGCAGGCTACTGGTCGGACTTGCGGGATATAACAGTAGTCAGTAATGCAAAATCTCAAAACTGAAAGCGATTTGCCATGGTATGTAATTGGAGATTTAAATGAGGCCATGTGGTTCTTTGAGCAATTTTCCGCGAGTGCTCGCTGTGAGGTGCATGGGATTTCCTTCCGTGGTGCCCTGGAGACTTTGCGAGCTGGTGGACCTCTCTGAGCTTTCATTCACTTACAATAAGAAGAGAAAAGGGAGGAGGAATGTGCGTGTCAGTTTGGACAGAGCGATGAAAGATAATGGATGGAGGAGTATTTTCTTGGAGGCGAGGGTAGTGCACAAGGTTTCACCATGTTCAGATCATAGCCCAATTGTTTTGTTTTATTAGAAGGATGAGCAGCAGGTGCATCGACCTTGCAGAAGACAGTACAAAGTGATGTGGTAACGAGAAGCTAGCCTACCTGAGAGTTTGTTTTGTTAATCGTGTGGCACTCCCACAATTAATTTTTTTCGCGAAAAAAGTAGGAAAATTCAGAAGCTACTTACAAAGGTTGTACGGTGGTCTGTCTTGAGAATGTTGGGGAACAGAATGAGCCAGTAAATAAAGTCGGTCATCATCACAGCGCCTGCAGTTGTCTGTGAGTACAGTAATTATAAGTAGTCGGTCATATGTTGCATAGGTTGCCTTTACTTTCATGGAAAAAATAGATGAGGAGTTTACAGTAATTACCTGGTAAATCACCTGGACCAGATAGCCCCAGAATCCGGCTTCCTCTCTTGTGTCTGCTTGCCCGTCCAAACTGTCCGGGCCAAAGTTTTTGCAACCGTAGACGGACATTCCTGTGGCGAGCTGAAAGATTCACAGTCATTGGCTTGTACTATGGTGTTTACGGTACGTATTCACTGAGGATATATATTTTATTTCCTTACCCAGAAATATAGAGTGGCAAGCAGGAACGTCCACCTGCTCATGGGATATAATATGGGAAATCAGTAATTATTGGAAAAAAAACTGATTACGGAGAAACAGGGCAATTCTGCTTACACGATCTCAAGAGCATGCATGTTTCACATTTGCTAGGCTTGATATATTTCAGCACAATTAATTCATCAAAATTAGATCTCAAGAGCAAGCAGGTTTCACATTTGCTAGGCTGAATACTGTACAGGGCATGTGCATGCACAATTTGAATAGATCAGAATTCAGTTGGTTATATTCTCTGTTCTGTTTGTCCCGCTCCCGATCTATGTCTTCCTTCTAGAGCAGAATTCAGTTGGTTATATTCTCTGTTCTGGTTGACTTAGCATCAGATTTCTGAAATCTACTATGTACTTGTCAATCAGAGCTGATCACCATGCTTTATCATAGATGTATTACGATAGCTCTGTTAAATTGCTCTTCATGGTGGAGGTGACTTGAGTTAGCAGATGATGGAAGGCCTTGGCAGGGGCTGCAGTTCTCGATCCCCAGCAATGCGGATGCCATGTTCCGGGCGGCAGTGCAGTGCGTTGCAGGTAACGGCAAGCGGCTGCGGTTCTGGCTTGACCCCTGGTTTGAAGGTCGCACTGCGCAACAAATTGCGCCCACACTCTGGCATTTCGTCAGGCCCCGCGAGAAGGGTTTATCTGTGGAGGAAGCTAGACTGGGCGATAGGTGGGCCAGAGGTTTTCGAGGAAGGCTTTCAGTCCAGGCTGTGGTGGAGTACTTGGGTCTGTTGGAGGCCGTGCGTGGGCAGGTCATTTCTACTGAAGAGGATGTAGTAAGATGGCGGCTGACTGCCTCTGGTCAATGCACGGCGAAGTCGGCGTATGCTGCATTCTTCTTCGGCAGAACGGAAGCGCCGTGTGCTGTGGATCTCTGGTCGGCAGGCGCCCCCCTTCTACATGTGGCTGGCCCTGAAGCACCAGTAATGGACGGCGGACAGATTAGCGTGACGAGGTCTTCAGCACCCTCCCCACTGCCCGCTGTGCTGCCAAGAGCCTGAGGATGGTGATCATTTCATGGTGCAGTCCGTGTTCGCAAGGGAAGTTTGGTTCACCACGCTGCGGCAAGAGGGCCTGCATAGGTTCACGCCGAGGGCGGACGCGGAACCTTTGTCATGGTGGAGCACTGTTGCTGCGGCAGTGCCAACGAGGGACAGGAAGAGGATAACGCTCTGATCATTCTCACGGCGCGTATGTTCTTGCTGGAACGGAATAGCGGTGTTTGACTCGATTATAAGTTGAAACAAACTGTAGATTTAAAAACCATATAATCAAAGTAGTAGAAAATACAACAGTAGATATTTTCTCTATGTTTTGAAGATAGAGACGGGCAGCTCTCTATGTTTTGAAGATGCACGTTTAGCAAAAACAAAAAAGAATGCGTTTTGGATACATTAATCGAGTTAGTCATTTGAGGTTGATCGATTTCTTTTTCTCGAAATAGGGTTTGGAAACATGAAAAGGAGAAAAAGAGTGGCAACGCGCACATGCATTCCCAACAAGGAAGACAAAAACAGAGGGGTTGATCGATTTCTTCTTAACGCGACAAAAACAGAGGAGTTGATCGAATTCATAGTCAAGCTTACACAGTGTAGAAGAAGAGCAGATTCTTGTTGCGATATATGATGATGGATGCCATTATGCTGAACAGGGTCGCGCAGATAATTCTGTATATGAGGAGATACACCGGGTGGAGGTTCCTGATACATGACATACAAACGTCTTTGGCGTAAACAACTGCCGGGGCCTTCTTCATCTCCTCGCCTCCACCAGACCTTCGCTCATACCTCCAAATCAGCACCCCTGCTGCCGATATGCACGCAACCCATGCGAGAACGCATGGGAGGATCTGCTGCCACTGAAGCATTGTTGATGGTTCTGCATGAACGAAAAAAAACAGTAATGGGCAAAATGATCAGCAGACGGGCAGCAAAATTCACACATGCATAAACGAACTGGAAGAATCTAGCATGAGAAAGCAAGAGAGAGTATAAAGTTAGAAACCTGGTGGGTTGCAGTCTTGCAGAGCTGCGACGGGATGGAATGAACTCCTGTTGGGTGGGTAAAACGATCAGCAGACCTAACCTACTACTTGTATGCAGAGCTGCTGATGTAATCCACTGTGATAGGAGTGCTACGACGGAGGTTAGTAGGTGCCTGAGAGATTGGCTTCGTGCGTGGTTGAAGACAGAGACGGGCAGCTCTCTATGATTTAAAGATGCACGTTCAGCACAATTTTTTTTTTTTTGCGTTTTGGATACGTCAATCCAGTTAGTCATCTGAGGTTGATCGATTTCTTTTTCTCGAAATAGGGTTTGGAAACATTAAAAGGAGAAAAAGAGTTTCTGCAGGTTTGAGTCCAACAGGCTGGAGAGTTTGTCCAGGCAGAGCACCTTCCAGCTCCTGATGAATGCACCAATTTTTCTGAGAATTTCCTTGACACCGGATGAAGAGCTTTCACAATGTTTTACCCGAAAGATAAATCTATCGATATGTAATCTTTTGTGAGCTGGACGTGCACTAACCTGGCTATTCTAAGTATGCTAAAAAGTGGCAATGCAAGATAACAGGATGGCTGAATTTCAGGGATGATGGTGTGTAAATTCAGAGAAAGCAATGGCTCCAAGCAACATGAAGCCACCTAGGAACAAGATAGACGCTAGTACATGTATCAAACAGGAAAGAAAATATGTACATTAAAATTCAACAAGTCCCGAAGAAGTTAGTTGATCAATATATGTGACGGTGCATTAGTTGTAAAACGACAGATCTAAGACGTTGCAATCGCGTGTCAACCTGCTAGCACTTTTTGAAATAAGAACCTGCAATGCTGGCGTCAACAAATATCAGAACAAATCAATCCATCGTCGACAAGCACATTCGAAAAATGCCAGTTGCGCAAAACACATAGCAAACCCCTTTACAATCCGGATGCCTAATAGGTGCTCATGTGCACGTGCTATATTTCTTGAAGTTATGAACACGTACTGTAGGTGGCATTCTGAAAAAATAGTCTACTGTTCGAATCGGACTCAGAAGTAAGTTTATTCTCAGTCGATTGATCCATAAAGCTCAAACACAAACACAAAGACCTTGGTGATACTGGTCTTCCGGCCGTGGTGTGCCTTCCGGCCGCCGGTCGACTGAGACGTAACAAAATCTCAGGCTTGACGGGCGTCGTTGCGCGCGCTCACTCCAAACATATCCGACCGAGCTAAGAACTTTGGGCGAATTCACGGGAGTAAATTCACACATGTCGATTGGAATTACTGATCAATGTCGAGAGATCTCTGAGCGCAGCAACATGGAGAAAAAATAAAAGATTATTGCCTCTGATACCAAATTTGAAATGACCCGATCGGGAGGGAGATAGAGATTGCACAAGAGGAGAACTAGATTAGGTCAGGATAGCAAGCAGTAGGCGGGTAACAGAGGAAGAAGGTGAGATGCATTTCAATCCCTCATTTCATCGATAGCCTCACAAAGTTTTTTTTAGATAAACCATTCACTTTATTAATTAATGTTCAAAACTAACATAAGGATCGGTACAATTTCTGGCGGATTTAACAATTACAAGTTTACAACTGGCACCACCGAACGAGAGAGGTAGATGCTCGGGCTAAGTTGTGAGCACCTTGTTTCATGTACAAACGATACAGAAACTTACTTTGGCACATGGGGGTGAATGCTCCTCCCACCAGAAAAAAACATTTTGAAATTTAAAAATATTCAAATAAAATTTGCATGAACATCTCGACACTTTATGTGCGCGTGCCAATTGTCGTGAAAAATGATATTTTTGCTGCCTGTTTTAAAAAGAGAAAATACCGTCTTGTGAAAATCATTTTTAGCACCGAACTTTGTATATTTTACAGACGACATATAAAATCGGTTTTGCGTGAAACGACTTTGTGAGAAAATAGAATGTCAAGATTGTGCACATTGGAGTTTTATTCAGATTTTTTGACATTTTGAACTGCGTTTAAAAGCATTTTTTTAAATAAAAAATAGAAGCATTCCCGAGAGTCAAACACCACCCCCCTGAATCTCTCATAGCCTTGCAGAGTTTTTTTAAGGACAAATACTTACAGAGTACCACACTCACACCGTCCCACGGCCCAAGTTTACATCCTGCTCTATGCTTGTCAGTTGTCACGCAGCCTTCGCCGAGATATCCATCAGCTGCGTAAGGAGCTGACGAGACTCAGGGAGGATCCTTTCTGGGTGGGACCCTCTCATGCAGAAGCCAATATAGTTGATCGACTGGGGTAGCTTGACCATACAGAGGAGACGATGGGGCGCCAACGCTCCAGGGTACACTGGTTGGCCGAGGGTGACAATAACACCCGCGTTTTCCACTTGAGGGCTATCCAAAGGGAGAACAAAAAGAAGATTACTAGCATCCAAAAGTTGAAAGGAGAGTAACTAGTTTTATCGCGATTTGTATAGGTCAGAAGGGATAAAAAAAATGGAAGTGGTACTATATAGAGTGCATGTCCGGATGAAGGAAAGAATGAATGAAGGACTTCTAAGCATGATTAGTGCTAAGGAAGTTAAGGACGCTTTGTTCCAGATGTTCCCGACTAAAGCGCCGGGACCTGATGGCTTCTTGGCACATTCCTTTCAACGCCACCGGGATCTATGCGGAAAGGAGGTAACCGAGATAGTGATACCCATTCTACGAGGGGAGGATGACCCAAGAGTTGTTAACAAAACATTTTTAGTGCTCATACCTAAGGTTCCAAAACCGGAAGAGTTTGGACAATTCCACCACATTGGCCATGTGATGTGCTATATAAGATAGCTTCAAAAGTCCTAGCAAACCGACTGAAACAAATTCTCCTAGAGATCATTTTAGAAAAGCAGTGTATGCGTTTGTGCCGGGGTGGCTAATCATGGAGAACATTATTAGTGCCTATGAATGCCTGCATTTCATGAAGAGAAATAATGCGGTGAAACACAGATTTTTGTGCACTCAAGTTGGACATGTGGAAAGCGTACGACATGGTAGAATGGACCTTTCTACTAGCAATCATGCTATAGTTGGGATTTCATCAAGAGTCGGTGCAGACGATTATGAGGATGGTTTTTCTTTCTCAGTTCTTATTAACGGTGAGCCTTAACGGGGCATTTGTCACGGTGATCCGATATCTCCGTAATTGTCTTTGTTAGTAGCAGAGGGCCTCTTGTGCCTTTTAAAAGACCGAAGTGAATCATCCACACTACAGAGATTAAAGGTGGCGAACACTGCCCTGGTAGTTAACCATCTTCTTTTGCTGATGATAGCCTGTTGTTTTTCAAAGCAAATTGGAGAGTGCTAGAGATGTGTGTGATACATTGGATTCTTATTTCCGAGCCTCTGGTCGGTGTATTAATTTGGACAAGTCGTCTACTTTCTTCACGAAGAGGTGTCAGGTGGCTGTTAAGATGAACTGAAGGTTATTATGAATGCTCATAGTGAATCGCTTAGCGAGAAATACTTGGGGATGCCCTCCAATGTGGGAAGATCAGATAACGGGGTTTTCAAATATTTGAAGGACAGGGTTTGGAAGAGGGTCCAAGGTTTGATGGAGCAATACCTGTTTGCTGGATGGAAGGATGTTTCAATCAAGTCGGTTGCGCAAGCAATCCCTATGTTTTCTATGCCCGACTTCAAATTACCACGTGGACTGTGCCAATATATAAATTTTCACATTATAAATTTTTGGTGGGGAACTAAAGAAGGAAAGAGGAAGCTATTCTGGGTCTCGTGGGAAGATATGATGCAACCAAAACTCCTTGGAGGTTTGTGGTTCCGTAACATTGAGCTGTTCAATCTGGAATTGCTTGCTCGTCAAGGTTGGCGTCTACTACAACACCCAGATACCCTAAGTGCTAGAGTTTTGAAGGCAGTATACTTCCCAAGCGCCGATTTTCTAGAAGGCCGAACTGGGATCCCATCCCTCATGAATATGACGTGCTATTTTGGATGGAAGAGAAGTCCTTGCACAGGGACTCATCCGACGTATCGGAACAGGTGTAGATAGGAGGCATGGAACGACAATTGGTCCCGAGAGAGGGATCAATGAGACCGAGTGCGTGCCTGAAGCAAGACCCTCCTCATCTGGTGGCAGATTTCATTTAACCAACGATGAGGGAGTGGGATACGGCCAAGCTCAACTCTTATTTTCTACCCTCGAACGTATCAGTCATCAGAAGTATACCTATTAGCACGAGGGTGCAGCCGGACTTTTGGGCATGCCATCACGACAAGAAAGGGATTTTCTTTCTACGGTCTGCTTATAGGATGCTGGTTTGTACAAAGGAGAAACAGGAAGCATGGCTCGAGGGCAAGGCATCAGGTTCTGGCCATCGGAAGGTTCAGAAAGATTGGACAAATCTTTGGCGTGTCCAAGTACTGGCAAAATCTTGTGGCGTTTGGCGCGACATTCATTGCCCACGGCGGATCTTCTTCACCATTGCCACATCGCGCCATCCAATGCCTACGAGATATGTGGTGACGAAGATTCATGGCGTCACTCGTTGATCGATTGTAGGATGTCACGGTGCGTGGAGGCTCTACAGAATGAAGAGATGGCGGAGCACTTGAGTCGGGTACGGGAGTTGTCGGCACAACATTGGTTATTAATTACCATGATCGACTCTCTACCGCATGACCAAATTACTCTCATGTGTGTTACGATGTGGGCAATCTGGCGGACGAGGCTTGCCTGCGGCCCTCTCGTGTGCCCATCCGTGCGACCATACCGTTAATTAATCATCCGACGGCCTATCCAATTTTGCTCCCCCGCGTCTCTTTTCTGGCGTAAAGAAAACATAAGCAAATATTGTATTTCCTCATCCCACGGCCTATCCCATGTGCGCCGTGGTCGTCGTCCTCGCCTACGAGTGGACCTGCCGCCGCGAGGACGCTGGTGCGGCCGTACCTGCAGCACGGGGAGTCCGTCGTCGACGAGATGGAGCTGCGGCTACTACCACCGGCTCGGCCGCGTCTGGCACCGGAGCTATCTCCTGTACGGCCCAGCCGGCGCTGGGAGCGGCAGGACATGGGGCCTGCGCCTGCCTCGCCGGAGACGGTTACAGAAATGATGTCGGGAGGAATGGGGCGCGGCGGAAGATTGATGCGAACCGAAAGGAAGTAAGAATTGTAGTGGCCGCAGACTTGACCAGATTAATAGCGACTTTGCAATCTGGAGACTAAACTGCATCATAGAATACTAATCGATCCGAGGTAGAAGCTCATCAAGGTAAATCAATCACAGGCAGAAGAATCAAATCTGCAATATGAAAAGCTAAGTGCATCGTATAAGATCGATCGCAGGCAGAAGAAGATCAATTGAACCACTGCAAGACTTCCTAACCCAATAGTCTATGAATTACTGCATTCTTTTAACTCCATTGAGGAAGTGCCAGCGTGAGTTCCGCTGATCTTCCGCTCAGGCGGCGGATCAGAGTGGAGTCGTCACAGAACGGGGGCGCGGCGGATTACATCACGGGCTTCATCCCCTTCGACCTTCGACCTCCATGGTCTGTTCAGCTTCGAGACCGTAAGTAGTACAGGAGAAGAGGAGAAAGATAGACTAGCGCCGCTCGTACATGTCGAATCGTATCAGAGTCGGAATTGTTCAATAAAAAGCCAAACATCTTCCGCGTCTCCCAGGCGGCGGCGGCGGAAAAGCTTTTTCCTGCTCCAATCTCCGGCGATTGTGCTGGGCCCCTCTCCTTCCGCTTGCCGCTCCGGCGGCAGGAGGGAGGGGGACCCCGTTTTTCGCATGGTACTTAGGGCTAGGAGTTCTCTGGCATGGCGCGTCGTTGGGGTGGTGGGAGCGGCGCCCGGGCAAATAAATCTGCCTCAACTCTTCTCCCACACCGGCGTTGTCCTTAATGGCGGCGTCTCGGAGTTGGTGGCACTGTGTGCTTACCGATCTTTCAGATTGGTGGCTTTAGAGTTCATGGATGGTGTCGGCGAGGCGGCGGCGACGACTCCATCAGATGGTTTTTTCCTCCTGCTCTGTCCCTGTTGCTGCGGCGTTGTCTCCGGCGCCAAGGTGGAGCAGAGAGGATTCGTCCAGGAGTACGTGCAGACGGTAGTCTGCACTGGTGACAGCTGGAAGATGGTGCACCTTGTGGTGGGTTCGTGGTTGAAGGCTGATGGTTCTGGTTCCCTACTCCGACATCGTCGTGCGTGGGTGCCAGTGCTAAAGTTCGATGGCGTGTCCGGGGACATGCTGCCCCGGTCTGATTCTTTCAACGGCAATGGTTTGTCCTATGGCAAACTACATTGGAGGTCCGAAAAGCTGATGATCAGCGATGGAGCCGCGTCGAGCTCGGCTGAAGAGGTGATCTGTCTATTTTTTCCTTGGTGGCTGCTACGGTGGTGCCGAAAAAGATGGGTAGGCGTTGGTTTGTCACATAGGTTTATCCTATCTTTCCAGATCTGTAAGATCGGTGTATACGTACTTTGTATCTCGTCTTTTATTTATCAATGAGAATCGTATTACCATGCAAAAAAAAAAAGAGTCGGAATTTTCTGGAGTAGTATTTTTTTTTGGTGAGGAAACGAAGCAACGCGGGCCATCGGATGCGCGGCCGCACGGATGGGCGCATGGGCGCGGCACAGGCAAGCCCCGTCCCAATCTGGCATGCAAGGTGTAAAGCAATTCATGAGGTATCTTTCAGAGCCCCCTAAGTACAGGCATTGACGGCACGGGATTTGATGTGGGCGCTGATCAGCAGGTCTAGGTCGTGCAGACTTTCCCTATCTGATGGACAGCAGGGCGTCGGCCAGGAATCGATGTCGCATCACTGATTGTGGATGTAGGTGGCCCTGGACACATACATGCGAATTTATTCCTTAATTTACAATAAGGAACATATATACATAATCACCTGGCAACAAACTACAGTTTAACTAACAACATTTGTTTCTACATAATTATCCGAAACCATGTTTAGACTGCAGTGGCTAAGCTATGTGCAAACGATTCTCCTTTTTTTGTTGCTGGATCACAAGTACATAGAAGAAACCACCAAGGCCTACCACTAAATATTAAAGTTCACTTAATGACATTTTCTCTGCAGCCAGAAATAATCCATAGTTCCTTTGAACATGTAATCAGTGGATGCAAGTCCAGCAAGGATCGGATCCTCTCCGAGGAGTAAATAATTTTGGCAGGTACCAAGAATTTTAGTCTAAATACTACAGACCATGCCTTCTAATAGTAAAGAGAAATGAATCACGTGTATAAGTGATATTCGTTACTAAGTGAAACTTCAATTAACGAACTAGTACTTTGTTATTTCCGTTCAAGTAATGGAAAGAGGTTGAAGCCCGGTTGAAAAAAAAAAACATGTTCAATTAACAACAATTTAGTGTCCTCCACATTATATTTGTTCTACACAAGCAATAAATGAGAAACTTGCAACTCTTTCGCGGCCTACAGCAAGGAGTCACACAGAATAATGTGCATCTTCCTCTTCCATTACAATATATGTTTCATATAAGTGATTACTACTTGCATTGGGTGAATCGAAGAACCAAATCAAGTCATTTTAAGGGAGTGTCATGTAAGGAATTTTTTCATAGATTTATGCTTGCACATGATAACTTGTTTTGCTATGAACACATGCAAAAGTTGTACTTCACAGGAGCTACAACATTACTTTTTTCTCATTAACTATGCAACCACATCAGTATTTTACCTATAATATCATGCCAATTACATGCATTTGGGAGATGCCAAATTCTATATAATCTATAATCTTGTACAGTTAATGGCATAGATATTGCAGATGAATTTATTGTCAAAGGTACGCAAATATACAGAGATAAATAAGGTTTTTGAGTAATTAAGATAGGTCAAACCTTCCGGTATAGATGTGTGGTTGAAATTCTATCAACACTTTTACATGCAATATTTGTTCAAAAGTTTAAAAGATGCTACGTACAAACCCGAAATGGCTCCATTCATCACCATCATCATCACCACTATATTAGTGAATGGGGTGATCCAACCAATCAGGACCACACATCGATTAATCTAACAATTAGAGGTAAATACGTGCTTAACGGGACAGAGACTGCTCATAGTGGGGATTAACATAAAGTAGTAACATGGCAGGGTAATCCGTGCTTAACGGGATTGAGACTGCTCATAGTGGGGATAAACTTAGAGTAGTAGCATGCACATCTTACTTCTGAGTTTAGTCACAGTCAAACTTTGTTAAGATTTATGAAAAAATAATCAACATGTATAATGTAAAATATATAACATTAGAATATTCATAGCCTATACTTTCATGTTATAAGCATTTGGTATTACGAATGTTGATATTTTTTTCCTATATTTTTGGTCAAACTGGATAAATTCTGACTTTGACTAAATCCAGAATGCAAAGTAAATAACAAAAAAGAGTACTACATGTATAGTGGGGAGTGTCATATGTGTAGTAACATAGAGATATTCATTTATTATTTTATAGACTCATTTTACATTGAGAAGTTTTATGTTATGGTAACTAACTATGTTACTACATTTGTATCCCTCTTTGTTAATTGCATGCCACATCATATTTTTTGTCTATGTGGTATCTATACTATTACTCATGTTACTCCAACTAAAAGATCAACTATGCCGTCTAGACAAGCTAGGTTCACCAATGTGCACCAACAACTTATACTAAACAAGTTAAGCAACTAAATGATAGTAAGATAGATAACTTCAAACTCGAACGCTATCACAAAGGTAAAAGCATAAGTAAAGGTTTCAGGTATAGAAATGACTGAGGCACTTGGAGACGATGATTTAATCCCCAAGTTCACTTCCCAATGGAAGCCAATCTTCGTTGGAGAGGTGTGGAAGAACAATTCTTCCAATCTAAAAGATATAAAGGATGACAGCCTTTGGGCTCCCACAACGATTTGAGCTTTCTGGCCATCCGATATGCCACGCTTCGCACATTCGCTTCGTCCAGTCAGCATGAACATTGATACGCTATATTGATGCGCATACCAACCTTCATGCCCCCACTCTCGCTGATGCCCTCCCAGGATGCCCCAGGGAGCCCGAGGGCCCACCGGTCGACCACACGCTACGCGTTTAATCGTTGTGGCGGAGAGGCGAGATTAATAGCGCATTCATCTCATTGGCTTATTGTGTTGTTTTACTCTCTTATTAGGTTTTATCTCCTGCATTGCATGCCCATCCGGGATATCTATTATCGTACCTGGTTCCTTGCTCCTCTCTCTCCCTGTCGATGGGCCCATCCGTCATGCAATCCACATGTCGGTTGCCCCGGACGTTGTGTAGCCAATCTTTCCCGAACATTCGTTGCCGCTGCGTATTTTCTACAGTTGCTGGGGGTACGCTCGGGATTTCACATAGTCGTCGGGTATGTTGCACTATTCGGGTAGTGAGAAGAACTTTGGGCCCTTCTTCCCTGTCCTAGCTGACGTCTCTCAATTGGTCGACTGCATTCTGACCTGAATACAATATTTCAGGGGCACGGTAAGGAAATATATCAGGCCCTTCTTCATTTCTCTTAGTGGCATCTCGCTATTGGTTAGCTTCTACAATACCTTCGGGGCACGATCGAGATTTCGTGTTGCTTGTGTATCTCCATTAGTCGATGGTTTGGCCCAATCTTGATGTAATCTATTAAGTGGTTGCCGGCACGTTAGTGTGCTGGAGTGCGCGAGGAGGGGGGGGGGGGGGGGGCTATACCTCGCGTCATCTATCTGATGGTCACCGCAATCTCCATTTTACCCCGTTTCTTCTTCTTCTATGTTCTTGCTCCGCCATTCGTTTCTCGAGCTCCGCCGTTTTTTCATGAACTCTGTTTGTTGTCCTTCTGGTCAAGGTTGGTTCCATTGAGATCACGTCGGGTTTTCTTACCGTGTTTTACTTTATGTTCTTCGTTCTTTCTTCATGTTGCTGGTCATGTTGGATCTGTGTTCTTTGGTTGTTCGTTGCTTTTGCGGTTTGTTCTTTTTTATTTTCCGGGTTTCTTACTTTTTTCATGTTTGTTGCTTTGTTTGTTCGCAAGTCGACGGCTTACTGGTTTGCCGTTCTTCCGGTCAATGTCAGTTATGTTCAGATCAGGTTGGGTTTTCTTATCGTGTCTTTCACTTTGTTCTTCGTTCTTTGTTCATGTTCTTGATCGTGTGCTGGATCTGTGTTCTTTGGTTGTTCGTTGCGTTTGCGGTTTGTTCTTTTTTGTTTTCCAGGTTCTTACATTGTATCATTTTTTTTGTCCGCAAGCCGCCGGTTTATTGGTTTGTCGTGCTTCCGGTTAAGACGGTTATGTTCAGATCAGGTTGGGCTTTGTTGTCGTGTTTTTCTCTTTGTTCTGCGTTCTCTGCTCATCTTCCGGGTTTCTTACATTTTTTTTCCTTTTTGTTGCTTTGCTTTCTGGGTTTCTTACATTTTTTTATGTTTGTTGCTTTGTTTGTTCATAGGTCGCCAACTTACTCGTATGTTGTTCTTCTGGTTAAAGTCAGTTATGTTCAGATTAGGTTGGTCTTTGTTGCTGTGGTTTTTCCTCTATGTTCTTCGTTCTTTGTTCATCTTCCTACCCGTGTGCTGAAACCGTGTTCTTTAGTTCTTCGTTGCTTTTGCGGTGGCCTCATGTGGTCATCTCATTTTTATGTCTTACTTCCTTGATTTTCGAGGCGGCATCGTTTTTCCTGTAACTACAGTGTTTTATTTTTGTTCCGTCTTCATGATTTGTTTTGTTATTTTATTTGTATATTTGCGGGTTTACTTCGCTCGCGAGAGCTGCTATTTTATTTCTTCTTAGTTCTTTGTTTTCCCGTTTTACTTACATGTTTCTTCCGTCGGTTTATTTACTTGTTTGCAGTTCGTCCGCTAACCCGTCTGTCGTCATTCAGATCAGATTAGGCTCTGTTGTCGTGTTTACTCTCTGTTCTTTGTTCATCTAGCTACCCGTGTGTTGGATCAGTGTTCTTTAGTTGTTCGTTGCTTTTGCGTAGTACTCGTGCGGTCATTCTTATTCGATCCTTCTTTCCCTTGATTTTGACTAGTAATTGTGCACGTGCAATACATGTATTGTTCTTTTACCCAAAAAAAAGTTGCCATCAAATATGTATATATATGTATAGTGTAAAAATTTCTACTTTGACAAAGTATCAGCAAATTTTAGACATTCGGTATTAGTAGAAATTATGCAATAACTTTAACTCTTCCTCGCAACGATATATTATACAAAATAAACTATTTCTCTCCACGATTTAAAACCTTGTAACATTATAACGTTGAAGAATGATTAAAGTATCATCTTTGGGAACTATCACCTCTAGTCTCGTGATCATGCCATGGTCTATTGATAACAATTCGTGATAAATGTAGAACAAACACTTGATTGGCGAAATGAGAAAATATCTTGAAGATAAACATAATAATTTTTTGTTTTATTGTGAACATAGTTATGGACATGAACATAAAGGATGGTAAACACCTCTTCCTCACATAGTCACACAAAATAATGCACTATCCAATGAAAATAAGCCGATCAGATGATTAGTTAAATATAAAATAATTTGCAACAGATGACCAAATAATCAGGTGAGAGAAAAAAGGCTATCTAAGAAAGCATAAATTTCTTGCTAATGGGTGCTCATCATCTTGGGTAAGCAATTAAAAATCTATTGAACTCTTATATGTTGTACCACGAGAAATGTGTAATACATGAAGGATGAGACATGTTACCTCTATTCCCTACAAATTTGAATTTAGTTTCGTTGCATAGTTGATAATCAGCTAAAATTGTTGAGATTCCAAAAAGTAAGCAAGACAATTCAAATATATTTGGTTGCCGGCTTGCCGCCATGCCTCCTTTGTATTGAGCCTGACCATACCAAAAAATCTTGGTATCCAGGCTGCTACAAAGATACATACTGAAATTCCATTAGATTGTTATTCAAATGCAGCATGTGTAAAGCATTCAAGGTTGGTCTTCTTAGGGCATCAAAATTCCGTTAACCATACATATGTTATTAAGTATGCTGGAATAGGCCTTCTCATAAAAAGTGGGATAAGTATTTACATGGCATGCAGCCCTTGCTAGGCTGCTAGCTGGATTTATAAATACTTTTCTTATGGATTTAAGATGCTTCAGAGTCACAGTTCTCGAGAAAGCATACAGAAGGTGACTAACGAAACCCCGTAATAGCAAACAATTCAAAGTAGCATATTTAGCTTGTACTTTCTATCCTTCCCGATTAAGAATATGAGTACAAAAGCACAACTATAGATTGTGAAGTGGTTTCCAGGAGATACTCTATCCAAACATGCCTAGCAAGAATTGAATATACATTCAGAAACTCATGAAGCACTCATAGAACTAACTGATCTTTCCTCCATCCAAGATCAGTTCAATACCTTGATTATCGACACCTTCGTGTAATACACTTTTTTAAGATACAAAGCCTCAAAGCATGTGAACAACAACAATGAATACAAATCTTCCCGAACAGCTAGCTTGGGTAACCTGAAAATGTTTCGTTAAAACCATAAAATCTGGAAAATATCAAAGATCTACTTATGAAAAGTTAGTGGGAAAAAGTAGTCTGACAAATGCTCATGGAAGTAATATACTACACGGATTCGATTTGCACTTGGTCTCAGGGTTTAGAAAAGGCTCAGTTAATCAGAATGAACTAAGATGACATTATTAGATATCGATCCCTGTCCAAAATAGATCAAATGGCAGATATACCTTGTTGCATCATGTAGAAAAAAACACTTTACTGCATGAAAACAATGTACTTCAATGCAACTGTCACTGCACTCTATTTACTATGATCTTCAAATATACAAAATAACAATATTGTAGATACTAGTTGAATGCCCGTGCGTTGCTACGGTTAATTAAACATCAGTGAATCAGACAATAAGTAATTCCACTATTTTAGTACATTGAAAAATAAAACTTTACGATCAACAGCAATATGTCTCTTAATGAAAAATAATGTAAAAAAATCCAATAAGTCAACATGGTGATTGCAATTCTTCGTAACATAACAACAACAATGTTTGCTACACATTTGTACTACTCGTCGCAGTCCGCTAAGTAATAAATCACTCAAAAAGTCGAGGTTCAAAAAAGGCATAAGTTGAGTGGAAAGAATTGTTTACCTGAAACTAATGCATAGTTTTTGTGATTTTGTCAACGGAAAGGATGTAGCTACTAAGCATCGATGATTAGGTTACACAGCAAATGTTATTCCCATTAAGTGAAATACAAAAGCTTTAGGAGCAAAATTCTGGCTTGTACCTTATTGTCATTGATGCATCTATTCTCTCTTAAGATGTAAAGCACGGCCATTCTTTGTTTTTACATCCAAAATATTCAGAAGCTTAGAAGCAACAAATATTCTTCCCACAGTGAAACAAAAGTGCAGAATCTAAAAGGATTCATCTATAGTGCTTGGTGGTCGTCCAGGTAGATGACTATTTGAGCATATGTGTTATCAGCATTCAGCAACAATAATTCAAATGCACTCTACTTCATGCAAATTCTTATACTGAAGTTGTGTTAAACATAAATACTGTTGTAAGCTCATGTTGAAAGCTTATGTGGTTCAGTTAAACATAAATACTGTTGTTTCAGTTCTTACATCTAATTAAGACGAAAGATCTATCTATGGTATGATTTTGCTAAACTGAAAGGATAGTAAAAGGACATAGAGCAAAACTGCTTCAGTTATTATATCTTTAGTCGCATCAAAACCAATTCAAAGATACAAAGGAGCTCTTGTTACCGGGTCCAATTAAGCCAATATGAATTAGCACCATAGATATACTTTTAGAATGTCGAAGTTAAAAGAAATTGGAGCAGGAGGAAGGACATTATCTTTACAGTCACCAATAAAAAATCTGTATACGTCACCAACAAAAAATAATTTACAGTCAAAGGTAGATGACTCTGTACCTTATACATTTCTGTTCCAGTCTTGCGGATGGAGAGTTTTACAATTTTCAGGCATTATACGACACAACACTTGCTAGCCAAAAGAACAGAAAGCAAGAAAAGTAAGGAAAAGAAAAGGGAAAGAATACAAACAGCAGGTGAGGTTGTTGTAGCAGCGCTAGCGACCAAACTTGTGCGCCAATTTCTGAATCTTGTCTTTGTGATTTTTCGAACGAGTACCTCATAGCAACAGCTCATCAGCAATTCTTGCAACAAGCACCAATTGGGAGGTCCATTTAGCTTTGAAGGCATTGTCGTTCCTAGCTCTCCAAAGCACAACAGGCAAGCCGCTAAACAGGTGGACGACTTGAGTGCAGCTTGCCCTTTGCCCACAAACTTTGAGATTGAAGATGACCTTGCCGCTATTTGTTTCATTCCCAGCTTTTCCCAAATTTAATCAGAGTTTCTACAATGCAAGACAATGTGCTGGATTGACTCAGCATCTGGGCACAAATCACAGCCTCCCTTCCGTAAAAGCACTCCTTGACCACATTATCCCTTGTGTTCTGATTTCCCATGTCAGCAGGACTTTGTGCTTGTTCGGCACTGGCTGCAGCCAAACCCACTTGTATTGTTCCCAACGTGTACCTCTATCAGCCATTAGACTATAGAGTTCTGCCGTCCTCCGTATCTTTGCTGTGGTGATGAGTTCATGTTGGTCGCCCAGACCTGTGGACGGAAGCCCCAGTTGTTGCGAGCAGCTTTCCTAGACGGATGCGTGAATGGAGCAGACGTAACATAAGGAGGAGAAGGGACACATATTCGTGACAACGGGAGATCAAAGGATTGCAAACTGAAGCTACTCGGACAAAGGTCAAAGTTGATCAGATGACTCCAGATGGGCATCATGTACATTCAGAAAGGATGCTTTCATCAGCTGCAATTGCATTCTGAAGAAAGTGTGTAGGCAACATAAGCCATAACTGAAACTTTCTTTTTTAAACGGACTGAAACTTTTTATGATTTAACTTCTAATTCATTTATCAGGGGCACGTCAACACAACTGAATAAAATGAAAGGAACGTTGTAGAAAACATGAAAATGTATTACCTCAACCCGCAAGGTGTTTACATTCTTTAGTTCAGCTAGCATCCTCTTTAATTAGTAAATTCTGCAAACAACAATACGTCACTAATACAGATTAGTTAACAAACAGTTTTGCAATAAATCAACATAGTGACCTAACATAAACAAATATTATATGACCTAATGAAGGATTAGCATGGTATCTGAAACAACAGAAGCACACTCCTAGGTAGAAAAAGAATACCCCTGCTCAATAGCATAAAGGATACCATAAACCTTCTGAAACTTAGTATTGCGAGAATGCAATATGGCCTGTACACTAATGAGTAATTAAGGGCAGCTAATCTGTGAGTAACGAGTAATAATATGTCAAGCAGATTTTACATGTTCACATAGGCACATGCACATTGCAAAGAATATTTAGAAGATGATTAGATGATCCAGTACAGGGCAAAAAAACAGCTGAACCCAGTTTTTGTAAATTAAAAGACTGTTGTTCACCAGAAACTACATAAAAAGAATGTTTAAAAGACTGTTGTTCACCAGAAGCTACATAAAAAAACAGAAAGTTCTGTAAGTTACCTGCAGAAGGACTCGAGTGTTGGCTCCTTAACACGAATGTATGCCTCAGAAAAAATGTTTGCCTTAGAATCTGAGATGGAGAATGGCCGGAGATGTGGAGCCTCGGGCCCAAGCAGCAACAACTGGAGGCGGGTCGGTCTTCAGCAGCAGCGACTCCACACGAAGGGTTGTCAGGAAGGGCATCAGCAGCGAGCCTGACGGCCGACGGAGGTCGTAGGCGGCGGGCGGGAGGTGGAGCAGGACCTGCATACACGTCGGAGAGCTCTGGGTCGGGAAGTAGGCGGGATTCGACCGGCGGGAGTCAGTGATCTTTACGGGATTCGACCGGCGGGAGTCAGCTCTGGGTCGGGAAGTAGGCGGGATTCGACCGGCGGCGACGATGCGTTCCGGGACGGGATCTGCGCAACTGGCTCTTGGAGATCCGGCCGGGGAAATCTCGACATGGTGCGGAAAATCGGAGATCTCGGCGTGGTGCTGCGCGGCGATGGAGATGAGGGGCGGCGTCGGCGACCTTCGGTGGTGGAGATGAGGGGCAGCGGTGAGCTATCGTGAGGTGAAGGCGTGGTGCTCGCTTGGAAAGACGCGATGGGCCAACGGGCATGGACGTGGGCCTGGCCCATGCGCGTAGTCGCTGTGCGACGGGAGCGGTTCGCTCGGGAGGCAGATGGTTCGCTCGCGACGGATGAACGACCAACTCCTATTTAATACTCCCCTTACGTGAATCAAGATTATAGCTGGCGTAAAGTAGAGAAAGTCAGGAGAGGAGGCGATCGTGGCGGCGGCCTAGGGTCTAGGCCGCCGCCGCCGGTGATATCTGCAGCTTCATCGTCGCCGCCGGCAAAGATTCGACGGGTACTCGCCTCCTCTAGGTGCCGTTCTGGTACTAGAAGGGGTGGGGACCTCGGACCTGCGCACGGCGCTTTTCGAAGGTACTTAATGGTAGAGTTTGGTTTTGGTCGTCATCTTCTTCGTTAATGGAGATGGTATCATCTGCAATAAGTGATCTTTCACGCTTCGTTCGACAACGAGATATCCTTCCCGACGTCAATGGTGGCTTTGGAAGATTAAGTCTGTCTAGGTATGGTTCTTCAGATCTTGCTTCGCTAGATCAATCTTGGATTGTTTCTCATGGTTGCCGCGAGGAGGTTTGTCCTCGCAATATCTATCCCGGCTACTACGTCTTCGGCAATGGTGATTCGTTCTCTCGGCTCCCAACGACGTCGACAAAGTGGTTCGGTTATTTGTCCCTGAAATGTCAGTGGTGGTGCTCTTGCCGATGTTGCTTGATTAATTTAATGGCTGCGTGCGTGCACAAAGACTTGGCATTGCGGCTCAAAATTAAAAAGGGAGAACCTCCGGTGGTATTCACATGTCTGTGGTTTGGTGGTGTTGACGTTGTTCTACGGCTGCCTTCAGAAAAGTACAAGATTGTGTCATGGATGAAGAAAGAGCTTGAAAATCTCATAGATTTGCTAGTCTCTTTTAATTTTGTTTTTGTAATCGATGTAATCGTGTACTCTTTGCTGGTTTAATATACGTGGAAAATTTAAAAAAAAGACGTGTAGGTTTGTTGAACGCCGAGGGCTCATCGGGGAGACGCGGACGGTGGGCGTTGCAGGGAATCGGCAAGACTGCGACGGTTGCCGGACTGCAGGGAGCCGCCTCGCTTGTGGCCGGCGTGCAGGGCGCCGCCTCGCTTGTGGACGGCGTGCAGGGCGCCACCGTTTCGTGCAGCCGGCATAGAGGGCATCGGCGTCTCGATTTGCTTGCTGCCGCATGTAGGCATCGGTCACGGAGCCTATCGCCAAGAATGTGTTGATCTTGGGATGCATCTCCCCGCGCGTCAGGGACGGTGAACTTTCCGGCGCTGAGGTCGGGCCCCCCGGACCACGCCGAGCAGAAGGAGGTTGAGTTTGCCGAGCTTGCCTCACCGGCCATCGGTGAGGAGGAGCAGAGGAGCCAGCGACGCTAGGGGAAGGCCGCGCGTCAGGGACGGTGAAATTGCCGGTGCGGAGGTAGGGCCCGGACCACGTCGAGCAGCATGAGGCCGAGGTGGAAGAGCTTGCCTCTGCGGCCATCCGTCAGGAGGAGCCGAGGAGCCGGAGGCGCACGGGGAAGACCGTGCGCAAGGGACGGCGAGCTTGCCGGCGTGGAGGTCGAGGCGGTTGTCTGCTGGAGATGAGCGGCGTCATGGTATTGATGGAGCGGTTCCGCAGGACGGCGGCGTCGAGGGAACAGACTCGGGGGTGCGGGCTCGGCTGTTTTTTTTCCATTAATTAGGTGCACATCATACAATATTGGACAAATCTGAGACGTTGGATCATGTCTGATGGACGGTTCAGATCCTCCGGATCTGACAGATTCTTTTTTTATATTAGTGGAGATGCCACATCATTTTTCTATCGCCTCCGTATTCATTTTTTGTTCCGTCCGCAATTTCTTTTGTTATTTTGTTTGTATATGCACGGGGTTCCTTTCTTTCGTGGAGCTGTTATTTTATTCGTCTTAGTTTTTGATTTTTTCCCCGTTTTCTTACATGTTTCTTTGGTTGGTTGTTTGCAGGTCGTTGTTCAGCCTTCCTCAGGTCGGATTATGTTGTCGTGTTTTCTCTTTGTTCTTAAGCCGTGTTCCTGCGTTCTTAAGCCGTGTTCCTGCGTTACTTTATGTCGTGGTAGGAACAAAAATACGGTCACAGTCTGCCCTGGGCTAGTCCGGCTTCAGGTCGAAATTTATGCGTCAATTAACCGCAGACTGAACCTCATCATTAACCGTATTTATTACATCGTAGTTTCCTGTTTTTCCAGTTTTGGTGCATGTTTCTTTCGTTGGTTCTTTTGGTTGTTTCCAGGTCGCCGGCTTACCGGTCTCACGTCCTCAGGTTGTGCTCTATTGACGTGTTTTCTCTTTGTTCTTAAGCCGGTGTTCTTGCGTGCCTCTAGACGCGTTTGGCTTGGCGGTGCGTCATTAAGAAATATTTGCGGTTTCTCACTGTTTATATTGACATTTCGGAAAGATAAAACTTAAGTCGGGTATTGTCATGCCGTGGTAGGAGCAAAAATAAATTGTCACAGCTATCAAACGAGGCAACCGAGTCGAAGCCCCGTGTCCCTTGCTACAGTTCAGAGAGGCGACTCGAAGGTTCGAGTTCTCGCCGGCGATTCCACCGCTCCCCTCCGCCTCCGGTCGCTGGTTAGGCACCGTGAGGTGGGGGGGAGCTCTGGTAATCGGTTGTGCGTGTAGATAGGTTCCTATCTAGGTGTGTGTGCCTCCCGGCGGCATCGAAGACGGTGGCGATGGCGTCGGTGTGCTGGGTGTGGTCCTTCCCCTCCTTTCCCCGTTCCGGCCTCGTCGCCGGGGAGGTCGTGAAGGTTCGTCGGATGCTCTCTTCCTTCTTTGCTTCTCCGGCCGGCCGTGGTGTCGAGGGGAGAAGTTGGTGGTTGTTTACGATCCGCTTTTGTTGGTGGTGGTGGAGGTTGTCTTCTTCGACGGTTCTGCTCCGGCCGGCCATGGTGGCGAGGGGAGTGGCGTCTGGAGGTGGTCCTGGGCGATGCGGAGGCAGCTGGAAGATGGGCGGAGGCGGGAAGCTGGCACTGTGACCGTGCACGTTCATCGAGTCTAGGTTCCGTCGCGCGGCGGCGGACGGCTCTTGCCGTCGTCTACAACATGTGGTGGTGCCTTCTTTCCGGCGGCTGGCGGTACGGCGGCTCCGGCGTCGACTAGGAGCTTGGGGCGCGGCGGTGGATCCGATCGTGATTCCTCCAGGTGGCTTGGGGTGCTTTTTGCACTTTTTTGGGTCCTTTTGTAATTTCTGTTTTCTTTTGGACCTGTTTGTAAAGTGTATTGAGCTACCTTAATATATGCGTCGGATCCTTTCCTCAAAAAAAATAAAAAAAATTGTCACAGTCTGTCCTAGGTCAGGCCGGCTTCAGGTTCCAGTTTATGCGTCAATTAACCGCATACCAAACCCGCAGTTCGAGGCCTCTGCCCGCATATCTTGTTGGTAAAGCCGAATCGTTCATTTATTTAGACTAGTTGACGTGCACGTGCCATGCACGTGTGATCTTAGTACATACTCGCTTCGTCAAAATTTGGATGAGTAAAAGGTCAAACTCTTTTACAGCCCATTTGGTTTAGTTTACCATGGCAAAACTTTTTAACTCATGAAGATTGATTGACTCTTTCAATTCATCTATTTGTTTGTTGTGACAGTGGTATTTCTAATTTACTATTTTTCTGCGAAGAAAATATTAAATGAAGCAATAAGAATACCTAATCAAAATCATTGTTCATCATTTCACGTCTCATCTTGTCTCTGCCGTCTATTTTGAAACTGTGTGGCAAAACCACATGTTCTTATTCTCCGATTTTTGTCTAAAATTAGCAGCTGTCACTACATGAGCATCCACAAGTAGATGCAAAAAAAAAAAACGAAATAAAATGAGTAGCTAAGCCTCCTTGCGACACTCCTGGCTTGTTTCACATGCCAACAGAAATAGTAATCGTGTAAACCATACAAATATTACCCACATCAAACCTTGAAATTTAACTTTCGTCAAAATTCAGTAAGTAATTGTCATTAGATTATTTACTGCATTATGTTTTCTAAAACTGTAGCTCGGTCTGTTAGAAGGAGAAAACTAATTGCTTAAGTTGTATTTTGAGAAGTGTGAAAGACATTGTGCGATTCATATGATGACCATATCATCTCATAGAAAAGCCTCCCAACATGTAATGGTGAAAAATTGAACCATAGCATCATTAAAAACACAGCAGGTGAACTGAAACATATACCTTGTATTCATATGACATGGTGGATGCAATGGATACCCAACAAACGCTTAGAAAGTTGTACCATCATAACATCTGAAATTGTATTGATCAATTAAAAGACCACAAATTTGTGAAAGATCCAAAGAAAAAACATTGTATAGATATGTAAAAACGTGATTTGACTAATAGATAAACTGGAATAACATGCAGGGACTGGTCTTGGAAATAGAGGTAAATAGAAAACTAAATTATTTATAGAAGAGGAAGGACTTCTTGCATGCCAATTTCAAAATAGTCATCGTGCACAAAAAGAGATTTTTTGCATGGCAATTTCAAAATAGGCATCGTACACAACATGGATTTTTCTCACCATGTGGTCATTCTGGTTATTTCTGTCCATCTACCCATTATGCAACTTCTGCCTGTCCCTTCTGATGGCAGGAAGTATATTCACTGTTGCAGCCAGCTTCTCCATAGAGCATTCCCATAGGAGATATGCACATTCCATCTAGTAGAAATAAAATATGTGTAATACATGTCAAATGCATAGACAAGGTGGGCGTGCAGAACACAGTTATACCTAATCAATATATCAGGTAGCATATCACCATTGGAATATCTTCTGAAGTATTCCTGCATTGTACTAATAATATATAAGTAACTGGTGGTCTCATCTTAAAATTATATATAAAAGCAAATGCCAGTATAGTATCCAGTCGCAAGAAAACTGCTATTCCCACAGTGTTGATGCTGACGTGGTAAACCAACAGAGTGAGCATCAAGCAGCTCACTGCATATCTCACCGTTTTGGTTCATCGATGCAGGGAGGAAGTTCCGAACTGACCACAATTGCTAGCTTGCGTGCGTTGAAATCATAAATCAACAACATCCTTCAAGCTTGAACAATAGTGAAGCAAAGCTAAATTTAATCATCGAGGCACTTGTGTTTTAGGAAAAAAAAAATTGCACTTTGTGTTGTTCTGAAGAATTGTTTCGCATGGGTGATCTGGTCCCCTATTTCGTGAGCTTCCCCAGCAGCTCCGCGGGTTCCTGGTGTTTCAGCGTGCAGCGCCCCCCAGTACACCGCAATGCTGTATCCCCCCAGCTTGGAAAATCTTGCTCTCCGAGCCTGTACTTCATCTCTTCCACCTTGCTCTCAATGGCGCCCACCGAACTGTAAAGAGTGTAAACTGGTGAGCTAATCTGCAGAATTCTTAGCCGAAAAACGGAAGATGTCAAGGTAAATAAGAGCATAGCAGACTAAGGTAGATCAGAGAGATGCGTGATGGTGGTCTTGTAGTCACCGAAGATCATGCAGTCTCCCGTGTCCGATCATCCAATGTTCCTCAATATCGGAGGGACCAGGGAACCAACGGAGCCGACCCTGATATGGGAATTGACGACGGCGTTGGGATGTGTGGAGGCGACGAAGCTTGATTATTGCAGGCGGGGACAGAGGCGGAGATCGACGCGACTGGGAGGGCCGTCCGGCAGGACTACTGCTCAGCCACGACTTCACCACCTCTCTCTTCTGGTCGCCCTTCCTTGACAAGGCCAACCAGATGCGGCGCCCGCGGGCCGCGGCAATCTGACCAAGCTGGTCGTGCCCGTCGCCCTGCGCGCGGCGTCCCGGACGGCGCTCGGCGTCGTGGCCTCGCCCGAGGGTTCCGCAAGAAAGCGGTCCTCCGGACGCTGACACCCGCGCACTTCGAGAACGACGATTGGAACACCGGCGGCGACTAAGTCCGCACGCGCCCGTGCCGGCGTTGTGACCGCGTCCTGGCGGCCCTAAGATGTGGCGGCGAGCAACTCGCCATGACGGGCGGCACGACAGCATTGACCTCCCCGCAGTGGCAGCTAGCAGGTTCAATTCGTGCGAAGGCGAGACAATTAGGCGCTTAAGGTTTGATCCTGGCGGCCGGTAACTCGATTCGGTCGTCGGCGTCCTCGATTTGGCAGAAGAGGTCGTGAAGCAGATATATTTTAGGCGGTGGCAATCTTTGTAATTACCACAAAGTTGAAATAAAACGAACCGGTACGATGGCATTAGCAGTATTATTTGATTTGGTGGGAGGGTAAAACGGGCAAAAGTGGATTTGTGTTGAGTTGTCAAACATTGGAACGATCTGGACCGTTGGCCAAATATTGAAGGGTTCAGATTCAATGTATCAACACAAGTTTGCTCTTTTAATAGTAGTATAGAAACAATCTGTCGTGAGCCAAGGCATGCTTATAGCCATGACATAGCATATTTTGGTACCTCCTTGGATGAAATCATCTGTCTACTAACATGAACTAACATGTGGTGCCGTATCACAAGGTTCAGACAGCACATGAGAAGCTTGCGACGATGATATCACACGATGGCGCAAGCGTTCGGATTCTCTTCGCTGAACTCATCCGTCAAAGGGGCCAGCGGCGCCGGAGGGTAGGGGTGCACGTAATCGACGTAGTACTGGACGGGAGGCCAGAACTCATACTTCTGGTGTTCGCCGGCACCGCCATCAGCGGCTTTCATCTCATCGACCTTCTTCTCATCCTGCTCTGGCTTCTTCTCTTCCTCATGTTTCTCCTCTCCCCCTCGACGATAACTACTGCCGCCCTCCTCATCTTCTTCTGGACGTTGTCGAGGAGCACGGCCTGGTCCATGACCCCTTTCACGATAACCTGGTCGTTGGGGAGATCCGTCACGACTGACTCAACGCCTTCGATCTTGCTTATACGTTTCTCCAGAAGCTGAGCGCATGCGTTGCAGTGTATTTGCACCTTCAGACTGACTGTGACTGCTTTCGGTGGCTGCAAAATTTGATTTGATCATGTCCACATATTTATTTTTTACTGGATCTGCCGACATGAAATTTTGCCTCATCACAACAAGATTACCTCTTCATTTTTCTCCTCATCCGGAGGTGGTGGCGGGCTCTCCTCTTTCTTCTCCTCCTCTTGGGGTGGCGGCGGGAGTGGGGAGATCAGTTCAACCCTTCTCTTCGTCTTCCTCTGAACTCTCTCACAGATCTTGGCAGGATCCGCGGTCTGCTCTTCACCACGACAGTCTTGGATCTGCTGTCAGCCGTCACGTTATCGACTCCTGTTTGCGATCGATATCGTCGTCTCAGGATGTTTTATGCATCTCTGAACATTGGAATACGCGTACTGGTATGAAACGTTGCAAACCTTCGAACTTTAGGAGGGATTTCTCGACCTTCTTCGCACAACCTTGGCAGTGCATCTCTACTTTGAGCACGATGTCTTGAGGTTCCTCAGGCGGCTTCTCCTCTGCTGCCTCCTCTTTCTTCTCCGGCTCCTTTTGTTCCTTTGGAACCAACCAACAAACACATCTCAGTGTATGTTTTTAGCAATTCTAAATATTTATAAAAACTGAACTTCCGTAGAGACAAAGCTAGGAAACGAAATGCTACTGATCACTATCGTAAATAATGTTCAGTTCAAGTGTAAGTTTCAACTTTACGACGGAAACAGTATAAGTTTTCCCCTAAAATAAATAGGGTAAGTTTAAAATTTAATGACAGATTTTATCATCGCTCAAATCTGATTGGTTTACATTAACGAGTAGTACTTACTTCTCCCATTCCTTGGTTGATAGCTCTGTTTTGAACCTTGCAGGAAAGAGGGAAAGCCTGCGCCTGTTTTGTGCTTTGACGTCTCTTCTACCTTTACTTCTTCAGCTTGTTACTCCTGGCTTCACAACGAAACGGCCATTGCGGTTTATATAGCCAGCCAAAGCAGATTCTGCCACCGCCGCATCCTCAAGTCGTCTGTAGCTGTGGATGAGAATTGTATCATGTCAGCTTTCGGAATTTACTTCTGAGCAGAACATTTCTTTCTTTTCCGAAAGGAAAGTGATGGCAACAGATTCGGTCATTCTTTGTGGCGCACAGTAAGTAATGTGTCTGAAATTTCCGCAACTGTCCATTACACTTTGCTTGTGTTCGTTTTGTGTAGATATATATCCAGATTCCCTACAAAAAGTAAAGGATTTTAGGTCGCAGGAGTCACTGTTACACAACCGGCCATACTGCAAACTGCTGCGCATTACCAAAGAAAGAAGTTCTTCCATGGTTATTTTAATGGTAGAGAATATTGGTGCCTCTGACAAACTAACAGGAAGCCAGGAACACATAGAAGCATCAGCTCTTACACAAGCTTAATTTGGCCCTCCTCCTCTCGCGGCGGCGGCGATGCGGTGCTGCGGCGGCGGCGCTGGGACTGCGGCGGGCTGGGCGCAAGCTTGTCGACGACGTGGTGGAGGACGGTGCAGCAGGTGGTGGCGGTGCCCTTTGGCTCGGCCGGTGGCGCGACGTAGTGCGGTCAGGGCCCGATCTGGGCCCTGATGGGCTCGGCGGGCCGCTGCTGCGCTCGGCGGCTGCCCCGTGCGTCGCGCCGCTCTGGTGCTACGCGGGTGGCCACCGTGCAGCTGTGTGGTCGTGCTCGAGGGGGCTGCAGCGCGGTCGGCGGGGAAGAGGCTCCCTGTCCGGCATCCCTTGGCTGTCACCTCGGGTCAGCTTCGGGGGCGGCTGCACTTGTGCAGCTGCGTATGCGGCTGTCCTGCAGCACTCTGGACGCCAGGGCGGCGGCCCCGGACTTGGTGGTGGCGTCGAGCTGAGTTAGGAGGTGGCTCATGTTATAAACGACAGTAAAGAAACGACGAAGTGCGGAACGATCAAACCAATGGGGACACGAGATTTTAACGTGGAAAACCCCTCCAACAATGGAGGAGAAAAAACCACGGGCGCCAGCCAGCAATACTTCACTATATCGGGTGAGGTTACAAACGCCGTGGGTTTACAATGTATGGCTTACCCCAACCGGCGGCTTACAAGATGAATATATAGTGGCATAAAACTCTAGGTCAGCTGCAGTCCGACCCGGAAACGATCTGTACCGCTCTCCTTCGTCACAAGTTGGCCTTCATCAGTATAAACGAATTTGGATCACCATAAAACAACAGCTCAGTGCGAGACGGACCTAGGCCCCGGCGTCTAGCTCTGTTGGGTGGCCATGGACCGTCGGGCGCGCGGGGCTAACGGTGTCTGCGTGCGGGTCTGCGATGGTGGGATGGTCGGTCCCCGTGTGGGCAGCCGGGCGGAGACCGCCGGGTGAAAACCTTGCCCTTATCGTCGACCAGGACAGGCGACGGTGACGCCCCTGGGCGCCACTTCCTTCTTGTAGGTGTCGTCGTGGCGGTGCTCCCACTACTCCGTCCGGGAACTTCCGGGGGAAACCCCAGATCCTTCTTGGATCGGGCGAGGGCGACGCTTCTGCGTCTTATTCCCCTTGGGGCCTCGTCTTGGATGTTTTGTCGACCAGAGGGACCTGTGGGGATGTTTGGTGGTCAGCGGCGACGATCTTCTCGTTTTCGGGTAGGTGGTGCGTGGCCCTGGGGCCGGCGTGGATGTCGGAGCGGCGGCTCCGATCTCGCCTCCGCTGCGTCGCGTTGAGGTGCGTGGGTGTCGACCTTTCTAGCTTGGGCGGTTTTGTCGTCGACCTGTGTGGAGCGTGGCCCGTGGCTAGCGTGGATGTCGGAGTGGCGGCTCCGGATTTCGCCTCCGCTGTGGCGTTGAGGGCCTCCGCTATTGCGTTGACGGGTGTCGGCCTTGGCCGCTTGGACGGTTAGGCCGTCGACTTGTGTGGTGCGTGGCCTCGGGCCGGCGTGGTGCGTTGTGTTGTTGTATCCGTTTTTCGGCCAGTTTTCCTTATAAACTGGCCAATTCACTTCTTCTATATATATGAAAAGGCAAGCCTCTTGCCCGGTTTCAAATAATTTGGCACCAATATGGCAATTTGTGTTACTTACTTGGTCACTGTGACCAGCTAGAAGATTGTACAATATTTGTTTCAAATAGAAAACTCGGTGAGCCGGCGTGTCGGGTGGTGGCATAATCCGTTGTTGTTTAGTTTCGCCATAGCCACCATTTTTCTCTTCTTATTTTATCACGTACTATCTCCATTCCATAAAACAAGGCGTATAATTTCAGAAATTTAATATAGCTCTCGAGCTCATATGCTTCTGTCTGAGTACAAAATTCGAAAAATACAAAAACGCTTCAAAAAATATGAAAAAACTCAGGGACAAACATATTCAAAATTTCTACATACGAGCAAAGTTTCACAAAGAAATAACATTTATTGTGTCCTGTGCGAAAAAACAAAAATCAGTGCCCAACATAGGATTTAAATATGTCTCTTTAAAGCACGGATTTTGTTTTCACAGAGCACAATTTTTTTTATTTCTTTACGAAATTGTGCACATATGTAGAACGCTTTGACATGTTTTCTCTGATTTTTTTTCAGAATTTTCTAAACAATTTTTATATATTTTTCGAATTTATACTCAAACAGAAATATATGAGCTCGGGAGCAAAAACTGCTCTCCCGTACAATTTGATCAATTTTATAGATAAATATATGAACATTTCTAAGATTCAATAAACATACTATAAAATTATTCTCTGGTGGGTCGAATATTCATATTTTGTTCTAAGTGATTGGTCAAGCTTATTATGTGTTTACTCTTGACTAGATTTATATGCCTTCTTTTGAGAAACGAAGGGAGTACTCGGTATACATAATAATAAATATAATACGTGTAAAACCATGTTAATATACGTAGCACATAAGATTTGCATATGCAAATCTTGATGATACATTTTGCAAGGCAAGCGCTCCACAAATACTTTTTTGGAACCGCGTCTCCATCCATGAAACCAGGAATTAATTACAAATGTTTATGCTTTCTATGCTCTTCTGCAAATAAATAGAAAATTTTCAAAACCATGTAACTATGCTAGATTGCAAGTATGATACTAGTTTGGCAACCTTTTACACGGGGACCTTTATCAAGTTTAGTTTGTATAGCACCATAACTAGGGTGCGTTTGGTAGCCAGGAGCCACAGAGCCTGGCTAAAGGAGAAGAACGGGGCAGGCCCCACAGGAGATGATGCAAGATACGCATGCGCCGTTTCGTTTGGTAGACTGCATGGTGGTTGGTGAATTTGTAGGCATGCGCTGTATGTTGTTTGCTTTGGCTTCGTGCTGCATGCATTGTGAAAGCAGCGTGCAGGGGTTAGGGAATCTTTGCGTGTTCGCTGCAGCTAGCCGGCCTGCCCCGGCGACAACGCTCGATCTGAGCATGCCTGCCAGGCCAGGCTCAGCGCTACTTTGCGAAGCGTGCTGGCCACAACGCAGGCCTCTGTATGTAACCAAACAACGTGCTAGCTGCAAAAAGGTGAAAGATTCCCTAGTTTTCAGTGACCATGCGACTTTGCCTCCGCGGCTGCAGCCTACCAAACGCGCCCATAGGGTTCATACTTGAACACGTCGTTTTGGCCATAGGAGCAGATGCTCCCATCAAGGAAATCACATTTTAAAAGCATTAAAAAATGTCGAAATGTTTCAAAAAAAGGTCGGATGTTCAGCACCATATTCTATTTTTGCGCATAAATTTTCATGAGAAAAGATTTATTGCCGCTGTGTAAAAATGATAATGTCTTGGGAAATGTCATTTTAAAGATTTTCTTACATGTGCCTTATTTGGTTCAGTTTCAACCATGGGCCAGCGTATCTCAAGTTCTTCAGAAATGCCACATTTGCGAAAAAGAACCAAAAACCAACGTGAAACTCGGCCCACAAGGAAGCCCGGCTAGCCACGCCGGCGCCGGCGGCCTCCGTCCCCACGACGGCAGCACCAACCAATCTCCTCGTCGCCCAGTCGGCCACATCCCCCAAAACTCCACAAAAATCTCCACACTCCCGGTCCCAAACCCGGCTCCGCTCGCACACGCCCACGCCGCGCTGCCGCTGCCGCTGCGCCACGCCGCAAATACCAAACATTCCCCCGCCGCACCGCCGTATCCCTCAACACGCCCGCAAAAATCTCCAATCCGCCCGACCCCCATGGCCTCCACCGTATCGCTCCTCCTCGTCTCGCCCCCGCGCCCGCTCCACCGCGCGGCCCCGTCCCTCCTCAGGTCCCCCGCCCCCCGCGCGCGCCTCCCCCTTCTGGGCCCCGCGACCGCGCTCCGCCCGCGCCACCACCGCCTCCTCGCCCCGCCCCCGCGCGCCAACAACGACAACAGCGACGCCGTGTCGGCGCCCGACCGCCTGGTGGCGGCGGTCGCCTACCTCTACCCGTTCCTCGACGGCGCGCACCACGGCCGCTTCATCGTCGCGCAGTACCCCATCTTCAACGCCGTGCTCGCCCCGCTCGCCCCCGCCGCGCGCCTCTTCCACTCCTCGCCGCTCACGCCCTTCCTCCTCTTCATCACCCTCTACTTCGCCGTCGTGCGCAACCAGCAGGCCTTCTCCCGCTTCGTCCGCTTCAACGCCATGCAGGCCGTCGCGCTCGACGTCCTGCTCATCGTCCCCGACCTCCTCGCGCAGTCCTTCGCGCCCTCGGGCGCCGGGATCGGCCTCGACATCTTCCAGAGCGCGGAGAACACCGTCTTCCTCTTCCTGCTCGTCTCCCTCATCTACGGCGGAGGCTCCTGCCTGCTCGGGATGGTACCACGGCTGCCAATCGTTGCAGATGCAGCCGAGCGCCAGGTGATGTGACCATTGCTCCGGCCTTAGTGTCTTACCCACGAACAGGGGAATCTGGTATACGCGAACATCTCCATGGTTTGTTATGTTTCTGAATCGTAATTCACAAGTTTAGTATAGTACACTGGTTGTTTACGCTTTTGGTTGTCAATTTAATGGATGGAATCATGGAAGGTTAATACAATGGCATTACACTTCACTCCAGTGAATTATCAAATGGCTTGAATTGACTGAATTCTCATTCTTTCTTTCAATACAAGCGGGATCCAAGGACTCCTTCTATAAAAAGAATGGGTTGAATGAGGAAGAGATACAGACACATTGTAAGAATATGAACCGCATTTACAAAATCAGCAATGAAAAAATCAGGGAGAATTCTGATGCCTCCCAAAAACAGCTTCCTTGGTACACGAATGAAGCTTAAGTTAGTAAAAAAATGTAACTGCAATATAAATAAAAGAATTGCATCAGTTTTGGTTTGCCGCTGTGAAGTCCTTTTCTGAACTTCATGATGAATGAGTTGTCTAGTTTGGGACAGCGATCTAGCTTCAATCGCACCGAAGCCTCTTCGCTATGTGTATAGCTTCTTTGCCTTCGTTAGCCTATGTAATCAGGTGAAAATAGTCAAGTCAAATGGTTGTTTTCTTATTTTTGAGAATTATGGAGAAGTCATAACATGATTTAAAAACCTTCTGAAGTTAAACTTCTCCATGTTGATCAATAAACTTAGGTACATCGGCACATAGTATTACCTTTGAACTATCTTGTATGTGGGCATTGGTTCGTGCCTGTCTGTCCATATTGATCTCTACAGATATGTTAGCTTGAGATGGATCTACTCCTGACTTCTGTAGAGCTTCTTTCAGTTTATGTAACAACCTGTCACAAATCAACAGTGTTCAGTTAGTTACACTATATACATGTCTAATTATATCCTTGAAAGGAAAAGCAGTTTAGGGGCATACCCTTGGGAGTAAGCACTCGAAAGATTATGACTGTTATCATCATTACTTTGTGTCTCGTGTTTGCTTAGCGTTATGTTGCTTGCATCACAGTTCTGGTTCATGGTTGACATACTCAGCCACTGTGGCTGATTGCTAGGCATACTGTTCTCTGCATTTAAAGACACCAGGACTGGTAAATCTAGCTCTCACCATTTGTAAATAACCTGACTACTGAAAGGTAATTGAACTGTGTAGTATGGGAACATAAATGCAAATAATTAATATGCAAAAAAGAAACAAAATCATACCTGTTAATTTATGGGAGGAACTGGCAGTTGTGCTAGTTTCTCGTACACTTTGTGTGCTGAAGAGAGAAGCGGCTGCAACTGTAATGCCCTTGGAACTGTACTGTTCTTTGTTCATGTTTTCTCCAGTAGTTGATAAACCTCCTCCTTGGACTTGACTCATGTTCTGTGGAATCATGATAAAAGAACAAATTAAGGTACTTGTCTTTGATATATGATTGCGTTTGCTTATGATAAAAGAACAAATATGATGAGTTTGCTTCAAGAAAGAACTCATCACAAGTAAAATATAATTGTGTGTTCTATGTCATTTACGATTCCATTACTTCTTTAAGGAATTACCTGTGCATTCATCCATCGTGATCTGTAGTACACTTTGTCCTGCCAAGAAAGAAAAGGTCGATGGAGATAGTAAGGTTCAAATAATCTTTTCTATGTTCCTGGTAATACAATGACTCATGGTTACTGTACAGTTCTGCTGTAAACAAGTTAGAAGGGCCATACCCACGGTGTTGATTTGGTGTCTAAGTGGTTATTTTCTGGAATGGCCGACTCGTATTTTTGGCATTTCTCTTGCAAGTGCTGTATGTATTCAATAACCTGCAATCAAAATGTTTTGTTAGGTGAAATTTTGCATGTATAACCTGACGACTGTTGTGCCAAATTTACAAGATTTTGTGTGAACCTCCAGAAGGAACGAAGCTTTATCCCTCTTCTGATTGCAGTTTGGAAGGAGTTCCCGAAGCATGTCAAGCCTGAAAGAGAGCACCGATAGATGTGTCTTAGAACGTTACGATCACATCCTAAGAACAAATCACTCTGGAACAGCCTGCAGCATGTGTGCTTATGACTTATATGAGCCAGTTAGTGTGCCTCGATATTTTCCATTGTTAGTGCGCTACTAGGTCCTATCTTGATCTGCATTCTTCACAATGAAATTTTGATCTCAGTTAGCTTGCCTGTCATTTATCTTGGTCCTCCGCCGCTGCTCGGTAGCGGAATGTTTTGATTTTGGACTGTTGGGCTCCTGATCGGCGCTGCTGACACTGCTTCTCCCCTCTGCTCTCGACCCTGAACGTTCATAATAACAATCAGTGTCTGAACCCGTGAAAAAACGTGTGTGGTTTACTACATGGTGCAGATACAGGTGTACCGATTGTCTTACCTCTAGATCTCTTATCAATGCCAGAATCTTGCCACATTGTAGACAGAGCACTATGAACCACAGCTCCGGATCCTGCTGCGCGTGGAACCCCCACAATGGAGACAGCAGTAGATTCTTCCCTCAGCTGAGCGTCAGGTACTTGCCTGATGCTGAATGTTCCGACGCCACCGGGCAGCACATGCTCCTCCACATCTGCCGACGTACTGGCAGCCGCAACTCCGGCAACCTCCATCCCGTCGCCGCTGCGCTGCTTGCCTGGCTCTAGAGACTTCAGGGCTGCAACGAAATGTCATGTCCTCATGGGTTAGCAATCTGACGCACATGCTCAGCCGATCTGCACTCCAAGATCCGCACTTGGTTTCAAAGTGAACATGCAGGGGAGAAGTAAACAGAACAGAGAAGGTGAAGGACTGGAACGAAGTAAGGTACAGCATAGGCGAGGAAAGAACCACGTCTGTTATTTTTTTATTTTTTTTTTGAGGGAAGAAAGAACCACATCTGAAACACCTAGCTAGCAAAGGCAAAGCAGCCTAGGTAGCATCAAGGCCCGGCCAGCACTTGCAGGTGGAAACTGAAAGAGAGGCGAACATACCTTGCTGGTTGGAGTGCACGCCGAGCGGGAACGGCGACGAGCCACCAGCGCGGAGCGAGAGGAAGTCATGGGCCGGCTCCTCTCCTGCGGAATTACGCATGCACGGCCTGTTAGGTCGATCTCCAGCTGTGCGAGCCCAACGGCCGCACAACCCTGATCCCACGCCCTGATCGGGGGCGTCCAACCGAACCTCTGGTTGGTGGGCCCCTGTGGCCTGCGCTATATAAGAGGTGGGGGGGTCGGCTGCACAAGACACGAGGTTAGTCGTGCTCCACCGCCCCACCGATGCACCCATCCGATCTAGGGTTTTGCGCAGTGCCCACGGGAAGCTCCACCACCGCCGCCACCTACACTCTGCAATCACCGCCGCCGTCCACCATGGGCGGCATCTCGAGTGCCCCAAACCACGGAGGAGGTACACGTTTTCCTCTCCTCCTATCCTTCTACCGAAATTGAAGATTCTAGGATTCTAACAATGGTATCAGAGCACATCTAGATCCTAGATTTATTTTCGGTAGCAATTGAAAAGCAAAATCAAAAAGAAAATTCCCCACCCGAAGAACCCTAACCCTGGAGGGGCAAAGAACTCACCTGTGAAGCCTCGGGCTCACCGGCAAAGCAGCGCCGCCGTCGTGGCCGCGCCTGCCCCTCTCGATCTCGATGCGCACCTTCGGGGGCATCCGGGAAGAAGGGCTCGGGCAGTGGGGGGGCACGCCTCCGCCACAGCCGAAAGAAAAGATCCCCTTCGGGGCAAAGGGCACCACCGCCAAACCGCTCGACGGCGGCGCGCTCACCGCAAGGGGAACGCGCGACCGGCGAGGGGGATGGCAACGGCGCCACTCCGGCGTGCACCACTCACCACGGTGGGGCGTGCGGCCGGGCACAGCAGCGCAGCAGCGCAGCAAAGAAAAGAAAAGGAAAAGGGGAAGCACGCGACGCGCGCGGCGCGGCCGTCTCCGGCAAGGTTCGGGAGCGGCGCGTACGTCTCCGGCGCGCGACAGCGTGGGCGAGGCAGAGGAAAGGAGAGGGGAAAAGAGGAGATGCGAGGCGGCGCATGGCGCACGGGGCGGTTGTCTCCGCCGCACGGCGCGGCCGTCGCCGGGCCGGCGCGATTTTCCGCCGCCGGACCACGGGAGGATAGAGGTGAGCTGCGGGGAGAGAAAATTAATTTTAGGGTTTGACCGGTCCGGAGGCTGGTTTTGTTTCTCCGATATGGACGGAGGACCGTCCGATCTGATGGACGGCCAAGATCGGCTGGGCGGTAACCCTAACGCGCAGATGGGCCAGTGGGCCGAAAGTGGACAGGGCCGTGGGCTGCGTCCCCAGCACCTACGTCGCCGCGGGCGACGAATAGAAAAAGCGGCCGTTGGGCCGGGCCGCAGCACAGGCCGAGTTCTTTCTGTTATTTCTTTTAACAGAGCAAAGTTTTGATGTTTTTTATCTAGTTTTTGGATAAATTTCATATAGTTTTGAGTTCTATTCAAATTGATCCAACGAAATATTTGTTTAGAATAAAAGTTACAGAAATGTTTCTGAAAAGTATAAAAGTTTATGAATTTTTATTAATAATTTCCGCTGCAAATAGTTAAAAGTAATTGCATAAAAGCAATAAAGTGAGAATAAAAGCGTGATAAAGTGATATTTATGATGATTATGATTTTGTTATTAATTGACCAACGTTGTTAATAGCATTATCATGATTTAAAGTGAGAGAATAAAAGCGTGATAAAGTGATATTTATGATAATTATGATTCTGTTATTAATTGACCAACGTTGTTAATAGCATTATCATGATTTAAAGTGAGAATTAAAAGCTTGATTAAAGTGATATTAAAGATGATTATGATTCTGTTATTAAATGACCAACGTTGTTAATAGCATGATCATGATTTGTTTATTATGTGTTAAAAGGTGCATTTATTTCTTTTATTGCCCAACGGTGATATAGTTTTAATTGCACAAACAGTGACACAAATAGTTGTGAAAAGTATAAAGTTCATGAATTTTATTCATGTTTTTCCGCTGCAAATAATAAAAGTGCTCTTAAAGTGTAAATAGAAATAAAGAAAGAATTAAATTACAAGAGCATGTTAAAAGGAATTATTGAAACAATTATGGTTTTGTTATTATTATGACCAACGTCGTTAATAACATAATCATGATTTGTTATTGTTTTATGTGCTTTTATTGCTATTTTCTGCCCAACGGTGATGTAGTTTTAAATTGCGCAAACAGTTGCATATTTTAATTTCGACCAACGTTGGATTTTTATATGCAATTGTTGTCTCACTTAATTGTGGTGTTAAAAGGGGTACTACTTGATGAGCTGCATCAAGGATGTCCATACCTACTCTGAATGGAGAAAGAAAGTGGATTTGGTTTTTTGTTTATGTTGAGGTCGACTGGGTTGTGGTAACTCCACAGCCAGTTAAGCCTACAGAGCCAATCAGAGACGAAAAGGATGATGATAGTATTTGGAAAAGAAAGAAGAGGGACTATGCTCCGCTGGAGATGTCTTACACCCTCGAAAACATAAAGTGGCTAACCGCCAATAAAAGTGCATGGCATTTATAAAGAAACAATTGAGCAAGCTATTGTCTGCTCAATTGTAAGTGTGCATTGAAATGAGTTCCTTGAAAAGATAAAGGACCAGTTCACTGGTTCTTCAAAGATATATGCTACCCAGCTGCTTCAGCAGCTGGTGACAGAAAAGTACACTGTTATTTTGGACATGGCAAGTGTGCCATATGGTGTAATAATGATCATGTGGGTGTTGCATTACTCCACAATGAGCTTTATTTATTATTTCATGTGAAAAGTGCATTTCAGTGTGCAAAGTGAATAAGCATGTTTCCTCGTGGATAACGAACAAAAGAAAAGAAAGCGAACTCATGACTCGTCGAATTATGGCACTGTTTTAGGCCATATTTCGAGGGGAAGAATAGAAAGCCTCGTTAAAAATGACATTCTTCCTCCGTTAGAGTTTTCAGATATCAAACAATGCATAGATTGCATAAAAGGAAAGTATGTAAAGCAGATTAAAAAGGGTGCTAACCGAAGCACAGCAACACTAGAAATTATTCACACTGATATATGTGGACCATTTCCGGTGAAAAGTGTGGATGGTTATGACTCGTTCATAACGTTCACAGATGATTACTCCCGATATGGTTATATTTATCCAATTAAAGAAAGATCTGAAGCATTGGATAAATTTAAAATATTCAAAGCTGAAGTTGAAAATCAACATGATAAAAGAATTAAAATAGTCAGGTCCGACCGTGGGGGAGTACTACGGTCGGCACACTCCATATGGTCAAGTACCTGGACCTTTTGCAAGGTTTTTACAGGAAAATGGAATAGTCGCCCAGTATTCTATGCCGGGCGAACCACAGCAAAATGGAGTAGCTGAAAGGCGTAACCGTACTCTTATGGATATGGTGCGCAGTATGATGAGTTATTCCACACTGCCATTGGGATTATGGATGGAGGCGTTAAAAACCGCCATTCACATTCTCAACAGAGTACCAAGTAAGTCGGTGCCCAAAACACCGTACGAGTTGTGGACAGGGAAAGTTCCTTCTCTACGCCACTTGAAAGTCTGGGGGAGCCCAGCTGAGGCAAAAGTTTTTAATCCACACATTGCAAAGTTAGACCCCAAAACAGTAACTTGCCATTTCATTGGCTATCCTGATAGATCAAAAGGTTATCGTTTCTACTGTGCAGACAGATACACAAAGTTTGTAGAAACGAGACACGCGGTCTTCTTGGAGGACGAAATGATGAGGGGGAGCATGGTAGGCCGGAAAATTGATCTTGAGGAGAAGAGGGTGTGTGCACCTTTTCCGATGATCCATGAGCCATTTTTCGCCCTACCTGTTGTACCTGCACCGACAATCCCTGAGGTTGTGGTGCAAGCACCTGTTGTAACTCCACCCGTGACCACAACGAGGCAAGATTCGGAACCTGTCCGTCAGGAGCCGACTCGACCCGTTGTTGAGCATGAAAGGGAGCGACGACAGCCACATTTAGAAGAAGAGTCGCACGTTGAGACACATGATGTGCCAGAGAATGAGACTCTCAGAAGGTCTAAAAGAGCTAGGAAATCTGCTATTTCTAGTGATTATAAAGTTTATAATACAGAAACAGTTCATATGGAAGAAGATCCCACTTCATATGAAGAAGCCATGAGAAGCGTTCACTCTTCGAAGTGGCTGGAAGCCATGGAAGACGAGATGAAATCGATGAGTTCTAACAATGTTTGGGACTTAGAGGAAATTCCTAAAGGAGCCAAAACAGTAGGCTGCAAATGGGTCTACAAAACAAAGTATGACTCCAATGGAAATGTAGAAAAGTATAAAGCGCGACTTGTGGCAAAAGGCTTTACGCAAAGAGAAGGGGTAGATTACAATGAGACATTTTCTCCGTCTCATGTAAGGATTCCTTCAGAATCATCATGGCACTAGTTGCGCATTTTGATTTAGAGTTGCATCAAATGGATGTAAAGACGGCATTTCTAAATGGAGATTTAGAAGAAAATGTTTACATGAAACAACCCACGGGTTTTTTCATGGAGGGGAAGGAACATGGATGCCGCTTAAAGAAATCCATTTATGGGTTAAAGCAAGCCTCTAGACAGTGGTATTTAAAGTTCAATAATACAATTAAAAGTTTTGGTTTTAAAGAGAATGTTGAGGACAACTGCATTTATGCAAAGTTTAAAAGTGGGAAATATATTTTCCTAATTCTGTATGTGGATGATATCTGCTTGCAAGCAATGATGTCAGTCTACTGCTAGAAACAAAGAAATACTTGTCCTCAAATTTTGATATGAAAGATCTTGGTGAAGCTTCATATGTTTTGGGCATAGAAATTCACCGGGATAGAAAGAATGGAGTGCTAGGACTATCACAAAAGGCATATTTAGAAAAGGTTCTAAAGAAATATAATATGCATAAAAGTAGCGCCTCACCTGCTCCTATAGTCAAGGGCGACAGTTTTGGGAAATTTCAATGTCCCAAGAGCCAATATGAGATCGATCGAATGAAATCAGTACCATATGCTTCGGCTGTTGGAAGCTTACAGTATGCACAAGTGTGCACTCGCCCTGACTTAGCTTTTATCACCGGGGTACTCGGTAGATATCAAGAAAATCCAGGCCATGAACACTGGAATATGGTAAAGAAAGCATTGCGTTATGTACAAGGCGCAAAAGACCTCATGCTAACATATAGAAGATCTGATTCCCTAGAGATAAGAGGGTATTCAGACGCAGATTTTGCGGGAGATAAAGATGATAGAAAATCCACGTCAGGATACGTGTTCACTCTCGCTGGAGCTCCAAACAGACAATAGTTGCATCATGTATGCAGAATTTATAGCAGCTTATGAGGCCACAAGGCAGGTGATATGGTCAAAGAAGTTGATACCCGACTTGAAAGTGGTAGATTGTATTGACAAACCACTAAAGATGTACTGTGACAACCAGCCCGTTGTATTCTATACTCACAACAACAAGTCGAGTAAAGCTATCAAACCAATAGATATAAAGTATTATGTTGTGAAAGGTAAAATCCAGAATCAAACTATAAGTCTCGAGCATATAAGGACAAAGGATATGCTTGCGGATCCGCTTACGAAAGGCTTACCACCCAGCGTGTTCATGGAACACGCAGTCGACATGGGTTTAATGGAAAGCCTATGATTCCTGGATTACAGAGGCCCAAAAGTAAAAGAATTTGTTTCAAAACAGAGAGGTATATTGTAGCTGTCTGATTCTATCGGCAATTGAGCTGTGACGATGAAACATGCTCTATGTACTGATCTGCGATGAAACGAGTAGAGTATAAAGTTAAAAGTAAAAGTTGAGATCTAGGGGGAGAATGTTAGGTCGATCTCCAGCTGTGCGAGCCCAACGGCCGCACAACCCTGATCCCACGCCCTGATCGGGGGCGTCCAACCGAACCTCTGGTTGGTGGGCCCCTGTGGCCTGCGCTATATAAAGAGGTGGGGGGGTCGGCTGCACAAGACACGAGGTTAGTCGTGCTCCACCGCCCCACCGATGCACCCATCCGATCTAGGGTTTTGCGCAGTGCCCACGGGAAGCTCCACCACCGCCGCCACCTACACTCTGCAATCACCGCCGCCGTCCACCATGGGCGGCATCTCGAGTGCCCCAAACCACGGAGGAGGTACACGTTTTCCTCTCCTCCTATCCTTCTACCGAAATTGAAGATTCTAGGATTCTAACACGGCCGAGCCAGGAGACAGTGATCAGCATAATTAAGGGAAGAGTGAAACTAAAGAGAGGAGGGCATGCAGCCGACGAGCGAGCACGGTGGGGTTTTTTGTTGGTATTTTTACCTTGGAATAGCTCCATTGCTGGGGACAGAGGGCTCAGGAGATCTGTCGGAGCCTCCTGGCAAAGCCTGCCGAAGAAGCAGCAGCAGAAGAAGAATGACCAGTAGTAGTGCCGTACTGGTGGAATGTTGAGCAAGTTCGGGTGTGGCAGAGCTTATTATACTCGGGGAGAAGAGAGAGGAGTCGGGGACGCGCGAGAGGAGATTGACAATGGTTTAACTAAGTTGGAGGTAGGAGGAGCATGTCCGGCCTGCCTGCCTGTCCAGTTGTGGTCTGTACCTTGAAAAGTTTAAACGCGCTCCCTCACTCACGTGCTCCGCCGGCGAGCCCACGAGACGAGATCTCTCCCGCCTTTTCCTTCCTCCTTCCCGTCCGTTGCGCGCACATGCGACACCCGGCAGCGGCAGGCAGCAGCCGGCCGGCGCGTGCGATCCTCTCGATCTCTCATGTCATGTGCCGACCGATCTCCATGGCCAATCATACGAGTACCAGCCAGCGATGGCGCTCGCCGGCAGCACAGCACGCACCATCTCCACGCCGCGCCATGATCGGTGCTGCCTGCGTCTCAGCTGGCGCGGCCTTCTTTACAACCTCCATCCATCTCGTACGTCGTCGACATGCATATGCCGGCCAGGTGAACAGAAGTTAAAGTGCAAAGGCCGATCTATCTTCCATGGCGCTTCACTGAAAAACCGTCAAAACGGCCGGCGGGGAATCGAGATCGATCATGTCTGTACGGTGCACTCGATCGATCGACGACGCATCGCCGATCTGACCCCCAGCTGCCATGTCCTTGTCGCCCGTGCCAACAGTCTCTCACGGGCCATCAGGAAGAGAAGAACGTCTCCATCATATATTCATGCCGCGGTGCATGCATGAACCGAGCACGGCCCCGGCCGGTCGATCGGTCGTGTCTCGTGCTTGCCTCAAGCTAGCAGCACTATAGCTGTGCCGACGGGTGAAAGAGTTCAGATCACGGACGTCTCACGAGCATCAGATCGCCTGTTTAACAAATCCGGGCCAAGCGACGACGACCTTTCTAGCTAGTAGCTACCTCTAAATCAAGCTGGGGTAGGTTCTTGAACCCTATCGTATATAGTAGTAGGATTAATTGAATGTGTGTCACTCCACAATTCGTGTGAAATCCCCGAAAACTACCACTCCAGTTTGTAACTTTTGACAAATTCCACTCTCATTCTATCATACGTCTATAGATGCCACTATACTCATTTCTACTCCATTTTGATGGAAAAACTGGATACGTATTTTGTCTCGTACCAAATTGCCCCTGAACCCACTAACTAAAAACAAGAGCAGAATCTCAGCTCATTTTCTCCAATCTCACTTGTTTTCTCCTCTATACCCACGCGAACCCTAGCAGGGCGCGGCCGCTTCCGTTGTCCTTCCTCGCCGGTGCGCCCCGTAGCTCTCCCCCGCTCATGTGCCCTCATCTCTCCCACTCCTCCTACCACCCAGCCCTTCGAAGCTCGAGCTCCTTGGCGGGAGACGACCATGGCGGCGATAGGCCCTTGAACACCGCATCCCCGAGCCACCTCTCGGAGCAATGTCGTCCCCGCCCCCAAAATTGAAGTAAGTTTGCAAATCGTCGTTCGAGTTCCACATGATTTGTGTTCTACAATTGATGCTGATTTCTCACCGCATTATTGAGCTTGGATAGAGGAGACAAAATACGTATCCAGTTGGGCTATGTTGTTTTTAGTTAGGGGCAATTTGGCCCGAGACAAAATACGTATCCAGTTTTCATACCAAATAGAGCAGAAATGAGTATAGTGGCATCTGTAGACGTATGAGAGAATTAATTGGAGTGACATTTGTTATAAGTTGCAAATTGGAGTGACATTTTTCGATTTCGCATGAATTGGAGTGACGTATATCCAATTAACCCATCATAGTATAGACTGTAGTTAGGTACGTTCATGAACCCTATCATAGTAAATGTTAAAATTAGGAGCTAGGAAGCTCGAAGCAGAAGCCCAAAAAGTCTTTTCCCTTCGAAACGACAAGCTACAACCCCAAAAAACGACAAGCTAAAACTAGTAGAAGCTAGGTGCGTGCATGTGCCGCGCATAACACGAAGCTTCCCGCCCGTTTCCTTCCTCTCAAGACATGGGTAATCCGATCCCATCATTGACAGGTGGTCGATCAGTGGGAGAGCGATGGGTGAACGTGCCCGGCTGACTTGGCCGGCCTCTGAGCAGAACATTCCCTCTGCAAACTCTCACTGCCAATCTGAGGAATCCGTTTAGGGATCCGTTTAGTTACCTAATTAACTAGCTCCGGATTAGTTAAGGATATCCTCCTCGGCCAGCCAGATCTGAGCCTAGTTTAGCTTTCGGGCATCACGTGGCCAATCCACACACCGATCCATCCATGATCGATCGCCACCGCCAGGCTATTTAGTTTCTTGATCGATCCAGTAGTGTTTTGCTTTGCTTTGTTTTGTTTTTTTGTTAATTAGCTGGAGGCGCAAAGTAAGGTCCCTTCTGCAAGACTGCAACATGGACATTTCTTCTGATTAATCCATGCAAGAAATTCAACCGTTTCCTCTGAAATTTTTGCATAATTTGTGCTTATATACCAAACCAGCCAGCTCGGATGGCCTCATGGCCGGGCGCTGAGTATATATTTTGGTTGCTTTTGTTTCCAGTCCAATTATATATGCATGGAACATGCATGGATCTTTTTTTAGGGGAGAGAAGCATCAAGCATGCATGTGAGTTTGGGACTTTGGGAGTGAGCTGTCGCCTTCACGGGAGTGTGCCGGCACGTGACACCAGGGGAGCCTGGACCTTGCTATCATTCGCAACTTTGGAATAATTGTGAGCGATCGCCAACGAAAATAAGTTCACCACATTAAAGGTCAAGTTATTACATTTCCCCTCACATCACATACGTACGGTACCTCGAGATAGAATAAACTCAGGAATTATACGCTAGCTAAGGTGGGATCGAGCAGATCGAAGATAGCCCCTAGACTGGAGAACTATGAGAACTTTATCTTATGAGCGCTGCAGAAGTGTTTGGCGGCAGACGCCATCTGCCCGTCGGGCCATCGCTAGCGTCGTCGCCGACGATCGGCTCGTCGGGGCTAGAGCCCGAGCAGAAGCGCGCCAGCCACGACGCCAGCGCCGCCGGCCAGGAGAAGCTCTGCGATTCGTACTCCATGATCACCTCCACAAACACCTCCCAGAATCTTTAGAGTTGGAGAGACAGTGAGCCACTTAGTTTGCTCTGTGCAGAAGGCCGGGGACGAAGCTTAATTTGGTTGACTGCTGTGCTTCTGTTGCAGTACTTGGTGACCTGCCCGTCTTATAGAGCGATGTTACTTGGGGAGATGTGTGCTGGATTGCTTGGGGATGAAGTAGCAACGTGCGAGATTTTTCGATTGGTTTTCGGAGACTACTCCCCGGTCAAGGTAAAGCGAAGCTGATGTATGACAGGGAATATTTTCAGAGTGCGCTGCAGCAAGAGTGCGGCGCCACTGCAGCTTCCTTGGTGATGCTGGGCTACCTAAAACGAAGGATTCAAATGGCGGTCATACGACTTGAGACTTGAGAGTGAAGGCTGGTAAAAATGGGTTTTTGCATTGCTGCCAAGTCTAACCCTACGTCAGAGGATAATATCGCACGCGCAGATTGACTCTTCCGACTTGTGACATCTCCATGAATGATTAAGAGTCGCATGCGTGTGAGTGTGACGCACTGGAAATGGACTGGACAATAGCCTGACATCTTGCATAAATTTCTTGAGGAACAAGAAGCAACAAGGTGTCCTTTATAACAGTACAATTAAGAGCATATCCATTGACACCCCCAAAGCACCCGAAAAGTTCATTGGGGGGGGGGGTGGTGCCGGACACGAAAACACCCACAGCATCACCCATAAGTGTCTGGCCCGACCAGATTTATGTCCCACACACCCGAGCAGGTCTGCAAATTTGGGTGCAGCCTCGGGCTGCCGGAAAACGCCTCCGACGGGTGGGTCTCGTCAGTCATAGATAGAGATGGGCACCAAATTATTTCTCTCCCTTTGCATTGTTGCGCCGGCCACCAAAATCTCTCAAATTTGTCCCGTCCATTTTCACAACCCCCTCAAACCTCTCATGGCTCGTGGCCGCTGCCGCAAACCTCTCCTTCCTCGCCGCATCGAATGGGGTCGGGACTCGCCAAGCCCAGCAAACCAAAAAAAGAGGGCATCGGGGATGGTGCAGACGACTGCGATGAAGTCAGAGCCAGTAAAGGCGGCGTCCGCCTGTTGTATTGGCCGGCGAGCACTTGCAAAGGAAAGGATCGACCAAGACGTTCTCTCTACCGCCCAAATACTAGGCGCACTGAGCCAAGGGAGCTCGACGGCTCTCCCTTTTAGGGAGTTCCTCGATGTCTTCTCTGAAATACTACAACGACTCACCTGCGGCGTCGTTGCAGCAAACACGTTTCTCCAGCATGGTGAGAACAACGCCGATGATGTCAACTCGGACGCCCCCTACAAGCAAGGCTGAGGCATCGACCTCAACCAGGACGCCCCTATAGCGAGTCACTGACGCTACGTCGATCGGGAGGGACGAACGACGGCTCGACCATGACGGCTTCCCGGCAGGAGCTATTCGGTGATGGCGCCGACAACGTGCTTGGCGAAATGGCCGGCCTTGGCGAGGTACGTTTCTAACCTTGCTTTGCATGTGTGATGTGCCTTTAAAGCTCTAGTGTAGATCTCCTTCATTGACTTGGAAGTGTAGACGAAGTAGACATGGCACCTCAAGTGCGTCTTCCACTGTGCTTCTTCCACTTCTTTCCATTTTTCTTGCCTCTTTTCCTTCTCACTTTGCATTGTCTGCAAAACGAAAAATTTCAGCATCCAATACCAAAATATATTCGAGTCAAGAATATGTCAATAATTGGCACAACTCTTATACCTCTTGTGGACGCGCCACTGGTCTTGTAGGAAGGATGCAATCATCATTTGATGCACGTAGATATCCATCTCTGCTGACAAGAGAATGTCGAAGACTTCACTGGCTGTCTTCTCCACTCCCATTAATTCGTAGCAAACCACGAAACCGTACTAATACGATGGAAGAGATCTGAGAAGTATGTCAACTGCTTGTTGTTCCGGAGTCGGATAGCCGATATCCACAAGCTTCTGAAGTATCTTGTTGAACTTAACTTTGTGCTCCCTCATCGAACTACCGCCCGCGAGTTTGCACGACCAATGTTGACTTTTGAATTTGTATGATGCATGAAATATCTGGAAACCTAACCGAGCTTTCAAAGCTTCCATGAAACGGAAGGGACGAATGTGTGGAACAATCGCTAAGCTTGTCACTGATCCTGTCTAGAAAAACCAAACCCACTTGATACTCATCTTCCTCCATAGGAGAATAGTCCCCGCACGGTTCTGGAATAGGGGTTTCCAGCATGCTCCAACTTGCGACCTCTGAGAACTTCCCTCAGATCGTGAACCCATTCCCCGAAGTTCATGCTCTTTGCAGTCAACTTTTCAACTCTCAATAACTCATTCAGATTATCACAATCAAAGCAATCCATTTTCTACAACAAACAAATTTATTTAGACTCTTAGTTTATTACTAATAAATTTGCACTACTTTAACTCAAGTAAATTGAATCCAAGATATGCTCCCACTAAGCCCAATAATCCTCGTGATTGGCGCTAAGTGATTCAGTACCCGAGAATCCAACAGACGAATCATGGATACATGTCATGGCATGTGGACGACCGATAGGAGACCATGCCAGTTGTAGCAGCTACAACTCATGTTCGTCTTTCGACAGATGTGTTCAGAACTCATAACTAGTTATGCCTGGACTTCAAGACAACCAACCGTTCAACGTTGTATGAACAGTTCATACATGCCTCCCCACCACCTAGCTCATGTGACTCATGGATACATGTCGCCCAGAGACAGCCAGTGAGTTTTGAAGCTGCCACAGTTGGAAGAACACGATCACCTTGATATTTTTATGAGGATTCACCCTAATAAACTTCTAATGCGCAATCAAGGTGCAAACAACAAAGGATAAACATCAAAGGTAATTAATAATTCATGTGATTTTGGTATAGCCTTTGTTCTTCTTCGGGAAGCCTTGACGCATTTCCTTGAGGATCCTCCATCTTCATAATTCCCGGAACAACAAAATTCCCGAAGGAAAACTGTCGTAGGCAAAAAAAACGCGCCTTGCGCTGCCGCGGCCAAAAAACGGCCTTTTTTCTGCCGTGGCAGGGTACTGCCAATTTGCCGACGCCTCCTTCTGTTCTTCACGACGAACTCCTTCTTCGCTTGATTATCGATGACAAACTCGAACAATCACTTGGCTTTGGCCATCATGTTAAAACACCGTAACAAAATAGCTATACCAAAATACATGCACACAATCCTACAAAACCTTAGATGCATGTAACGTTTGTTTGCAAGTTTTAGTGTGGCTTGTATGTTCTACGGAATTATCATTACTACCTATGTCATTGAAGCACGGTTACCCTTGTTACTAGATTAACTTTTCGGGGAGATTTAGATCCAGACATTACAATAATGTCTCGAAACTCAATCTAAACGATCGCACTGCGCGTGACCCCCGTGAGGCGTCCAACCCTCATGCCCCGTCCACCATGTATCAACGTTTCCAACTATAGGTATAGACCTAGAGCTACTGAAGCACTTTGTTGGCGCCGATCAGCATACTCGGAGCAGCTGAAAGGTATCTGGATTGCCAGAAGTCTGAAAAAGATCTTTCCTATGCCGCGGGAAAATATGACACACAGCTTATTGGGAAGTAACAAAAATAACTTGAATATTAGAAGAGTTCTAATATATTGCATGAACTTATGCAAAGCCCACACCAACTTGTGCTCTAAATCAAATCATATTTATGCATAGATTGGCTCTAATACCACTATAGGGTTGCGTGTAAGGAAATTTAAAGTTTTCTCGACATTCAAAACCTAACCGCCAAGATCTACTATGAAGATATAAACGCACCCCATAATGCGAAGATCTAGATTAATTACTACCACTGTTGCAGATGATCTTGCGGTAGTCGAAGTAGATGTCGGTGAAGCCTGATGAAGAATCTCACGTCCACGCCGGGACGAGAGATTGTTATGTTCCCCTCGGATGATCACTTGTGTAATCCCTCTTCTAGTGCGTACGCGTAAGCCTCGCCAATCCGTCAGTGCTCCTCTGTTCAAGACTCGACGCCCTACGAAGAGAGACAGCCTTTCGGCATAGTGTTTGGTGGTAGCTCTAATCAAACTTGATTAGAGATAATTATGAGATTAGAGAAACCTAATTCTCAACTCATGAGATATAATTAGAGAGAGAGCAACATCTAATTAGGGTCTAATTAGAGCGTCGCCTAATTCCACAATTTCTCGGAAGAGAGGAACTTGTGAAACGTGTGTTTGATGTGTTCTCCCACGGGGACGGGGTGCTGCGCCGTTCCTAGGAGGCCGGCCGAACCCCTCCCCCAAGTCGGTTTGGGTGGAGTCCTTGTCCAACAAGGGCTCCCCCTCCCCCACTTTTCTTTTTTGCCCTTTGCCTTTAATTCCTTTTTAGTCCAATTCGAACTCTTTTAATTATCCAAATTGGACATGTCGGAAACCTTCCCGGCATCCCGGCACATCTCATGTTCACCATATTTCTCTCTCAGCACTCTCAGCCCTATACCGGCATTAAATGCCTCTCATGATAACTTCACCGGAACACCTCCGAATCACACCGGAGTTGTTCCTGTGACATCAGAATTATTCTGACCACTTCTCATAACCACTAACACTAAATCTGTTTTCATTTCTTCACAAAATTGTTGGGAATCGTGGACAGAAAACAAAAAAATTCCTACCGACGATAACCATAAACAAGCCAGGATCTATACTATGCAGATATACTTATATGGAGGAGAACGGAGTACATACCCTTGTAGACCGAAAGCGGGGATTACGCTCCCGCACAAGCGTTGATGATGAAGCCGACATAGCCGACCTCAAGGTCGTGTAGAGGAAGAAGACGACTTCCAGTGCCAAACAATGGCACCTCGCGGTTCCACACACGTACGGTGTGGATGATGACCTCCGGGCTCCAGATCCAGCAGAGCAGCGGAAGCGGAAGATTGGATCTAGCAGCACGGCGGTGTGCGTGTAGTAGAGAGACTTCTCTCCCCGTACGCAGCTCCAGAAACGGAACCACGCTCAAGGTAGGAGAGAAGAAGAGGGAATTGGTGTGTTTCCAAGGCATGGGGGGTCCCCTATTTAAAGGAGAAGGGGGAGACCATCTCCCTTGGCTAAGCCATGTGGGACTAATCCCCACATGGCTTGGCCGGCCAGGAGGGCAGCCGGCCACCTAGGTGGGCCCCATTCGGCCCACCTAGGCCGGCTGGCCTTCTTCCCCTTTTTTCTCCTTTTTCTTTTTTAGGGATTTTTCCCTAATGGGCCTCTAAGGCCCATTTATGATTTAATGCCTTTAAAATTCGAAATAAATTAAATAAAAATATATTTAATCACTAATAACACTTATTAATATTAAATACATATTATTTAATTCATCGGACTCCGAAACCTATTTCGTTGCCTCCGATCAACATCGGACAAGTTCCGGAACACTTCCGGAGTTCCCGGTTTCTTTTCTCTCTAAATCCAATCTAATCGTCACCCACCCTTAAGTGTGTTACCCCACGGTTCGGGATCACTCCAGACATGATCGAGACACCCTCTCCGATCAATGACTAACAGCGGGATCTGGATATCCATGATAGCCCCTGTGCATCCACGAATATCTTCTATCGTTTGAACCTTTAGACGTCCAGTCTCATCCTCTTGCCTAGCGATACTTAGATTGTCCGAGCGTCGTTCTCCGGTATCACGATTACCGAGCATGACCTCGCCATTGACAAATCTATCTTTACTCGTCTGTGATATTACATCCCCGTGACCTAGTCACATGCTTGCAAGCTCATTGATGTAATCTCACCGAGTGGGCCCAGAGTATCTATCCTGCTATGTGGATTGGCAATTCCCGCTCTTGATCACTCGCTTCTACTGCTTCCTTCCGATACCCGAAAGTGTCACCTTTATTGTCACGCTATATAAGTCATGCTGTTTGATGCGATCAGCCGTATCTTTCAGAAGCAGAGATTTGATATGATCTCACGGTCGAAGGTATGAACACTACGTTTCTATATTTTGGGTATGTCCATCAAATCATTCACCTAATGATATGACTCCGTTGTTAACCGACGTCATTGTCCATGATCAGGAAACCTTGATCATCTGTTACCCAACGAACTAGTTAATAGAGGCTACTAGGGACCTGGTTGTTTTTATACCACACGTGTATTAATGTTTCCGCGTAATACAGTTATAGCATGGTATTAAAACGTATTATGAACAATTGAGATATGACAAATAAAATCACTTTATTAATTGCCTCTAGGGCATATCTCCAACAGTCTCCCACTTGCACTAGAGTACAATTTAATCTAGTTTACAACTTGGTAAAAGCTTGACACCTATAGCAATATGGTGCATGCTTATCTCGTGGAAGAGGTTTAGTCAACAGATCTAGATCTGTATGTGCTTTGCAACACTTTATGTCACCTAGTTTGACATCATCCCGTATCATATGATAACGGTGAAATATATGCTTGTCGATGGAGTGAGACTCAAAATTTCGCACAGCATGAGCCTTAAAAGTCTAAGAGATCTATTAAGGGAAACCAGGCATGCTCGGAAAAACTGCTCAGTCCAATCATACTTGCTACTTCCGAAATAGCCATATATTTCTATACCTATGTAGATCATGCGACAGTGCATTCATATGCAATTTCGCAAGCTAACCCTTCTACGATAGTGCATTCATATGCAACTTCGCAATCTAACCCTTTCTTCAAAACAAAGGACTTCTCCTGTATGAGATTTCTAGCCGTATGGGTCAGTGTCATAACTTGCATCATCGTAACTCTTTTACGGCAAGTTGTCTTTACACTCTTACCCATACCAGAAAACATATCTTCAGTTCTCTTTTAGACACTGAAGGATATACTTAACGTTTGTTCATTGATCCATCCAGGGATCACTCTAGAACCCGTTCTTCAACCAAGAACTTGGGTCACATCAAGTCAGCTTTCAGTATGATAGAATCTATGACTAAGGCATAGAGGATGTCGGACATCCTTTTCTTTCAATAACTATCGCTGAAATGCCAAGATAATCTTAATATTTTACCTAGTCATACAAGTAAGAACCTTTCTTCGCTTGTTCTATTCTGAAACATTTCAGAATCTTAACGTAAAAAATATTCCGACCTAATGTTATTAAGCCCCTTATGATCTATACGAATTATAGATTTAAAGCCTAATACTCTTAACTTCACTCATAGAAAATTTAATCACTTAAATAATCATTTATACTTTACTAGAGGATCTGTATCATTCTCAATATGTCGTTACATATAAAATTTGGAATGACACCTAGCTCCCACTCAAATATGCCTTCCGCATATAAGACAAGGGAATTTCCTTTTAGCTCCCACTCAAATATGCCATTCACATATAAGATCAAGAAAAGCTACTTAGCTCCCACTCACTTCTTTATAAATGCATGTTTCTTCAACTATTTTGGACGACTCCAAAATCCTTTGATCACATTATCAAAGTGAAGATTCCAGCTCCGATATGCTTACTTCAGCCCATGAATGGACAACTGAAGTTTGCATACATGTCTAGCATCCTTAGGATCAACAAACCATCTCATTGTACTAGTTACAACTCTTTTCTTAATGCTACCATTAAGAAACATGGCTTCTTTATCCATTATCAATTTCTCAATTCGAAATTATAGTAATTGCTAAAACAATCCTAAATAGACTTAATTAGGCATCGCCACTTGAGACAAATTCTCGTTGTGGTCAACTTTTGAATTTGTTGAAACTGTTTTACGACAAATCGATCCTAATAAACGGTTGCCTTTCCGTCAGTGTCTATTTTGTCATAAAATTCCATTTACTCTCAACGGCTTGGAGCCCATCAAGAAGATTTACCCAAGTCTTTACTTGGTAATCATGCATGGATTTTATCTCGGATTATATATGGCTCATAGCCATTTCTCGGACTTAGGTTCACCATCACTTCTTCGTAGTTCGTAGGTTTGTCATGTTTCATCAACATGACGTTCATAACAAGATTGTCGTACCACACAGTGAGGAACACATTCTCATACACCTACGATCTTAGTATGAGCTCAGAGCATCATGATCGTTATCATCAGCTTCTTCCAGTTGTGGAGGACGGTACCGGAACGGTTTCCGTTGCGCCACTCTGATGTCTGGAGAGAAGTTCATTAACTCGTCTTGCTCTACTTTCTTTCCCACTTATACCTTCGGACAAGAAACTATTTCTTTAGTAAGGTATATTTCGGCAACGATTTTGCCTCTGTCGTGAGACATGTATCCAACTGATTTCTTAGATACACTACAAAGATGAATTTATCCGTTTTAGGTTTGATCATATCGAAACACTAAAACACAAACGACAATCTAGGCTAAAAGCCATGCCATACTCATATGGTATTGCCTCCATGGATTTAGATGGTTTCCCTATTATCTAAAGTGAATGTTTTGTTCCTACCATACGACTCTAATGATCACAAAAATTCGATAAGAGATTTTATTGATCACACACAATCCAATAGCGTGTGATTACGACGTTATAACACACCATAACATTGTGGTGTTCCATACGGCGTAATTTGTGGAACTCTTTTCACAAGTCTTCCAATGATATGCCAAACTCATAACTCAAATCATTGCTTCCTCGATCTGTATCGTAGGAAATTGATTATCTTGTTGAGTTTATTTTCCTACTTTACTTCTGAACTTATTTGAATTCATCAAATTTTCAGACCAGCATTTCATTAAGTAGATGCCCATACATCTACTTAAATCAATCATTGGTAAAGTTTACTAAATAATGATTTCCACTACACGTTGAAGTACTTCATTGATTCACACACATCGATATGTATGATTCTCAACAAGTTAAATGCCCGTTTTCCGAAACGGTGTCTTAGTTATCTTGCAAGTGTCAAAAGATCAAATCTAAGGACTTGGAGATCCATGTGAATGGAGCTTCTTAATGCATATAACTCAAAACGTTAGTGCCATAATAATATGGTGTCATTATTAAGTTTGTATCTTTGGCATTAATGTTATAAATGTGTGAGCTACTACCATCTAGATTCAAATAACAATATTCCATTCATGATCGGTGTATGATCATTAAAGATATCACTCATAAATGTAGGACAACGATTTGTCACTAACAAATATGAATAATTGTCTCGCTAGAGGCAAGACACACTTATAATGATCATGCTAACAAGCGATCTAATGGAATTTGTTCAAATCAAATTTAATCTAAATGGTAGATGTAGAGAGAGTGTCTATGGCCATCACAACATATTCACAACATATTGCCTGCCATCATCAACACACATTGTCTCTTTATCCTTCCAAGCTACTCAAGCAGAAAATCTTGTTTTCATAAAACATGACTAGTATCAAATTTAGTCACTACTGCAAGTACTTGTTTAGGTAAAACATTCATAACTTGTATATCATATACACCATCATCATTGATGACTTCCCGGTGATTCGTTTCATCTTCTTGATTCTTCAACGTAATCAAGAATTCATGAAGGTGAATGATTCCCCTTTCATGACATAGTCTATGACAAAACATTTGCATCAGGCAACATTTTTGTCATCCAGTGATCAAGCTGAGCGAGGCATCTCAATGTCATCAAGTATGACCAATGTCATCATGTATGACCAATGTCATCTAGTATGACCAACGCCATCAAGTATGACTGCCACGCTCCTTTAATGCGAGTGTTCTCTTCCATCTTGGTTGAGAAGAAAACCTGATTTACGGTGGATACAGATCATCAATCTCAGCGACCATTCCAAATGTTCGCGATCTGTCAACACGCACCCACAGTTCATTCTCTATGGCAGAGATCATAGCATACACTGGACTATGATGGAATTATCCGCACAAAACTTGATAATCTAAATTATCCTTTTGTTTAGCGAATCTCCGGGTCTATCTCCTATCGGGTTTTGTATCATGTAGAGCTAAAAAGTTTGAACAAGGAGTATCCTCAAGCTACGGTATAAAAGTATGAAGTTTGGACCCAACCTTTTAAGTTTCTCAATCGCAGGAAAGCACCTAAGTTTAAAAGGTTTAGAGGTTATCATCTACAAAGGTTTTGCAAAACATAAAGACTTTGTTCATAATAAAATATGGGTTCAAGTTTTCAAAATAAAACTAAGTTTTCAAAATAAAACTACTAGAACTCCCACTCAAGACGAGTATCCCTCGCATCGTCTTAGTGATTACACGATCCTCATCCGATATACTATCCCCGTCGTCACGGCCGATAGCATAGCTTCAAAGGTAGACATCGCTATGTCAATCACAACAACTCTGTGACTCGTGCTTAACCTTTCGGTCACTGTGTTCCGAGGCCATGTCTGTACATGCTAGGCTTGCCATTATAACCTATAGCGTATTGCTTGTGCAACGTGGCTTACACCCACCTTATGCGAACGCAGATACGTCTGACACCCGATCGTCACGGCCTGCCTCGTAACGGAGAACTTTCGGTGGTGCACGCTATAGGAGAACACTACATGGTTTTAGGAGGGATCATCTTATATTTCTACCGCCGTGTAACTAATATATAGACATATATATATATATATATATATATATATATATATATACACAATATAAGATGCACACAATCTACATAACATCTAAAATGAAATGTAATGCGACATGATATGGTCTCCTCCGCGCCGATGGTCTCCTTCGCGCTGACAGTTTTTAAACAATTTAATAAACCTATCTTGACCATATCACATTGCCCCTGCAAAATAAAGTTAGACGCTTTCTAGTTTATCTTTTGCATGTTTTACGTGGCTGCTAGGGCTTCCGCACAAGAACCGTTTCTTACCTACGAAAACAACCACAATAGCGATAAGACAATTGTCTCTATTACACCCCTTTCGGGGCCCTCCATTGCAAATGATATATCAACTATTGTAGGAGATACAGACACCCGCCAGCCACATATACGGTACAAGCCGTATGTCAAGTGTGGAACCAGTCTCGCGTAAGAATACGCGTAAAGTCGGTCCGGGCCGCTTCATCCGACAATGCCGCGATATAAACAAGTACACGCGAAAGGGTAACAAATGTAGAATCGATGCCCACATTCAACATGTGTTCTAACCATACAGATATATCTACGCATAGATCGGCTCTGATACCACTGTTGGGAATCGTGGACAGAAAACAAAAAATTTCCTACCGACGATAACCATAAACTAGCCAGGATCTATACTATGCAGATATACTTATACGGAGGAGAACGGAGTACATACCCTTGTAGACCGAAAGCGGGGATTACGCTCCCGCACAAGCGTTGATGATGAAGCCGACGTAGCCGACCTCAAGGTCGTGTGGAGGAAGAAGACGACTTCCAGTGCCAAACAATGGCACCTCGGGGTTCCACACACGTACGGTGTGGATGATGACCTCCGGGCTCCAGATCCAGCAGAGCAGCGGAAGCGGAAGATTGGATCTAGCAGCACGGCGGTGTGTGTGTAGTAGAGAGACTTCTCTCCCCGTACGCAGCTCCAGAAACGGAACCACGCTCAAGGTAGGAGAGAAGAAGAGGGAATTGGTGTGTTTCCAAGGCATGGGGGTCCCCTATTTAAAGGAGAAAGGGGGAGACCATCTCCCTTGGCTAAGCCATGTGGGACTAATCCCCACATGGCTTGGCCGGCCAGGGAGGGCAGCCGGCCACCTAGGTGGGCCACATTCGGCCCACCTAGGCCGGCTGGCCTTCTTCCCCTTTTTTCTCCTTTTTCTTTTTTAGGGATTTTCCTTAATGGGCCTCTAAGGCCCATTTATGATATAATGCCTTTAAAAATTCGAAATAAATTAAATAAAAATATATTTAATCACTAATAACACTTATTAATATTAAATACATATTATTTAATTCATCCGGACTCCAAAACCTATTTCGTTGCCTCCGATCAACATCAGACAAATTCTGGAACACTTCCGGAGTTCCCGGTTTCTTTTCTCTCTAAATCCAATCTAATCGTCACCCACCCTTAAGTGTGTTACCCCACGGTTCAGGATCACCTCAGACATGATCGAGACACCCTCTCCGATCAATGACTAACAGCGGGATCTGGATATCCATGATAGCCCCTGTGCATCCACGAATATCTTCTATCGTTTGAACCTTTGGACGTCCAGTCTCATCCTCTTGCCTAGCGATACTTAGATTGTCCGAGCGTCATTCTCTGGTATCAGGATTACCGAGCATGACCTCGCCATTGACAAATTTATCTTTACTCGTCTGTGATATTACATCCCCGTGACCTAGTCACATGCTTGCAAGCTCATTGATGTAATATCACCGAGTGGGCCCAGAGTATCTATCCTGCTATGTGGATTGGCAATTCCGCTCTTGATTACTCGCTTCTACTGCTTCCTTCCGATACCCGAAAGTGTCACCTTTATTGTCACGCTATATAAGTCATGCCGTTTGATGCGATCAGCCGTATCTTTCAGAAGCAGAGATTTGATATGATCTCACGGTCGAATGTATGAACACTACGTTTCTATATTTTGAGTATGTCCATCAAATCATTCACCTAATGATATGACTCCGTTGTTAACCGACGTCATTGTCCATGATCAGGAAACCTTGATCATCTGTTACCCAACGAACTAGTTAATTAGAGGCTACTAGGGACCTGGTTGTTTTTATACCACACGTGTATTAATGTTTCCGCGTAATACAGTTATAGCATGGTATTAAAACGTATTATTAACAATTGAGATATGACAAATAAAATCACTTTATTAATTGTCTCTAGGGCATATCTCCAACAAAAATAACATAAAAACAAACTTTGTTTGGCAAGCTGCTGTAAGTTTTCGATGAAATGTTTAGTACTCTGTCTGCCAAATTGAATGATTCTTAAGTAAATCAATTGGGAGATAATTCTCTAGAGTGTCCTGATACGTCTCAAACGTATCTATAATTTTTGATGTTCCATGCTTGTTTTATACCTATTGCTACATGTTTTATATACACATCATAGCATTTTTATGCATTTTCTGGTACTAACCTATTAACAAGATGCCTCAGTGCCAGTTCCTGTTTTCTGCTGTTTTTCCGTTTCAGAAAACCTGTTTAGGAAATATTCTCGGAATTGGACGAAATCAACGTACCCCAATATTTCACCGACACGAAGACAAAGACCGAAGGGCGCACGAAGAAGCGACCCAGGGCAGCCACACCACACCTGGGCGCGGCCTCCCCCTCTAGCGCGCCGAGGTGGCGTGTGGCCCCCTCGGGTGCCTCCATCAGCTGCCCTTTCGCCTATATATTCACCTCCTCCCAAAAACCCTAAACACCCGAACAATTATCCACGAAGGGCCTTTCTTTTACTTTTATGTTGAGTCAGTTTACCTACTTCTTTCTATCTTAGAAGCAAACACTAGTGTCAACTTTGGTGCAATAATTTTTATATGCTCGTATATTGCACTTATTATATGCTTTGTGTTGACAAATATCCATGAGATATATATGTTGAAAGTGGAAAGCAATTGTTGAAACTTAAATCTTCCTTTGTGTTGGTTAGATACCTTTTACTTAGAATCTATTGCTTTATGAGTTAACTCTTATGCAAAACTCCTTGATGCTTGTCTCGAAAGTACTATTCATTAAAAGTTTTTGCTTATATGATTCAGTTGTTTGCTCATTATCTACTTGCTAGCAAACTATAGACCATTGACCTGGATCACTTCATTCATAAGATGTGCTTTACAATATTATTTGATCAAGATTATGATTGTAGCATGTCACCTCAGAAATTATTTTGTTTTTATCATTTACCTACTCGAGGACGAGTAGAACTAAGCTTGGGGATGCTTGATACGTCTCAAACGTATCTATAATTTATGATGTTCCATGTTGATATTATACCGATTGTTACATGTTTTATATACACTTCATAGCATTTTTATGCATTTTCTGGGACTAACCTATTAACAAGATGCCACAGTGCCAGTTCCTGTTTTCTGCTGTTTTTGTATACCAGAAAAGCTAGTCTGGAAATATTCTCGGAATTGGACGAAACTTGGACAGAACCTCCTATTTTTCCAACACGAAGACTGAGTCCGGAGGAGAGACGGAGGAGGGCCACGTGGCACCCACACCATGGGGCCGCGCGGGCCCCCCTGCCGCGCTGTGGGGTGGTGTGGGGCCCCCGTGGCTCCGCAGCCGCCGCCCTTTCGCCTATTTATTCTTCCCGACGCGAAAACCCTAAATACCCGAGCCATTATCCATGAAAAGTTTCAGAGACGCCGCCGCCGTCAACCCTAGCTCGGGAAGGTTCAGAAGCTCTTCCCGACACCCTGCCGGAGAGGGGAATCATCACCGGAGGGCTCTACATCACCATGCCTGCCTCCGGAGTGATGCGTGAGTAGTTCATCCTTGGACTACGGGTCCATAGCAGTAGCTAGATGGTTGTCTCTCCACTTTGTGCTATCATGTTTAGATCTTGTGAGCTGCATAACATGATCAAGATCATATTATTGTAATGCTACATGTTGTGTTTGCTGGGATCCGATGAATAGTGATGTTATGATCAAGTTGTTTATCAATATATCTACTGTTTTATTTATGTTCTTGCGTGCTCTCTGTTGTTAGTAGATACTTTGGCCAAGTAGATGCTTGTGACTCCAAGAGGGAGTATTTATGCTCGATAGTGGGTTCATGCCTCCGGTAATCTGGGCGAGTGACAACAACATCTAAGGTTGTGGATGTGATGTTGCCACTAGGGATAAAATAACTGATGCTTAGCTTAAGGGTACGTCTGTTAGGTCTAATGCATTTGTTTACATTACACACTTTACTTAATGCAATAATCTGTTATTTCCAACTTAATACTAACGGGAGACACGGATGCTATCCCGGAAGTGGATTATTTAGGCATGGATGCGGCTGGTAAGCGGTCCATGTATTATTTTGTAATGCCCAATAAATACTATAATAAACTAGCTTGTCATATATTGCATTGTCATGCGCTCACTATTTGTCAATTGCCCAGCTGTAATTTGTTTACCCAACATGACTGTTATCTTTTATGGAGAGACACACTAGTGAACAGTGGACCCGGTACATTCCTCTACACTGATTAAAACACCTACTGCAATCATCTGTTCTCTGTTATTTTCTGCCATTATTATTCTCCACACCATACGTTTAATTCTTTGTATTCAGCAAGCCGGGAAGATTGACAACCTTCCTGTTTCGTTGGGGCAAAGTGGTTTTATTGTGTTGTGTGCAGGTTTCACGTCAACACACCATATTTCTGGCGCCGTTGACAACCTTCTGAAGCGCTCCTGACTCCTACTGGTTCAATAACCTTGGTACAATTACAAGGTAAAATTTCTGCTGCACTACATCATACCTTCCTCTTGGGGTCTCCCAACGAACGTGTGTTTTCACGTCATCAAGCATATTTTCTGGCGCCGTTGCCGAGGAGTCACGAGGCTACAGCAAGGGGAGTCTCATACTTCCAATCTCATTACTTTGTTTTTGTCTTGTTTAGTTTATTTTATTTTATCTTGTTTGCTTTTAAATATCAAAAACACAAAAAAAATCAAATTCCTGCATTTACTTAATTTCGGTTTGTTATTTCTGTCTTGTTTTGATTTTGCTAAAATGAGTAATCCTGAGAACACTAAGTTGTGCGACTTCACTAGCACAAACAACAATGATTTTATATGCACACCTATTGCTCCCCCTGCTTCAAAGGCAGAGTTTTATGAAATAAAACCTGCACTGTTAAATCTTGTTATGAAGGAGCAATTTTCTGGTGCTAGTATTGATGATGCTGCTGCTCACCTTAATAATTTTGTTGAACTTTGCAACATGCAAAAGTATAAAGAGGTAGAAGGTGATATTATAAAACTGAAACTTTTTCCTTTCTCCTTGAGAGGACGTGCTAAAGAATGGTTGATATCTTTGCCTAGAAATAGTATTGATTCGTGGACTAAATGCAAAGACTCTTTTATTGGAAAATATTACCCTCCTGCTAAGATTATATCATTGAGAAGTAGCATTATGAATTTTAAGCAATATGATAATGAACATGTTGCTCAAGCTTGGGAAAGGATGAAAGCAATGGTAAAGAATTGTCCCACTCATGGACTGACTATTTGGATGATCATCCAAACCTTTTATGCAGGATTAAATTTTTCTTCAAGGAATTTATTGGATTCGGCCACCGGAGGGACCTTTATGTCCATCACTTTAGGTGCTGCAACAAATCTCTTGGATGATATGATGGTAAATTATTCTGAATGGCACACCGAAAGAGCTCCGACAGGTAAGAAGGTAAATTATGTTGAAGAAATCTCTTCCTTGAGTGATAAAGTTGATACTATTATGTCTATGCTTGCAAATAATCAAGTTCATACCGATCCTAATAATGTTCCTTTAGCTTCATTGGTTGCTCAAGAAGAGCATGTTGATGTGAATTTCATTAAAAATAATAATTTCAACAACAATGCTTATAGGAACAATTTTGGTAATAGTAATTATAAGCCCTATCCTTCTAATAGTGGCAATGCTTATCGTAATTCTTATGGTAATTCCTACAACAATAATAAGAGTGTACCCTCTGATATTGAAGTTATGCTTAAGGATTTTATGGGTACACAAACTGCTTTCAATAAAACTGTTGAGGAAAAACTAGGGAAACTTGATGGTCTTGCTTCTAAAGTTGATAATCTTGCGCTTGATGTTGAGTTTTTGAAAATTAAGAATATGCCTCATGATGTTAAAGAGAGTAAAACTCTCAATGCTATACAAATTAAATTGATAACAATGTTAGGATGCTAGCCGAGTTGCATGATAGATGGGAAAGAGAGGAGAAGGAAGCTGAAATTGCTGAAAAGTGTAGGATTGCTAGAGTTTGCACTATTTCTACTACTGAAAATGTTAAAACCGTGTGCACTAGTGTATTATCTACAGGTTCTAATCATGCTAGTAATAAGAAAATTAAAATTGGAAAGATCTCTACCTTGGTTGAAAATAGTTCTAAATTGCCTGATAGCACTAAAACTGTTTCTGATAAAAGTGCTGAAATTTTTTGAGGTATAGGAGATAATGGTCCCCTTACTTTTGATAATAATAATTTTGATTTTGATGGATGTAATCTTACTGAAGTTATTAAGTTCTTGCAAAAGTTGACTGAGAATCCTAATGCTAGTAAAATAAACATGGCTTTTACGAAGCATATTACTAATGCTCTTATTCATGCTAGGGAAGAGAAACTTAAACGCGAAGCATCTATTCCTAGAAAGTTAGAAGATGGTTGGGATCCACCATTAAAATGAGAGTGAATGATTTTGATTGCAATGCTTTGTGTGACCTTGGTGCTAGTATTTCTGTTATGCCTAAGAAACTTTATGATATTCTTGATCTAGCACCACTAGAAAGTTGTTATTTGAATGTTTATTTTGTTGATTCTACTATGAAGAAACCTGTGGGTAGGATTGATGATGTTCTTATTATGGTTAACAATAATTATGTTCCTGTTGATTTAGTTGTTTTGGATATTGGATGCAAATCCTCTTGTCCTATTGTTTTGGGAAGACCTTTTCTTAGAACTGTTGGTTCTATTATCGACATGAGAGAGGGGAATATTAAATATCAATCCCACTCAAGAAAGGTATGGAACACTTCCATAGGAAGAGGATGAAACCTTTGATTCTATGGTTCGAGTAAGTTATGATTTTGATGTTTCTACTCTTGATAATTGATACGTCTCAAACGTATCTATAATTTCTGATGTTCCATGTTGATATTATACCAATTGTTACATGTTTTATATACACTTCATAGCATTTTTATGCATTTTCTGGGACTAACCTATTAACAAGATGCCACAGTGCCAGTTCCTGTTTTCTGCAGTTTTTGTATTCCAGAAAAGCTAGTATGGAAATATTCTCGGAATCGGACGAAACTTGGACAGAACCTCCTATTTTTCCAACACGAACACGGAGTCCAGAGGAGAGGCGAAGGAGGGCCACGAGGCACCCACACCATGGGGCCGCGCGGGCCCCCCTGCCGCGCCGTGGGGTGGTGTGGGGCCCTCGTGGCTCCGTAGCCGCCGCCCTTTCGCCTATTTATTCTTCCCGACGCGAAAACCCTAAATACCCGAGCCATTATCCACGAAAAGTTCCAGAGACGCCGCCGCCGTCAACCCTAGCTCGGGAGGGTACAGAAGCTCTTCCCGGCACCCTGCCGGAGAGGGGAATCATCACCGGAGGGCTCTACATCACCATGCCTGCCTCCGGAGTGATGCGTGAGTAGTTCATCCTTGGACTACGGGTCCATGGCAGTAGCTAGATGGTTGTCTCTCCACTTTATGCTATCATGTTTAGATCTTGTGAGCTGCCTATCATGATCAAGATCATCTTATTGTAATGCTACATGTTGTGTTTGCTGGGATCCGATGAATATTGAATACTATGTCAGGTTGATTATCAATCTATCTTATATGTTATTTATGATCTTGCATGCTTTCCGTTACTAGTAGATGCTTTGGCCAAGTAGATGCTTGTAACTCCAAGAGTGAGTATTTATGCTAGATAGTGGGTTCATGCCTCCGGTAATCTGGGAGAGTGACAGCAACTTCTAAGATTGTGGATGTGTTGTTGCCACTAGGGATAAAATAACCGATGCTTAGCTTAAGGGTGCGCCGTTAGGTCTAATGCATTTGTTTACATTACGCACATTACTTAATGCGATTATCCGTTGCTTGCAACTTAATACCAACGGGGAACTCGGTATGAAACCTGGCGGTGGATTATTAGTCATAGACCTGTTGGATAACGGTCTATGTATTTTGTCGTAATGCCCACATGAATATCATAGTAATCATGATGTCATATATATGCATTGTCATGCGCTCAATATTTTGTCAATTGTCCAGCTGTAATTTGTTCACCCAGCATGTTAGTTATCTTTTATGGAGAGACAACACTAGAGAACTGTGGACCCCGGTCCATTCTTTTACACTGATAATACAACCAACTGCAAACATTGTTCCGTTTCATTCTCTGCAATTTACTACTGTTTTCCAGACCATACGTTTAATCCTTTGTTTTCAGCAAGCCGATGAGATTGACAACCTCACTGTTTCGTTGGGGCAAACTAGTTTGATTGTGTTGTGTGCAGGTTCCACGTCGGTCGCCGGATTCCCTGGCGTTGCGCCGTGCCATATTCCGCCACCAACAACCTTCAGAAGTGATTTCTTGCTCCTACTGGTTCGATTAAACCTTGGTTTCATACTGAGGGAAACTGCTGCTACACTGCTTCATACCTTCCTCTTGGGGTCTCCCAGCGAACGTGTGATCCACGCAATCAAGCTCTTTTTCTGGCGCCGTTGCCGGGGAGTGGAAGCACTTCGGTTCAGAAATCTCCTTACTTCCCCTTCCACACGCCAGCATCTTTTTCTGGCGCCGTTGCCGGGGAGCAAGAGGATTTCTGCAAGGGGAGTTTCACGCTTCCAATATCTTTACTTTGTTATTGTCTTGCTTAGTTTATTTTTATTTAGTCTTGTTTGCTTTATTTATCAAAAACACAAAAAAATTAGTTACTTTTACTTTTGAATTGTTATTTTTCAGTCTTGTTATCATGTTTAGCCCTGTTCCTGTCATCATGTCACCTGAGGAAGAGATCTTCACTTTCAAGCAAGGGAGTGAGGAGAGTTTTAAAGATGTTTGGTCTAGAATTTTTGAGTCTTATGTTAAAACTCAACCTAAAATGACTTTAAGCCTGCTTCTTAGTAGCTTTTATTTTGGTCTTGTTCTTTGCTACAGATATGCTTTAGATGCTGTGGTAGGAGGAGATTTCCTTCGTTATGATGGGGATCAAGCTTTTAATGCTATAAAAAATGCTTACAATTTCTAGCCCTCCAATCAGTAAAATTGATTTGGCTTTGACAAGCATAAGTGATAGACTTAACACTCTTGAAACAAACATATCTGGTCTAAAAGAAGGGTATAATCAAATTCGTGAACACTATGATAATGTGCCAGTAAATTTTGAACCATCGGGATGGGTTCCCTCAGTAAAAGTTGTTTTCAATGGTGAAACTTTTCATGCTCGCTGTGATATTATGTCTGAATTCTGTTTAATGCCCAAGGATATTTTTGATTCCTTAAATCTTTGGGAGCTTTCCAAATGCGAAGATTGTATAATTTTGGATGATAATACTATTAAATTACCAAGAGGAGTAGCCGAAGGAGTATTTACAAAACTCCTAGGGATAACAATATCTATTGATTATCTTGTCATTGAATGTGCAGGAGTAGGACAAATTACGCTTGGAAGATCTCTATTGAAATGCTTTGGAGCAATAATAGATGTGGGCCAAGGCACTATGAATTTTGCCTCTTCACCTATGTGTAACCAAGTATTTCCTAAAGATAAGGGTAAAGGTAAGAGAGCTAAGCGTAAGATTGTTGATGCTTCATCACTTGGAAACACTTGATTCTTACTTTCTGCGTCTAGCTGAAAGGCGTTAAAGAAAAGCACTTATGGGAGACAACCCATTATTTTATTTCTGCAATTTTTCTTCTTTTTAAGTCAAGGAGTTGTTTACTTCTGTAACAATTCCTTTGTATCTTTATTTTATCGCATTGTTGTGCCAAGTATTGCCTCTAATAGGAAGATGATGCTAGATTTGGATTTCTGCGCAGGAACAGATTTCTGCTGTTCACCGTTTTAATTTGTAAAATCACAGAAAAATTATTTAAATCTGCAAATGTTTGTGCGTGATCCTCAGACATGTACGCATCTTTCGTTAGTTTAAAGTTTTTCGATCTGAGCAACGTAAGTGCCTCGAAAAAATTCATCTTTGCGGACTGTTCTGTTTAGATAGATTCTGTCTTTTATTTTTCACATTCTCTCTTTTACTAGTGTTGAGTGGAATTCTTTTTTAGTGTGAAGAGCTTCACATAACATCAGTGGCAGTAGCTACTGTTAAAAGTAACGGTCATGTTTGTGTCCTTATAGAACATGTGAGTTTTTGATTGTGCACTAACCCTCTAATGAGAATTACTCTGAGTTTGGTGTGGCGGAAGTTTTCAAGAGTCAAGAGAGAAGGATGATATAATGTGATCAAGAAGAGTGAAGAGTTTAAGCTTGGGGACGCTCCCATGGATCACCCCAGCATATTTCAAGAAGACTCAAGCGTCTAAGCTTGGGGATGCCCAAGGCATCCCCTTCTTCATCAGCAACTTATCAGGTCATCTCTAGTGAAACTATATTTTAATTCTTTCACATCATATGTGCTTTACTTGGAGCGTCTGTGTGCTTTTATTTTCAGTATTTTATTTTTCTTATGGTCAACTTGATTGGACCCCAGCATTCTTGATTGGGAGAGAGACACGCTCCGCTTTTTCATATGAATACTCCTATTCTTCACTTATATTTGTTGAGTATTCTTATCTAGCTATTGCTATGCTTTTAGCTCCTGTTTTGCATGTATCTCTTATTCAGAGCTGTTAGTTCTTTTAAAGAAAGTACTCTCTTGCTTCACTTATAATTGTTTGGAGAGTTTAAGTTGAAATAAATTGATTGGTGTTTGGTTGGAACAGAAAATGTTGCATGTGGTAGATGGTATAATGGAAAAGCTTACATATTCTTGTAGATCACTGTATTGGATAATTTGATACTTGTCAATTGTTTTGAGTTATCAAGTAGTTCATGTTTAAGCTTTTGTATCATGTAGTTAAAACCTATTAATGAAGAACTACCGAAAAGCTCGTTGAAATTTGGTTTGCATGATTAGTATCTCTAAGGTCTAGATATTTTCTAGTAAAAGGGTTTGGTTAACAAGGAAGACAGTGTAGAGTCTTATAATGCTTGCAATATGTTTTCATATAAGTCTTGCTGTGTCGGTTGATATCCTGTGTTTGCTTTAAATAACCTTGCTAGCCTAAACTCTGTACTGAGAGGGAATGCTTCTCGTGCATCCAAAACCTTGAGCCAAAATCCATGCCATCTGTATCCACCATAACTACCTATATGTGGTATTTTCTTGCCATTCCAAGTAAATTTTTCATGTGCTACCTTTAAACTATTCAAACTTTATTACTCCTATTTTGTGTCAATGTTTACCAAGCTCATGAGGACGGGGTGGATGTCTTTATGTCAACTGTCAAACAGACTTTACCACCGGACTAGCGGCATATACATCCGCTTATCCATTAATTTTGCAAAAAGAGCTGGCAAATAGGGTGCCCAGTTGATACGTGCATTTTATATCATCATTTATACAACTTATATTATCATATTAGAATGGTATTGACATTGTTATATCATTGTTTTTACATGTTTTAGATGATTTATGGGACTTTTATACAAAGTCCTTATTTTTGGTATTTAATTTCTCGGAGGCAGAAAACCTCTTTTTTCTTGTTTTTAATGTTTCAGGAGCTACAGGAACCCAAATGGAAAAAGGAAAATTGCACAGCTAGTTTTTCATCGGGAGAACGATAGTGGGAGAAAGATCTAGGAGAGAAGAGCCACGAGGGCCCAGAAAGGGTGGCCCACGCGGCCAAGGAATCTGGCCGCGTGGGACACACCATCTGGAGCCTCGGGCACTTCCTCGCTCGGGGCTTTTTAGCACGCCTTCGTCTCGCCCGAAAAGTTACGCCCTAATTTTCCCAAGTCCATCCGAGGCCGCGGCGGCGGCGAAACTCCTGATTCCCTCCGAGGGGGGTCAGATCCTGCTGCTCCGGAGCTCCGGAGAAGGGGGAAATCATCGTCATCGTCATCACCTCTCCTCCTTGGCGTGGGAGGAGGCCTCTACATCATCACCATCACCAAGACCAGCACCATCTCCATCATCATCTCCGTGATCCACTCCGTTCCCCTCGTAGTTTGAGAGTTGCTATACCCTAGATACTTGTCTTGTGCTACTATTCATGTTTGTGATTGAGTACTTGTCATTATTTGGAGGTGAAGTTATATTTTCAGATTGTGTTGTACCACTTATGCCACTGAATATCATTATGTTTGCACGTTGTGAGTAGTTCCCGTATGTTCCTGAGGGCATAGGATGAATTGGCAATGATTTATATATGACATGTGTTGGTATTTTGTCTAGTGTTTATCTTTTTATGTGATTCTATGATGGTGTTGTGCGAACGTCGACTGCACAACACTTCACCTATATGGGCTCATAGGAGAACACCGTAGTGTAATGAATTGAGGGAGACTTGGGGGGACATGTAAACCTGAGACCGAGTCATGAAGTTGCATTATGAGGGTATTAGTATCGGGGACCTTAGAGTGTAATGCTATGGTGGGACTTTATGTCTTAATAATTCTTGCGCAGTCATTTACTTGGCCACATGATCCATCATAAGGGGTTTAGTTTATTTATTTAGCTATACCTAACAATGGCTCCGTCCAAAGAAGATTAAAACTTGACAAGATATTCAACGTGTTGTTTAATAAATCTCTATGCCTAGCAATATCCATGCCGCCCTCGGGAACGTTTTCCACATATAAGTTGCACATCACTTGAGCTTGTCCTCTTGCCACATAGAGGATTGGGCTTTCTCTCTTTGAGAGCTTTTACTTGCTACCATTTATATTCAGCATTTTTACTTTCTTGCAACTATACAACCAAAAATCCCAAAAATACTTGCATCTTTCATTGTTTTATTTATCATTCTTGCTAACCAATACCTTCAGCTCCTCGTGGGTTCGACAACCTTTTCAAATCGAAAGGTACTACAATTGATCTCCTGCACTTGGGAGTCATCACCAGTCCCAATTAATTACAACTTTAACCGCTAAATTCTCTTCACATTTTTGCCCTGATTTATCAGTCAAGCAATGACAAACAGTGAAATATCTGCATGTGTAAACAAAAGAGAAAGAGGGATGATCTGCCTTGCTGGTAGAAATAACGTCCTTCATGGGAGCCGCTCTTAAAAGTCTGGTTGGCAGGGGTCATATTGTACTTTCTATTTTCTGATTCGTTGACAATTAACAAACACCTCTCCAAACTTATTTTTACTCTCTATATGATTTCAAAAACTTAAAAAGCTCTAGCACATGATTTAATCCCTGCTTCCCTCTGCGAAGGGCCTTTCTTTTACTTTTATGTTGAGTCAGTTTTCCTACTTCTTTCTATCTTAGAAGCAAACACTAGTGTCAACTTTGGTGCAACAATTTTTATATGCTTGTATATTGCACTTATTATATTGCTTTGTGTTGACAAATATCCATGAGATATATATGTTGAAAGTTGAAAGCAATTGCTGAAACTTAAATCTTCCTTTGTGTTGGTTAAATACCTTTTACTTAGAATCTATTGCTTTATGAGTTAACTCTTATGCAAAACTCTTTGATGCTTGTCTCGAAAGTACTATTCATGAAAAGTTTTTTCTTATATGATTCAGTTGTTTGCTCATTATCTACTTGCTAGCAAACTATAGACCATTGACCTGGATAAAACTGTTGAGGAAAAACTAGGGAAACTTGATGGTCTTGCTTCTAAAGTTGATAATCTTGCGCTTGATGTTGAGTTTTTGAAAATTAAGAATATGCCTCATGATGTTAAAGAGAGTAAAACTCTCAATGCTATACAAATTAAAATTGATAACAATGTTAGGATGCTAGCCGAGTTGCATGATAGATGGGAAAGAGAGGAGAACGAAGCTGATATTGCTGAAAAGTGTAGGATTGCTAGAGTTTGCACTATTTCTACTACTGAAAATGTTAAAACCGTGTGCACTAGTGTATTACCTACAGGTTCTAATCATGCTAGTAATAAGAAAATTAAAATTGGAAAGATCTCTACCTTGGTTGAAAATAGTTCTAAATTGCCTGATAGCACTAAAACTGTTTCTGATAAAAGTGCTGAAATTTTTTGAGGTATAGGAGATAATGGTCCCCTTACTTTTGATAATAATAATTTTGATTTTGATGGATGTAATCTTACTGAAGTTATTAAGTTCTTGCAAAAATTGACTGAGAATCCTAATGCTAGTAAAATAAACATGGCTTTTACGAAGCATATTACTAATGCTCTTATTCATGCTAGGGAAGAGAAACTTAAACGCGAAGCATATATTCCTAGAAAGTTAGAAGATGGTTGGGATCCCACCATTAAAATGAGAGTGAATGATTTTGATTGCAATGCTTTGTGTGACCTTGGTGCTAGTATTTCTGTTATGCCTAAGAAACTTTATGATATTCTTGATCTAGCACCACTAGAAAGTTGTTATTTGAATGTTTATTTTGTTGATTCTACTATGAAGAAACCTGTGGGTAGGATTGATGATGTTCTTATTATGGTTAACAATAATTATGTTCCTGTTGATTTAGTTGTTTTGGATATTGGATGCAAATCCTCTTGTCCTATTGTTTTGGGAAGACCTTTTCTTAGAACTGTTGGTTCTATTATCGACATGAGAGAGGGGAATATTAAATATCAATCCCCACTCAAGAAAGGTATGGAACACTTCCATAGGAAGAGGATGAAACCTTTTGATTCTATGGTTCGAGTAAGTTATGATTTTGATGTTTCTACTCTTGATAATTGATACGTCTCAAACGTATCTATAATTTCTGATGTTCCATGTTGATATTATACCAATTGTTACATGTTTTATATACACTTCATAGCATTTTTATGCATTTTCTGGGCCTAACCTATTAACAAGATGCCACAGTGCCAGTTCCTGTTTTCTGCAGTTTTTGTATTCCAGAAAAGCTAGTCTGGAAATATTCTCGGAATCGGACGAAACTTGGACAGAACCTCCTATTTTTCCAACACGAACACGGAGTCCAGAGGAGAGGCAGAGGAGGGCCACGAGGCACCCTGGTGGCTCTAGGTTAGTAGTGCCAGAAACAATGCTTGTACGCCACACGTCAGTTGGGAACCCCAAGAGGAAGGTATGATGAGTGCAGCAGTAAGTTTTCCCTCAGTATGAAACCAAGGTTTAATCGGACCAGTAGGAAAACGAGGTTTGCTTCGAAGGTGTTGGTGGAGGAGTGTGGTGCGGCGCAACACCAGGGATTCCGGTGCCAACGTGGAACCTGCACAACACAACCAAATTACTTTGCCCCAACTTAACAGTGAGGTTGTCAATCTCACCGGCTTGCTGAAAACAAAGGGTTAAACGTATCGAATGGAAGATGATGTTTGTTTGCATAAAACAGTAGAGAACAATGATTGCAGTAGATTGTATTTCAGATGTAAAAGAATGGACCGGGGTCCACAGTTCACTAGTGGTGTCTCTCCAATAAGATAACTAACATGCTGGGTAAACAAATTACAGCTGGGCAATTGACAATTGATCAGTGCATATAACATGCACGTGTGAGTTGTGGTGTCTACTATGAGATTCATTTGGGCATTACGACAAAGTACATAGACCGCTATCCAGCATGCATCTATGCCTAAATAGTCCACTTTCCGGTTAACATCCATACCCCTTCCAGTATTAAGTTGCAAGCAACAGACAATTGCATTAAGTAATGTGCGTAATGTAAACAATACATTCATCCTTGAATAAAGCATTGCTGTTTTACCCCTAGTGGCAACAACACATCTACAACCTTAGAACTTGCTGTCACTATCCCAGGTTAAATAGAGGTTGAACCCAACTATCATGCATAAATACCCCCTCTTGGATGTAACAGCCCAATCCTGTGAACCAAAAATTTGAGTACCAAATTTTCACTTTTGTGTCCTCATTTGCATCATGGCATGCATGCATCATTGCATCAATCTTATATTGCTAAACCACACACTACTTATTCTTGGCAATATTGAAAACCCAACATGCAAAGCTTGTCCCAACAAAGTTCACAACAAGGAAGACACCCAACTTGCAAAGAAAATTACCTTGACCTCTTATATTGTCCAGGTAGTTCCAAGAGTCCAAAGTAATACTTTTGCCTTGATTCATTTTACTAAAGTAGTTGTGTTGGAGAATTTAGCAAAATGCCTTTTTTTCCCCCTCTCTAAACAAATGTTGTCAAAAACATTTTATTTTGCAACACCAATTTTTGTGGTGCCTCTACAGGTTATGGGGAGGCTCCCCAAATTTCTGCAGATTTTTATAAAATGTTTAAATGCCTCAATTAATTCAAAACATGTGCTGGTTTTAAATTTAAATCAGAAAAGGACCTAATTGTAATTCCAGGAGGACATGTTCGTGATGGAATTAAAAATGCCAGGGGGTTTCCTGGAAAATCGTCGTCTCTCTCCTCTCACCTCACGCACGAGCTCCACTGCCGCCGTGTCGCTCCCGCGCGTGCACGCTGCCCGGGGCCCCATTCCCCCTCCTCTGCCTCGCCTCTGCAGGAGAAGGTCACCACGAGGACCACTGCTCCCCGTCCCCACTCGCCCTGCTCCCCGTTCCTCTCCTCTTTTTCCTCTCCCCGAGCTCACCACCGCCGCGCCATGGCCATCATCGCCGCCGTCGATTGAGCTCACCCCAAGCGAAACCGAGACCACCCATCGCTTCACCGCGCCGCCTTCTCCCTTTCCACCAGAGGAATCGAGCCGTGCTGCCCTACATCACCGCCGCCGTCCTCGTTTTCCTCCGCCACCGTCGCCGTCGCCGCGGGCGATTTCCGCCGTCCCCTCCGTCTCCAACCCCGCCGCCGCTACCCACGAGCTCCTGGTGAGCTGCTGCTCCTCCCCAGTGCCTCCGTCTCTTCCCTAGCCCTCCATTTCGCCGGCACCGCGGGTCACCGTGCGCCGCCGTGCCATCCTTCCGACGCTCGGATAATCCGACGCGGGCGCAACCGGATAATCCTGGTTAGTCCAGTACCATCCCGTTTTCAGTCCTTAGAAGTTTTTCCTCCCCTCGTTGGAGCATCGGATAATCCGATCCTGGAAACTTCGGATTTTCCGAAGAAATCCAGTGCGGGTTCGTCCGTGGTCCTTAGCCAAAATTTTGAATGTACAGTGAATTCGGATATTCCGATTCCAATTTAATTCGGAAGTTCCGAAATTAGTCCGGTACATTAGATTTTGCTACTTCTTCGATTACTTGTCTTCCTATTTTGATAAGTAATTCTAGTGTGGTTTAATTCAACTTATTAAAGACAAATAATCACAAGAGGAGATAAATTATTTAAAAGAACTCATTTAATTCAGGAAATTATAAAATTAATAACTATTTATCGGTGCACCCGAAAAAGGTGTTCGATACACTAAAATGTCCGGACAGTCGTAAACGAACCTTTTAAAATGTTGTCATGCATTTTTGCTCACCGTAACCGTAATGCACCTCCGGACACTAGGAGTTTCATTAAGATAATATGGGGTGTTATTCGTATCCGGTTGCCGTAAATTATTTTCCCGCACCCCATTTAAATTGCTAGATAGCTTATAATAAGTTCGGTGCATTAAAATGCCATATCATCATTCTCTTGTATGCATTGCACAATTGCCATGTGTTGAAGTTTTGTTCTTGTTTTCCGGTGTTGTTTGCTCTCCGGTAGATCACGAGTCCGGAGTTGAGCCTCATTACTCCGACGAGCAGTTTGACTACTCCGCTCAACAAGGCAAGCGTAATCCCCCCTCTGAGCATGTCTTATCCTATTTTCCGCAATATTTTCTCCACTATAATATTGCATGCGGTTCCAAATGTCAATTTGTTTGGATTAGAGTATCCTATAGTTGCATTAAGATTCCGATTCCAATTACCTGTTTCCCCTCCTATTATCCATAGGATTGTACTGTTGGCCTGAAATAATTAACTATGCAGTGTTGATGCTTAGCCATGCTTAGTTAAATGCTAGCAGTCCGGTGGATGTTTCATGGTTGGAAACAGGTGATGAGTGGTACAGATGATGGTGGAGAATTGTGGTGACAGGTAATAGATGCTTAAAGGTGGGGATGAGAGGCCACTTCGGTATGGTGGTGTTTTGTCTCACTCTCGCCGCCTAGGTGCGAGTTCTTTACCTCTTGAACCAAGAATGAGCGCGCTTCCATTCGGTGGGGTATATGGAGCCCTCGTCGACCGACTAACTTGTGGCGGACTAGCCGAGGGTCCTCTAGTTTGGCTTTCCATTTGCGCGTGCGTTGAGATGGTGGCCAAGACTGAGATGAGGATGGTGGTGTTAGGAAAATAAGTGGCCGCGGGACAGGGTGCGAGAAGGTACCTCTTGTCCTACCGCCACTGATGATCCTGGGTTAGTCTCAAGCGAGGTAAAGGTTGTAACCGTTCCCACTCAGCCGGCTTTCCCCGGAAGAGAGCTACGTGTAGGCAATGGCCGGGCGGTACCGAAGGTAAACACAGTGCACCCCTGCAGGGTTAAATCTTTTCGAAAAGCCGTGTCCACGGTTACGGACAACTTGGGAAAGGACGATAAGATCATAGAATAACTTTAACGGAATGATTAAAAACTGGGTACTAGAGGTACCACCACGAATGCAAGGTGAGCTTCCTCGAGGGTGATTCGGGGAGGTGCCTTTGATGAACAGGTACAGTGGTTGATTGGTTGATGATGAGTAAGGTGATGAAAGAGAGTTACTTCTTACCTCTTTTAAAATATTCTGATTAGTCGATGCCTTGAGTTATGTTTTATAAATAAAATCAGCTTTATGCAAAACAGCCATATAACTTTGAAAGCCTCATCGAGCATATATTAGCTCTTAATCTTGCGAGTTCGTCGAACTCAACGTCGTTTGTTTTTTTCAGAGAGGACTTCACCGACCTCGAAGGTGGGTTCTTTGTGGACGTCGACGAGTAGTCTGGGGTTCCCAGGTGGCAGCTTGGGACATCCGGAACAGCTGGCGCTGTGATGTTTATCTGTAGGCCTCTTAGGCCATATTTGGATCTTGTTGTTTAGAACAACCTAATTTGCTTCCGCTTGTTGTAATGTTGGGTCTGTGACCTCTGGTTGTCATTTGCTATCTTTCTCTATTATAAGAGTTGAACTATATGATTTGTGTCGTAGAGTCTGTGATGTGCCAGTTGTTCCACAAGTCTTGATCTCTATTATTATGCATTGAGTTGTGCCTGTGTTAAGGCATCAATCGGGTGTTGTGTTGTTGAGATGTCCAAGCAACGCCTGCCAAAGGTTTTGGCCGGGGATTGGTAAACCCGTAACCTCCGGTTGTATCGCTTAACCGGTGACACACAGCATCACTGTATAGTAGTCGGGTCGGGGCGCCACAAGTTGGTATCAGAGCAGTACTGCCTGTAGGAAACCCTTCTACTGGTCGATGTTGAGTCTAGTGTTTGTGAAAATATTTTAACCTAAAAATGAGTTGTGAAAACCATCTTAGGATTCTTTTTACTCCTTATCTGGTTACCCTCTAATCTCGGAGCAATCTTACCTCGATTTGAGTTTAAAGGTTTTACTTCTCACCTGTTACTTCAAAATTAGAGAAACGGGGTGGGTTCGACCTTTAGTGTTATGTGTCACGTTGCTCCCGCTGCGTTGCAATCCCAAATCAACTCAGATGTTTCTACCAATCAAATCTTTTGATCCTTTCTTTGGGTTTTAACCCACGGACTTGAACATAAGGTCCCGGATTGTGTCAACTAGAGTGTGTTAAGTTGTGATTTCTTAACTCTCACTAGTAGCACATGATGCTGATCTTTGACCCAAGTTCTATCTTGTTGTTTTCCTTCTCGCAAAGTATTATCGTCCCTAGTCTGTGTACTTGTGTAGACGCTAATGCTATTGTTCGACCATTCGGAGAAAGATACTAACCGTGTCATTGTCAAATCTCCAGAATGGCTCGAGGAGGCCGTGGTGGTCGCGGTAACCACAATGATGATGAGGATGATCTGCCGCCACCACCCTCGATGGCTGAGGTCTTGATGGCCATTGAGGAGAACCGTGGGCGCAATGAGCGCTTGCTGGAACAGTTGGTGCAGCAGAATGCACGGAGGAACGAGTGCAACACTCTCACTGAGTTCCTGCGTTCCAGCCACCCACCTTTGCTGATGCTAAGGAGCCACTGGAAGCTGATGATTGGCTTCGTGCTTTGGAGCGCAAGTTCTCCGCGCTCATGTCCATTGGCGGAGCAAGTCAACTTTGCCACCTACCTCTTGGTTGGTGCTGCTGGCTGTTGGTGGGAGAGCCATGTGGCTTGTTTCCAGCCAACCATGTCTTCACCTGGGCTGATTTCCGCACTGCCTTCCGTGCGGAGTACATTCCCCAGCCATCATGGACTTGAAGAGGAGGGAGTTCCTGGATTTGCAACAGGGACGGATGGACCTCCGCACTTATGGTCGTGAGTTCAACCATCTCTCTCGTTACGCCCCAAGGGACGTGACCAATGATGCTGACAAGCAAGAGCTGTTCCGCAAGGGTCTGAATCCGCAGCTCCGCTATGAGCTATTGCCCTTCAGGTTCCAGACCTATCAGGAGCTGTTCAACCAGGCTTTCACTCTTGAGCAAGGAAGAAAGGAACTTGAAGCTTCCAAGAGGCCCGCACATGGGGACACCAGAGTTCCTCGGGTTCTGAGAGCAAGAAGCGCAGGGTGTTTGTCCCTACAGCGCCGTACCTCGTGCTCCCTTCATGCCGAGGCAGCAGGATATAGGCCACCTCCTCCGCGCCCCACTACTTCGACACTTGGGATAGGCGGGAGTGGGTACCGTCCTATGCTACCTGCTCCACCTGGAGTCACTTGCTACACCTGTGGCCAGGCTGGCCACTACTCCAGGGAGTGCCCCCAGAAGGCACCTCTCGCGATAACTCCTGCACGAGCCCCTGCCACTCCAACTGGCAAGGCTGGACCTATTGTGCGTGGTCGCCTGAACCACGTCTCTGTTGAAGAAGCTGAAGATGACCCCGGCGTTCTTATGGGTGAGTTACGAATCAACGGCAATACAGCTACAGTTTTGTTTGATTCTGGAGCATCGCATTCATTCATATCCATAGCGTTTGCAAAAGACACAAAATACCGTTCGAGAAAATGAGCCGTCCTTGGTGATCCACTCCTGGTTCCAAATGGCAAACCGATGGTGTTACTCCTGAGGTCCAGATTAATATAGGTTCCTTGTCTTTTCCTTATGCCTTGGTAGCTCTGAAGTCCAAAGGCATTGATGTCATATTGGGCATGAACTGGCTAGCTAAATACCGGGCTAATCTCGACTGTGCCGCCAAGACCATTACTGTGACCGCTCCTTCCGGTGACATTGTGAAGTATTGGCCTGCAACATCAATACCTCCGTCCGCCATCGTACCCGCTCACCTGAGATCCTCTTTGCTTTATGGAAGGCGAATCCCCTCCTGAAATCCAGGACATACACGTGGTGTGTGACTTCCCGGATGTGTTCCCGGAAGAGTTGCCTGGCATGCCTCCTGACCGAAGTGTGGAGTTTGTCATAGATCTACTTCCCGGTACGCTCCAATTTCCAAGAAGCCCTACCGTATGCCGGTGGAAGAGTTGGCTCTGTTGAAAGAGCAAATTGATCAGCTGTTAGCTAAGGAGTTCATCCAGCCTAGCAGTTCACCTTGGGGTTGTCCGGTACTCTTTGTCAAGAAGAGGGATTCTACCGTGCCTCGTCTAGTCTCTGACTATCGACCGTTGAATGCGGTGACAATCAAGAACAAGTATCCTATTCCTCGCATCAATGATCTGTTGGATCAGTTAGCTGGTGCAACGTATTCTCCAAGATGGATCTGAGGTCAGGCTACCATCAGATAAAAATCAGAAAGGAGGATATTCCAAAGACGGCATTTGTTACTCGTTATGGCTCATATGAGTATACCGTCATGTCCTTTGGTCTCACAAATGCCCAGCTACTTTCATGAGGCTCATGAACTCCATTTCATGGATTATCTTGACAAGTTTGTCGTCATTTACATCGATGACATCCTATCTATTCCAAAACCAATGAAGAGCATGAGAACATCTTCGTTTGGTTCTGACACGACTTCGAGAACACCGTCTATGCCAAGTTCTCCAAGTGTGAGTTTTGGTTGGATAATCTTGTCTTCCTTGGTCATGTGATATCCGCAATGGTGTGGGTCATTCCTGACAAGATTCAGTCCATTCTGGATTGGAAAACTCCAATGTCAGTCAAGGACATCGTAGCTTTCTCGGATTGGCAGGTTACTACCGCCGATTCATCGAAGGTTTCTCCAAGATAGCCAAGGCCTGACTGACCTTCTCAAGAAGGATAAAAAGTTTGTATGGTCGGCCGAAGCTGAAGAGAGCTTCAAACACTGAAAGCCAAGCTCACGTCCGCTCCTGTGCTTGTCCTGCCGGACACAAGCAAGGATTTCGTCGTCTTCTGTGACGCCTCTCTACAAGGCTTGGGCTGTGTGTTGATGCAAGATGGCCATGTGGTGGCGTATGCTTCTCGCCAATTAAGCCGCATGAGCTCAACTACCCAACTCATGATCTAGAACTTGCCGCTGTGGTCTATGCTTTGAAGCAATGGAGACCATACCTGTTTGGTAACCGTTGCGAGATCTTCTCGGATCACAAGAGTCTGAAGTACCTCTTCACCCAGCCGGATTTAAATCTCAGGCAAAGGCGTTGGTTGGAGTTAATCACGGACTATAATGTGAGTCTGAACTATCAACCCGGCAAAGCAAACGTCGTGGCTGACGCGCTAAGTCGGAAGTCCTATTGCAACAATCTGATGATTGAGAAGGCCCAACCTGCTCTTCATGAAGAGTTTGCCCGTTTGAACCTGGAAATTGTTCCTCCGGCTACCTTGCAAATCTGGAGATCAAAGCTACTCTTGTAGACCAGATTAAGGATGCTCAGAAGCTGATGAGGGTATCTGAATATCAAGAGAACATTGCTAGTGGCAAGGCAAATGTTTCTGGAAGATGAATCCGGGTTGTTTATTTTGGTGACCGCTAGTGGTGCCAAAGAACCGGAATTTGAGGGAGCTCATTCTCCAAGAAGCTCATGAATCACCTCTCTCTATTCATCCCGGTAGTACCAAGATGTACCAAGACCTTCGACCACAATTCTGGTGGACTCGTATGAAACGAGAAATTGCCAAGTATGTTGCTGAATGCGACACTGTCGACGGGTAAAGGCTGAACATCAAAGACCTGCCGGCACTCTCGCCCTATTGCAGTTCCCGAGTGGAAATGGGATGAAATTGGTATGGACTTCATCACCGGGTTTCCCCGATCTCAAAAGGGCAACAATGCAATTGGGTAATCATTGATCGTCTTTCCAAGGTTGCTCACTTCCTACCAGTCCGTGATGATATACGGGCAAGTCAACTTGCTGATTATATTTGGCTCGTATTGTTCCATTGCATGGGGTCCCTCTGAGGATCATATCGGACCGTGGAAGTATCTTTGTATCCAAGTTTTGGCAGAGTTTCCAAACTGCTATGGGGTCCCGTCTCAACTTCAGTACCGCCTACCATCCTCAAACTGATGGTCAGACCGAAAGAGTGAACCAAGTGTTGGAAGACATGCTTAGGGCATGTGTGATCTCTTTTGGCAAGGGTTGGGAAAAGTATCTCCCTTTCGCGGAGTTCTCCTACAACAATAGCTATCAAGCTAGTCTGGGCATGGCTCCTTTGAGGCTCTATATGGAAGAAAATGCCGCACTCCTCTAAATTGGTCCGAGACCGGAGAGAGAGCACTCTTTGGTCCGGATGTGATCAATGAAGCTGAGGAGAAGGTTCGAATCATAAGAGAGAATCTGAAGATTGCTCAGTCTAGGCAGAAGAGCTACTATGATAAGCACATCAGGAATTCACTATGAAATTGGTGATAAAGCTTATCTCCGTGTCTCTCCCCTTCGTGGCGTTCGCCGCTTCGGAATCAAAGGGAAATTGGCCCTCGCTATGTTGGCCCTTTCACCGTTCTGGAAAGCGAGGAGATCTTTCTTATAAGTTGGAGTTACCGGTCAAATTCCCAAATGTACATGATGTGTTTCATGTCTCCCAACTTCGCCGGTGTTTCAAGGATCCTATCCATGGGGTCAATCATGAGGAGCTAGATCTACAAGAAGACCTCACTTATCGTGAGCATCCTATCCGTGTCTTGGATGAAGCCGAAAGAAGACCCGTAACAAGACTACCAAGTTCCTCAAAGTTCAGTGGTCTCACCATTCCGAGGATGAAGCAACTTGGGAACGAGAGTCTAGTCTTCGTGAGGAGTATCCCGACTTCTTTCCGCAACCTTAGAATCTCGGGACGAGATTCCTGTAAGGAGGGTAGAGTTGTAACAGCCCAATCCTGTGAACCAAAAATTTGAGTACCAAATTTTCACTTTTGTGTCCTCATTTGCATCATGGCATGCATGCATCATTGCATCAATCTTATATTGCTAAACCACACACTACTTATTCTTGGCAATATTGAAAACCCAACATGCAAAGCTTGTCCCAACAAAGTTCACAACAAGGAAGACACCCAACTTGCAAAGAAAATTACCTTGACCTCTTATATTGTCCAGGTAGTTCCAAGAGTCCAAAGTAATACTTTTGCCTTGATTCATTTTACTAAAGTAGTTGTGTTGGAGAATTTAGCAAAATGCCTTTTTTCCCCCTCTCTAAACAAATGTTGTCAAAAACATTTTATTTTGCAACACCAATTTTTGTGGTGCCTCTACAGGTTATGGGGAGGCTCCCCAAATTTCTGCAGATTTTTATAAAATGTTTAAATGCCTCAATTAATTCAAAACATGTGCTGGTTTTAAATTTAAATCAGAAAAGGACCTAATTGTAATTCCAGGAGGACATGTTCGTGATGGAATTAAAAATGCCAGGGGGTTTCCTGGAAAATCGTCGTCTCTCTCCTCTCACCTCACGCACGAGCTCCACTGCCGCCGTGTCGCTCCCGCGCGTGCACGCTGCCCGGGGCCCCATTCCCCCTCCTCTGCCTCGCCTCTGCAGGAGAAGGTCACCACGAGGACCACTGCTCCCCGTCCCCACTCGCCCTGCTCCCCGTTCCTCTCCTCTTTTTCCTCTCCCCGAGCTCACCACCGCCGCGCCATGGCCATCATCGCCGCCGTCGATTGAGCTCACCCCAAGCGAAACCGAGACCACCCATCGCTCCACCGCGCCGCCTTCTCCCTTTCCACCAGAGGAATCGAGCCGTGCTGCCCTACATCACCGCCGCCGTCCTCGTTTTCCTCCGCCACCGTCGCCGTCGCCGCGGGCGATTTCCGCCGTCCCCTCCGTCTCCAACCCCGCCGCCGCTACCCACGAGCTCCTGGTGAGCTGCTGCTCCTCCCCAGTGCCTCCATCTCTTCCCTAGCCCTCCATTTCGCCGGCGCCGCGGGTCACCGTGCGCCGCCGTGCCATCCTTCCGACGCTCGGATAATCCGACGCGGGCGCAACCGGATAATCCGGGTTAGTCCAGTACCATCCCGTTTTCAGTCCTTAGAAGTTTTTCCTCCCCTCGTTGGAGCATCGGATAATCCGATCCTGGAAACTTCGGATTTTCCGAAGAAATCCAGTGCGGGTTCGTCCGTGGTCCTTAGCCAAAATTTTGAATGTACAGTGAATTCGGATATTCCGATTCCAATTTAATTCGGAAGTTCCGAAATTAGTCCGGTACATTAGATTTTGCTACTTCTTCGATTACTTGTCTTCCTATTTTGATAAGTAATTCTAGTGTGGTTTAATTCAACTTATTAAAGACAAATAATCACAAGAGGAGATAAATTATTTAAAAGAACTCATTTAATTCAGGAAATTATAAAATTAATAACTATTTATCGGTGCACCCGAAAAAGGTGTTCGATACACTAAAATGTCCGGACAGTCGTAAACGAACCTTTTAAAATGTTGTCATGCATTTTTGCTCACCGTAACCGTAATGCACCTCCGGACACTAGGAGTTTCATTAAGATAATATGGGGTGTTATTCATATCCGGTTGCCGTAAATTATTTTCCCGCACCCCATTTAAATTGCTAGATAGCTTATAATAAGTTCGGTGCATTAAAATGTCATATCATCATTCTCTTGTATGCATTGCACAATTGCCATGTGTTGAAGTTTTGTTCTTGTTTTCCGGTGTTGTTTGCTCTCCGGTAGATCACGAGTCCGGAGTTGAGCCTCATTACTCCGACGAGCAGTTTGACTACTCCGCTCAACAAGGCAAGCGTAATCCCCCCTCTGAGCATGTCTTATCCTATTTTCCGCAATTATTTTCTCCACTATAATATTGCATGCGGTTCCAAATGTCAATTTGTTTGGATTAGAGTATCCTATAGTTGCATTAAGATTCGATTCCAATTACCTGTTTCCCCTCCTATTATCCATAGGATTGTACTGTTGGCCTGAAATAATTAACTATGCAGTGTTGATGCTTAGCCATGCTTAGTTAAAATGCCTAGCAGTCCGGTGGATGTTTCATGGTTGGAAACAGGTGATGAGTGGTACAGATGATGGTGGAGAATTGGTGGTGACAGGTAATGAGATGCTTAAAGGTGGGGATGAGAGGCCACTTCGGTATGGTGGTGTTTTGTCTCACTCTCACCGCCTAGGTGCGAGTTCTTTACCTCTTGAACCAAGAATGAGCGCGCTTCCATTCGGTGGGGTATATGGAGCCCTCGTCGACCGACTAACTTGTGGCGGACTAGCCGAGGGTCCTCTAGTTTGGCTTTCCATTTGCGCGTGCGTTGAGATGGTGGCCAAGACTGAGATGAGGAAGGTGGTGTTAGGAAAGTAAGTGGCCGCGGGACAGGGTGCGAGAAGGTACCTCTTGTCCTACCGCCACTGATGATCCTGGGTTAGTCTCAAGCGAGGTAAAGGTTGTAACCGTTCCCACTCAGCCGGCTTTCCCCGGAAGAGAGCTACGTGTAGGCAATGGGCCGGGCGGTACCGAAGGTAAACACAGTGCACCCCTGCAGGGTTAAATCTTTTCGAAAAGCCGTGTCCACGGTTACGGACAACTTGGGAAAGGACGATAAGATCATAGAATAACTTTAACGGAATGATTAAAAACTGGGTACTAGAGGTACCATCCACGAATGCAAGGTGAGCTTCCTCGAGGGTGAATCGGGGAGGTGCCTTTGATGAACCGGTACAGTGGTTGAGGTTGGTTGATGATGAGTAAGGTGATGAAAGAGAGAGTTACTTCTTACCTCTTTTAAAAGTATTCTGATTAGACGATGCCTTGGAGTCTTGTTTTATTAAATAAAATCAGCTTTATGCAAAACAGCCATATAACTTTGAAAGCCTCATCGAGCATATATTAGCTCTTAATCTTGCGAGTTCGTCGAACTCAACGTCGTTTGCTTATTTTCAGGAGAGGACTTCACCGACCTCGAAGGTGGGTTCTTTGTGGACGTCGACGAGTAGTCTGGGGTTCCCAGGTGGCAGCTTGGGAAATCCTGGAACAGCTGGCGTTGTGATGTTTATCTGTAGGCCTCTTAGGCCATATGTTGGATCTTGTTGTTTAGAACAACTTAATTTGCTTCCGCTTGTTGTAATGTTGGGTCTGTGACCTCTGGATGTCATTTGCTATCTTTCTCTGTGATAAGAGTTGAACTATATGATTTGTGTCGTAGAGTCTGTGAAGTGCCAGTTGTTCCACAAGTCTTGACCTTATTATTATGCTTTGATAGTTGTGCCCGTGTTGAGGCATCGATCGGAGTGTTGTGTTGTTGGAGAGGTGTGCAAAACAACGCCTGCCAAAGTTTTGGCCGGGGATTGGTAAACCCGTAACCTCCGTGGTATCGCTTAACCGGTGACACACAGCATCACTGTATAGTAGTCGGGTCGGGGCGCCACATTGGAGTTACAAGTATTCACGTGGCCAAGGCTTCAACAAGTAACGGAGAGCATGCAAGATCACAAATGACATAGACATGATAATATAATATTCAGCTCCACATAGGTATCAATATAAGTCAGATCCCAGCAAACACAACATGTAGCATTACAATAAGATGATCTTGATCATGATAGGCAGCTCACAAGATCTAAACATGATGGCACAAGTGGAGAAGACAACCATCTAGCTACTGCTATGGACCCATAGTCCAAGGATGAACTACTCACGCATCACTCCGGAGGCGGGCATGGCGATGTAGAGCCCTCCGGTGATGATTCCCCTCTCCGGCAGGGTGCCGGGAAGAGCTTCAGAAACCCCCCGAGTTAGGGTTGACGACGGCGGCGGCAGCGAATATGTTCTGGATGAAAGGCTCGGTGTTTTAGGGTTTTCACGTCTCGGGGAATAAATAGGCGAAGGGGCGATGTCGGCGGACCCCCGAGGGGCCCAAACCACAGGCGGCGCGGCTGGGCCCACTGCCGCGCCGCCAGTGGTTTGGCCACCTCGTGGCTCTCCTTCGGACTCCGTGTACGTGCTGGAAAAATAGGGACTTGGCCTTTTGTTTCGTGCAATTCCGAGAATATTTCCAGAAGTAACTTTCTGAAACCAAAAACAGCAGAAAACAGGGAACTGGCACTGTGGCATCTTGTTAATAGGTTAGTCCCAGAAAATGCATAAAAGTGATATGAAGTGTATATAAAACATGTAGCAAATGGTATAATATAAGCATGGAACAGCAGAAATTATGGATACGTTGGAGACGTATCAAGCATCCCCAAGCTTAGTTCTACTCGTCCTCGAGTAGGTAAAACGATAACAACAAATAATTTCTGAGGAGACATGCTTTCACACAATCTTGATCAATATATTGCAAGGCTCATGTCATGAATGAAGTGACTCAAAGCAATGATCTATAGTTTGCTAACAAATAGATAAAGAGTAAACAATGAATCATATAAGCAAAAACTTTTCATGAATAGTACTTTCAAGACAAGCATCAAAAAGTTTTGCATAAGAGGTAACTCATAAAGCAATAGATTCAAAGTAAAAGGCATTGAAGCAACACAAAGGATGATTAAGTTTCAGCATTGCTTTCAACTTGTAACATGTATATCTCATGGATAGTTGTCAACATAAAGCAATATAACAAGTGCAATAAGTAAATATGTAAGAATCAATGCACACAAAGTTGACACAAGTGTTTGCTTCTAAGATAGAAAGGAGTAGGTAAACTGACTCAACATAAAGTAAAAGATAGGCCCTTCGCAGAGGGAAGCAGGGATTAAATCATGTGCTAGAGCTTTTTAAGTTTTCGAAAGCATATAGAGAGCACAAAATAAGTATTTGAGAGGTGTTTGTTGTTGTCAACGAATGGTAGTGGGCACTCTAACCCCCTTGTCAACCAGACTTTCAAAGAGCGGCTCCCATGAAGGACGTTATCTCTACCAGCAAGGTAGATCATCCCTCTTCTCTTTTGTTTACACATGTATTTTAGTTTCTTTATAGATGACACTCCTCCCAACCTTTTGCTTACACAAGCCATGGCTAACCGAATCCTCGGGTGCCTTCCAACATTCACATACCATGGAGGAGTGTCTATTTGCAAAATTAAGTTGCTTACTGATAAATCAGGGCAAAACATGTGAAGAGAATTATTAATGAAAGTTGTAATTAATTGGGGCTGGGCACCCCGTTGCCAGCTCTTTTTGCAAATTATTGGATAAGCGGATGTATATGCCACTAGTCCAGGTGAAAGTCTGTCAGAAGTAAATGACAAGATTGAAAGATAAAACACCACATACTTCCTCATGAGCTATAAAACATTGACACAAATAAGGAGTAATAAAGTTTTGAATAGTTTAAAGGTAGCACATGAAATATTTACTTGGAATGGCAGGAAATACCACATAGTAGGTAGGTATGGTGGACACAAATGGCATGGGTTTTGGCTCAAGTTTTGGATGCACGAGAAGCATTCCCTCTCAGTACAGAGTTTAGGCTAGCAAGGTTGTTTGAAGCAAACACAAGTATAAACCGGTACAGCAAGAATCACATAAAAACATATTGCAAGTATTATAAGACTCTACACTGTCTTCCTTGTTGCTCAAACATTTTACCAGAAAATATCTAGACCTTAGAGAGAACAAATATGCATCCCAAGTCTCAACAAGCTCTACGGTAGTTCTCCACTACTAGGCTTTAACTACATGATGCAAGAGCTTAAACATGATCTACTTGAGAGCTCAAAACAATTGCAAAGCATCAAATCAAAACAAGACAATGATCTACAAGAATGCATATGTCTTTTCCAATACCAACTACTACATGTAGCATTTTCTTTCTTCCAAACAAACACCAATCAATTTATTTAAACATAAACTCTCCAAATGATAATATAATGCAGCAAGAGAGTATTTATAAACAAGTGCTAACAGCTCGAAGAGATGCATGAAAAACAGGAGCTAAAAGCACTGCAGTAGCTAGTTAAGAATACTCAACAAATATAAGTGAAGAACATGAGTATTCACATGAAAAAGCGGAGCGTGTCTCTCTCCCACACAAGGATTGCTAGGATCCGAATTTATTCAAACAAAAACAAAAATAAAAACACACAGACGCTCCAAGTAAAGCGCATAAGATGTGAAAGAATTAAAATATAGTTTCACTAGAGATGACCTGATAAGTTTGTTGATGAAGAAGGGGATGCCTTGGGCATCCCCAAGCTTAGACGCTTGAGTCTCTCTGAATATGGTTGGGATGAACCACGGGGGCATCCCCAAGCTTAGGCTTTTCACTCTTCTTGATCACATAATATCACCCTTCTCGCTTGATCCTTGAAAACTTCCTTCACACCAAACTCAAGACAGTTCTCATTAGAGGGTTAGTGCATAATCAAAAATTCTCATATTCTGTAATGATACAATCAATCCCAAAGCTTCTGGACATTAGCTACAGCCACCAATGCTTTGTGGAGCAAAGAAATCCACACAAACACAGTAAAAGAGCGAATGCAAAACAAAAGGCAGAATCTGTCAAAAACAGAACAGTCTGGAATGACGAATTTTTTCGAGGCACTTAAGTTGCTCAGATGGATCTGGCCTAAAATAATGAAAGTTGCGTACATATCTCAGGAATATGCGTGATTTTTCTCAGAATTTTTTGAATTTTCTACAGGGAGATAAGCTCAAATCCGTGACAGCTAAAAATCTGTCACTGCGCAGAAATCCAAATCTTGCATCAACTTTCAATATAGAACTTTACTTGGCACAACATTGCGATAAAATAAAGATACAAAGGAGTTGCTACAGAAGTAACAAAACTCCTTGACTCAAAGAAAACAAAAATAACAGCAAATAAAAACGATGGGTTGTCTCCCATAAGCGCTTTTCTTTAACGCCTTTCAGCTAGGCGCAGAAAGTGAAAATCAAGTGTTGTCAAGTGGCAAATCATTCAAATCATCAAAAGCTTCTTCCAACACACAGCTTGTAACAATGGGTATCTTAGATGTTCCTGGAGGTGTTTCATTACCTTTAACCGTACTAAAAGTTTTATCAATTTTAAGCTCATAATGAGTCTTTGGTTTTGGCACTTTAGGAACATACATAAACTTTTGCTCTCTACCCACATAAACTTTCTCCTTTTTAGACTTAAGAGAAGTAAAGGTTGAACTTAAGGTTTCAATAGCTTCCTCTAACTCATCAATTCTATGATTTTGGGTGTCATGGATATTATTATCCTCAAGAACAGTGATTCTTTCATTGATGGTGGCTATTGATTCATTAGTCTTACCAATACAATCAAGAAAATTTGGAAAAAAATTCTCCATAGAGTCTAACTTATTTATAACATCCTCCAAGGTGATCTCAACTTTAATATCTTTAGTGGGTGGTGTTCCTACCAAACTTTCAATAATATTACAGGCTTCTAAAGCAGGAGTACCCAAGAAATTTCCACCTGTAAGAGTGTCTAGAACATACCTATACCAACTAGAGATACCAACATAAAAGTTCCTAAGGAGGATAGTGGTAGAGTGTTTCTTAGTACATCTATGATGAGCATCACTAATTCTATACCAAGCATCTTTCAAATTTTCACCTCCTAGTTGCCTAAAAGAACGAACTTCAACTTCAGGAGCATTCATTTTGAAAAACAAAATCAAACTGAATTAAACAAGTAACTAATTTTTTTGTGTTTTTGATATAAGAAGCAAACAAACTAAATAAAAATAAACTAAGCAAGACAAATAACAAAGTAAAGAGATTGGGTGTGAGAGACTCCCCTTGCAGAAGCAATTCGTTTTCCCCGGCAACGGCGCCAGAAAACGTGTTGGTGGCTCTAGGTTAGTAGTGCCAGAAACAATGCTTGTACGTCACACGTCAGTTGGGAACCCCAAGAGGAAGGTATGATGAGTGCAGCAGTAAGTTTTCCCTCAGTATGAAACCAAGGTTTAATCGAACCAGTAGGAAAACGAGGTTTGCTTCGAAGGTGTTGGTGAAGGAGTGTAGTGCGGCGCAACACCAGGGATTCCGGTGCCAACGTGGAACCTGCACAACACAATCAAATTACTTTGCCCCAACTTAACAGTGAGGTTGTCAATCTCACCGGCTTGCTGAAAACAAAGGGTTAAACGTATCGAATGGAAGATGATGTTTGTTTGCATAAAACAGTAGAGAACAATGATTGCAGTAGATTGTATTTCAGATGTAAAAGAATGGACCGGGGTCCACAGTTCACTAGTGGTGTCTCTCCAATAAGATAACTAACATGCTGGGTAAACAAATTACAGCTGGGCAATTGACAATTGATAAGTGCATATAACATGCATGTGTGAGTTGTGGTGTCTACTATGAGATTCATTTGGGCATTACGACAAAGTACATAGACCGCTATCCAGCATGCATCTATGCCTAAATAGTCCACTTTCCGGTTAACATCCGTACCCCTTCCAGTATTAAGTTGCAAGCAACAGACAATTGCATTAAGTAATGTGCGTAATGTAAACAATACATTCATCCTTGAATAAAGCATTGCTGTTTTACCCCTAGTGGCAACAACACATCTACAACCTTAGAACTTGCTGTCACTATCCCAGGTTAAATAGAGGTTGAACCCAACTATCATGCATAAATACCCCCTCTTGGAGTTACAAGTATTCACTTGGCCAAGGCTTCAACAAGTAACGGAGAGCATGCAAGATCACAAATGACATAGACATGATAATATAATATTCAGCTCCACATAGGTATCAATATAAGTCAGATCCCAGCAAACACAACATGTAGCATTACAATAAGATGATCTTGATCATGATAGGCAGCTCACAAGATCTAAACATGATGGCACAAGTGGAGAAGACAACCATCTAGCTACTGCTATGGACCCATAGTCCAAGGATGAACTACTCACGCATCACTCCGGAGGCGGGCATGGCGATGTAGAGCCCTCCGGTGATGATTCCCCTCTCCGGCAGGGTGCCGGGAAGAGCTTCAGAAACCCCCCGAGTTAGGGTTGACGACGGCGGCGGCAGCGAATATGTTCTGGATGAAAGGCTCGGTGTTTTAGGGTTTTCACGTCTCGGGGAATAAATAGGCGAAGGGGCGATGTCGGCGGACCCCCGAGGGGCCCAAACCACAGGCAGGCGTGGCTGGGCCCACTGCGCGCCGCCAGTGGTTTGGCCACCTCGTGGCTCTCCTTCGTCTCTCCTTCGGACTCCGTGTACGTGCTGGAAAAATAGGGACTTGGCCTTTTGTTTCGTGCAATTCCGAGAATATTTCCAGAAGTAACTTTCTGAAACCAAAAACAGCAGAAAACAGGGAACTGGCACTGTGGCATCTTGTTAATAGGTTAGTCCCAGAAAATGCATAAAAGTGATATGAAGTGTATATAAAACATGTAGCAAATGGTATAATATAAGCATGGAACAGCAGAAATTATGGATACGTTGGAGACGCATCACACCCACACCATGGGGCCGCGCGGGCCCCCCCTGCCGCGCCGTGGGGTGGTGTGGGGCCCTCGGGCTCCGCAGCCGCCGCCCTTTCGCCTATTTATTCTTCCCGGCGCGAAAACCCTAAATACCCGAGCCATTATCCACGAAAAGTTCCAGAGACGCCGCCGCCGTCAACCCTAGCTCGGGAGGGTTCAGAAGCTCTTCCCGGCACCCTGCCGGAGAGGGGAATCATCACCGGAGGGCTCTACATCACCATGCCTGCCTCCGGAGTGATGCGTGAGTAGTTCATCCTTGGACTACGGGTCCATGGCAGTAGCTAGATGGTTGTCTCTCCACTTTATGCTATCTTGTTTAGATCTTGTGAGCTGCCTATCATGATCAAGATCATCTTATTGTAATACTACATGTTGTGTTTGCTGGGATCCGATGAATATTGAATACTATGTCAAGTTGATTATCAATCTATCTTATATGTTATTTATGATCTTGCATGCTTTCCGTTACTAGTAGATGCTTTGGCCAAGTAGATGCTTGTAACTCCAAGAGTGAGTATTTATGCTAGATTGTGGGTTCATGCCTCCGGTAATCTGGGAAGTGAAAGCAACTTCTAAGATTGTGGATGTGCTGTTGCCACTAGGGATAAAATAACCGATGCTTAGCTTAAGGGTGCGCCGTTAGGTCTAATGCATTTGTTTACATTACGCACATTACTTAATGCGATTATCCGTTGCTTGCAACTTAATACCAACGGGGAACTCGGTATGACAACCTGGCGGTGGATTATTAGTCATAGACGCTGTTGGATAACGGTCTATGTATTTTGTCGTAATGCCCACATGAATATCATAGTAATCATCATGTCATATATATGCATTGTCATGCGCTCAATATTTTGTCAGTTGCCCAGCTGTAATTTGTTCACCCAGCATGTTAGTTATCTTTTATGGAGAGACACCACTAGTGAACTGTGGACCCCGGTCCATTCTTTTACACTGGTAATACAACCAACTGCAAACATTGTTCCTTTTTATTCTCTGCAATTTACTACTGTTTTCCACACCATACGTTTAATCCTTTGTTTTCAGCAAGCCGGTGAGATTGACAACCTCACTATTTCGTTGGGGCAAAGTAGTTTGATTGTGTTGTGTGCAGGTTCCACGTCGGTCGTCGGATTCCCTGGTGTTGCGCCGTGCCATATTCCGCCACCAACAACCTTCAGCGGTGATTTCTTGCTCCTACTGGTTCGATTAAACCTTAGTTTCATACTGAGGGAAACTGCTGCTACACTGCTTCATACCTTCCTCTTGGGGTCTCCCAGCGAACATGTGATCCACGCAACCAATAATACTTGATTTATGCTTTGTGCCTAGCTAAAAGGCGTTAAAGAAAAGCGCTTATGCAAGGCAACCCATTTTATTTTCAGTTATTTTTTTGTTGAGTTAAGGAATTAGCTTACTTCTGTAACAATTCCTTTGTATCTTTTATTTTCCGTTTTGTTGTGCCAAGAATAGCCTCTAATAGCAAGATATGCTAAAAGTTTAGTTTGGTGTCCAGAAACAGATTTCTGTGCCTCACGGTAAAAATTCGTGAAACATCACGGAACAGTATTTTAATCTGCAAATTTTTGTACATAAGCCTGAGCTTCTTACCTAACTTTCATTAGTTCAGAGCTTTCTGGTTTGAGCGACGTAAGTGACTCGAAAAAATTTGTCTTCACGGACTGTTCTGGTTTAGACAGATTCTGTCTAGTTTTGCATTTTCTCTTTTACAAGTGTTAAGTGAAATTCTTTAAAGGTGGAAGAGCTTCACATAAGGCTAGTAAACAGTAGCTAATTTTTAAAATGATGCTTATAAAACCAAGTGAGATTATGATTTGATGCACTAACCCTCTAATGAAGTTTATTCTGAGTTTGGTGTGAAGAAAGTTTTCAAGTATTAAGAGAGAAGGGTGATACAATAGATCAAGAGGAGTGAAGAGCTTAAGCTTGGGGAGGCTCCCCTGGACCTCCCCAACATATTCAAGAAGAATCAAGCGTCTAAGCTTGGGGATGCCCAAGGCATCCCCTTCTTCATCGACAAATTATCAGGTCATCTCTAGTGAGACTATATTTTTATTTCTTCACATTATAAGTGTTGTTCTTGGAGCGTCCGTGTGTTTTATTTTCAGTTTGTTTATGTTTTGTTTTCTGGTCATAACTAGTTGGACCCTAGCACTCTTGTTTGGGAGAGAGACACGCTCCGCTTTTTCATTAGAATACTCCAATTCTTCACTTATACTTGTTGAGTATTCTCATCTAGCGTTGTTATGCTTTTAGCTCTTGTTTTGCATGTATCTCTTGTCAGATCTATTAGTTCTTTTGTAGAAAGCACTCTCTTGCTTCACTTATATCTATTTGTAGAGTTGTTAAATAAGTTGATTGGTGTTTGGTTGGAACAGAAAATGATATGCATGTGGTAATGATATAAAGAAAAATGCTTACACGGTCTTGTAGATCATTTGTCTTGAGTAACTTGATGCTTTTCAATTGTTTTGAGTTATCAAGTAAGTAATGTTTAAACTTGTGTATCATGTAAGTAAAGGCTCATTAGTGAAGAACTACCGTTAAAACTTGAAGTTATTTGGTTTTTCATAATTGGTAGTTCCAAAGTCTAGATATTTTCTATTAAAAGGATGTTTTGATTAACAAGGAAGCCAGTGTGGAGTCTTATAATTTTTCTCTTATGTTCATCATATGGTTCTTTTTGTACCGGTTGACGTTATGTGTTTGCTTAAATAACCTTGCTAGACTAAACTCTGCACTGAGAGGGAATGCATCTCGTGCATCCAAAACCCTGAGCCAAAATCCATGCCATCTGTGTCAACCATACCTACCTATATGTGGTATTTCCGCGCCACTCTAAGTAAATTTGTCACGTGCTACCTTTAAATTATTCAAAATTGTTACTACTCCTTATTTGTGTCTCTGTTTACTAGCTCATGAGGAAGTAGTGGATTATCTTTATTACACTTGTCAATCAGACTTTACTCCAGACTAGCAGCTTAGATCTGCTTATCTATAATTTTGCGAAAAGAGTTGGCAAAGGGGTGCCCAGCCCCATAAAAGATAAATTTACAACTTTAACGGCTTATTCTCTTCACATTTTGTTAATTGAGCATTCGGTCAAACATCTGCATGTGTAAACCAAAGAGATAGAGGAATGATCTGCTTGCTGCAGAAATAACGTTCCTCATGGGAGCCGCTCTTAAAAAGTCAGGTTGGCATGTGTAATACTGTATTGTTTGCTACCATTCGTTGACAATTAACATGCACCTCTCAAAATATATTTTTACTCTCTATATGATTTCAAAAAACTAAAAAGCTCTAGCACATGATTTAATCCCTTCTTTCCTCTGCGAAGGGCCTTACTTTTACTTTTATGTTGAGTCAGTTTTCCTACTTCTTTCTATTCTCCACAAGTAAACACTAGTGTCAACCTTGGTACAAGAATTGTTATATGTTAGCATATTAGACTTATTATGCTGCTTTGTATTGACATTATCCATGAGATAAATAAGTTGAAAGTTGAAGCAAATGCTAAAACTTAAATCTTCCTTTGTGTTGGTCAAACACTTTTGATTTGAAAATGTTGCTTGGTGAGCTAACTCTTATGCAAATTCTCATAGCTCATGTCTCCAAAGTACTATCCATGAAAAGTTTTTTATTTGTATGATATGTTATGTTTACTCTTTGTTTACTTTTTAGCAAACTATAGACAATTGTCTTGGATCACTTCATTCAGTTCATATGCTTTACATTACTATATGATCAAGATTGTGTTGGTAGCATGTCACTCCAAAAATTATATTGTTATTATCGTTTACCTACTCGAGGACGAGTAGGAACTAAGCATGGGGATGTTGATACGTCTCAAACGTATCTATAATTTTTGATGTTCCATGCTTGTTTTATACCTATTGCTACATGTTTTATATACACATCATAGCATTTTTATGCATTTTCTGTGACTAACCTATTAACAAGATGCCCCAGTGCCAGTTCCTGTTTTCTGCTGTTTTTTCGTTTCGGAAAACCTGTTAAGGAAATATTTTCGGAATTGGACGAAAATCAACGTACCCCAATATTTCACCGACACGAAGACGAAGACCGAAGGGCGCACGAAGAAGTGACCCAGGGCAGCCACACCACACCTGGGCGCGGCCTCCCCCTCTGGCGCGCTGAGGTGGCGTGTGGCCCCCTCGGGTGCCTCCAGCCGCCACCCTTTCGCCTATATATTCACCTCCTCCCGAAAACCCAAAACACCCGAGGAATTATCCACGAAAAGTTCCATCGCCGCCGCCATCGTCAACCCTAGTTCGGGAGGGTTCTGAAGCTCTCCCCGACACCCTGCCGGAGAGAGAGATCATCGCTGCAGGGCTCTACATCATCATGCCCGCCTCCGGAGTGATGCGTGAGTAGTTCATCCTTGGACTACGGGTCCATAGCAGTAGCTAGATGGTTGTCTCTCCACTTTGTGCCATCATGTTTAGATCTTGTGAGCTGCCTAACATGATCAAGATCATATTATTGTAATGCTACATGTTGTGTTTGCTGGGATCCGATGAATAGTGATGTTATGATCAAGTTGTTTATCAATATATCTACTGTTTTATTTATGTTCTTGCATGCTCTCGGTTGCTAGTAGATACTTTGGCCAAGTAGATGCTTGTGACTCCAAGAGGGAGTATTTATGCTCGATAGTGGGTTCATGCCTCCGGTCATCTGGGTGAGTGACATCAACGTCTAAGGTTGTGGATGGGCTGTTGCCACTAGGGATAAAATAACCGATGCTTAGCTTAAGGGTACGTCTGTTAGGTCTAATGCATTTGCTTACATTACACACTTTACTTAATGCAAGAATATGTTGTTTACAACTTAATACTAACGGGAGACACGGATGCTATCTCGGAAGTGGATTATTTAGGCATGGATGCGGCTGGTAAGCGGTCCATGTATTATGTTGTAATGCCCAATAAATACTACAATAAACTAGCTTGTCATATATTGCATTGGCATGAGCTCACTATTTGTCAGTTGCCCAGCTGTAATTTGTTTACCCAACATGATTGTTATCTTCTATGGAGAGACACCACTAGTGAACTGTGGACCCCGGTCCATTCCTCTACACTGATAAAAACACCTACTGCAATCATATGTTCGCTGTTATTTTCTGCAATTATTATTCTTCACACCATACGTTTAATTCTTTGTATTCAGCAAGCTGAGAATATTGACAACCTTCCTGTTTCATTGGGGCAAAGTGGTTTTTTTGTGTTGTGTGCAGGTTCCACGTCAACACACCATATTTCTGGCGCCGTTGACAACCTTCTGAAGCACTCCTGACTCCTACTGGTTCGATAACCTTGATAGAATTATAAGGGAAAATTGCTGCTGCACTACATCATACTTTTCTCTTGGGGTCTCCCAACGAACGTGTGTTTTCACGTCATCATGTCCAGATCTGTTTTCTCCAAATCTGGATCAATACCAGCAAAAACATCTAGCGCCATGCCAAATGTGTCCGAAAAAGAAGTTCTTAATTCTCTCAACATAGATTGACTACAGGTTCGGTAACACATGGACATGCCAGGAGTACTTACCGGACAATAACGAGCGTTAGGATCTGGACAGCCGCGCTGGCTCCCATGTGTTCATGAATAAACGATGGAAACTTTTGTGTTTCTCATTGCGCTAAACCCCTAACGTACACGATACCAATGATATCACGAGGTGAGAAAATGTGCTCTAGTGTGATTAAACCATTCGGTCATAACACATATAAACTCGTACCGATATCATTCTCTTTTCTCATTCCTTATTCCTGATGTCCGATGATAAATCACACTATGTCTGGCCAGTACTATTCTTGAATAATCTCCGTTCCTTTACGTGTTCTCGGTTATCCTTCAAAAGCCCACGTTATGATCCCCAATTAAGGTCGGACGTTTCATGACAATCAAAGTGTAAGTGTCGAATACGCGGTCACAAGATATTCTCATAGTATAGGAATATAGCTAATGAAAAATCCATATAATCAATTGCTACCTTCATCGGTGATGATTTGTCTCTTAGTAAGATTATACATTTGGGTCGGTTTAGTACTATTGTCATTCCGACAATATACTCTCATATTTGTGTGACTTGTACAAAGTCCATGATCAGGAAAACGTGATCATCTAACAACAAGATGAGCTGATCTTAGAGACAAGACCGGGAACACTTCATATTGTTCACATCTGTGCACATGCATCGGGGTTTTTCCTTTGAATACTCACTATTCAATTTCCAATGCAGTTATAGTATAAAGATATAAACATTAATAATAAACTTGGAGGTAAATACTATCTAAATATTATTGTCTCTAGGCCACACCTCGAACAGCTGCTTCCATGGACAAGTCTACACTGCACTCACGTATGTGTGTCAACGGGCTCAAGCGCAGCCATCTCTCCCGGCGAGCAGGGCTTCAACCTTGGCAAGTAGGGCCTCCACGGAGAGCAGAGCTTATGCCTCGGCGAGCATGACCCCCACAGAGACCAGAGCTTTGGCCTCGGTGGCGCCCCACCGCGGCGGCGAGGATGACGGATTTCATGGCAAGGTCAACCGGGAGGCCTCAGCGAGCAGTATCTCACGATGACCGCAGTGGCGATGATGGCTTGCACGGCGACGAGGAAGATTGTGGCCAGCACCGGACGAGCCGACTAGCACGGTCGCAGCCGATCAGCGACGTGCCAGCAGCAGCCAACGTGCCGAGTCGCGGACAAGCGTGGTCATGCGGGCGAGCCTCTGCGCACCTCCCCGAGCTCAGGCGGCATGAAGATCTAGTCCATGCAGCGGCGGCAACCAGCTGCATCGCCGACGACGAGCGCTTTTTTTCTTGAATATTTAGAATCTTAGTATCAGTGTGGCCTCCGTGATACCAAATAGCACTGGCGTGGCGTGCACCGGACTGACGTGGCCTCCCGCATGCCGGTGATACCAAATAGCGTTGGCGTGACGTTACCAGCGTGCGGGTTTCCCACCAGAGATGCCAAAAATGACACGCCGGTGATTAGCTGTATCCAGCTCGTGTCTACATTCCCCATGGTCGGAGGAGTCGTATATTTGCCTATGGAATCCATAATTTCGCTTTGTTATCAAATTTTAATGTGTTTATAGATATTATTAAAATGAAATATCGTGTCATTTTTTATGTACACCAAATTTTTGGCATTTTGATAATCTTAAACGTCAAATTTACTGACATGTTCTAGAGTCAATATATAGTTCACTTTTCTTGGCAACAAAGTTTTTCACGGTATTCTTGGCAGCAATTTTACGGTCTTGGTTGCCTCTTTTTGCATAACTCATAGTCGAAAATTATTTTTGATTGTTGGACGATATCCATATACGATTTTGGATACATGGGCAATCAAGGATTTTACATCCAGCTATAGCATTAGAAAATCGAAAAATACATCACGTCTGATAATAAGCAAGTAAATGTTGCTTACATACTGCAGCAATTACAATATCGCCTCTTATTCAGCATTGATTGTTCATCCAAGAACATCAATCGGCTATTATCACTTCTAATAACATATTTTATTTTTATAAATGCATATCGGCGTGTAATTAAATCTTATAGGAGGCCAAAGGAGCATTGTTTGCAGGCTCTAATATGGCCGAATAGATGATGATTTGATACATTCAGCCTTGCATTTGTCCATTGTCTTATAGCACAGGTTGCTTACCAAACAACAGAAGCAAAATCCCCTTGCACAAGGTATCACTTGATGACGGCTGCACAGTCCGTCTGGCAAATTTAGCTTCATGTTATCCACATCTTCCATGCTTCCGCCTATTGAATAGAGAATAATCCATTAATATTCATGTAAAAATCTTTTGTTATTGTTGGCGAACAAGAAATTGATCGATCCAACAAGAAGGAAAAAACACGATCATCTAACAAACATTACCGATACGCATCCAAAGAACAAAAACCTATAGACAACTCGTCCACCAAGAGATGGTATTGGAAGTTTAACACTGGAAAGAACACAAGTATAGAAATAACATGGACTTCGGAAAGTGGTTTGTGATCCGGGCACCAGTGATCCCTCTTATTTAAAAAATTCGAAATTCATATTTGTGAGTTTCCAAAAAATCTAAAAAAATCCAGATGTAGACCATGGTGTATCCCACCAATGTGTAAATTTTTAATCTGGGATACCTTATATTATGGGCTAAAAAAATAACAAATATAGTAAAACTTAGATATGTAAAAATATATATTCTCAGATCTACACATTTGTCATTTTTGTGTAGCTCAGAATACAAAGTTTTTTAAGTTGAAATTTTGCAAGTTAGTGGGATATATCATTGGCTATACGAGGATGTTTTTCAGAATTTTCTGAAATTTATAAATATGATTTTCGAAAATTTTCAGCAGGAGGGATCACTGGTGCCTAGGAGCAAAAATTCTCCACTACATGGACTTACACTGTGCATGTGTAGCAAAGTACATGGGAAGAAGCACCAATAGTACGGCTAGTGCGTATGCATGCTCCATGTACTTGTCCATGCAGCCGATGAATGCAAACTAGTGCTTGGTACTCGCGTATGAGACAAAATATTTTATGACCAACACTATCAGATGCTTGCTCCCTCGATCCACACAACATACATATATATAGTTACATAGGATTCCCTACCCACCAAAAATAGGTACTGATAGACATAACTATTTGATTCCAAAGGATTTGTCACCCATGAACAATAACTAGCCGTACATTTTAGGGATATAATCAATATATATCCTTCCGACATCAATTAGTGATTTGTTAGTTATTTAAATTTTTAGTTATCTCTTATTAATAGATGGTTTTACAAAATATAGTAACCAAAATCAGGGAATTTTTTATCAGGCTATTTTCGCTCATGCCTTTTTATTTGGAATATAATGTCAATATATCCAGCGACATTAAGTGTAGCGATTAACAAGTTATTTTTATGTCAAATGATCTCTAATTTTTAGACGGGTCACCAAATATAGTAACCAGGTAAATGCAGCTAAAAATATTATAATTGAATTAATTTATAGCTTCCTATTCTTGGATATGTGTGGGGCGAGGGAATTTTTAATTTGTCTCAGCGCTGGGAAAGTTTGTAATACTAGGTGCAACAAAGATCTAGCGGAGTAGAAGACTCACATTTACTACAAGGAAACTGCTTATAGCCGGCCGGTAATTACCGGCGGGTCACACCAAATCCACGCCGGTGATATATTGAGGCCAGATTTCAGAGCATATAACCGGCGTGGGAAATCCTCCCGTCGGTGATTATTAGGTATCACTGCCGTGCGACACACCGCGCCACACTGGTGATAAGTGGACCCGAATAACCTGACACGGCTAAAGATAGTACTTGCGTGCGATGTCCACGACACGCCAGTAATTACTCGTGATGTTAGTGGTGTGGGCTCTAGTTGACACGCCGGTAGTAACCTACTCCGATACGACATGCGGACCTCGATATATCACTGGCGTGGGCTATGTTGGCAACAAGGGGAGGGGTTTGACCCCTCCCAAGAAACCCCTCCCCTCCTCCCCACTTTATATACTCCCCCACCCCCAAGGGTTTTACACAACAATTGCTCTCAGTTTTTGAGGTGTGCTCTATTGGAGCTCTCTTTCTCTCTAGATCTCTAATACGTCTCAAACGTATCTATAATTTTTGATTGTTCCATGTTTGTTTTATATCAATTGCACATGTTTTTATTATAGTTTTATATCATTTTAGTGTATTTTCTATGACTAACCTATTAACAAGATGCCAGTGCCAGTTCATGTTTTCTGCTGTCTTTTTGTTTCAGAAAAGTTAGGAAAGAAATATTCTCGGAATTATCTAAAAATTTACGGAGATTTATTTTTCATCGAAGCATAGACGGAGCCCGAAGACCAGACCCGGAGGGCCCCACAGCCTGGAGGAGATATATCCAGGTGTGGCCCGGGATGGGGCCGCGCCTGGGGGTCCCCTGGAGCCCTCCTCCACCGCCTCTTGACGCCCTTTCGCCTATAAATTACCTTCGTCGAGAAAACCCTAAAACAGCCGAACATATTCCAGAAAAGTATCTGATGCCACCGTCAATGCAAACCCTAGTTCGAGAGGATTCTGGAGCTCTTCACGTCACTCTGCTACATGGTAGATCATCACCGGAGGGCTCTACACCACCATGCCCGTCTCCAGAGTGACGCGTGAGTAGTTCGTCCTTGGACTACGGGTCCATAGAAGTAGCTAGATGGTTGTCTCTTCTCCATGTACCTCCATGTTTAGATCTTGTGAGCTGCCTATCATGATCAAGATCATCTTTATGTAATGCTACATGTTTTGTGTTTATGCTCAAGTTATGATCAAGTTTGTTCATATTTTATATCTATGTTTTATTTAAGATCTTGCATGCTCTCCAATCCATGTGGTTACTTAGGGCAAGTAGTTGTTTGTATCTTCAAGAGGGAGTATTTGTGCTAGATAGTAGGTTCATGTCTCCATGTGTTTGGGCTTGAGTTGACAGAAAAGACTAAGACCTTGGATGTTCTGTTGCTACTAGGGGTAAAACAACAGTGTGTATTGCTACGTGTTATATTCATTTCTTACATTATGCACTTTGCTTATTGCGATAATCTTTTGTTTCCAACTTCATATTTTTGAGTGACAGGCTGGATAGCGATCCCGGGGTGGATTATTAGTCATAGATGTAGCTGGATAGCGGTTATATTTATTTTGTTGCAATTCCCAATTAAATATTACAGTGAAGTTTATCTTGTCATAATAGCATTGTCATTCCCTCACAATTTATCAATTGACTAGCTGTAATTTGTTCACCACAGCATGACACCACTAGTGAACTGTGGACCCTGGTCCATTCTTTACAACACCGTTTCCATTGCTTCCAATCAACTTTTGCTCGTTCTTCCTTTTTTGCATTTACAATTACATTCCACACCATACGTTTAATATCTTTGATTCAGCAAGTCAGGAAGATTGACAAGCTTCCTGTTTAGTTGTGCAAATTATTTTGTTTGTGTTGTGTGCAGGTCCACGTCAGTCTACAAGCGCCAGAGTAGATTGACACCGTGTTGAAGCCTCTTAAGTCCTACTGGTTCGATAAACCTTGGTTTTGTTATCAAGGGAAACTTGCTTCTACGTTGCATCATACCTTCCTCTTAGGGTCCCCAACGGGTGTGTGATCCACGCCATCAATCTCATGTGTTGAAACTCTCTACATCTCATATAGATCTAATCTAGTAGATTAGTTCTACCACCATAGACTACGACGAAAGGCTGTCTCTCATCGTTGGCGCCGAGTCCTGGACGGTGGTGCGCTAACGGGTTGGCACAAGTGGATACGTGGATACTAGAAGAGGGATTACACGTGTGATCCTTAGCGAGGGAATCGGCAACATTCTCACCTCCAAGCTTGGACGTGAGAATCTACTACAGGCTTCACCGACAACGTTATCAACAAACGCCATCTTTCGCAATGGTGTTTGTAAGTATCTCAATCTAACATTATGGGTGTGTTATATCTTCATAGTAGATCTTGGCGGTTATGTAAGTCAAAAAAAATTTAGAATTCCTCCATGTAACCCCACAGTGGTATCAGAGCGGTCTATGCGTAGATATGATTGGACCTAGAGCACAAGTTGGTGCGGACATTGCATAAGTTTGTGCGATTATATTAGAACTCTTCTAATATTCAGGTTATTTTTGTTGCTTCCCAATATACTACGTTGTCATATTTTCCGGCGGCATAGGCGAGATCTTTTTCAGACTTCTGTCAATTTGTGGACCTTTCATGCTGCTCATAGTTTGCTGATCGGCGCCAGCAAAGTTCTTAAGTAGCTCTGGGTCTCCCTATAGTTGCAAACGTTGACGTCATGGTGAAAAGGGCTAAGTGGGTTAGCTCCACACAAGGATGATTCCTTGCACTAGTACAGAACGACACATTGGAAACGGGCCAAAAACCCATTCGGAAACGGAGAAAGGGCCCGTGTCCCCGCTTCCGATACTGATGTGAAGGCCCTCATCGGCAACGGTGGCAGAACACCGTTTCCGATGTGAGATAATTTCGGCATCGGAGCCTCCGTGCCCTCCGTTACCAATGTGTGACCATTTCGGCAACGGAGTGTTTTGTCCTCCGTTACCAGTGTGGTATCATGTTGGCAACGGCTATTTTGTTTGCCCGTTTCCGATGTCTAATTGCAAGCTAATAGTAATTAGCTGCGCTTGCACGCCCGTGCTACAACAATTATTTAGCAGACATTCAGCAATACAAGTTTACAACAATCATATGAACACAAAGTTTACAGCAAATGTTGGAATACAAGTTCACAGCTATTGCTATTGCTACAAATACAAAGTTTTCAGCCATTGTTGGGAAAAAAGTGGACACAATTTAAAGAAGTTACATCAACAATGGTGACAACAATTGTTTTGGAAAAATCTATAGTCTCACCAGCGAGAATGCCGGTATGGACAGGTGAACAAATGCCGAATAGGATCTCATGATCATGGAAGAGGGTGTAGTTTTCCCTCCTTGCTTAAGATGTGTGCAAGGACGAACGCAGCAAACATGCCTCTCACCATCGTAAGAACATCCTTCTTCAAAGGTTTACTCCCATTCCACTATAAGCTGCAGGCAGATTCTTAGTTAGGTATCTTTCGTCATGTATGTCTGCAAATATTGTTAGGAAACATGAATTGTTGATGATGTCGTGGATTACTAACCGAATCGAGGCTTGACAGACTTTTCGAGGTGGGAACGACTTTCAATATTGCATTGCACACATAATACCCACAAAGATTTGTACCAGTGGTTGCTGAGGGCACTGTAATGTTGGTGACAAAATCGCTCACTTAGTTTGGTTTGCTAGCAGGTATTTGTGAAAACTAGGAATAAAGTAGCAACTGTTACCGGGTTAACTTTACGTGACTCAATATGTCCTCTGTTCTCCTCTCTTGGCCAACGGTCTCTTGATTATCGTCAGGTACTTTTCGAACACACTACAAAAGTAATGAGTTGGCGGATTGAGAAAACAACACGTGAAGTTAAATCATAAAGTAAACTAGGGAACGATGTAATACCTGTTCAAGAATTCCTCAAGGGTGTATAATTCATACTTCCAAGTAGGGAATCTATATACAATACCTTGTTTTTTTAGGAATGATGACAGCTAAGATCCAGTGAAAACTGCAAAGGAAAATAACAAACTTACGCCTGATGGTAAGGAAGCAGGATGTACAGATAATTTTTGATAACAAACTTACTCCTGATTGTAAGGAAGCAGGATCAACTCTTTGTCTTGATAATGAGTCAACGCTTTCACAGCATAGTCGAATACATCGTCGTATCCATTGCTGCAGATGTTCGGTAAGCGATAAGAGCCGGGTCAAGGAAACCTACCGGTTCTTTCCTGCGGTTGCACTCGAATACCTGGCTCCTAAGTACAAGAAAGAGAATAGTTAGCATGTACTGAACAGAAGAAAGCTATTAAAATGTGAAAAGTATTTGTAAGGCACATACAATGTGAACAAACGCATGAACGTGCCATCAACAGTATTCAGGTTGAAAACTTGGAACATCTCTGAAAACTCCCAGCATAGTCGAACGCCATCTTGGACGCCGTAAAAATCCTCTTTCCTGATACTGAAGGTCAGGTCCTTATTCTCTTCACAATATAGGAGGTACTTTTCATGAAGCTGCTGGCAAGCCAAGCCTGATCTTTGTAATCCATCTTAGTCAACAATGGCTGTCCATGCACGTATTTGGGGCAACTTTGCACCTCTGCATTGTATTTCTTATTAAATTCTTCGTCATCTAGGTATTGGTCGTTGTAAATCGGTGCAGTATTTTTTTATTTTTAGTGGTTGGGCTTGGGCTTGGGCTTGGCTTGGGCTTGGGCTTGGGCTTCATCGGGGTTCTATTTATCGGGGCCATCTTGGCATGGTCCTTCGCCCGGACGGGTGTGGTGCCTCTACGTGTCCGAAGAAGTTGGGGCGGAGGCGGCAGATGAGCCTGCTGTGGCTGAGGAGGCAGGGACGGCAGTTGAGCCTCCTGTGACTGAGGCGGAGGCGGCAGATAAGCCTGCTGTGGCTGAGGCGGAGGCGTAGGCGGTGTTGGTGTAGCTTCAACCAAGTTGGTGGTGTTGTTCACCACAAGGGCAGTAGGTGAGTTACCATCGACAGGCGGTGTTGGTGTGGCTTCACAATTCTGTGCAACCGTTGTATCTTCAACTGCTTGTTCTCTGGAAGGCTGTTTGGCCGCAATATCAAGGAGGAGCTGTGCTGAACGGAGGCCTTCAGACGACGCCATCTGTCGAGAAGCTGTTGAGGTGGATGGCAGGGCACTGAGAAGAGAAATCTCCTTCTTGGGCCACTGTACGTATCTCAGCTTAGCCTGGCCCAAGCTTTGTACGTCTGCATCGACGCGGGTGTTAAATAGCAAGATGCCTTCGAAGCCAGGCATGATCTTGTCCACAAAGCACATTGCAAAACCTGGCTTTAAGGGCACACCATCCACTTGAGGTACCACATCGGTAGGTGGCTGAACCATACCTAGTGCTGCCACCAGGGGATGATGCGTCATCACGGTTACAGGCACATGTAGTTTGCATCTCTCCGGGCTCGTGATGTCGTCCACAGCATATTTGCCGGTGTCTACAAGACCATCAACCGACAATGATCCACAACTACTCCTGGCTGTAGGGCACTCCCCTCGGGATCAAGGTGACCGTCTCGAATCTGCTTAACGATATTGGCCGTAATATTTGTCTCTAGTGCTTTCATTTGAGCGTCATGTCTGGCCTTTTTCATTGCCTGCCTTTCAGCCTGGTCTATCGCGAAAGCCTTCTTGTGGCCAACATGGGTGCCGTACGTCCGAGACCGACCAGAGGCTCAGGCGTAGCCAAAGCTTTTGAGAGAATGTCATCTTTCCCTCGTGCCAGAATCTCTCCGCTGTCCTTTTATTTTTCAGCTCCAGCTGGAGATAAGACAAGTAGTACACTGAATTCAGTACACAAGGAAATATTGTGTCAGTTAAGGAGGAAACAACTTAGGTTATATATGGTTATTACCATTGTTTTATGTAACTTTTGGGTCTCGGGGTGAGTTATAACAAGTTCACCAACTTCGTTTGTTTTAGACCTCGCCCTCAAGAAGTCTCGTGCCCGTTCACCTTCAAGATCAGAGTAAGGAACCGTGCCCCCGAAGCAACTGCTTCTTCATCCTGTTTTCTCCATATGGGCTTCGAACCAGCATATCCAAGAACCCCCATATTGTGGGGATGCTTGTTTTTACTGATGAGGGCGCTGCCGGCTTTACTCTTTGTTAGGAACTCCTCCGTCCTCCTATACTTCTTGAACTCCTTCCAGTCGTCAGGTTTAATGAAGGGGTATACAAGTGTAGCATCCCGATTTTTCTTCTGGAATTTGGAGTACAGACGGTGCCTGAAGTTACGGAACGAATCCTTTGCTTTAGAAAGAGCAGCAGCTTGAACTGCAGGCTTCCATTCCTCATTTGCGAGCTGGAACTGGCTCATTATGGCGTTGACGATGAAAGTCTTTTCTTCTGGAGTGACTTGACTCCAGTCGTCAACCGTAATGGGGACCTTTTCCCTGACTACACACCCACACAATGTCTTAAATTTCCTATGTGCCTTGACTGGTTTCAACGGGGCACCAGTTTTCTTGTCAATCATCTCCACTGTAAATGTTCCTCTTGGCTTTAGGGTTGGTTTTCTAATTCCTCGACCCCTTTGTTTCATGATAAACTGATCCTGCTGCGAGGATGAGCTCGAGGACCCTTCATCACCAGACGACAGCTCTGAATAACAGGTGAATAATAGAAGGTGGATCTCAGCACTAATTAAAACTAAAAGGTCCGACTTTACAGTGTGTAATACAGTTAATCAGCACAACTAACCTGTCCCAAGTGTGTCTCCGGCATGTATGAGGTCGCCGCTGTCTGCCCCTTCCTCTATTGCGGGCAAATCTGTGGCGGCAGCAGCTCCGGGAGCCAAATCAGTGGAGACGGCGGCCAAATCTGTGGCGGCCGCATCTCCGGGAGCCAAATCAGTGGAGACGGCGGCCGCATCTCCGGGAGCCAAATCAGTGGAGACGGCGGCCAAATCTGTGGCGGCCGCATCTCGGGAGCCTGAGGGGGGCATAGAGCCCACCCTCTGGGCGTCTTCGCTGACCACGGCGTCGGCGCGACGCCGTCGTAGCCTGGAGCTGCCCCGCGGCGTGGGTTGGGGGACGGCCAGGGAAGCCGTCTGCGCCGCAAGGGCGGCCCGAGTAGTCCGCATAATAACTCAGCTGAGACGTGGGTTGGGGGACGGCCAGGGAAGCCGTCTGCGCCGCAAGGGCGGCCCGAGTAGTCCGCATAATGAACTCAGCTGAGCGTGAGTACGCCGCCGGGGGTGGTTTGAAGACGGTGAGCGGGGGGAAATGCGAGGGGTGGTAGGTTGGTCCCAAGTCTAAGTCTGGAAGTAGGGTTTATGTCACATCGGCAACGGTGCATTCAAAAAAACCGTTGCCGATGTGGTATAAATAAATTATATTTCGGAATTTGAATAAACGTAGCGTTTACGGTTGAAAATTAAGAAATAAAACAGCACATTACTTTGCCAATTAAGAAATACAATTATCACTTTAGGGTACAAATTAATTTGCTCATTCTTCGTCCTCCTCTAGTAAAACTGGATCAACCTGAATATTTCCTTTGTAAATTGCCCCATCGGAGTGATCATCTCTTGCGTAAAAGCCATCTCCAGGAGCCTGTCGGTCATTGATCTGTATGCGTTCTCCAGTTGCTGGCAAGTCTTCATACTGGTTGTACTCTTCTTCATCAGTAACGTCATCCACCCCAACGATCTTCCTTTTCCCATTCATCACAACATGGCAATTTTTATGTAGTAGGTCTTTGACATAGAAGATCTGGGTGGCTTGGGTAGCTAAAACGAAAGGTTCATCTTTGTATCCCAATTCGTTGAGATTGACATATGTAGTGCCGTACTGGTCAACTTTCGCATGACCCAGTTTGACCCATTTGCATTTAAACAATGGAACCGTGAGTAATGTATCGTACTCAAGCTCCCAAATCTCCTCAATTACTCCATAGTACCAATCCTTCCTCCCATTCGGATCTACCGCTTCCACTTTAATAGAGCTATTCTGATACATGGTCTTGTTGTCTCTATTCTTTGTATAAAAGGTGTAGCCATTCAGGTCATATGCTTCCCATTTATGAACCGTAAAGTTTGGCTTTCTTGCCAAACTTTTTAAAGTCTCGTCATCATCTCCGACACAATTCGTCATCAGCCAATCAGCGAATCTCTGGTTGTGCAGTTTCAAGACTTGTGCTTCCTTCTGATTCTCTGTCAAGCCTCGGCCTCCTAGCTCAATTCTAAGTAGATCCTTGTGAGCATCCACATATGGTGTAACGACTGCAAGGTGCTGCAATACGTACAAATGTGCTTTCTCAAATAATTCACACTCTGGCCAACATGATTTATCTTTCATTAACCCTTTTCCATCTAGCCTCCCCTCATGCCTGGACAGAGGCACCCCGATAGGTCGGTGGCCATCCATGTAGCTGATGAAATACTCAACCACCTCCTCCGAAAGATATCCTTCAACGATACTTGCCTCTGGCCGATACCTGTTACGGACGTAGTGCTTGAGTATACCCATGAAGCGCTCGAACGGATACATAGTGCGCAGATACACTGGACCACATTGCTTTATCTCATAAACAATGTGTACAATTAGATGGACCATTACGTCGAAAAACGAAGGGGGGAAGAACATCTCCAGCTGGCAGATAGTCTTCACAACATCTTCTTGCAATCTGTCTAATTTGAATGGATCTATTACCTTCTGGTATATAGCGTTGAAAAAATCACATAACCTCATGAGAGCCTCTCGAACGGGTTTAGGCAACATATTTCTAATTGCCACAGGGAGCATCTGTGTCATCATCACATGGCAGTCATGTGACTTCATCCCCATCAGTTTCTTTTCTTCAAACGACACCAGAGTCCTGATGTTTGCGCAGTATGCTGACGGAACTTTCATATCATACAAGAATTGCAAGAACTCCTTCAACTCTTCCTTCGATAACTGGTAGCAAGCAGGTGGGAGGTACCACTGCCCATTAGGCTTCTCTTGTGGCTTCAACTTTTTCCTTTTATATTTCAATGCAAGAATATCCAGCCGTGAATTCATACCATCCTTCGTTTTATCCTTGTTATTCATTACACATCCAAGAACGCTTTCAGTTACGTTTTTCTCGACATGCATGACATCGATGCAATGTTGAACGTCCAGATATGCCCAATACTTCAATGCCCAGAAAACCGATCTTTTCTTCCACACTGCCTTCTCACGAGATTGGGGTTTCTTCCCCTTACCAAAAATAGTGTGTACATCCTTCGTCTGGTCATCGACATCCGCTCCTGAAAATGGTTCTGGCGTGTCATCGGTCTCAATCGTATTATCGAACGGGGCCTTCAATTTACGATACGGGTGATTCTTTGCCAAAAACCTTCGGTGCCGCATGTACAGCCAAAGACTTTTTGTTCTCTCTTTGCAAGTGACACATGCAAAGGATCCCTTCAAACTCTGCCCTGACAAGTTCGCAAGTGCAGGATAATCTTGAATGGTCAGAAACAACATTGCTCTGAGATCAAACTGTTCTCTCTTGAACGCATCATACATTCTTACCCCATCCCACAGTACTTGTAGTTCTTCGACAAGTAAACTCAAGTAAACATCAATGTCATTCCCAGGTTGTTTTGGTCCTTGAATAAGCATCGACATCATGATATACCTCTTCTTCATGCACAACCAAGGAGGAAGGTTATACATTGCTAAAAGAACTGGCCAAGTGCTATGTCTGCTGCTCATGCTGCCAAAAGGATTCATTCCATCTGTACTTAGTGCAAACCTTACATTTCTGGGGTCCCTGCCAAAGTCTGGGAACTCATAATCGATAAGCCTCCACTGTGGTCCATCAGCCGGGTGTCTGAGCAGTCCATCTTTTTTCCTTTTATCGGCATGCCAACGCATCAGCTCTGACTGCTTTGGGTCTGCATACATACGCTTCAATCTGGGTATTATTGGCAAATACCACACAACCTTGTAAGGGACTCCCGTTGTGACCTCATCCTCGCCCTTGTCTCTGTCTTTTGCTAGGTTGCGTTTGTAACGAGGAAAGTTACATATGGGACAACGCCGCATATTTTCATTTTCCCCTCGGTAGAGAATACAATCATTCTTACAAGCGTGTATCTTCACGTACTCGGCTGGAATGGGGCAGATCACCCTCTTGGCATGGTAAGTGTTCGCTGGCAAGTCATTTCCAGGTGGAAGTAATAATGCGACAAGTTTTAACAGCTTTGTGAAGCTCACATCGGATGTACTACTCTCTGCCTTGTATTTCAACAATTCTAGTGTCGCATCCAACTTGCTGAGCTTGCATTCCGGATACAGAGGTTTCTTCGAGTCCGCCGACTGACAGAGGAAATTCTTTATCTCATCATTACCTTCCATATTATTCTCCAAATCATTGATCATCTGTTCTAGGTTTTTTTGTGGACCATCGGCTCTGGTTTCATCTGGATGCACATCATCATCAGCGTTGCCCAAACCATCTCTGGCATTGACTTCATGATTATCGTTGCTCAAATCATCACGGTTGTCGGCAAAGATTGCTGGTTGTTGTTCACCGTGTTTTGACCAACATGTGTACGATTCCATAAATCCCCTCAAAATATGTGTTCTTCTATCGTTTGTCTTCTAGGCCACAAGACTTCATTCTTACAGATAACACAAGGACAAAACATCTTCGGTTCATTACTTTCTAGCATGTGTTGCGAAGCCCTGTCCAAGAATTCAACCACACCTTGTGAGAATTCAGGACTCGTGCGACCACCGTACATCCAAGCTCGATCAAGAACCATCTAGTAAAATGGCAAACTACATATGTAAGATTTATACTCCGCGCTCCTAAATCAAAATAATTAAAAAAATAAGTAGTAGGTTTTCGGGTTATACCACCGCCCCAGTAGCTGTGGAATCGGGCCCAAGCTTCCCTGCGCTGCCTCTCGACGCCGGCAACCAACGCGCTGCCTCTCGACGCCGGCAACCAACGCGCTGCCTCTCGACGCCGGCAACCACCGCGCGCCTATCGACGCCCGCAGCACAGATGTAAGATCTGGACTCCGCCTCCGCCCTCGCCTCCGCCTCCGCCCTCGCCGCCGCCGCTCCTATCTTTCAGTCTTATGGGAATCTCCGCAGCTGGCTAACTCGACACCACTCATAGCGTTAGGTCTGGATGGAATCATCGGATACGGTCATCCATATTAACCGTTTACAATAATGAAAATAATGCATACGGACACGAAAATATGTCCGTTGCTCATATAAAGCAAACGGTTGCGGAAAGCACAACCGTTGCCGATGTGTCGCGGGTCGCGGGAGGATAGCCCTCGCGGGCGGCTTTTTCCGCGCGGAAGGCTCGATTCTCCGTCGCCTAACTCCTGTCGTTTCCATAGAGGGGTATCCGATGTGTCGTTTTGTACTAGTGTTGACATTTAAAATAGCAACTTGAATAATCATGCCACAAGTACGTAGGTTATAACGGTTGTTCCGTAGATCCTACAAGACACGGCAAAACTTGCAAACAAATGTTAAAAACGTATAACTTGGTTTTGCAGGGTGTGCATGTCATTTGGTATAGCTATTTTTTTACTATGTTTTAACATGATGGCCAATGCCAAGTGATTGTTCGAGTTCGTCATCGACAATCAAGCAAAAAGGTTGTTCGTCGCGGTCCGCGGGAGGAGGTCCATGACGAGAGAAAGTGGTCGTTTCTCTATCGTGGAAAATGCTTGAAGCAATTTTGCCCGCCACAGAATTCCCTCGGATTTTCTACGATGGCGCAGAATTTGGAGATGGTGGATCCTCGTTGGAGATGCGTCAAGACTTCCCGTAGTACAAAGGCTATACCGAATCACACGAATATGTTTATAATTTCCTGTGATGTTTATCCTTTGTTGGTTGCACCTTGATTGCGCATAGATGTTTATTATGGGTAATCCTCACAAAATATCAAGTTGAAAGTGTTCTCCCAACTGTAGCACAGTCAAACTGACTGGTAATCCATTTGTCGACATGTACACATGAGTCATTTGGCTTAGTGGTCAGGAGGCGAGTATGAACGGTTAACACAACATTGTCAGTTGGTTGTCTTGAAGTTCATGCATAAAGATTATGAGTTTCAAACACATTCCATCGAAATATGAACAAGAGTTGTAGCTGCTGCAATTGGCAGGGTGTCTGCTCTCTCGGGTCTTGGGCCCCCTTCTTTTCAGCTTATTTTCCAGATTCTCCCAGAAGCTACCCTCCATCAGCTTCTCCCAGAATCTCGTTTTTTAAATTTGTTTAAACTTCTAAATTTGTCTTCCCAATACTTATTTAGAAGTTTAAACAAATTTAAAAAACGAGATTCTGGTAGAAGCTGATGGAGGGTAGGTTCTGGGAGAATCTGGAAAATAAGCTGAAAAGAAGGGGGCCTTGAATCACTTAGTTCCGATTTTAAGGATTATTGGACTTGGTGGGAGCATAAATTAAATTCAATTTGTTGAGTTAAGTAGTGCAAAATTAATAATGAATTAATAGTCTAAATAAACTTGTTTCATGTTGTAAAGAAAATGGGCCACGTTCAATCTGAGTCTCTGAATGAGTTATTGAGGGTAGGAAAATTAACTGAGGATAGCGTTTAGTTACGTGAATAGGTTCATGATCTACGAGCCATTCTTAGAAAGTATGAGATAGAGCATGTGCTGGACACCGAGGTTCCAGGTCCCAATGAGGGTTACTCCCAATTGGGGGAAGACGAGAGTATAAGGTTGAGGTCATCTTGCAAGATAAAATGAGTCCCGAGCTAAGCAAGTGTTATCCACACTATCGTCCCTTCCGTATCATTGAAGCTTTTTGATGGCTCGGTTCGCATTTCAAGTCTGCCATGAACGACACAAACTTAACGCCCATGAAGTTGCTAGGATCGCCGACCAGTTGGGGATGTCCTTGGTGAAGTTGGGGTCGGCATGCTGCTCGTGTCAGCTCCCGCCGACGCGCGCGGATGAGCGCAAAGAGCTTGTCCCCTTCCGGCAGAGGCGGGACGGCGTATCCCAGCGAGCTCATCGCCCAGCGGTCGGGGATGCGCACCCCCGACGGCACGGGGATGTGGTGCTTGGAGACAAACGCCGCCTCGTCTTTTCTGAGGCAGCTCTTGTATCTGTCACCGCCGCTACCTCCGGCTTCGTCATTGTGCGTCATCCCGGCTCTCCTCGCCGGTGGTTGATTGGAGATAAAGGGGAGAGGAGAGAAAGAGAACGCCGGTGAGACCATGGCGCCGCGCCCGTTTTATAAAGACGACGGGGGTGCGCGGGAACGCGGCGTGGGAGCGTGAGGGACGTCCATTAACGCTGGTGCCGGTTCCCGAGATGAAGTAACTCCGGTGATGCGTGTCAGGAAGGCGAGTGGCGACACGTCCCCGCGTCAGGGGAAACCGCTGGGCGATTAACTCGGTGCCTACCATCGCCGGCGCAATAAATTTCGTTGACCATCATTGTGTCGCTGACGCGTCCGTCCAGCCTGTTGGATTCCTGATGTGGCACGCGTTGCCGCGGTTGCCGGCATGCCCGATTGACTTCCTACGAACAGGGCGCGAAGCGGGATTGCCAGACGCGCTATTGGCCCCGTCCGCCGACTTTGCCGCTATTTTGAGGACCGGTGGGATGTTTTCATGCCGAAGCGCCGTGGAGATGCTCTTAACCCCGTTAATTAGCATCATGCGTCTTGAAGTCTTGATCATGTCCTCAACCGTTCTGCCTAACCGTCTAGTGTAATACAAATCCCTGTGTTTAAATTCCCGTTTCCGATTCCTGTGTTTTGGAAATATTGTGAACCAAACAGACGCTACTACATGCGTCCTTGTCAGTTTCTTCAATCTTGTGCACGTCGTTACTTCTACAATATTCATTTCTTTGCATACAGAAACATCTCTCTCGATGGGAATTTGACAATGTCAATTCAGAAGGTGAGCCTACTACAAGTCTGGACTACAATCAGAGACAGCTTGGACCTTGGATGCGTCAGAACAAGTGAACAACCATCTATGGAAGAAGTCAACAGGCTGTATATTTCTCAGTTTTGGCACTACAATGGATTGGGGTTGGAATCCAATCCTCGGTTTACTCAACTTCTGCACATCACGCAGAGCCGCGAAGATATATACACGTGAATTTATATATGGAACTCAAGCCTCTAATCACCAACTGTAATATACAGAGTGCCATGGTGGAGACAAACATTCGGCGTTGGGGCTGCGCCATGCCAGCATGCCACGAAATCACAAGGAGCAAGCGTCGCTGTACACGGCCACTCCGTTCGACACCGCCGCGATAGCAATCATGAACACCGCCAAGAACTTGTCCCTCTTCTTCGCTATGCCGTGACGATCCCTGACAATGAGATCAGAGTAACAGACAACCATGCATTAACGTCCAAGAAAGAAACAGTCCAGATGAATAACACATTTAAGCTCACCTGAGGGCCATGGCGGCGGGGAAGATGTAGGCGATGGAGACGGCGGCGGTGGCCCCCGTGAACTGGAAGGCAGTCCAGATGTTGGGGATGAAGTTGGCGGCGAGGAATATGACCGCGAGGAGCGCCGCCGTAAGCACGGCGAACCTCCGATCGTCGAACGCGAGCGGCCGGGCCGAAGGGAAGAGGAGGCCGTCCATGTTGAGGCGCAGCGCGTGGAAGACGATGGGAAGACGAGCATGAGGTGGAGCGCGTAGCTGACCCTGACGGCGTCGTTGAAGACGGAGCCGTAGGGGATGCCGAGGTCGGAGTCGAAGTTGGCGAGCACGTCGTCCAGGGTGTCCTCGCCGAAGAGGAGGAAGCCGAAGAAGCTGGTGGTGACGTACACGACGGAGCACAGCACCAGCGACGCCCGCACGATCGGCTTGATCTGGGCTGGGTCCTTGAGCTCGTTGTGAATTGGGTGCACTGCAAAACATAAAAAAATGTCATAGAATCGTATCGATCACCTTGTCCTTGCACAATGGCAATGGAAAGCAGAACTAGCTAGCTCGTATGCACCGTTGTAGTGGCAAATGTAGGCGGTGACAAGAACTGGAGCGGCCGTGAAGAGTCTGAAGATGGACTCCCAATCGTGGACGTCGGGGAACAGCTTGGGCATCGGGATCTTCCCTCTCGTCAGCTTGATGATGGCGATTCCGCCGGTGATCACGACGAACACGACGGCCAGCGCGACCGACAAGGCAGAAGTGTACTTGAGTGAATCTAAATCAAAATGTTCACGGACTATATTATAGCCTTTCTGTTACGAACTAACTGAAGCGGTGAAACCAGGCACGTACGTACCGACGCGCTTGAAACATGTAAGCGGCGTGATGACGGCAAGGGTGGTGACGAGGAGGATGATGAAGCGGCCGTTCCAGCGGTTGTGCCCGAACCATCCTTCGAACACGCCGTGATGGTGAACGCCGCCCTTAGAAGTAGAAGTTCCCGAGAGCACATCGCCTAGCCCGTCCATAACATTCACAAATTAGAACATTTCTTTCCCAGATCAAGAACATTGTTGACAAGGCGATGCTCAACCGTGGTACTGGTACCAATGATGATCATGTAGACGACCATGACGCCGACGTTGTTGACGACGACGCAGAGCTGGAGGAACCCCTTGCCGAGCGCCCCGAAGGCGTCGCCCATGGCCTCGCCGTACGACGCGGCGCCCACGGCGTTGCTGAACCGCATGAGGAGCTCGATGGAGGAGTCTGTGAGCACGGCGGCGAGCACCACCAGCGTCAGGCCCGGGACCAGGCCCAGCACATTCATTGTGGCAGGGAGCGCCATGATGCCCGCGCCCACGATGGTGGTGGACAGGTTGAACACGGCGCCGGCGATAGACGCGTCGTCACCCTGCCCGTCCTCCCCGTCGCCGCGCTTCTTGGTGAGGAGAGGCCTCCTCGCCTCCGTGTCTTCACCGGCGCTCGCCATCGGCATCACCATGGCGCCAGAGGCCGGCGTTTCTCTCCGAGGATAATGTGATTTTCGCGTACGGAATTCCAGCTTCGAATCTACACGCGCCCAATGATCAATTACAGCATTTTGGAATTCCTAATTTCTTCGGAGAGTCCGGATTCCGGGACGACTTTCGGCGCGCGCACCGGCCGTGCAGGTGAGGGAGATAGGTAATGAAGTGGGGGCGGAACCTCCCTAACTTTGGCCGGAGGAGGAGAAGATCGCCGTCTTATTATTAGAGCGCCTCGTTCAGGTTCGAAGAAAAAATTTAGAGCGACCCCCGTTTTAGCAACCGTCTGCTAATCACCCGGGGCTGTAACCAAGGTAACAATCCATTGCAGTTACAGTACCGACGCGTGCAGGATCATACGGCGAGGCCGTATCTCCGACTCCTTCCTCTCGCCGGCCGGCGCCCGCCCACCATCTTCTGCTCCGGGCGCCGCCATGCCGATGCAATACCGTAACGCCGCTGCCTGCGCGGGTGATTCAACTGTTCGACACTTCGAGCACGGTACAAGACTTGGGCTAAACAGAAACTTCTGAAGGGCTTAAATGACTGGGTATTTATTGCTTGTATTGGGCTACACCATCTAAAGCAAATGGGCTGAATGAATCATTTGACTGTGGATCCATGGGCTGGTCAGGCCAGGTTTTGGACTGCGGACGCAGAATCGGTCCCCCGGTCCGCCCGGGGCACCGGCTCACTGCGCCGACGGGTTCACTGTTTCACACGACGGCGGCGGCGTCGATAGAGAAGGAGGAGCGTCTCGGACGTCCGGCCGGGGAACACCACGCGCGAGCCAGGAGCCAATTTCTGCGCTTTAGCTTTCAGTGACGAGATCAACCTACAGTTCAAGAGGGATGAACTCCTCCGCGCCGGCAGCCCTCTCCGGCGTTGGCGCCCGGGCCACAGCCTCCGGTACCTCTCTCCTGTCTCTCATTCTTGCCGCAGCCCGTACTCGCATTGTTGGCGCCTCAGAGACACGGCGCACACATCACCCTGCGATGCATTTGGTACATGGTAGTTGACTACTTGTACTGCACTGATGCACGCCATTGACTTGGCACATTGTTAACACCATGACCTCATCAATTTGGTAGTAGATGCGTACAAAAATAATATGTCCTTTTTGTCATAGCGCCCTCTAGTTATTCTATGGTTGTTCAACAATCAACATACATTGTGTCCTTTTGTGATGCTTTTTAATAGCTATAACCTGACTTTCTTTCATCCACACCTAGCCTGCATTCGTAGAATAGCAGTAGTGTGTAGAGGTTTGGTACGAGTCAGTCCATCAGTTCCATTTAAGTCACTATGGAATAATCTTTTATCCAGCAGCTTCGCAAGCCAAATTTCTCGAGAAGCATCTTATGCAGTTGAACTTTTGCTGACTTCAGTCCAAGAGAATAGTTCAAACCTGCCTACATTGTGTATAATATTATGATAGAGTAAGTTGTGGCGACATTTTTCAACGTGCTTACGTTTTAGCCCAATCGGATGTTCAAAGTAGCTTGCTGTCGCTATCACCTGAGATTATGATCTGCATCTTTTACTTTAACTATCTATCATCCATGCTTCATGCTGAGATGTAGCAGTCGAATATTACGACTTGTTGGTTACTGATTAATCTGGGAAAATTGGAACCATGCCACTCCAAAGTCTACACTCTTGAAAGGCTGTGGCCCGAGTATGACATCCCAATGCGACATCCAATGGTATACTTCAAAACTGCAATATCTCTTTGCAGGGGAATGTCTTCCAATTTCCCATCAGTCTATGCTATATAGCTTTAGGCGATAAGGATGGCACTGTCATTAGGGTCTCCCGGGTAGCTTGCCAACCTACCGCCTACCTTTGTTTCTATCAAGAACTTCATACTTGTTTGCAGGAATGATGTCATTCTTTCCCCAAGATTGACACTCGTTTGTCGTGTTCTCCTTTTACGTGGATAACATCATCAGATCTTTCCTGTGATAAATAAGTGCATTATTAGAAAGTGTATCAATACCCAACCGGAAGAGCTGTATAAAGTGCACCCATTTCGCTGGGTCTTCTCTATTTGCATTCATCTATCCATCTATCTTAGACTGTGCTTCCGAGAAGGTATGGCAGGCTCAGTGCTGGAGATAAAGGAGGCAAAAATGCTCATTCTTTAACTCCTGTACAGTGTAGACGAAATTGCAGCTTTCATATCTTGGAGGTTATGGATACAGGTACTGTATTATAGCTGTAATCTTCATTCGTTATTTGGAAACTTTGTGGAAGAACATTGCAGCAAGTGATTCAGAGAAAAAAAGATGTTATCCTTTTCAAGAATATTTTGTTTGCACAGTAATCACATTATGCTTTGCCAGCCTATGGATTACAGATTTATGGCTCCTAGTTGTCTTTTTGATCTCTATACTTCAAGCAGAAAAGGCTGTTGCATGTACATGTATAATTTAGCTAGTCAAAAAAATCGTTAGTGTAAGAAGAACACCACATTAAAATGTCAAAAACAATGCATGTCTTCTCAGAGTAACCATGTTAGTAGCTTAAGGCTTCTTCTGTTCACTTGTGATGTTTTTTTTTCTGAGAAACACTTCAATAATTTTAGGCATCTGCTCCGATGTATCACTCTGATGTATCTATATAGGTTCATTAGATTGCTTATGCAAACAATATTTTTTGAAGAAGCCTCACTTATCTGAACAATAACTTGATTTGATGTTGTCTTTGCTGCTTCTGTATGGATATGCAGTCATGGTGATGGTACCCACTGCCAATGTTAGCCAAGAGGACTTCATGGAGTCAGGCAAGGCCATAATGGAGCGTCAAACAGCTCGGAGGGCCCCAGCCAATTTGACACAGATGCTAGAATCTCTATTTGTCAGTATCAACTTGCTAAAGACCTCACTGCAAAGTGCAAAGGAAGAGCGCTGCAACTCACAGATGATGAGATGCAAAAGATAATACAAGACCTAGAGAATGTCATTGGAAACATCTGTGATCATCTTGGTAGTATACCAGCATCAGCACTTGGCAGCAATGCTTACACAGATGTGGCAATAAGATCACACTCAAGGAGGGGTTATTTAGATGTTGATATGTCCATGAATGCAGTGACCGACAGGCCCAATAGGAGGTCTGTGTACGACAGTGACATGCCGAGGCTGGTGGACTTTCTGCGGGGCATGTACCATGAATCACATGAATGTGGTGGGCAAACGTTCAACTGTCTCCCGGAGGTTGCAGAATATGTTGAACCTCTGTATGATGGATTTTTCTGTCCACTGACAAATGAGGTGATGACTGATCCTGTGACAACAGACGGCGGTGTGACATATGACAGGAGAGCCATAGAGGAGCATTTTGAGAAGTCTGCAGACAGTTCTGAACCTGCCTCTTGCCCTGTCACAAAAGTGCCATTGCAAAGTAAGGCAGTGATGAGCAATGCTTCCCTGAAGAGTGTGATTGCAGAATGGAGAAGGAGGAATGAGGCGATGCGGATCAGGATTGCACGCACTGCGCTCTCATTGTCGACTACTGAGGCTATGGTACTTGAGGCCATACATGAGCTGAAGTTGCTGGCCAAGCTGAGGGGGAAGAACAAGGAGCTGATGCATAAGATTGGTGTCACCAAGTTCCTATCACGGCTGTTGGACAACCACAATGCACAGATTCGGCGTGACTCTGGAGCTTCTGTGCTTGTTAGTTGAGGACGAAGAGGGAAAGGTAAGCAGGAATTCTTCTGCCTAAATTAATTCGTCTATAATTTAGAATAGTATACATGGTCAACACTCAAGACTTGTGCTGTGTATTAATGGAAGTTTTAAAACTTGATTTACGGCATACAGGGAATAATTGGAAAAACCAAGGCCATTGCGAGGACTGTAAAGCTACTTTCAAGTGATAGTACTGATGAAAGGCACGCGGCCATCTCTTTCTTGCTAGAGCTTTCAGAGTCACAGTTACTGTTGGAGAATATTGGGTCAACTGCTGGAAGTATTCTGATTCTCACCACAATGAAGATTAATGATTCTGGTGATCCAATTGCTGCCGAGAAATCCAGAGCAGTCCTCAAGAACCTGGAGAAGTGTTCGAAGAACATAAAGTACATGGCTGAAAGTGGCTACCTAGAACCCCTTCTGAGTCATCTTGTTGAAGGTATTGCATCTGAATAAATTTTGTTTCTTTGTTTGGTTCATTAAAATGTGTCCTGCTAGTTAAGCACAGTAGGAGAGCATATTGTTATTACTTTCTTATACATATGATTGTATTCATGGCTGTATTTGAACCACATCACCACCAACTGGTTTGTTTATAAGTGGAAATAAACTCAAGCTGTTTAACTACAGCTGCACATGTTAGGATTGTCACAAACTTTAACATCCCAAATATGGACTTTGAAACTCAGGGTATTTGGCTCGAGTAATTTTGAACTTTAAGCTAACATTAATATTCCAAAACAGGTCCGGAAGAGGTACAGATGGAGATGGTCAGCTACCTAAGCGAGCTTTTCCTAGAGCAGGAGCTTAGCGTTGATGTCACCAAGAGCATGTCAGACATCCTCATCAAGATGGTGCGCAGCTGCAACACGGTGGTCCATAAGGCAGCTCTCGGTGTCCTGGTGCAGCTTTCTTCGCACCACCCAACAGCAAGGTACTTGTCGAGGCCGGTGCTGCCCTGGTCATGGTTGAGGAGCTTTTTATACGGAAGGTTGATGATGAACCCATGAGCTACAAGGCCAAGGCTGCCACTATCCTAGCCAACATCGTTGAATCCGGCATTGATCCAGACACCACCATCGTGAACAAGGAAGGCCATGTTTTCTCATCCAAGTACTGCATCTACAACTTCGTACACATGCTCAAGTGTTTCATGCCTGACGACCTCAATCTCAGCATCATCCGCCTCCTGCTCGCACTCACCGTGTTCGCCAAGCCCCTGGAGGTCGTGGTCTCAGTCGTCAGGGAAAACCACCGTGGCCATGCTATTGTTGAGCTCATGAACTCCCGACTAGAAGCTCTTAGCATTGCTGCGACGAAGCTGCTCATCACTCTGTCCGCACACATTGGCCACACCATCGCCGAGAGGCTCTGCAAGACGCAGGGGCAGCCTGGCAGGCTAGTCAAAAGCATCAGCCACACCAGGCACGTCACTGAGCGGCATGCTATGTCGGTGATGCTTCTCTCGAAGCTACCGCACCGAAACATCTCGCTCAACCTTGGGCTCGTGCAGGAGGGTGCCGTGCCGGTGATACTGGCCGGGATAGAAGAGATGCAGAATGGCCCAACGAGAACGAGCAGGTATGCGGTACCATACATGGAGGGTCTTGTGGGCTCGCTGGTGCGGCTCACCACAACACTGTACAACCCGACGGTGCTGAAGCAGCCATGGACCACAGCTTGGCCTCGGTACTCACCGAACTCCTAGTAACCGGAGCTGCTGGAAGCGGTGAGGTGCAACGCCTTGCCGCCGTGGGGCTTGAAAACCTCAGCTATCAGTCCATCAAACTGTCCCAGCTGCTGCCTGAGGAGGACCCACGGCCGAAAAGGAAGACCATTCTTAAACGCCTAATGGACTCAAGGGTGCACAGCAACAGGAGCCCCCAACACCAAATCTGCCCGGTGCACCGGGGAGTCTGCTCCACGGTGACAACCTTCTGCCTCCTCGAGGCCGGTGCTGTCGAGGGGCTCCTTGGCTGCCTCAAGAACGACAACTTCAGAGTCGTGGAGGCTGCACTGGGAGCGCTGTGCACGCTCCTTGATGACCGGGTGAACGTGAAGAGAAGTGTGGCCGCTCTCGCCAAGCTGGGTGCCGTGAGGCGCGTACTCGGTGCGCTGAGGCGGCACAGGGAGAACGTGCTGTGGCACAATTGTTTCTGCCTGGTGGATAAGTTCCTGATGCACGGCGACGACAAGTGCGTAAGGGAGGTGACCGGAGATAGGACACTGCCCACGGTGTTGGTGAGCGCCTTCCACAAAGGCGACGCGGGCGCCAAGCAGGGGGCGGAGGGCATCCTCACGCGGCTGCACAAGATGCCCGACTACTCGGCAACCTATGTGTCCGTGGAGATTTAGAGCTTGCCATACTGCTGGTGACTAGTATCTGAAGTTTGCTGCTGTGCATATGTTACAATGTCTAAAGCAGAAGCACTCTGATGCTTAAATCTGTTTGTTTAATTTCCAGCAATGTGATCTGTGAACCTGGCCGTTTGCACATATGAATCAAAAAGAGTGATTTCTTTTGACGTAAAATGAACACACTGAATCCGTGTGAGCTTTATTCTCCAGCTAAAAGGCCACAAAATTTGGACCTGAGAGCATGGTAAGCTGTAAAATTACTCAGCAAAACTTTGTGCAACCAGATTGCTTATATCCAGTCTATGCAAAATGTGTTCATATCACAGGTATCAAGAGCGGATCTAGAATTGGCTTAATTAAGCCCAAAGTGGTAACCCGGCCCATTTATATCTTTCTTTTAGATCAGCCCATTTATATCCGAGCACTCGTTTCCTCCTCCCCATATCTTGCCGATATGTACCGCAGAAACAAAACCCTAGGTTCTACACACCTTAGAACCCTAGCCGCCAGGGACCGCTTAGCCATCTCCCACCTCTCTGTCGTTGCTTAATTTTTGCTCATTCTTTCTGCTTGAATCCTTGGCCGCTTTGAGAGCGCTGTATCGTTGATGCTTTAGCGTTACTTTCTACGAGTATATACTTTTCTTTGTAATTTGTTTCGATTTGATGGTTTTATTATGGTTAACTCGCACCATTAGCCCCCTGCTCTGTTGAGATTTTGAGTAGGGAAAACTTCGGGAAAAGGGTATCTAGACAACATGTCGAAGAGCTAAAACGTCTTATAATTATGAACGGAGGGAGTACAAGAATATTGGCCGACTAAATCGAGGTAAGTTACCTGATATGTGACGAGAACAGAGCTAAATCGGCCAATACTTTAACACTAATAAATCGGTAGCAGCGATTAACTCGGACAATATGTTATAATCTTATTAGTCACCCCAATTCACGATTAACCGGTATATCAGCCGATTTTTTTAAACATTGCATATGCAGTGTAGTTTGCTTACCATACTAACGAAAAGGGTTAATGTGCAAACAAAAGGTACTATCAGCCAGGTTATGACAAACTATTAAAAAGGGTCTTGAAATACAGAATAAGTACAATGAGTTCACAGGTTCTCAGTTTAACCCATTGTTAGCGATTAACTCATTTGAAATACAGAATAAGTACAATGAGTTCACAGGTTCTCAGTTCAACCCATTGTTAGCAATTAACTCATAGGATATGTTGCAATCCTATCAGTCACCCCACGATTCACGATTAACCGGCATATCGGCCGATTTTTTGAACATTGCATATGCAACGTAGTTTGCTAACCATACTAACGAAAAGGGTTAATGTGCAAACAAAAGGTATTATCAATTTACACAACCACGTACTCACAACACTTGAACTAAAAAGGGTCTTGAAATACAGAATAAGTACAATGAGTTCACAGGTTCTCAGTTCAACCCATTGTTACAGGGTGTGCACACACAAATAGATGTGGCTGGATAGGTCTTGCAACACAGAACCTCGATTGTCTTCCCTACTTAACCAGGGCCGACCTTTGGGATATCATAGTGCTCACTGAGATTTGCCAGGTACTGGTTGAAGTCTTGGATGCGGTCCCTGTGCGACTTGTCAGCCACCTTGGCCAGCTTGTGTACATCAATCTTCTGCTTCTGTTCAATGTAGCGTCGCTCAGCTGGAGTGAGGTGATCATAATCGGCCTGTGCGTCCCCTTCCTCTCCCATCTTGCCAGCTTCGCTCAATTCAGGGTCACCTGGTAATTCAGAGCTTCCACCTGAAGAATAAACATTGAATTAGGAATGAAGTATATTTAGCAGAAAGCAGTTTTAGATTTACAGAGTTCTATCACAGAGATACATGAAAATAGCAAATAGATACAATCAAGTTGTTGGGCAAATGAACAAAGCATACCATGGATGAGCCAAACAAGAATCTACCTTAACAATGTGAGTACATACAATCAAGTTCAAAAAACAACACCCCTAGGTTCAACCACTCAGCAAATCAGCATTGCTAAGTGGCAGGTTCCCCTCTATCTAATTTAGCCTAATTACCAATAATTGAGAGATCAATTTCACAAAGGCTGGTCCAAAAAGGCAACAGTTTGAACAAGATATTATCTCCCGTCATGCAAATCTGACTACCTAAGTCCAATGATCCAAACATACAGTCACTGCAGAATACCGGAACTAGCAACAGCAACAGAAGTCATAATACATGTTTCTTTTTTCTTGAGGGGCAAAATACATGTTTCTTACTTTCTCTAATTAGCAGTTCACACAAACACAAACCCCTAATACCACTTATCAGCTGTAAATAATCAGTACTGCCAGAAACAGCACCAAGATATTTTAACCTATTACTAGTGTTAATTTTTAGTTTTGCTTCTGCCTAGCACCTATCTCACCTAAAAGTGCACGCCTAGTGTTGTGGACGCTAGTAAGATGGACGTGCATGGCTGGGCAGCAAGAAAATCAGGATACTCGTATTGGATTAGGAGATGGAAAGAGTCCTTTAGGAAAGAATAGGATTAGGAAGGAGTCCACTTGTATAAGGAAAGGTCCAATAAGTCCATTCGTATTAGGAGAGGTCAAAGCATCCACTATATAAGGATGTCATGTATCTAGGGTTGAGACAAGCAAGAACAATCAATCTAATCTCTTCCTCGTAATTCTCTCTTCTCAACCTATGTCTACCCAATCCCTCGCAGCCATGCCGTCTGGCTATCTTCTGCACGGTAGCTATCCCGTTGTGGGTCTAAGTCCACAACACCTAGGTGCACTGTTTTTTAACAAGGGAAGGGCCCCGAAGCTGCATTAAATTTGATTGGTGGGGTTAGAAGTTACATAGAGGACCTTGAAAAGAGCAGAAACTGCAAAAGAACTATAGTTTTACAGAAAAGGGCCCTAGATGGGGTCCTTCTCCCCCGACCTTGCGCTGGATCTTTAGAACATGGGCACACACATCATCGCCAGGGACTTCGCCACTTGGGACAAGGCAGGCTGTGCGCACCATGTAGAAGCAGGAGTGCCTCTGACTTGGCGAACTGGCTTGGAGGTTTAACATACCGCGGCAACAAGGAAGAAGCTTCTGAATTGCAGACGATGCTGGAGCATGGAGTGTCCGCCCTATCTGCCAGAAGGGCCAACGGCTTGACAAGGCGCCCTTGGGGATGAACTCCAACAAGCAGGATCAGCTTCAGCATCCCCCAAGAAGCTCTAGATCCGAACAGATCGGGAACGATTCCCTATCTTCCTCCCCCGATTCCCCATCTTCCTCCCCTCCGTCACCGAGACGACCAGGAAGAACCGAGAGCTCCAGATCTACCAAGCTAGGAGCTTCCCCGTGCTTCGCGCTTAAGCGCACACATAACACGATTAAGCACTAGACATTTTGCTGTCGCCTAGCGCCTAGGCACGCTTAAGCGCATGCCTAGGCACGCCTTCTTTTTTATCATGGTCATATTAGCAAATAAAGGAAGAAAGCTTGCCAGCAAATCAGCGTCAACCAGCAGCACTCACATAAGCTACTCAACCCAAGAACACATAAAATATTGACACCAACCACCATATATAGGAACAAAGTTAAGTATTATGTGAGTCAACATTTTGTCCTTCATAGCATGGTAAGGATATAAGTGGTGTGCCCGCAAGTGCTGCAACACAGAGTACATCATAGTGTTAATTTTTCAGCCATGGTGAACTAGTTACCGAGTTTTGCGGGATAAGTGGGCTACCGTTTGCATCCCTACTGAGATGGTCATATGCAGCATTTTTAGACAAAAAGTAAATCAACAATTAACTAACCAGGAGATGGGTCAACTCAATTGCTCAGACTTCAGAGCGCAACAAATCGATCATAGTATCACCCCTAGTGGAAACTATAATACTGAAGGACACAACAAATTGTTTAAGAAATCTGAAGAGATGCTAGAGGTTAGAACAGAGCAGTGTGGAAAGGAGCAGAAACCTTCGTATTGCTGGCCATGCTCGGCTTGAGAGGACTCCTCACGGCGGTGCTTCTTCTTCTTCTTCTTGACTCCACCTTCCTTGACATCCAGCGGTTTCCCCTTCAGCTTGAGCCTACCCCCGACGACGTTCTGGTATTCCGACATCTCGCTGCTTACACCAAGACGAAGAAGAGGTTCAGCGAAGCAAAATCACATCCGACGCTCCGATGGGTCTGCGGGGCGGCGTGGTAGTGAAATTGGAAGAAGAACGCCACAAAGATTTGAATCGCAGAACAAACTATAGACGAAATCGATACCGACACAGGGAAGTTAGGGCTTACGTTGCCTAGCAAGAGGAATCGGTCCGCATGTATCTTCGATCCGCGCGGACCAAATAGAGCGCGGCAGGAGGAGGAGGAGGAGGAGGAGACGCGTGCTGTGGAAGGGCCGCTTGGCGGCGCCGGCGAAGATCGAGGGCACGGCGGCGGTCGATTTGGGGGAGGGGATTTAAGATGCGAGACAACCCGGGGGTCCGGCTCCGGTTGGGGCTGTTTGGCGTCGGGATGCTTTACCGTTGGGTCCGTTCGGTTCGGTGGAGTACTCGGAACTGGAGCTAGGCCTCTATGGGCCACATTCTTTTAGGCCCTCTTTTTTTTTGAGAACACAGTACAACACAGACGCTCACAAATACGCATGTACACTCACCCCTATGAACGCACGCACGCACACCCTACCCCTATGAGCACCTCTGAAGGACGGTGTCGGCAGATCTTGAGGTTGACGAAGTCACCACGGGCGCCTCGCTGTTGACGGGCACGTCACCTACCACTGAAAGAATAGCGCCGAATAATCCTGGATAAATCCAGGTAAATGCAAACGCCCATGCCAAGTCTAGGACTTGAACCTGGGTGGGCTGGTTCCACCACAGGGAACCCAACCATCAGAGCCAAGCTCCGTTTGCAATTTCTTTTAGGCCCTCGAGGACCGAATTACTGCACATATCGACTTGATGCTACTTGCGCACAGCCCACGACAACCAGTCTATAGCATCTGCTAAAAAGAACAAGTATATATCATCTGCTAAAAAAACAAGTCTATAGCATTGATGTACCTTTTTTTTCATGAATTAGCATTCATGTAGCCATGACGGTCTTCCCTAAAAAAAAGCATTCATGTATACTATTTTTCTTTTTGCGAATCACGATTGATGTACTCGCAAGTAACAAGTCACAAAACTAGTCCACTTTTCGTAGTCCAAAAACAAGGCAAAAACATTAATAAGTATTGCATCACTCGTCAAACGCGATCACTTTTGCCCAAATCTCCCTCAAATGAGACCGTGTTAGATTATTTTGCTCACATGGCGCCCTAAAACCTGGATAGGATTTTGTGGGATCCTATCACCCGCTGAGTGAGCTCACGCGAGAGGAATGAGAGACTTTCCCCGCTTCTCATGTAGCACTCTCATTTTGTGATAGTCCTTAAACTATCTTTGAACCATACCAGATCTTTATGTTCCCCTCTTACTTCTCCTATTGCCCTAACCCTAGACTGGTAACTGGGGATGAAAAGATGGAATCAAGGGACTAAAAGGATCATCTTGCAGCTCCTCCTATATGTTTCCCATCTTTACTCCCGCTCAATGTCCTTGCGATGGCTAGTTCATGACGACAGGCTCGTTGTGTCGCCATGTCCTTGTCCGGCGACACCTCAACTCCCCCTGAGTGTGTATATCATCTTTGAGGATTGACAAATAAGATAACAAAAGACCAAGGTCATTTGCACAAAATGTACACTACCCCATGCCATTGCGCCTCCTTTGAATCTCTAGTGACCTCCTTTGACGGGACAGGGAGTTTTCACAAAATCGCATCCCGCGCGCCAAAATCCCCCTACCACGACATACATGCCAAAGTAACAAAATCATTTGAACTGACCTCATTCTGAGAAATTATGGAAAAAAAGTCACCACATTGACGAGTTACTCCCTCCGTTTTTTAATATAAGATGTTTTAGCATTTGTCCACATGCACATATATATAAATGTATGTAGACACATTTTAGTGTGCATATTCACTCATTATAATATGCATGTACACAACATGTAGAATACCTAAACATTTTATATTAAAAAATGGAGGGAGTACTAAACAATGATAGTTTTTTGGGGTTGATGAATTTAAGTGGGAAGCGACTAGCCATCAGGCGCCTTAGATTTGGCAAATTCATACGCACCCAAAACAAGTTCAATCCCTTCGGTAATGACAGCGACAGCTATGTACGTCAACAACCATGCGTGATTAGAAATACGCTTTATTTGCATGCATGCACAAAAGACCAAAAATGCTAATGTCATCCCGCATTAAATGCGAAATTCAAAAATTTAAAAAGTTTTGTAGCCCAAACCGTTTATCCGATTTAGAATCCGTTTTCACCGTTGGACTAGTCGCGACGAGATCTTCGAAACTAGATCCCATGTCGATATGTTCCGACGACTTTTTTTTTGCCCAAAATTTATCATCCACGTAACATATAAGTTACCCAGTCTTGAATACGTAAGTTACCGACCATATTAGTGATTAGTTTTCGGATCGACATAAAACCATTTTTTGTTGTTCTTTTAGATTTTTACGAGATTTAAAGTTACCACGTCACTTTGAGATAGTAAATTTATCGTGTATAAGTATTAGGATGACAATTGTCGATTTCATAGTGAAACTACACATAAAAAAGATGGGCATTATATTCGTAACTATTATTTAGAGGACATGGTAACTACATCGATTTCATGGTGGATAACTACATCATGAACACATGGATAGCTAAATAAATACTAAGTGGGTAACTTGATGAGTATTGGGTGGGTAACTATTACCGAGAGAGTACGGTAACTACATTGATTTCATGTTGGATAACTTCACCATAAAAACACATGGGTAACTTTATCAGTACTGATTGGATAAGTCCATCAGTATTGGGTGAATAACTATTACCGAGAGAGTAGGGTGAATAACTATACATGAAAACACACGGGGTAACTTTACTAGTACTAGGTGATAACTATTATCGAGAGAGTAGGGTGGATAACTACACATGAAAACACACGAGGTAACTTTACTAGTACTGGGTGATAACTATTATCGAGAGAGTAGGGTAACTATAACGATTTTGTGATGGATAACTACATATGAAAACACATAGATAACTTTGTCAATACCGGGTGGTAACTCCATCAGTATTGGGTGGTAACTATTACCGAGAGAGTATGGTAACTATAATGATTTTGTCAACCTAAAAACTAATTGCTAATATGGTGGGTAACTTAATTATTCAAGCCTTGGTAACTTTTATGTTACGGGGGTGGTAACTTTCGAGGAAAAAAAAAGTTGTCGGAACATGGCAACATGGGATCTAGTTTCGAAGATCTCGTCGCGACTAGCTCAGCGGTGAAAACGGATTCTAAATCGGATAAACGGTTTGGGCTACAAAACTTTTTGAATTTTCGGATTGTGCATTAAATACGAGATGACATCACCTTTTTGTTTTTTTTTTGTGTCTTGCATGCAAAAGGACGTGCGGTCTAACGACAAGTAAAGTAGCAAAAGGACGTGCATGCATGTAACTTCTGGTTGACCGAATCTCGTCCGCCCATACGCGATCCAACGGCTCGCGGGGTGCTTACAGTTAAGCTAATTATAAGGCGCCTTACAATTAGATTTCCCCTTTAAGTGGGCTACTTTATTTCAGATGCAATTTGCTCAACAAAATACAACTAGAATACACAAGTTTATAGTACGTTTTGTACCAAGTAATAATTTTAGTTTCACAAATAGCTGGCAAAAGTTTGAGTTTTTTTCTAAACATCCACGTGTTTCAGTTGTCGTCCTCGCGGGTGGGTTATCTTTAGGGAGCTCCTTGTGGCTTTTATCGGATCACGGATGCCCACTCCAACTCTAACTATACCCCCATTTGGCTTTGCATGCACACAATACTTTGTTCATAATGTTCACCATGTCTAATCCGTCTCGTGGCGTTGATGGTGTTCTATTGTTCGCTCCACCTTATACTCTTGCGGCTACGGTTTATGGAGTGTTTCATTGCATTCTAATGCTCCCTCCGAATTCCGATCCATAATATACAGTTTTGAACTAATCACAATCCAAACCGCGTACTTATTTTGAATCGGAGGGAATAACATGCTACGCTAAGAGCATCTCCACTCGCGGCGCCCAAATGGGCGCCCAAAGGCCGTCCGGACAGGCCCTTTGGGCGCCGTCCGGACTACCTTGCCCATTTGGGCGCCCTCGCTCCCCACTCGCGACGCCCAAATCTTATTCAAATATAAAATTTTGATATGAAAATGCATATATTTCATTGAAATTTCATTCAAACTAACATAATTCATTCAAATTTAAATCTAGACCTAGACTAGATCTAGTAAGTAGGGTGGCACGCCGGGCACCGGCAGTTGGGGCAGGCGCCGTCCCTTGCGGCGACGAGCACAGGACCCCGGCGGCAGCTCGAGCAGAGGCAGTAGAGGTAGCCGGTGGTGGAGGTGGTGGCGGCGGAGGCGGTGGCGGCGGCAGAGGCTATGTCGGCCTCGATGGCGAGCTGCATGTGGCCGGGATCCCACTCCGGCGTCGGCGGCCAGTCCTCGAAGCCGTCATCATCACCGTCAACCTCCTCCGCCTCTTGTTGAGGTTGCGGCGGAGGAGGTTGCACGCGGCCTCCTTCCGATCTTGCGCGACGAGCCTGCTCCACCGCCTCGTAGCGAACCCTCTCCCGTTCCATGCTCGCTGTGAAGTCCTCGTCGGTGGTGTTGGTGAGGCCGTCGTCGTCGGAGTCTTCGAGCCAGTCCGCAGGCGGCTTGGGGGCGAAGAAGGAGTGGAGGCGGTAGGCGTGCTCGAGCTCGACCTGCTTGTCCCAGTACACCGAGTTCGGCTCGAACCTGGGGTCGTCGTGCAGCTCCGGCGCCATCGTCCCCATGCACGAGGCGACGTAGTCGAGCCGCGCCTGGCCGGCCAGCATGGGTGCAACGGGGACGTGCACTGGGTTCGTGGCCCATCCCTCGGGGAGGACGCAGTTCGCCGGCACCGGCGTGTTAGTGCGGACGAGCTCGCGCGCCTCGGCTTCCGTGAGTTGGTTCGCCGGTGGCGGAGGAGGCGGTGGCGGAGCGTTGACGGCCGATGAGCCTGCCTCCTGCGATGGCCAGCCGCGGCGAGCCATGGCGCTCTGCCAAACCTGACTGTCACGGCGGCGACGATGGGCCTCCCTCTGCGCTCATCTCTCTTCCTCTGTGGCGCGCCGGGGAGAGGCCATGGCTAGGTGTGGGATGGAGATGGCTGTGTGAGATGGTGGAGACGGCGAGGAACCGCTCTATATAGCGGCCGGGAGGCGAACGAATGAGGTCGCCTTAATTCCGGCCGTCCAACGGCTCGCCTGCCACACCATTAACGGCTCGCCTGCATTGACGCCGCCGTGGCGCAGACGCTTCCTCGCCGCAGAGTGAAGCGACGCGTCGCTGCGCCGGCTGGGAAACCGAGACGCCACCCTGCATTAATGCAGCCTCTTGTCTCACTGCCAGGCGTGGCCCGCGCGTCGGGAGCCGACGTGGCGTCACGTTTCCTTCCGTCCGGGGCCGCCCCAAGCCTCCCCAAGTTGAGGGCGTGGGCTGGGCGTGCCGGACACAAAACGGGGCCGCGCCGGATCGAATTCGCGTTTGGGCGCTGCGAGTGGGGGCGATTTTGTGTCCGGCACGTCCCAAACGCGTTTGGGCGGCCGTTTGGGCGCCGCGAGTGGAGATGCTCTAAGCGCCCAAAGCCTGCTTAATCGAGCATATTTTCAGAGCCCGATCATGCTCGTTGTCAGGATCTCATCCGTGGACTGTTTGCAGAATCGTATTCGCATTTCTTACCAACGGGGCCTTTGTTCTGATTGTCGATCCGGGTCGATACCGAGCACAACCAATCCATTGCTCACCTGCAGTTGCATGAGGACGTGCACGCCCATCCCGTTTCGCCCTCGCCGGCGCCGAGCGTCCGGTACACCAACCCAACCCAACCCAACCCCGGTTTTAAAGTGCCCACAAAAAGCGGGGGTGGAAAACAAAAACAAATCAAATCGAAAGCGCAGCGAGTGGACGAAAGCAAACGAGGTGCGAGGGAAAAGAGAGGGAGAGCAACAACAGGCAGCCGCGCCAACGTCCTCTGCCCCGGACGCCACCAATGGCGAATCATCCGCTCTCCCACCACCTCCTCCTCCCCCTCGCCGGCGAATGCTCCGACGACGAGCCCGCATCATCTTCCTCAACCTCCACCGTATCGTTCCCCTCCTTCTGGCCGCCCTTCCCGTCCTTCCTCTCCGACTCCGACGCCCCCTTCGTCCCTCCCCGCCACACCGACCGATGCACCGCCGCCCAGCAGGAATCGGCCGCGGCGTTCCTCGGACTCGATTTTCCCGTGGAGGACGATGAAGACGACGTAGAGTGGGCGCCGCCGGACGAGCTGGGCCTGCCGCTCTGCTGGGACTGCCTGCAGCTCGAGGAGCACGAGGGGCACCAGCGGTGGGACGGCCTCGGGCCCAGCGACGCCGACGAGTGGGAGCAGGTCGCCGGCAGGGGCGAGGACGAGGCGGCGGCTGTGCGCGGCCTCGAGTGGGAGGTGCTCCTCGCCGCCAACAGCCTGGGGAGCCTCGTGATCGACGACGACGGCGCCGGCGGCGGCGTCGACACGTTCTTCCTCAACGACGAGGACATGCTGTTCGGGCAGCTCACCACGGAGGCGGAGCACGAGCCTCCGTCCAAGGGCGGGCGAGCGGCGGCGAAGGCTGCCGTGGACGGCCTCCCAACGGTGGTGGTCGCGGAGGCCCACGGCGGCGCCACGCAGTGCGCAGTGTGCAAGGACGGCATCGAGGCCGGGGAAGGGGCCAGGAGGCTGCCGTGCGCGCACCTCTACCACGACGGCTGCATCCTGCCGTGGCTCGCCATCCGCAACACATGCCCGCTCTGCCGCCACGAGCTGCCCACCGACGACGCCGAGTATGAGAAGTCGAAGGCGAGGCGGGCCGGCGGTGGGCGATAGGTTGCTGTAGTCCGCGAAAATTCTTTTTGATCAGGATGGAGCAAAAGGGGGATGAATGCGGTTTTTTTTCCTGTACAGAATGATTCGAATAAGGTGCATTTTGATTTGAATAATGGTGTATGAGTGTATCTAGGGGAAAGCAGACGAGACTGTTTCTTTCCAATGGGATGCAGATGGAATGCAAATAAGTGAAAGATTTCAACATGTTTTTCTTAACATGCCTTTCTATCCATCCATCCATATTCACTAGTACTCCCTATATTTTTTAATATAAGATGTTTTAGGTCCCTCACATGTACAAACACAAATAAATGTACATACTACATACACATTAAAATATATCCATATACACGTAGATACATGTGAAATATGAATAAAAGCTAATCCATCTCCCTGGCACCCCATTTAGCAAGATAGCTGCTTTTCCAGAGGAGAGGATAGCAGAAATCCACCCCGGAAGGTGGTGCCGAAACCACGCGCCTCCAGGATGAGGTCCAAGGCGGTCCAGTTGACGGAGTCGAAAGCTTTCCTAAAGTCCAACTTGAGGACCACGGCTGCGACTCTGCGGGCATGGCAACTCTGAACGAGGTCGATGGAGTAGAGGAAGTTGTCCGTAAGGACACGCCCCTTGATAAACCCAGACTGCTCAAAAGCCACCAGGCGCTCGATATAGGGCTGCAACCTGGTCGTCAGGATACGGGTGATGAGCTTCATGACGCAGTTCTGCAGAGAGATGGGCCTGAAGCCATCAGCGGTGACCACGTCCGCCTTCTTGGGCAGCAGGGTGATGAAGGCACGGTTCACGCCGTCCAAACGCGCGTTGCCGGCGTGGAAATCAGCGAGGAAGGCCATAACATCGGGGCGGACGAGAGGCCAAAACGCCCGGTAGAATGCCGGACCGAAGCCATCGGGGCCGGGGCTGCTATCCATCCGCATCGCCCATAGCCCGTCTCTCACCTCCTGCTCGGTGAAGGTGGACTCAAGGGCGCCAAGTCCGGGCACACGCGGGAGGACACGCCGGAGGTCGAAGTCCCACACCGGTGGCTGCGAGGCACCAAGGAGATCGGAGTAAAACCGATGCAGGACCTCCGCCTTGTCCGAGTGATTGACGAGCACCCTGCCGTTGTCATGCAATACCTTGATCTGGTTACCGCGGAGGCGCGCGGAGGCACATGCATGGAAGAACTTGGTGTTCTCCTCCCCGAGCCGGCAGAGGCGAAAGGTGAAGCGCTGCCGCCAATACAGGCCCAACTTCTTGTATTCTGCTGAGAGGCGCGCACGAACAAGGTCGCGAAGCAAGCGCTTGGGAGGGAACAGCACGCGGAACTCCTCACCGGACTCTGTCAACTGTATGAACTGAGGTATTTATTTATTATGAGATTTTGTTCCTACCATCTACCACCAAAGATTAGTGCGCTGCAACACTTGGAAACACTTCATCTGATAGGCCATGGCAGTCTTCCATCTGATATAGTTCATCTACCACGCTTGATGTATCTAATTACTGGAAACAGGTTTATTCATGGGATTGCCAACCTGAAATCCCTACGACATTTATATCTGTTTGATTTAGATATGTACAAGGTAGATGATATCAAGAGCCTTGCAGAGCTGACCAATCTGAGAGATCTAATTCTCGAATGTAACCTTCCTTCGGGCGACGACGGGAAGAGACGCATGGATGCTCTATGCTCTTCTTTGGGAAACCTATGTAGCCTCGAGTACCTGTTCATCAATAACGGTGGCTGCATAGATGACTTGATGACATTGTCTCCTCCGTCGATTCCATACCGCCTTGAGATGATTGTCCTGACACCGAGCTGCAGGTTTTGCAGGGTGCCCAGCTGGATGGGGGAATTATGTAACCTCCGTGTCTTAGAATGCCATGTTGATCAGCTGGTAAATGATGATATCCGTATCCTTGCGAAGTTGCCCGCCTTAACTCACCTTGATATGAATATCAGAAAAGCCACAAGTGAAATGATTATTATATATGGGAGAGGAGCATTCCCTGCTCTGAAGTGCTGTAAGCTCATATTAAGCAGTGCGCCGTACCTCACCTTCCAGGCTGGTTCAATGCGCAAGCTCCAGAGGCTCGAACTAGAGTTCAGTGTCCACATATCAGAGCAGAATGTGATTGAACCTGCCGGCATCGAGAACTTGTCTGCACTTCAAGAATTTTCTGCACAAATCGGATGCAAGGGTGCTCAGGAATCTGACAAGACAAGCATCGAGTCTGCATTGAGGACTGCTATGACATTGCATCCAAGCCATCCTCACATTCGTATCAAGGTTCAGTGTTTCGATATCTAATTTACTGAGCACTGATTTGTCCTTCGGCTCAGGAGCAAGCATCTGGTACGTATGAATCTGTATCCCCCTCACTAATTTATCTACTCTGATTCATAGAAACATACCGTTTGAAATTCCTCTAGCATCACAGAATCATTACCATTTGTTGCTTTGCTGCCTAGGTAAAAAGTATTCTTTGTTCTAGCAAGGTTTTTGTTGAAATATCAAGCTTGCAAAGAGCAGCTTCAGCAGATTGAGAACAGCTTGCAAAGAGCCCTGGTAGTACAGATCGGAGGCAATCGTCCCCCTACTTCTAGAGAAACAGTTCGTCAACTGTTTGCCGTCGAAAGAGACATTCCTGCAGAAGCCATCTTGGTACACCGCCACTACCCGAGTGATTTCCTAGTGATGTTCAGCTCCTTCAGTTACAGAAACAGAGCTGCGGCTGGAGGTGACATAAGAACACCTAATCACCACCTCCTGATCAAACCCTGGAATAGGCACTTGCAGGCTGAAGCAAAACCCTTGTTCTACAAATGTGCGATCAGCTTAGTTGGGATTCCTGATCACGCTTGGACATGGGACAATGCGGCGGAAATACTATCGTCCTCATGTTGGATTGAATCTATTCACCCAGACTCGGCAAACAGGGAAGATTTGAGAGCCTTCAAAGTCATTGCCTGGACAAGTAATCCTTACAAGATCCCCAAGTTCAGGTTAGTTCGTTTTACTGAACCAGACATTCAACAAGATGGTCGAGTCCCGGAGCCAGCAGTGGCTGCAGTGATGCTGAGAAGAGGAAGGCGCTCCACACGCATAGACACTTTACAATACAAAGTTATCATTCATTTGCATTCCGTGGAAGATCATTCACCGCAGGATAATAGCCCATCAGATGATAGCAGTGACGATTTCAGCTATGATGGAATACCCAGCTCACCGGAATCTGATCACGGACCAAGAAAGTTCCCCTTCTCCGTTCGGATGGGAACAATCGACGGAGAGAGACCTTCAACAAGCAGAGCAGATCATGGCATTAATGAGAGAAGATACGATGCAGATTTTAGCTGGAAGCTGCCTCCTTTAGCCCTTGGTAGCTGTACAGTGAAGACGAAGTCGGGGAGTCACACTCGGATGGCATCGCGTTTTCCCAAGGATATGACTTTAAGAGCGGGAGGGCAAGCGATGGATCTTTGCTTTGATTCTCGTGGGGCGCCCCCACCACCGTGTCTAACGGTCACTGACCTTGCCCTAATCGAGGAAGCAGCAGGCGGAATAAATGGGAAAGCAACGGCTCGGCAGGCAGAGGAAAGCCCAGTCAGGCAGTACTCTCCCCGGATAGAGAACGCTGCTGCACCAGAGGCCCAAGAAGCAGCGGGCGAAATCCACCGCGAAATGATGGCCCTTGTGGCCGAGGAAAGCCCATTAAGAGAACCATCTCCCTTGACTGAATAATTCACAGTACCGGTGACCCAGGAAACCCAGATCGAGACCCAGAGCCCAACAAGGGTGTCTCCGTCTCCCACAGGAAGCTCTTTTGTGCCAGAAACGCAGGTGAACAACTCGGTCGCTGACGGCAGTACGAGCCTCCCCAAGAACGCAGCGCGACAGTCGTTGACGCAAAGAGGTCAGGTGTCCCCGACAAATTCGAGGGCCCTGGGTGAGTTCTCCAGAAGGGCTTTAAAGGAAATACAACCACCTATCCTACCCATGCCGGACGTTCAGCCAAGAAGAAGAGGCAAGAACTCTCAAGCCGATGCAACACCAAGCAGGAAAAGCAAAAGAATTGCACAACAGCAGTCTAATGGACTCTCTGCAGAGCAAAGGGCGCAAGTGGTTCTAGTCAAAAAAGCTGGCATGCAGATGAAAGACAATCTGAAGTGGAGAGAGGCCATGGCAAAACTAAAGGAGATCACCGAGAAAGAGCTAGCACATGAGGAAATCATCAAGTTGGCAGGTCTTTTCAAGATAATCGTGCCTGAGGCATGTGAGCCAGATTCAGTCTCCCCGGTCGCTTTCGCCTCGTAGACGTTCAGTCTTCTTGGTCGTATTTGGTCGCCTAGCTAGATGTTTTCTATGGATTTTGCAACCATTATCTTTTTATGTTGGAACGTTAGAGGTCTTAATGCACGCGCGAGGCGTGATGCTGTTAGAGACCTGGTCGTATCATCCAACGCCACTATTGTATGCCTACAAGAAACGAAGATTGAAACGTTTTCACCGTATCTCGTGATGCAATGTCTTGGTCCTGCTTATGACGGTTATTTTTATTTGCCGGCGGTCGGAACTAGAGGAGGAGTTTTAATCGCGTGGGACTCCTCTAAAATTAACGGAGACTCAGGTTTCCATGGAGAATTCACAGCTTCAGTTCGTTTTTCGATCACAGCCACCTCTTCTTTCTGGATTACTTCAGTTTACGGCCCTCAAGAAGAACAAGATAAAATACGTTTCCTGGATGAGATTAGGAACACAAGGACGGTTTGTCAAGGAGCTTGGGCTGTCATGGGCGATTTTAACCTAATCTGGACGCTCAAGACAAAAACAACAAAAACCTTAACCGCAAGATGATGGGAAAGTTTAGGCGGATGGTAGATGACTTATACCTATATGACATCGCGCTCAATGGTCGTGCTTTTACCTGGACAAACGATCAACAGAACGCTACTCTCACGAGGATTGATCGTATTCTAGGATCGGTCGAATGGAATACTAAATATCCTGGATGCTTTCTTCAGGGTATTTCTTCATCCATCTCAGATCATTGTCCGCTGGTTCTAACTACCGCATCCAATTCGTACAGATGCACACGATTCAGGTTCGAAGCGCATTGGATCAAGAAAGAAGGGTTTCTGCAGGTCGTTGAGCAAGCTTGGCAGATTGGAGAAACCCCTGTCACGAGAAACCCAATTAACATTTTCAGTTCTAAACTTCAAAGAACTGCCAAGGCGCTTCAGAGTTGGAGTGCCAAAGAGTTCGGGGATATTAAACAGCAAATTGTGTGGGCCAATACCTTGATCGCCCTGTTGGATCAAGCGGAAGAAATCAGAACTCTCTCGTTCCGAGAAAGGTGGTTTAGGAGGGAACTTAAAAGGAAACTGCTAGGCCTATGTACAGTAGAAAGATCTATGGCACGACAGAGGTCCAGACTGACTTGGCTGAGCGAAGGAGACGCTAACACAAGCTATTTCCACCAACAAGCAAGCCATAGAAGGAGAAAGAACTATATTGGCGCACTTAAAGAAGGTGATCATTGGGTCGTTACACATGAGGGCATTGAAAAACTGCTCGAGGAACACTACCGTGATCGTTTCGGCAAACCAGCAGTTAGAGTTTCAAACATTGACCTGGACTACATTGGCATGAATAATCATGATCTCCATGCTTTGGAAGAGCCGTTTACAGAAAAAGAAATTTGGGAAGCTATTAAGGACATGCCAAACGAAAAAGCCCCGGGGCCAGACGGGTTCATCATCTCCTTTTACCAAAATTGTTGGAACATAATAAAGGAAGATTTAATGGCAGTTTTTGCAGCGTTTCATAACCTGGATGGTCGCACTCTTGAGAAAATAAATAGTGCATATATGGTCCTCCTTCCCAAGAAGCCAGGAGCCTGCGAGCCGGGAGACTTTAGGCCAATCAGTTTGGTCCATAGCCTAACAAAGATCATTTCTAAAGTTCTGGCTAATAGGCTTTCTAAAGTTCTTCCCCAACTGGTCGGATCGAATCAAGGAGCGTTCATGAAAGGGCGTTCTGTGCATGACAATTTCAAATTGGTCAAAGAATCGGCCAAACTTCTCAAAAGAAAAAAATGCCCAAGTGTATTGTTGAAACTAGACATCGCAAAAGCTTTTGACACGGTCGCTTGGCAGTTTCTTTTGGAAATCCTAACCAAGAAAGGTTTTGGAAACAAATGGCGGTCATGGATAATTATGCTATTGTCGACTTCTTCGTCCAGCATCCTCTTAAATGGAAGTCCCGGATCACGTATATGGCACGCCCGAGGACTTAGACAGGGAGACGCCCTATCCCCCATGCTCTTTATACTGGTTATGGATGCCCTATGCCTTTTATTCGAGAAGGCAGACGAGACCGGTGCTCTTACTATGTTCCAAGAACCACAAGCGTCCCACAAAGATTATCAGTCTACGCGGACGACGTAATACTGTTCCTCAAAGCATCCAAAAGTGAAGCGGAGGCAGCTAAGCGAATCCTCGATATTTTTGGGCAAGCCTCCGGCCTCAAATGTAACATGAACAAAAGTTCAGTTTCAGCCTTGTTTTGCGACGAGAACATCTTGCGAGAAATAAGTGCAGTCCTAAATTGCCAGGTCGCTTCCTTGCCAATTACTTATCTTGGTTTACCTCTACACACTAAAAAAGCAAGAAAGGAGGATTTCCAAAAGCTGATTGACAAAATCAGAAGTAGACTTGCTGCTTGGAGAACACATTTGCTCACCCAAGGAGGAAGACTCATTTTGGTTCAGTCAGTTTTAAGCGCCATGGCTATTTTTCATCTTCTATCTTTGGATCCCCCTCCGTGGGTTTTCAAGGCTATAGATAAAATTCGAAGAGCTTTCCTTTGGACAGGCACGGACGCCGCCCAAGGAGGCAAATGCTTGGTCAATTGGCCAACGGTTTGCCACCCGAAACCTTTTGGTGGCCTTGGCATCCTTGATCTACAGGTGATGAACACTGCATTTAACACCAGATGGGCGTGGGCGCTAAGAGCAGAAGATAGGAAGGCGTGGACTGACCTTGCTGGACCGGTTGACACCAACATCAGAAACATTTTTAATGCGGCAGCCAGGGTGATAATTGGCAACGGCAACAGAACATATTTTTGGCTAGACAAATGGATCAATGGAAAATCAGTGGAGGATTTAGCCCCAGGAATCTATGCGATTGTAAACCCTGAAACTAAAGCAAAACGGACTGTGGCCCAAGCCCTCACTCAAGGTGCGTGGATGGAAGACATCAAGAAGCCAATCACCATCAATTTGTTCATGCAAATCCTCACAATTTGGGAGGAATGCAACTCGGTACAGCTTATTCCACATGAAGAAGATAAGTGGACCTGGTCGTGGGAGGCAAAAGGTTGTTTCTCGACTAAATCAGTATACAAAGCACACTACACGGCGAAAATTGCGTGTGCATTAGCCCCTGCTATTTGGGGTTCTTGGGCTCCGTTGCGGTGCAAGGTCGCTACTTGGTTGTTTCTTCGAGGAAGAGTCTGGACTGCGGATCGACTTGCAAGAAGAGGGTTGCCACACAATGATAAATGCACTTTCTGCAATACGGCAGAAGAAAATGCCCAACATCTATTCATTGGCTGTGCTATCAGTAACATCATATGGGGAAAAGTGCTGACTTGGGCTAACCTGCAATCTCTGACTCCATCCACTGATTCTTCCTTGAAGCTTTGGTGGCAACAAGCGAGAAGCAGCCTGACAGGAAAGAAGCAGAGAAGACTGGACTCACTAATAATGCTAACGGCTTGGTCGCTTTGGACTGAGAGAAACAACAGAGTCTTTGAAAAAAAATTCAAACCAGTTCACATCCTCTTTGATCAAATAAGAAACGAGGCAAGACAATGGGTTTTAGCGAGCAAGGGTCGTTTCAGCTTGTCCGACGGTTGAGGGAACTGCCTCTTCGTTAGATAGCTTCTGCTCTCATCTACTTGCTCTTAGTTGTTTTTTTCTAGGTCGTGCTTGGTAGTTGGTTTCGTTTTGTCTTAGGGTCGTTTCCTTTTCTTTAGCTGATATTCAGCTGCTCTGTAAACTTCGGCTCGTCGAGCCTTTCTTTCTCCTCTAATTAATACATGCAGTGCTCATGCATGGTTCTAAAAAAAAAAAAAAATCAAGCTTTTATCTGCAGTTTAACACATGCATATTTTTTAAACCCGAGATGATGATCTCTATACCAGCAACCAAGTACCAAATGACTGTTCTGCACTCCTACGCCTGCCGATATCTTATGAGTTTGTTACCGCTCTTGGTTTTCAGGAAAGGAGTTGGTGTTTCAGTTTCTGTCATTTGGGACAACACGGTCAGAACAGCAAAGGTGTACTTGAGGAAGATGTCTCTCACATACGTCACAGCAAATGAGTACCCAGGAAAGTTGGAGAGATGTATTGAAGTTTTCTCCAGCTGGAAGATCGAGCTACCGATCTGTGCTCAGGCTACTTCGTCTCTTTGAACTATTTGTTCTCCTTCATCAATCTGATCAATCATTTCATCGAGTTGCTGGTGCATGATGACCACCCTTTACTTATATGTTTTGTAATGATTCTTCTATTTATATTTTTGTAGTATGGGATTGGAATTATTATTTACTAAATTACTACATACAACGCCAAAAGCTTTTATTTTAGTGTATAATTCTAGTTGACCGAATGGTATTCAGTTTTTTATCTGGAAAAATAAAAAATGGTGGAAAGTAGGAATATGATATTTTATGATGAACGGTGTGTTTACTAGTAGTCACACCGAACTATCATATGAATCTGAGCATACATGAAAGTTCGAGTTATTCAAGCAACATGTAAGGAGTAAACAAGAAAATTTCGAGCTCGTTTTGCTTAGTCGGTTTGAGTTTGTCATAGTTTTAATAGCTTCAGTTACAATTTGAAAGTTTCTAAAACAGAAAACTTACGATAGTTCCATCCACGTTAACTTACAGAATGAACTACTGGAATATTTTTCATTAGAACTAAGTTTGGACAAAAGTTATAAAAAATACTAAAACAAAAAAAAAACGCCTAGGCAAAATATGTTCAAAACTCTGCTAGTTTGTTCAATACATATAGTTTGAGTTATTAAATTTAATTTAAAAAATGAGAATTCAAAACTTGATTTCATAGTTCAATTATCAAATGTAGAGATTGCCAAGGTAGAGATGATATAGGCAAAGGAATATGACAAGCATCCATGAGAAGAACATCTCTTAAAGACGAGTAGGCTTTAAAAACGGGCTGTATATGTCAAAAACTGGTAAGAATTGGCTTACTTTACCAGCCCACGTGACTTTGAGTCACTTTTATGTGGGGTCCACAATACGTGGTGTCTACTCTATCCTTTTTAAATATAAGATATTGAAGCTTTTTCTGTCTCACATGTATCTATACGTGTTTTAATGTAAAATATACATAAATCTACACGTCCGTCAAGTAGCCTTCATCACCTATTCCTGAATTAAGGGAACGCGAGAAATTATTTATGTCAGTTCAAAACAAAACAAACGGACGACTGAATATAAAGATTTATGTGCATTTTACACTAAAACAGAATATTCAATTTTACCGTTCGGCTTTACGGTTTTTGTTCTGTCGCGGCTGTTTCAGTCAAAAACACATTTATCGCAAACCGTAAACCGCGTTGACTGCTAGAGATGCTCTGACCACTGCATCTCCAGCTCTCATGTTCGCAGCACATGGCAGCCCGACTCTACACTGATGCCGATGCCTCAACAGCTACGATAAATCCAGCAACATGTATCCCAATCCAAAACAGAGGAGGATCCCCAAACTGGATCAGCCTTGGCATCCGAGAAATATCAGCGATCCCATGCCGGCACGCCTCCCGTGCCAACGCGATGTAATAAACAGAGCAGCTGTACCAACGTTAAGAAACACGCCCGAGGTTGCTTGCTCTTGCCGTCGAGGTTAATTCTCCATCGATCCGATCACCACTAAAAGCATGGCGGAGGCACGAACTCGACTGCACGATGCACCTAGGATATTGCAAACTTTCTCAAGTCAAAAATCCAAGCACGTCAATGTTTGGGTACAACATACAGTACATTTACCGGGTTAAATTTGACAAGCGAAATAGAACAGAAAGCATTGTACATCATACAGTACATTTACCAGGTTAAAACTAAAAGAGCGAGCAACTACCTTGCCTTAAAGTCAAAGGCCACCGGCGGGCAGACACCCACATCAGTGAAGAGGAGCCGAGACGACCTCAGTAGTTGGTCTTTCCTCCTGCTCTTATGAGAGAGCTTCTTTACGCGAGTTTCTTCCCTTCTACATGGGATGTACTCGACACCAGGGATGGAGCCAGTAATTGAGCTCAACGAGGGCAAAGATAGACTAATTAGTGTTGTGATTTGTATGGTGTGTGTGTGTGTGTCGGGGGGGGGGGGGGGGGGGGGGGGGGGGTAGCCCTGCTCGTCCCCTTGTCTCTTTACCTGTTCGACACACTCTTACGTCTTGGCCTGCGGCCACACCAACGTGGTGTGTTGTCGGTTGACACTGATTTGAATTTAAAGTGTGGATTCTCTCGAAACAAAGGCAATTGCCAGCTATTTATGGCAAATATTCTTTCTTTACTTACATGAGAGAGCATGGAATTTTGGTGAGGTATTTAGCCCAAGAACTTTCACATGAGAGAGCATGAAAGTTTCGGTTCATTCTCTCTCAGCTGTCGGCTTGTAAAGTGCAAGCAACACCTAAGAAAACAACAACTTAACATTTAGTAGTGTACAAATGTAGAATGGATGTGTATATATAACTAGCACTCACTCGTGTAAGCGATGAATTCTGGCAGTTCTCTTGTCATAATTCAAAAGGATAATCAATGAATAGAGAGCCAACTGAAGTAACATAGTTAGTTTTTTAAATAAAAAGTAACATAGTTAGTTTCCGTAACATAACACTTCCCGATATAAAATGAGTATATAAAGTAATAAATTAATATTTGTATGTTACTAAACATATGACACTCCCAACTATAAAAATAGTAACATACTAACATGCATAACATGTACTATGTGCATGTTAGTATGTTACTACTACCCAATAGTAGTCTTACGATAAATCCAGCAACAGTGTATCCCAGTCCAAAACAGAGGAGGATCCCCAAACTGGATCAACCTTGGCATCCGAGAAAAATCAGCGATCCCATGCCGGCATGCCTCCCGTGCCAACGTGATGTAATAAACAGAGCAGTTGTACCAACGTTAAGAAAAACGCCCGAGGTTGCTTGATCTTATCGTCGAGGTTAATTCTCCATCGATCCCGGTCGCCACTGAAAGCAAGGCGGAGGCACGAACTCGACTGCACGATGCACCTATGACATTGCAAACTTTCTCAAGTCAAAAATCCAAACACGTCAATATTTGGGTACAACATACAGTACATTTACCGGGTTAAATTTGACAAGCGAAATAGAACAGAAAGCATTTTACATCATACTGTACATTTACTAGGTTAAAACCAAAAGAGCGAGCAACTACCTTACCTTAAAGTCGAAGGCCACCGGCGGGCAGACACCCACATCGGTGAAGAGGAGCGGCGACTACCTCAATAGTTGGTCTTTCCTCCAGCTCTTATGAGAGCTTCTCTACGCGAGTTTCTTCCCTTCTACATGGGATGTATTCGACACCAGGGACGGAGCTAGGAATTGAGCTCAAGGGGGCGAAGATAGATTAATTAGTGTTGTAATTTGTGGGGGGGGGGGGGGGGGGGGGGGGGGGTAGCCCCTGCACGTCCCCTTGTCTCTTTCCCTGTTCGACACACTCTTACGTCTTGGCCATTTCCGATTTGTTGCGGCCACACCAACATGGTGTGTTGTCAGTTGACACTGATTTGAATTTAAAGTGTGGTTTCTCTCGAAACAAAGGCAATTGCCAACTATTTAGGGCAAATATTCTTTCTTTAGTAACATGAGAGAGCATGGAATTTTGGTGAGGTATTTAGCCCAAGAACTTTCACATGAGAGAGCATGAAAGTTTCGGTTCATTCTCTCTCAGCTGTGAGCTTGCAAAGTGCAAGCAACATCTAAGAAAACAACAACTTAACATTTAGTAGTGTACAAATATAGAATGGATGTGTATATATAACTAGCGCTCACTCGTGTAAGTAATGAATTCTGGCAGTTCTCCTGTCATAATTCAAAAAGGTAATTAATGAAGAGAGAGCCAAATGTAGTAACATAGTTAGTTTTTTAATAAAAAGTAACATAGTTGGTTACCGTAATATAACACTTCCCGATATAAAATGAGTAAATAAAGTAATAAATTAATATCTCTATGTTACTACACATATGACACTCGCCACTATAAAGTAGTAAGCATGTCAGTATGTTACTACTTACTACCCAATAGTAGTCTTACGATAAATCTAGCAACAGTGTACCTCCGTCCAAAGCAGAGGAGGAAGCCTTGGCATCCGAGAAAATTCAGTGATCCCATGGCGGCACGCCTCCCGTGCCAACGCGATGTAATAAATAGAGCAGTTGTACCAACGTTAAGAAACACGCCTAGGTTGCTTGCTCTTGCCGTCGAGGTTAATTCTCCATCGATCCCGATCGCCACTGAAAGCAAGGAGGAGGCACGAACTCCTTGCACGATGCACCTAGGATCGGGTGAACGTCGATGTAGTATACCGTGCGTTACGTTACGCCGGAGAGCGGAGAAGACAAGGGATTCAACTGCTCGTGCGAGTTGATTAGGAAAAACCACTACAGTAGTACTGAAACACCCAGATTTTCCGTAAACGCTTCAGCTATACTCCACGGCAGTATCCATGGTGCTTGCGTAGTGCCATGGTCAGCACTGGATTCCCACTACTGACGCTTTGACGGTGCACGTAATTAATGGCGTCGTAGTAGCAGTGGAACTAGTACTATCTTAATCATCAGATCATAACTGAAAACAAGACGTCCTATATCGATCATCACTGAAAACAAGAAGCCGTATTCTCAGGTTTAACAAGTGGATGACCGCAAATGGGAGTTCGATGCACCAGAGTCGTCAAGACTTTAGACAACTTCTCTTCATTTGCTCAAGTTTCAGTGTATATATTGCAGTAGGAGCAGCATCTATCTGAAAGTGTACAAATACAACTTTGGACGAGATGCAGAAGAAAGAAGAGGAGTGCTATGTCATGCTTCTGGCAGAAACATGCATGTAAACGACATCTCTTTCATTATCATAATTTCCTTTCGTTTCGATACACTAGATAAGGCACAATTCCACCGGATGGACAGAGAAACTGAACTAAAAATTCCCTGTCCATCCGAAGGAATCGGGTCTAGCAAAGCAAAAACTCTGTGGTAATGACGTATGTCTCTCACCATCTATACAAATACAAGAACCAACCCCTCCATTCTGTAACATCTACACGCCGGCTACATCCAAGTCGGCAGTTCCGTCCTTTCTGCTACCAGCCACAGACCTTCTCCGTAGCACAAGCTGAACCTCTCAGGATGACTTGCCATTTGACTCAGCTGGGCAGAAACAATGTGTAATAACCCCAGTTCAGCCTACGAAAGAATGTCACTCGGTACTGGCATAGGAAAATATCACCATGCCCGTAAAAGATCGGGATCCCGCAAACACTCTTGAGGGTTAGCATAGAAGTAGTCCTCTTCCTTGGGCTTGTCCGGAATCACCGTCCTTCTCGAAGCTGATCCCATCCGGTTTGCATGGACGGACTTGATTAGTTCAGAGAACTCATCCCACGGCAGAGAACCGCTCTTATAACGGTCGACTAGATCAACAATAAGTTTTCGGTCCAATAAGATTGTTTTCTTGAATCCCATGAACCTGTAGGAGCAAATATGAAATGATGCATAAATTCCTCTATGGAAAATAGGCTACACAAAACTAGGCTCTAAATGCTGAGAATATTCAGTTCGAATAAATTATTCACAAAACAGAGCCACAACCAAGTAAAATATATATACCTGCGATGTCCTTCGACAACTTTAGCCATGTTACCATCATATGTTGGAACAAATATGTCACTTTCAAGTGACACCATGTAATCGAGTGCTGCCATCTGTGATGAATGGTTCTGAAAGAACCTGAGATCAGATGGTTCCAAGAGTGTCTCCTTTCTCACCTATGCATCAATATCAATTTTATCATCACAGAAACAGGGGACAGAAATATGCGTAGCAATGATAGTTATAAACTTCTAATAGAGAAATGATGATGCACATGCACCACTTGGTCCATACCACGTTAGGATACTCTGAAGTAAGAGAAGCCATTCTGCGTTTTCCACCATATATTTCTCCAGCTGCAATATATATCTGCATACTTCTGTCGATACCCAGTGCTCTGAGGACAAGCGCAATCTCCTCCGGGGTTAAAGGACAAAGACCATCTTTTCTTTTCACATCAGAGTTAATGACCTTCTCTTTCCACCATGGGTAAGCATATCTGATATTAGAAAGTAACTCAGCTGTCAATGTGCAATTATGTTTACAAAATGGTGTGCAAATCTGAGGTACGAGAGCAAACATATTTTACCTCATTCTCGTGAGCTCATCTGTCTCTTCACGTGTGCAACCTTCAGTACAGCCAGAAAAGGCCAGCATATCCATTTCGTATCGTAAATGAAGAACCAAGAAAGGACCATTTTTGCGGAGCATCCTAATCACTCGCCTGCCCAACTCCTCAATTTGGGATGTAAATTTCAGTGAACCATAATTAACCCGGCAACGTAACTTCTGGATATCCAGGGGCAGACCATTATTAGCAAGCCTAGCATCAGTTCTATTAAGATGGAGAACCTTGTGCTTCCTAACCAAAGGAAGTATCTGTACAAAGTGAATTTAACATTTAGTACTTTAATTAAACTCCTTCCCGAAATATAAGGCATATATATTTTTTAAAGTTTGACCAAGCTTATGTAAAAAAATCAACATCTACAATAACAAATGAATACTCTACGAAAAAATATTTAATAGCGTATATATTGATATAGATTTGGTATTGTCGATGTTTATAATTTTTTCTAAATAATAAATACTTGGCCAATTTTTTTTGTAAATGACTTAAGACAAAAACTTATATGCCTTATATTTTGGGAAGGATGGAGTAACATTGTAAGGACAAGCACCAAAAAGGCATTTAATCTAATTATACAAAAAAAAATTACCTGATTATGGTAATAGGAGATATCTGACCAACTAATAGGTGGCATTGAGTGAAACATTCCCTGTTCCACTCTTCGCTTCATTCTTGGTGGCAATTCTCTAAGCACACGGACCTCACCTCTGAGAGAAGTTATAAAATGTTCAACATCAAATATATCCTGAAACTCACTAGAGGCAAAACAGAAGAATATCCGCGTTAGTACACCTTGTCACATGCGAAAGTATAAAACTCACTAACTATGCTAGAGAGTAAATGGGAAAATAGAGCAATATCAAAATAGCAAGTGCACCTTGGGTCATTCCAAAATGATGTCTTATCCAACTCGGGAACTATTAGAGTCACATTCAAATATCTTGCGATGACTACCATGTCACATATCTGATTAGACATGTTAAGAATGTGGGGTGTTAATACTATAGAGCTTTGTCTGATGATAAATTAGCAACTGAAAAATGCAGAGTTTCGAAGCTGCTTACAGCTGCTCGCATTTGGTTAAGCCCACCATTGCACGAAACCATCAAATAACCATTGTTCCTGTAAATTCCTAGCAGAAAATGGAGACGGTAGATGATTAGGAAAAGCAAGAACAACTAAAAATCATACAAGCACAATGTACATAAAGAAATGTTTTATTACACTAGTATATTTTTTCAGTCAAACATACAATTATGCATATCGATTGAGGTCGAGTTGAATAAACCATAACTTGTAAGCCAGACCGAAAATTTCCATTTATTTAGAAAAGAAAATTATACCAAATTATGCCTTCATTGGTGCTACATAGTACTATTTTTTATTGAAAAGGAGAAAAACCGCGCTCTTAAATTGACAAGACCAAGCTTGCGGCCACCCATGTTAGTTCCTAAATGCAGCACAAACAATTGGTACCCAAAAGGCAAAGGCAACCCATAAATATCGGGTTTGGGCAACCAAATACTGGTACATGTTCCTTTCCCTCCATAGGCAATGATTATTCAATTTGCCGTTGTAGGAATCAAACTAAAGCTAAATTTTGTGTCCACATATGCTGAATTCAAAAAGCATGAACATGGAACATAGATGGAAATGTAAACAGCCCAAATAATTGATAAATCATAGCTCATGGCAAAATAGCAATCCCAGGAACGACAATGGGGAACCAGAGTTGACAGCAGCACTCACTCTTGGGCGGCAGCGCGACCTCCTTCTCAACGACGGGCACCTGCAACGCGAATCGCCGCGCCCCCGGCGCCATCCGGCAGGACGGCCACCCCCTGAGGACGCGCGGGCCCCAGGTCTCCCCGACGGCCGTGAGCTGCACGAGGCAAGTCCAGAGCAGCACCGTGGTGGTGGCGCGCAGCACCCACATCTTCATCCTGCGCGACCGCGCCACCGCGGCCACCGACGGGAACCTGAGCCTGTCCGGCTTGAGGCCCATCGCCGCCGCAGCCTTGCACCCCATTCCCATTGACGAATGCAGGCGTGGCCCTATGCAAGAAGCATCCGGACGCAATCACGCGCGCCAAGAACTCTTCAACGCAGCACGGCGATGGGGAGAGACGCCAGCTCTATATATGAACGCTGCTCGCCGCGTCCAATGGCCGCACGAAATCGGCAGGAAACGGGGAGAAATGACAGCGCCAATCTGGCACTGATTGCCAATTCTGCCCGAGCGCGTCCGTCACGCGCGCCTTATCACTTTCCTTGAACGGCCGAGCCCCGAACGGGAAAGAAGCCCGGCCGGCGAGGCGCCAGCCAGCCAACGAAATGGGAAATGACACGGCCTTCGTTGGCGCCGCAAGAATAGGCTAGCGGAGCACGGCGGCGAGTAGCGGTTGCGGTTTGCCGGCCGGTGGTGGATCTCCTCAATGGGAAGCAGGGGAGGGAGGGAGTGGGAGAATGCGGGCGTGAGGAGGAGCGATTCGTGTGGGGACGTGAAGTTATTCTCGGGCCCTCGCGTCGGTGCTGCGCGTCTGGCAATGGCGGACGTGTCCGAGTAACCGGCGGTAGGTGGCACCGCGGACGGTGGCGATTTGCGGGGAGCGGAAATTGAGGCGGGCGGACGGCGGCGATGGAGGCCGGGAGTTAACGCCGAGCGGTGGCTGCCGTTGGACTAAGGCCCCACGAGGCAGGAGGGGTGACTTCGTGGGGCTCAGCTTCGGTGACTTGCAATGCACAAGTCACCGAGCGACTTGGACGAATCCTGTCCCTCCATTTCAGATCCAACGGACAAGATTTAACCAAATCTGAAACTAAAAAATAAAACTTCTCAGAAAAAATCGAAAAAATTCCAGTACAACAGAAATGTTTCGTTTTTTTCTATTTTCTGAAAGTTTCATCCTGTTTGGATTGATGGTTTGCACATAACTAGCGTTTTATGTTTTAATCTAAAAAAGCTACGTATTCCCAAACCATTCGTCCAAATAAAATACAAAATTCACAGAATAATTATCGAATCATTTCTGTTGTACTGGAATTTTTTGATTTTTTCTGAGAAGTTTTATTTTTTAGTCTCAGATTTGGGTGAATCTTATCCGTTGGATCTAAAATGGAGGGACAGGATTCGTCCAAGTCGCTCGGTGACTTGTGCATTACAAGTCACCGAAGCTGAGTCCGACTTCGTGGTCACGTGTTGCTGGAAGATAGCGGGGGATCGCCATGCCTCGGGACTCGCGTGGACGCTGAGTCATGGATAAGAGGAGTAAAAACAAACCTTCTGCGAAAGGAAATAAAAAAGGAGAATAATTCACTGCATGTGTCATGCATGTTCGTGTATATATAATCAAAGCAGTAGACTGGGAGAATAAAATTATCCGCCGAATAATCTCTGTGAGAGGGCTACGCTCGGCTGGTTTCACATGCACGCAGGATGTTGGAGAGGAAGGCAAGGCATGCGGTGACAGATCATGTTGACGGTGTGCCGATCGATCGGGGGAGAATCCGATCCATCGCCCTCCTGGAACGCGTGAGAAGTTATCCTTCCTTTCGTGCATGATCGCCGTCGAGGGATGCCATGTTATTCCACATACATACTCTGACGAATTTGGCCAGAATAGTACTCCTCCGTTTCAAATTATTTGACTTGGGTTTGTCCAAATACGGATATATCTAGACACTAAATAAGTATAGATACATACATATTTGGATAAACTCAAGTCAAATAATTTAGAACGGAGGGAGTAGTACGCGTGATCCTTTGGAACGTGCATATAATTGCCTAACGTACTCGAACGCCAAAAGGTCAACAGACGTACGGCATGCGAAGGCCTAGCTAGGCCGACCAATTATGTTCGATTCAGCCTCGTCTGCAGGTGAAAATGGATAAATTTGACCTTTTTTCAAAACTTCAACACAAAACAATCCTTATTTTGAAAATACACAATCTAAGACCTTTTCATAGCGCGCGACCTGGGGACGCCATAGTACATTGCATGGCGCCCTACCCTAGGGCACCATGGTACACTTACAGCGATATGAGAGCATGGCGCCCTAAGACCGGGGCGTCCTGCAGTGTACCATGGCTCCCAATCTGTTGGGTATCCTCCTCATGTGGGTTATGAGAAGATGATCATTTGAAGCCTTTCAGGCGTCCCAAACAGGTGCAGAAGACCAAGACCCATTAGGGTTATGACCAAAGGGTCATTTTGGACATTGCACATGATGGATGGGGGATGTTAACCCTCCCAACCAGCCACCACCAGGAGGAGTGACGAAAATCCAGGATAGCTTTTATTGGAGAAGAAAATCAAGAGAGAAGGGAAGAGGAAGAAGTCGAAGAAAGAAGCTTGAGATCAAGCACGGGCCCTTCCCACAAGGTTGTGACGTCCATATCCACTACCTTGTCTCCTTCAAGCTGTGATTCCACCATCTTTGGTGAGATTGTTCCAATCCCTAAATCTTGTGCCTCAAATCTTACTGTATCAGATCCTCTAGTGCTCTCTAGAGAAGAACTCGTTGTATCCCACCTTGATAATAGTGGAAGAAGATTTGGGTGGCTTCGGCCCGTGGTTTTTCCTCTCACCTTGAGAGGTTTTCCACGTAAAAAGGATTGGTGTCCCTGTGTGTTGATTTCTGTTGCTGTTCTGTTGTTCTGAGAGTACTCTACCCACCATAGACATTGTCTACCTTGCGTGCGAGCTTCTCTTCTGAGGACAGACAATGTCTACCTCTGAGTGTGAGCTAGAAGTGTCCTGTCTGCTCCATATATGTTTGATGCATGTTTCCGTCCGACACGAGCAAAGATCCATGAGTTAGTACATCAGTGGTGCTGAAGTTTACTTTGATTCCGCTGCGTATTTTCAAATCACATTAAGAGTGTGCTAATCTCCATTAAGGATTAATTGGTGTGCCCAGTTTTCCCAACAGAGTGGTATCAGAGCTCCAGGTTGCTCAGAGGTTGCTACTTGCAATGGCTTTGGAAGAAGGCGCCGCTACGAGTCGCATGATAAAGCTTGATTCTTCCAATTTCTCATTATGGAAGCCCATGATGGAAGACATCCTTTACTGTAAGGATTTGTATGAGCCAATTGTGAAAGATAAGATACCGAACGGTGTCACGGACGAAGATTGGAGAGTGTTGAACAGAAAGGCAGTAGGTATGATTCGATTGTACATCAACCACAATATATTCCACCATGTTGCAAATGACACATATGCGTATGAGATGTGGCAGAAGTTAGAGTCAATGTATGAGAGGAAAACAACAATGAACAAGGCCTCGGTTATCAAGAGACTTGCAAAACTTGAGTACCGAGATGGCAGCAGTGTGATTGAACACTTGAATGTTTTCCAGTGCCATATAAACCAACTTTCAGCCATGAAGATCAACTTCGAGGATGAGGTGCAAGCATTGTTGCTGCTGAGTTCCATGCCCGAAAGTTGGAACACGCTTGTTGTGTCCATTAGCAATTCAGCTTCGGTTGGGAAGCTGACTTTGGAGATGGTGAAGAATAGCATGCTGAATGAAGAAGCCAGAAAGAAGGAAAAGGGCGATGCCACTTCTTCTGATGCGTATGTGGATGAATCCCATGGGAAGAATGAAAACCGTGGACGTGGCCATGCCAGATTTCAGCAAGGCAAAGATAAATCCAGGGGGAGATCAAAGTCAAAACATAGAAAAGATGTTACTTGCTTTTACTGTGGCAAGCCGAATCACATAAAGAGCGAATGCAGGATATACAAGAAAATCTTGCAGAGGGAAAAGTTACAAACAAGAACGAGCAAAAGGCAGAGAATGGTGCCGCCAATGTTGCAGAATGTGAGGAAGGTGAAGACTATCTAGTCATTGAAGATGAAGAATGCTATAGTGTTGTTCGTGATGATGCCATGAGTTGGGTTGTGGATTCAGGTGCGTCCTTCCACATTACATCACACAAGGAGTATTTCACGTCCTACACCAGTGGTGTTACCGGTCAAGTGAGGATGGGAAACATCGGTTCGTCAACAATTGTTGGCAAGGGCACTATATGCATTGAGACTTCCACAGGTTGCAGTTTGGTGCTCGATGATGTGAGGCATGTTCCCGATATTCGGTTGAATCTGTTGTCAGTGGGAAAGCTTGATGACATTCGCCATGGAAGTTATTTTGGTGATGGAAAATGGAAACTCACCAAAGGCTCTTTGATTGTGGCTCGAGGAAGTAAGCAAGGTAACCTCTATGTGACTAAAACCAAGCTATGCAATGAGATGCTGAACGTTGCCGAGAATGACACTTTGGCTGAGTTTTGGCACAAGAGGCTTGGGCATATGAGTGAGAAGGGCATGCACACTCTTACTCGCATGGAGTTCCTCCCGGAGTTGAAAGGTATAACCTTGAAACCCTGTGAACATTGTTTTGCTGGCAAACAACATAGGGTTGCATTTCGTACACATCCGCCACCACGTGCGGAGAATGTTCTTGATATTGTGCATACTGATGTTTGCTCCATGACCGGAAAATCTCTCGGTGGAGCATTATACTTTGTGAAATTCATTGATGACCACTCCAGAAAGATATTTCGCTATGTGTTGAGAAACAAGTGGCAGGTGCTCGGCGTTTTCAAGAAATTCCATGCCAAAGTTGAGAGAGAAACTGGCAGGAAATTGAAGTTCGTCATATCAGACAATGGTGGTGAATACCGAGGTCCTTTTGAAAGGTATTGCAGAAAATATGGCATCAGGCTTGAGAAGACTCCACCAAAGACATCTCAGCTCAATGGACTTGTAGAGAGGATGAACAGGACTCTCACGGAGAGGGTCACAGCTATGCTCTCTCATGCAAAGTTACCTAACTGTTTTTGGGCTGAAGCTTTGATTCATGCTATGCATATACTAAACCTGTCCCACTCAGTTCCTCTTGCAGGTGATATTCCTCAGAGAGTTTGGTCAGGGAAGGATGTATCATACAAGAATCTGAAGGTCTTTGGGTGCAAGGCATGTGTGCACATCCCGACGGATGAGAGAGCCAAGCTTGATAGCAAGACAAAGCAGTGCATCTATCTCAACAGTCCAACCGATGAGTTTGGATATAGATTGTGGGATCCAGTCAAGAAGAAGATTGTGTGCAGCCGAGATGTGGTGTTCATTGAAGATGAAACGATCAACTAGATCCACTGAACCCTCCCCTAGTCCACGAAAATCATGGGGGAGATGATGATGATGGTGATGTTGAAGATGATGATGCAACTGAACAAGGCAGTACAAGTCAGGGACATGAACATCCATCTGATGATGATGATGATGAGAGTCACGGTGATGTAATCCACCTGATTCCCCACCACCAGTGCAGCAGTTGAGGAGAACTGGGAGGGACCGTGTACCTTCCAGCAACTATCCACCACATCAATATGTGTTGATGATTGATGCAGGTGAGCCCTCATGCTATGAGGAAGCACTGTCTGACGAGCACAAGAATGAATGGTCAGAAGCCATGCAGGATGAGATGAAATCCCTATATGAGAATGACACTTTCGATTTGGTGTCTCTGCCGAAGGGCAAGAAAGCACTCAAGAACAAGTGGGTGTACAGAGTGAAGACTGAAGAAAATAGCTCACATCCAAGATACAAGGCAAGATTGGTTGTGAAAGGTTTCAGTCAGAAGAAGGGAATTGACTTCGATGAAATATTCTCTCCAGTGGTCAAGATGTCTTCGATCCGAGTTGTTCTTGGAATGGTTGCCTCCATGGACTTGGAGGTTGAACAACTTGATGTGAAGACTGCATTCTTGCATGGTGACCTAGATGAGGAGATATACATGGAGCAGCCAGAAGGATTCATGGTTGCAGGCAAGGAGCACCTAGTGTGCAGATTGAAGAAGAACTTGTATGGCTTGAAGCAAGCTCCTTGGCAGTGGTACAAGAAGTTTGAGTCATTCATGACTGAGCTTGGATACCGTAAAGCACAACCTAATCATTGTGTGTTTACGAAGAGGTACGTCGAGGGTGACTTCATTATTCTCTTGCTATATGTCGATGACATGCTGATTGTTGGAAATGGCACAAAGAGGATTGCTCTCCTCAAGAAGGCATTGAGTAAATCATTTGCCATGAAGGATTTAGGACCAGCTAAACAAATACTTGGCATGAAGATCTCCCGTGATAGATCAAAGAAGCTGCTTTGGCTCTCACAGGAAAGATACATTGAGAAGGTACTTGAAAGGTTCAATATGAAAGACGCAAAGTCTGTTACCTTTCCACTTGCAGACCATCACAAACTAAGTTCATAACAATGTCCTAGCAGCAAGAAGGAGAAAGATGAGATTAGTAAAGTACCGTACCAATCTGCCGTGGGCAGTTTGATGTATGTCATGGTGTGCACTAGGCCTGACATTTCCTATGCAGTTGGAGTTGTTAGCCGGTTCATGACAAATCCAGGTGAAGTTCACTGGAATGTAGTGAAGTGGATTCTCAGGTATCTCAAAGGTACTTCTAGATCATGCTTATGCTTTGGAAGCGGTGATCCTGTATTGCAAGCCTATACATATGCAGATTATGCTGGTGATGCAGATTCTAGAAAGTCTACTTCCGGATACCTGATGACTTATGCAGGGGGAGCTGTGTCATGGCAATCAAGATTCCAGAAATGTGTGTCCCTGTCAACCACAGATGCTGAGTACATCGCAGCGGTTGATGCTTGCAAGGAAGTGTTGTGGATGAAAACTTCTTGCAGGAGTTGGGAATGAAGCAAGAGAAATATGGTCTGTTTTGTGATAGCCAGAGTGCTATCTACCTTGCCAAGAATTCAAGTTTGCACTCTCGAACCAAGCACATTGATGTGAGATATCATTGGATTCGAGATGTTGTGAATTCCAAGATGGTGCATCTTGAGAAAATCCATACCGACAAGAATGGCTCGGATATGATGACCAAGACATTGCCAAGTGAGAAGCTACTTGTATGCTGCAAGGGTAGCGGGCATGGCGATGCTCCCCACATGAGTTGGAGGGGAAGATTTGTTGGGTATCCTCCTCATGTGGGTTGTGAGAAGATGACCATTTGAAGCCTTTCAGGCGGCCCAAACAGGTGCAGAAGCCCAAGACCCATTAGGGTTATGACCAAGGGTCATTTTGGACATTGCACATGATGGATGGGGGATGTTAACCCTCCCAACCAGCCTCCACCAGGAGGAGTGACGAAAATCCAGGATAGCCTCCATTGGAGAAGAAAACCAAGAGAGAAGGGAAGAGGAAGAAGTTGAAGGAAGAAGCTTGAGATCAAGCACGGGCCCTGCCCACAAGGTTGTGACGTCCAGATCCACTACCTTGTCTCCTTCAAGCTGTGATTCCACCATCTTTGGTGAGATTGTTCCAATCCCTAGATCTTATGCCCCAAATCTTGCTGTATCAGATCCTCTAGTGCTCTCTAGAGAAGAACTCGTTGTATCCCACCTTGATAATAGTGGAAGAAGATTTGGGTGGCTTCGGCCCGTGGTCTTTCCTCTCACCTTGAGAGGTTTTCCACGTAAAAAGGATTGGTGTCCCTGTGTGTTGATTTCTGCTGCTGTTCTGAGAGTACTCTACCCACCATAGACATTGTCTACCCTTGGGTGCGAGCTTCTCTTCTGAGGACAGACATTGTCTACCCCTGAGTGCGAGCTAGAAGTGTCCTGTCTGCTCCATATATGTTTGATGCATGTTTCCGTCCGACACGAGCAACGATCCGTGAGTTAGTACATCAGTGGTGCTAAAGTTTACATTGATTCCGCTGCGTATTTTCAGATCACGTTAAGAGTGTGCTAATCTCCATTAAGAGTTAATTGGTGTGCCCAGTTTTCCCAACACAATCCTAGAGCGTCATGCAAATGGTCAGACTATGAAATTTTGCATATCTGATTCATTTTGTGCTAAGAATTCTTAAATCTGTCAAATCTCACCATCTGCAGTTGTGGACCAGAACTCGGAATAGCGCGCTTATGGAAATTGCGCTAGAATATGAACATACCCGTCAAGGCAAATCGACGAAGCAAGAACATGGTATCTTTTGTGCTAAATAATCCTTTTTGCTAAACTATCAGTTACTAATGGCTCTTTAGGAAACCTTTAACCAAGTATGACCCCTCCACGCCAGACTAAAAAGGCGTTTTGATAACTCGGAAGCTCTGAAAATGTCGGAGCATGCCATTCACTTTGTCTTATCTGGACGACAAAATGTAAAAACAGCCAAGTCATTTGAAATAATCAATTTGACAAGGCGTTTTTGCAATCTCGAAGACTCAAAGAAAAAATCTTCAGTAAGTTCGCGGACCACCCCATCGACGTCTTCGAGATTCAGAATTGATGGGCTCATTAATGTCCAGGTTTGCCCTGGTTTGAGAAAGAACCACATGAAGACGATGAACAGTATGTCCATGGCGCCAAGCTCTTATAGCACCTCGAATTTTGGAGTTTAGATTTGTTTGCCTCCATGGCGTCGCGCTCTCATGATATCCACCGTGCGATTTGGGAGCAATACATGGCATTCAATTCTCTCCAATACATGATGAATAGCTTCCTCTCCGATTGGTTAAAAAAATCACAACAGATCATGCCTCTAGCTTGATGGCGCTTGCGTGCGCGTGTGTGTGCGCGAGAGAGAGAGAGAGAGAGAGAGAGAGAGAGAGAGAGAGAGAGAGAGAGAGAGCAATCGGGGATGGGAGGTTTTACGGCGACAGCGGGCGAGAAACGAGGAGTCCGGACAACAACGAGAGAGAATTAAGGAGAGGTACGTGAGTTCATGCAGGTTCAAGATGGGAAGTTTTTTCGCTGCCAATCGCTCCTTAATCGCCGCTATGGAAAAATTATGCCTTGTTAAACGGAACGGAGAGAGTATTGTTGTTTCTACTTGTCTTAATTAGTCATTCCGACGAGAGTAAGTTTTCCGACCTTTGTGCAGATTATCAAAATATACACTAGTAAATCCAAAACCATATACACTGACGACGGAAGTGAAATCATTTGGAAAAAAATGGATTGACAAAGTGAACAACAATCTTTCACGTGCCACATTTATAGTAGTGAAAATATTAAGGATTACAATTCATCAAAATGACTTCAATACCACGACACAACACTTGTTTACTTGAGACATGTCATCATTTTATTACTTGACTAACCATGATTGTTCCGGTCACAAAAAAAACAATGAAATAAGATTCCATGTCCATGCCCATGCATGTGTCGTTCTTGGTCTAACTCGATGGTGAGTCGGCTGATGAACTCGGCGGTGTTGACCAGCATGCTACACACTGGCATCCCTTGGAAACGCATGAGCTACTGTAGCCACCCACAATCTTGCACCAGTCACGACAAGTGTCTTCCTCGCACGGGCCCTCATAGATCTTAGGACCGCAATGCCCAGCGATTGCCACGTCTAACGGTAAATCGAAACAAGAAATTAAGGAAGATCATTGCCCAAAAAAACGCAAGCATATAGAAGAACATGTGTGTGTCTAGATACCTGAGGATAGCATCAGGAGGGCAAGGGAGAGGAATAGAATTTGGGTAGTCCTCATCTCTTGTTACAACCGTTGAGATATGTGTTGTACTATGAACTGTTGTGTGCTAAAAGAAAAAGGGTCCATTTATAGAGATGTGCATCTACTGACCTTGAAGATAAGAAGGAATACATTAATTTATAATAAGAACATGATTTAATGAGTTGCGTGTAGCTATAGATATTGGATGTGCTATAAAGGGAACAAATTAATTTTATCAATGCAGATAATTAAAGAGATAGGAGTACTCCTCCATACCAAGTCCCCAATTATTTCTTGCGGATAGAGTAGATGTGCTATAAAAGGAACACATTAATAACATCAATGCAAAGGGATCACTAGCCAAAGTGAGTTTTCGATAATGAACAGAGAGTTTGACTCCCGAGATACAGTACTCTCTTTATTTGAAATATTGAAAATAAAAAATCTGAAGAAAAATTATCTACATGTTGTCAATGATGAATCACACAAACATGTAAAATCTCAATTTGAAATAATTTATATATAAAACTACATAAAAATGAAAAATAAGTGGATCTGAGTATAAGTATACACACTTCTAAATATCCAAAATATAGAAGACTTTGTCATGATATAAAGAATTTCGCATTGTGATTTGCTTACTTGTAGGATGCATCACTAACTACATCTACATTTTTTCATATATTTTAACTTGCAAATATAGTTTTTTTAATTTTTTAAATGAAGGTATTGAGCTGAAGAGCCAAAGTGATTTTTCAATAATTAAAAAAATAAATAGTATACTTACACATGCCTAACTGCTCTGGTTATTTCTCGGCACGTACGTCACATACGCTTCCCTGACCGGCCGTTAGTTACCCGGCACGCTTGACCCTGTTAGCCCATTCAATCGTAGTCACAAGTCTTACCTACATACAAATTCACTAGTCATTTATGAACATTGACACGGGGCGAGACCGAGATATCGCAGCCGAAGGGGTACTCGGACCTGAGCCACCGCTCCCTCGCCGGTCGTCCTCTTAGACGCCTGCCTCCTACTTTCGACGCGCCGTGCAGGTACACGTCCCTGCTCATGATGCGCCCGACCAAGTGCGCTCAGCTCATCTGCCGTGATTGCCTTCGCGGTCATGAGGAATAACTTTAATGGGAGTTTACCCCATTCTCGTCAGTGCCACCAACCCAGGTAAAAGACATGAAAATAATGTGAAGTTAAGTAAACTTTACATGTTGGAATTCAATTAATCTTTAGAGAAACTGTAGTGTGAAATTTCTTCAGAGTCATCTTTACGAGTGGCTAGTTTAGTTGCATTGTCTTGAATTAGCCGCACCGTGGTCATATCTTTTAGTGGAAGCACATGGCAAATTATTGAAAAATCTGTGAAATGAAAGATTAGGCCACCTCTGCCGATGAAGGCAGCACGAAGGAGGACGCTGATAACTGGCGGAGCCAAGGCCCGGCTAGCCTGGGTAGTTGCCCGGGCTCCACCAGCCAATGCTCCATTAATTTTACTACAGCTTATGTGTGTTAACATGAGTTTCTGTGGGCATTTTTAGCTAAAGTTTACAGTTCTTGAATCTTGCCCAGACTCCACAAATGGCCAGTGCCGATAAGAGTGACAAGGCTTAGAAGTTGCATAGTATGGTGCTTTTGGGCGTCGGGGTGGGAGCGAGAACGTCGAAGTCACCGGCAGCGGCAGTTGGCCTAAACCATCATAATTATGTTTGTTGGGATTTGAATAGTTGTTTACTCTTTTTATTGATAAGACATGACTTTCGTGGGAACTAGCAGTATTTGTCGGTTTTGCTATTCATCACTCAAGTGAGAATTAAGTTAGATCTCACTCAACTCTGGTCCCATCAGATTTGCACCGTGATTCGTGAGGTACAATTAAAAAAATCAGTTGCACATGTAATTGGATGGGGTCATCTGAGTGAGAGTTAACTTAATTCTCACTCGAGTGAGACCTAGTCACTCCTAGTATCTATCGTCTCTGGGCAACGCATAATTTCTTGGAAATTGGTGTGATGCTTATTTCATATTGATATTTCCATTTGAAATTATTGGCTTTGTCATTTGGCCTGATGATTATTACTCAGCCAAGTGTGCCCGACCAAGTCATAAGACATTGTGGGTCACAATGCAGATTGAACGAATCGGCCGAATTGAATAAATTGTGAAGGTAATTCGGTTTTAGGGTTTGGGTTTCGTTTTTCTTTTGCTCTTGTTCGTTTTTGGGTCTAAGCTAGGGTTACCATCCACACCACCCAAATAGACCATACAATCTGAAGAAATAAGAATGGAGATCGAATGCACTTGGTCGGGCGCCTCATGAAAATCTCAAACAACGGGGGGTTAGCCCCCAGAGGAAGCGACTTCTAAACTAGTTCACGTTGATGCTGCATTTAATCAGTTTGCTCAAAAATGAGAAATGCACATATATATTCGTCCAAAAGAAAAGACATTGCAGTCGGCCAGTAGAATTCACAGGTCAGACGAGATAATTTCGGGCAAGAGTCGTCTTAGCAGTCCGCAGATGCAAGACACGCATGCAGCTGGGAGTTTTGGTCCCATCCAAACCACAAGGATTTGAAGTTCCTAGTAGCTCTAGTTCAGTGAAAACTGGAACATATTGCAGCCTGCAGTCCAATGCGCACGCCCACGCCTCACTGCTCACCATCGTCACGAGGTTTCTTCGTGAGCTCCCTAGCTTTCCTGCAGAAATACAAACGGATGGAATGGAAATGTCAGGTCCAACAAAAATTCCTCCATATGTAACACAATAACTGTTGGAGTTTTTGACTAGCTTTGCTAGTGGGCCTTTGGTCCAAAGCCCAACTAAAAATTATGAAATTCTCATTTGGCCCATGTACATGTGGCTGTGTGTGTACGTGACTAAACTTTAGTCCCATACTGCTAGTTGGGAGAGAGCTACACCACTTTATATAGTGGAGTGTTGTGCTACTTGGTAAGCTTGTGAGAACACAAGGCTCTCTCGTGCGCACTCCTCCTCCTCCGCCGTCCGTCTCGTCACGACGCGCCGCGGGTTGCGGGAATCTCGCCGAGCCGAGTTATATTTTTGCTGTTCGGGAAAATTTGATGAGTCATTAATCAATAATTAACGGACGCGTTAATTACTCAGCCGTTTCCGATTCCTTTGGATCGTGGGGCTGTTACCGACTCGATCGTGCGGCTGCGCCCACGTCCTACCCGAGCTGCGCTATATATACTGACCGTGCGAACCCTAGCCGCCACTACGTGCAACACATGGTAGCTCGCCGCCCTAGTTCCAGAACCTTGCGCCGCCGTCTTCCAAGTCTTCTCCGTCCCGTCTTCCGGCGTGCACCGGCAGAAGGGACAGTAGGCCTCCGGAACCCCGCCTCTTGTGATCCTGTACGGGAGAGGGGCGATCAGGTTTTTGGGGAGCGCACTCGCGCGACTACTGGCACCGAGCTCTTCCCAACGACGACTTCTTCCCTGACATCGCCAACCTCTTCATCGACGACATGGGCGACAACGGGAACACCAACGGCGCTGCTGCCGCACTGTATGACTTCTTGATCTTTCTGTTTCATGTTCTGTTAGAGTTTCTGCTTGTAGTAGCTGCTCTAGATTCGATCTGTTTATATACTGTTTTAGTAGATCGCATGATTAGTTTAATTCCGGTTATTCTAGTCATAATCTGTTTACTGTTTTCGTGAATTAAATCAATTGCTAAATTGCTTATATTTTCAACAATAACAACATGATTTCTCTTTACCGAGACACAAGTGGCACATAAGAGTCCTTAAGAAGTTTGGAAGGACTTGCACCAACGGCACATCAGCAAATTAAAATCATACTAGCATTCGAAAGAAACCCGAAAGAGATAAGCAGAAGAGATTAGGTTACCGTAGTTCACTCTCAATCTCAGCATTCCCAGGATCCATTTTTTGTGCATCTTCGAGAGCATCACAGGCTTGTTTATACTCCTGGAGTGCAGAGCAAATCAAGGAATCTGACCAGACAATAAGATCGATATGAAATATAACTCAACACACTGGCAAGCTTACCGCACCTTGAGTAGGATGTGAGCTGCAGCTTGACGGTAGCAAGCTTTTGCCCACTTAGGTCGCAGCATTCTGCATTTGAGAGCATCTGATAAAGCACCATCACCATCGCCCAGGATCAGCTTACAACGACTCCTGTTTGCATACAGTGTTGCACTCTCCATGTTCTATTGCCTGCGTCGAATACGAGAGATCACGCAAATATCATTCTCAACTAAAAATGATAACATACATAAGTTCTATATCAACGCTTGTTCACGGGCTTTCACACGTGCAAGCAGCTACAAAACTATCTTGACACTTTACTCAGTAGTACACAGAAGGGATTATATGACACTATTACTAGACTGATTTGGCTTGTCAATTTACATGTCATCAATCATCAGTTCAAATAATACTAACCGAAACAGTAGACGACCATATCAAAGATTCATATTATCCGAGAAAGAAAAACAAACTTCTAACAGATTCTGGAGATGAAGACATCAATGAAGTTTGATGAAGTCATCTTTTTAACATGCATGGAACACATCAAACCCCCCTGTACTCAGCCTCTCTAGGCTTGTAAAAACTCTCCTTCCTTTTCAATGAAACAAGACGCAAACCTTTTTGCGTTTTCTCGAAAAAATCTTTTTAACATGCACGGTCGATGACAAATAAGTTTCTAAAGTGAAGTCAATTATATGCTTACCATGCATATTAATCTGCATCAGTTAAGATCAGTTCCAATCAGTGACAAATCACGTGTCAAGCCTCTTATAAGAAACCTACAGTCACAACATTGCTCTAATGGCAAACCTCTTATCAAAGCTACTGTCGGGTGGGGATGGTCCATGCTTCAGATGGATGGCAAGGTGGTATCTCAATCTAAGGATCCCAACTGAACAACTCGATCACGCTGATTCAATCGGCAACAGTCTGCACAATAAGTTCAGGAAGAACAGTGTCTTTTTGGGCTGATAATTGGTGTGAGCTAGGACGGCTAAACTGCTAAAGGACACGTTTCCCTACACCTTCGCTGAAGATCAGTCATGCACAGTGTCGTCGCAATGGCAGAATAGCGGCTGGAACATTCAGCACCTCCTGCCGCTCAATAGCAGCAGTTCGTTCATCAAGCGTCAGTCTCGACAAACTCCTCTACATGGTCTATATGTTTCGCAGCTTGCCCTAGGCCTCTGGAAGATGAGGAATGACCGCATTTTCGCACCGCCTCAAGGAGAAAACTGTGGAGTGTTTTATCAGAGGACACTGCACTATGGTCATCTTACATCAACGAAGAACCAGCAAAGCTTGATGCAGTGGGTCGCAAGGATACGTGACAGTCTGTAGAAATTTGTTGTTGTTGTTGTTGTTGTTGTTTTTCCGCTCCCCACCCCGGCTCTAGCCCTCGGGGTACCCATGTAACTAAGGTAGATTCCACCTCTACCTTCTTTGTAAAAGAAAACAAGTGTTACCTTAAGTCCAACATATATACATGGTAATATATCGGTACAGAAGTATGAACACTACCTAGTATTTACATGCAACCCATTTGCTGTTTCATATATGCAATCATATGCATCAAGACAACTGTTGCTTTAGCTAATTCCTTGTTGCCCCCTAAATGGACTCCATGATCGAATTTCTTTCATTCTTCTCCACATAGTAAGATGCATTAATTTTAGCATATTCTTAATGTACAGTGGCTTCAGATCATATTCATTTTAGATGGGCCTTGACCAGATCTAATCGTAATTTAAGTTGGTAGTCTGATTATTTGATGGCCACATACATGACACTTCATTCAAAATAGATGGGGCTAATGGAATCATTGTGTCCCAGTCTCACTGTTAGTTATCAATTTATATTTTTTGTGTGGCTTTTCTCAATCAAGGCTCAAATTTTACATTCAGATAGATATCCTAAGTGCGTAAATAAGAGTAGAAAATAAAAAACCTAACTGGAAAAAAATGCTCTCCAATTGGTTCCCTATTAACAACAAAGAGTACCTTCCAAACAATCATAGATAAAGTGCAAGAGGTTTACCAAGCCATATAACTTTGATGCCATCTTATACTCCTTCTGCTTGAATGCCGTATCAGCCTGTGACTTGATCAAAGCACTTCTTCTTTCAAGGTGTTGTTGCTCCTGTACAATAAGTAGAAGAAACACACAATTTTGGGCTTAATCATCATTTACAATAAATGAATTTGAAATTTCTGTCACAAAAGAAATTAACAGTTTGGAATCTAGGTGGCTAGCTGCCTAGCTCTTTCACATGCTTATGCTGCAATGCATACTGCAAATGCTGCTTCAAATGGAGAAGCTCAAACTCCAAAATCTGGTCTAACCCTCGGAGTTTCCAAACCACTATATATACGGCTGAATGTTTCGTTGGTTCAGATATCAGTTGAGCCAAGTTTTATTTTGACCAAACTCCATGCATAACTGCCTATAGTTACTAGATTTGCTTCAGTGCTCTACACAATGATAAGGTAATGACAGTTACTAGAACTGAGACTGCCTTAAAATCTATATGCAAATGTCGTTTTGCGCAGTATAGTATAGTGGATGCGCCCGGTGTTGGTGCACAGGACTCTGCTCTGCTTTCTATCGCTGTGAACTGGGTCGTGGGGGACGAAGACCTGGTCCAGCCAGACTTTGTCGCTCGGCGTCGAAGCAAAATGACTCCGGTCGATGGTCACCCGCTTGAGATGATACACCTGCAGTCCATGCGATCGTTGCCCCCACCGGCCAGAGGGCAGGTGGACAGTCGGTAAAGGGGCCGGATCAAGTGGTACAGAAGAATCGGGACAGTAGCGTGCTACAGTAACTCGTGCTCGTCGTCCCGCTGCGGCGACGATTCATGGTAGCCGGCCACGTCACCTCCCGCGGCAGTCAGTGGCGGAACTAGGGGGACCAGTAGGGCCTTGGCCCCTAAGACATGCTACAACAAGCTAATTTGCATACATAAGCCAAGGTTAGAAATAATTTTTAGAGAAAAAATAATTTTTAGAGAAAATTACTATGATTGGCCCCCCTAATGCATAATTAACACGTTTGGCCCCTGCTGAGCTATATTCCTAGCTCCGCCCCTGGCGGCAGTGGCTCCGCCTTCACCTCTAGCTTGGGGCAGCACAGGTAGAGGCGGCCGCGCGGTGGTGATCATTGGTTCGGGCCGAAGTAGCGAATCACCAGGCAACCTTGTGGTGGCTCACGACGATCGCGGATGATGATGTCGTCGCCTCCGCCTCCTCGACGTGGCGGTGAGCGTCGCTCCTCCTTCGTCGGCCGACAGAATCGGGTCTGTTTGTGCGGTAAAATTTCTAGACATTTTGAGTTTGGGGAAATTTTTAAAGTCGATAATACCAAAAACAGGTTTCTCACTTTACATGATTAAATATGAACTCCAATTTATGATGCAAATATATGATTTTTTGACATAATAAATTACAAAGTTCGTAGATATGTTTCAGACGTATCACTTATCTCGGCTGTCATGTAAGGTCAACTTTTCTTACAAGATAGCCAGTTGCGTAGGACGTTTTGTATACCTTTGCTTACCACTATTTTATTTACTGAATCCGTTTTATTGTCTTGCATAGTGTCTTTCTTATTAGTGCAATCTTAAGCAAACATTCTTTTTTATTTTGTATCGAATTTAAGTGCATTGGTGGTTCTATAAGTTTCATATATAACTTGAGATAATAACCCAGAAATTCAAATTGGCTTCTGAGCTCATATGCCCAGGTTAAATAAAAAATGGTAAAATATTTCTAAAATTGGACACGGACATATACAAATGGTCTACATACGTACCTGGTGAAATTATATATGGCATGTCCTATGCAAAACGAAAAATCAGTGGGATTTCAAAAATATGTTGTTCGAACACTGATTTTGTTAATTTTGCACAGAGCAACATACATGTCATTTCATCACGAAACTTGGCAAGTATTTCCAAAACATGTATTTGTTTTCTTCACCAATTTTTTAGAACGTTTTAAAATCTTTTTCTATTTTTTAATTTTGTTTATTCAACCAGCAGCATGTGAGCTCGGAGACAAAACGTCTTACTCACAATTACCCGCTTACCTTCTATCTTCTATAGTCCGATACTCCCATTTTCACATTGAACTATGCTTCAAATGTCCCTTGCACTTTAGGGTATTTTATCTTTCTGCGCTGAAAAGACTTCTTCAGCTGTCGGCTCCCAGCGTGTTGAAACGTGGTCAGGGTAGGAGACGTAGATCCTACATAGCATGGTCCAAACTCCAGAGGACCACCATCGTGCCAGAGCCTCTTTGTGGGCCGATGAGCACGCTTGCCATTCGAAAGAACTTTTATCGATGTGGAACGTTGACAAGAATATCTCAGTGCCAACCTCGAGACTCTACATCGTCGTCTTCACCGGACGAAGTGAAGAAGAGCGCTCAGACCGCCTGCCGCTAACTAAACATCGAGACACCCATCCTTTTCTTCAGGGCGCCGCCCTAGAAAAAGACTCCAATCTCTAGCCTAGACTTGGAAACCTAGCCCCCCGACCTGATCGACGAATAGGGACATGAGCCACGTACGTGTCCACACCGCTCTGGGAAGCACTTCCGAGATGGGGAGAGGTGAGGCAAACTTATTTGACGGAGCTATGCCACTATCGCTATCAAGGTGAAAGTGCATGTGCCCCATATGTGGTTTTGGTAATTAATGACAATCCTTATGGATTAGTATTTGCATTGAGATATACTTGTAGATCTTGTTCATAGGAAAAGATTGGAGTTCATGTGTGCTTGAAGCTTGCCACCCATTTGGAGATATTGGTCAAGTGAAGATGTGCCTATGAGAGGCTCTCCCACTATGGAGTATGGGAGAGCAACATGTGAATCTTAATCAAGCGAAGCGTAATCAAGAAAGGTGGTCCACTTGAAGAGATCAAGATCGTCATCATCTAGCTCAAGTGGAATGCGCAAGGCAAATGTATGATCTTGATAGGTTTCTATTTTACCGGTCTCATGTGTTAGTGGGAGACCGGGTTATAGATAGACGGCGTACTATCAAGAGGGGCTCTCAAGTGAGTTACTTGATCGCATCTTTGTGGAGAGCTCAAACATTTGCATATTTGGCATATCATATTTCTTGGTTCTTATTTGGTTTTTATCCATGTGAGGATTTAGAGCTTGTGTTCATCTCCATACCAAGCCCTAGTTCATCATAAACGGATTCCGTATGGAAAACTTGTTGCGTTTTCGTGTTGAAATATTATCGGTAGCTCTTACTTTCATCTTTCCAACAAAAGTGGTTTCACCTCATTTGGATTTCGTATGTAAAAGTTATTGGGTTTGCAGTTTTGCTGATTTTCTAGGCCGAGTCTTCGGTGTGCCCCAACCGGAGTCTCTAGAGTCAGGGTTCCCTGTCGAAGAAGCTCAAAGTGGTTCACCCCTGGACCTGCTCCAAGGTCAAGTGGTTCACCCCCTTCCCCTGTCCGGAAACTTACCGGAATGTGTCGGAGTCTCCGGCCCAGTCTCCGGTCCAGGCCGGAGTCTCCGGTGTAAGATTTCCTGCAACGGATTTTTTTTGGGACCTATAAAAGGCCCCTTCTTTCCCAAAGAGTCAAGGCTTTTCAATAGCACGTTTTTCTCTCTCTCTCTCTCCCACCATTGTTGACTTGAAAAGCTTGCTTCTCTCTCAAATCCTCCCATGATTCTTGCATATCTTTGAGGGAAAAGTGAGAGGAGATCTAGATCTACAATTCCACCAATCCATCTCTCCTCTAAGTGAGGGGAACCTAGTAGATCTTGATCTTGAAGTTCTTGGTGTTTCTCCTCCTTTTTCTTCCTCTCTTATTCACCCATAAGCATTTGTTATTTGTTGAAATTAGAGAGTGAGGACTTGAGCACTTCTTGTGTTCTTGCCATTGCATTTTGTTGCATCGGTTTGCTCTCTCTATGAGGATTCGTGGAAGTGAAAGTTTGTGAGCTTGTTACTCTTGGGTCTTTGGACCCTATAATCCTTTGTGGTGGTTGAGACCTTTTGTGGTCACTTGTAGCCATCCGGGAGCCCCCAATCCAGTTGTGGGTTGTGCCCCGGGTTGTTGTTGTAAAGGCTCCGGATTCTGTCTCGAAGGATTCCGATAGTGGAAGGTGAACCAAACCTTTTGTGGTGCGGTTCATCGGAGAAGAAGGTGAAACCTTTGTGGCGTTGAGACCAACCTGTTGTGGTGGCTCACACTTCTCCAACGAGACGTACTCCCCTAAAAAGGAGGAACTTGGGAATACATCCTCGTCTACGCGTGCCTCGGTTATTTCTATACCTGAGCTCTTTACTTATGCACTTTACATTGTGATACCTTCGTGCTTGAAGTACTCTCTATTGCTATCACCTTGTCGATTGTCTTGCTTAGCATAAGTTGTTGGTGCACATAGGTGAGCCTAGTACTTACGTTGTTGGCTTGTTAATTTAAACAGCTAGTTTTATTCTGCAATTATCAAGCCTAAACCGGAAAAGTTTTTAATCACATATTCACCCCCCCCCCCCCCCCCCCTCTAGGCGACATCCTTATCCTTTAAAGGTTGTGCCTCCTCAAAGATCTAAACCCGACCTCGAGCCACCGGGGATCCCCACGGCTCCCGCCGCAGAAGCGGGAGACAAAGGAAGAAAGATCTGATAGGCTCACCACCGGTGGCGGAGGGTGGCAACTGCTCTCCTCCCTTTCGGTCTCTATTGGGAGGGCGCACGACACACAATCATAAAAACTAATGATTTCTTGTGTGGTCTAGGTGTAATCGGTATCTTATTGATATTAATATGTTCCCTTTATCGAAAACAATAGTTTTCAAATAGCATTACCGTCGTGGAACAATTGGAAGGTACTCTCTCCGTTCGTTGATGTAAGGTGTATAGTTTTTTGAAGAAAAATCCATAATATAAGGTGCATTTGCTATAAATGGATAATTTGACCCATCAAAAAATGAGACCTAGTCTCAAAAGAGGGATTTAACGGATTGTATTCATGTTGTGCCTAGTAAGAACTCATCTCTCGCTATTTTTTCAAAAAAAAAAAAGTTAGTCCACTCTATGCAAAATACTCTGTCTTAATATTCGTGTAGAAAACTATACACCATATATTCAGAAACGGAGGGAGTATAAATGAAACAAAAAGTTAACCCACCAGAGATGTTAGTGGAACAATCAAAGGAGCAGCAACATGAAATACAATCGTTAGTAAAGAAAATGAAATCTTCCAAGTTCTCGACAAGACTACGTGGAGATAATACTGCAAGTCGTGAATACGTCAATGAATATGTACTCGCCGTCTTCAAACCGCGGTGGCCAGAGAGACGTGCTCTGCTTCCTGATCTGCACCAGTTGACGGTCCAGTTTGAGGCTGGCTTTGCTGCCTCGTACTCGCACCGGCAATCTCCACCCCAAACAACACGTGGGGCGGCCTGGGGGCGGCGTCTCCGGCGCCGCCGTCTCGAGCAACATGTACGAAGCGATCCCGAGCACGACGGCGATGAGAGAGGACAGGGATGCGGTCGGGAAATTCCCGATCTTCTCCGGGTCCTTGCACATGTATGAAGTCGTGGTTTTAGAAACCGGTGGCTCTTCTCGCGAGCTGTTCTCCGTTACGCCGAGGATGAACATCACCACCGCCACGGTCGTGAGAACCCTGCACAGCAAGAACTAGCATGCGCGTCCTTAGAGATTTAAGATCAACACGCAGCGCCGTGAATCGTTAGCGAGTGACGACGGACCAGGAAAACAGGGAGAGAATGATGCCGAGCCAGCGCCTCTTGGATGGCGGAGCCGCCGCCCAGCGCCGCTTGGTCCAGCAGGGGCAGCAGCGGTGGCACCAGCACATGCACCAGCCGCTCGTGTAGGCGGCGACGATGACCTGGTTGATGAGCACTAGGAACAACCCCAGGACACCGCACCCTATCGCCGGCGGCGGGCTGCTGTACACGCAGTTGGTCCCGTCGTACGCCACGGACTGGAGATACCATTAATTAGAGCATCTCCAAGCGGAGCCCCGAAAGCCAGCCCAAACGTCTGGGCGGATAGCCCGGACGACATTTGGGGCTCAAACCACTACCCAACGACGGCCCCCATAGTTAGCCCAAACGCCGCGGGCGGTCTGCCACATCCCAAACCCAGCCCATATCTGGGGCGGGTTTGGGGAAGGCCGGACGCGCCCGGACACGTCCGCCCCTTACTCGCTGACAAAGTGGACCCACTACGGGAGGCTGACCGTCGTCGCTGACTTCCGCCGCGTGGCAGCTCCGTCCCCACAAATACCCCACCGGCCGTAACCCTACCTCGCTCCACTCCCCACCCCGCCACCTCGCCTTCTCCGCTCGAGCGGCCGGCGCAATGTCTTCCTCATCCATCGACTGGGGCTCGGAGCCGGAGGACGAGGTTTTCGACGCGGCGGCGCCACCGGAACCCGTGGACGCGGAGGAGGAGGCCTTCGCATCGTCGTCGAGCAATCTTTGAAGGAGGTCGGCGGCAGATCCAGCGCGGCGGCGCCGCCAAGCGGAGGCCAATGCAGCCGTTGGTCCGAGCTTGCGCCGGTGCGGCGCCGTGCAATGCCGGCGGGATCTGTGGCGGCGTCATCGGCTCCTCCACCGCGCTCCGCTCCGGTAAGATCTGCGCCTCCCCATCTCCGCCTCCCCCCCCCCCCCCCCCCGCGTCCAAGCTCCACCTGGGTGGAAGATTCTGCCGGACGGGGCCGACGGATGGCGCGTTCTTCCGAAGACCCCGCCGTCTTCGAAGCGGATGCGCACGCCGGAGACGGAGGGGAAGGCCTACCGGCAGCTGCGCAAGGCGGACCCCGCTGCGGCGGAGAGGGCATTGCGCGCCGCGGCCAAGGAGCCGGTGCCGTTGGCCGTCTTGGAGCGGTCGTACACCACCGCTGAGACGGACGCCAGGCGCCTCCGCCGCAAGAACAAGGCGATGCTCGACGCCGCCATCGCCGAGTCGAAGAAGGAGGCGGCGAAGAGCGACCGCGCGGCCAGGCTCGCCGACGAGCAGACCCGCGCCGTCCTCGCCGCTCGCTCCAACAGCTCCGCCTCCTCCAACGCCGACCCGTACACGGCCTTCGAGCTGCTGCGCCGCCACCGCCCTTCCGCTGATGACAAGGGGAAGGGGCCGGCGTCAAGGCAGTGAGCGCCGCCGATGGAGGCGAAGGAACCGACGGACAGAGAGGATGGCGGCGCCGCCGGTTTGCCTACTTTTGCTATAATTTGTCTATATAGTTTAGCCAACTATGTATGTAATCCGAACTATGAGCTCCGATCGAACTAATCTTATGCAATCCGTATTATATTTGAGCTCCTATCTACGTTCTTTATTTACGTTGCATGGCTAGTATGATTTTGAGGATGCGGATATGGGGGGCATGGTTGTAGGACACCTTTTTGGGGTCTGTCCGGTCACACGCAGACACTTTGGGAGCCAAATTTGGCAACTCCGGTTGGAGATGCTCTTACCATCACAAATTTGCTTAGCGCGAATCCAAATAGTTGATGAAAAATGGTTTGAGTTTGGAATCCATGCCTTGGAACTATAAGAGCTGGCGACGAATCCCAGGGTAACGGCGATCGAGCCGAGGAAGCCCAGAATTATACACACCAGCACTGCGTCTTTCTCCATATCGACCAGGAACGAGCACGGCAAGAAAGCAAGTCTGCAAGTGCATTGTCAAAGGTGCTGATCTCTTTGAAGGTCACATTTTTCCCGGTTGATATTAAAGATTCAGTCAGCGAAAGTTCAAGATCGAGTTATTAAGTAGCATGTGGGCGTAGTTTACTGCCGGGCTCCCGTCACTCCGATGTAACGAGTGCAATAGTGCATGTCTGAAATGCAGCACTAGTACTAGTTGAAAAAGAGCCAGAAGTGCAGTCAGTTGAAAGAAATGCTAAATTAGTTGAGATTTGAGAATGAAGCCGGGGAGCGATTCCTGTTATTAAAAAAAACTAAATTAGTTGAGAGTACTAAAAAACACCAGCGTATGTAGGTAGCACTAGCAGTTCAAGAAAAATAACGATGCAAGAAAAATAAACAAAAACACCCGTTAAGAAGAAAACAAGATTCAGACAAGGCAATAGCCAGCAGAGCCGTGGGGTCGTTTTTTTTTTTCCTTCTTCCAGCTCTCTGAACAATCACGTTTTTTTGCGTATGTTATGTTTTCTGAACAAATCACCAGTTTCCCAAACTTGTGCCCCCACAACCCCACTTATATTCGTTACAGAGAGGACTTGACTCTGGCTGTGTAGGGTTGGTTGTGTAGTCTGTGTACCAGTGGCTCTGGGTCGAGACAATTCAACCATTTCACAATTTTGAATGGACATGAAGTGAACGATAGAAGTAGGGGATCCTTTGATTCGCGGGATTTTCAAAACACGGGAATAGGCAAAACGTAGGACTGGAGCGATATCGCCTTTTCAATTCTATATGATTAGGAATTACAGGTTTTTAGGTGCATGGGTGTTTGATTTTACAGGAAAACTAAAAATATTGTAAACATAGTTTTGAGTGGAGGAGAATTAATAGAGTGCAAAGGAATCCTTTGTACTCCCTCCGTTCATTTTTATAAGACGTTTTAGTGTTTAGTAGGTTCATCTACTTTAGTATGTATCTAGTCTACTTTTTGTGTGTAGATCCACTCATTAGAGTATGTATCTAGTTTACTTAAAAAAAGTCTAAAACGTCTTATATTTGTGCACAGAGGGAGTAGCAATTACAAAGGACTGTAATCATGCGAATCAATCAATCTTTGTAGGAAAATATCCTAATGATCCAAATCCTCTAAAAATTCTACACAATTCGTTTCAAATTCTTTTTTTATTGATCAATTCCTTTTAATTAAAGGAGCCCTTGAATGGGTGCGTGGAGTGAAAGATAGGTGCACCGTATGGCCCAGAGCAGTTCCACGGCGCACTCTTTGAATGTTCTTCTTTTTGGTCTATGGGCCGTGCTATGCAAAAGGAACAGCTCATGGGCTGGCACCTTGTGAGAGAGAGCCCGGCAATCCGGCATATCAGCAGCACCCACGCTGGATGCCCGCGCGGCGCCGAGAGCGCTGAATAATCCCACCTCGGGGAGGCAAGGAGAAGCGCGGGCGGTGAAAGGCTACAAATAGGAACGGCATGGCAGTGTTGCAACTCAAAAAGGGTCGGTTGGCTATGTATGCCACGTCCATCCTTAGCTGATGGGTGCTGTATGGCTATCAAGACATATGGCCGACATAATTTCTGGGAATTAATAGGGTTGGCTCGTTTTGGCCGACCCTCCATGAATAATTTCAAAACTTTTGTTCGAAAATATGAACTGTTAAAATTGTTGCTTTTGGTTCTTGGTTTTATCTTCTCAGCGATTAGGTCACACTAAAGATACAACGTTCCACAGTGCTCCCTGATGCTTGTCATTCCACGAACCCTTCAATTTTATGCATTTAAATTTTGCCAAAAGATAATTCTGCATTCTTTCAATTCTAACAGAAAAAAATGCATTCTTTAGTTCCAACAGGAAGACTGCATGATCCGTTATATGATATACCGAATCAACCTTGTAGGGAACAGAAGAGGGAATTTATTTCACATGAGGAGTCAATCCAGGCTCAAATTCAGTTCATCACACTCTGAAGAATAACAGCATACGTAGAATATAGATCACCCCTAGAATCAAATTAAATGCAAGAGCAGGAGAACACTTTTCTAGACTTCAATAACAAGAAGAATATCATTGCTTCAACGGGAGACGGCAAGATGTAAACATTGCAATGTACAGTGGCAGCTGGGATTCGAGCTGAGCACTAGCGCCTTTGTCGTCATCAACCCCACCTGTGTGTATACTAGGGAAAGCATCATACAAAATGATCAGAGCTACTCCTTTCCACTTTCAGCCTTGGCTGCTGCTGGCTTCTTCTCATCTTCGTCATCACTTTCTAAGCCCTGCAAAAGCAAGAGTTGTGGTGTTAACATGAACCATACATGATACAGCTGGAAAGAGAAGATCTTATATCTCTTGAGCACGTCAAACTCGGAAGTGCTCCACAACATAAAGAAGAGACACCTATGTTGCCTACTGGTATAGCAATAAGGCTCTAGCTGTTAAATGGATTCAAGCACACGCTACTAAAAGTCAAAGGTCTGTACTTCCACCTGGACATGCTTTTCTTGTACACCACGACACAACAAGAATGATTACCACGCCTCATATATGTCGCACTAGAACAAGGAATTCCAAATGCACAATGTTTGTCCAATACTGTAACCGCACATCAAAACAGCATTCCATAGGTAATTAGGTATGAAACACTAGAATGAATACCAGTGCCCAGTTACAGTATATGTTCTAAGTAGCAGGTGTACTTACTGTTGTACCATCTATCTTATCAAAGTCATCGTCTAGCCCATCATCATCATCACCATCATCTGCAAGTAATAACCATAAAGAAGAGTCATGTACAAGAATGCAGGAGCATGTAGCAATTAATGAGATGGATAGCAGGAAAGTGAGTAGCATACCAGGACCCTCATCGTCACTGCCCAAATCTCCGAGAAGAAAGACATCCAGATCCTGCTCTCGATTTGATGAGGTAGATGTCTTGCTTGGAACTTTCGTGTCTTTCTGTTCTGAAGTTGTAGCTTGTGAGGTCTCTGATATTTCCTTCTGGGAGACCATTTTTTCCTCCTCGGCTTTCACTTTCATCTCCTCAAAATATTTGGTCTCATAACTATTTGGGTTACATTTAAGTCAACAAGGAGGATCAACATTAGTGTGCAACAAATTTGCAACATATGTAGCATCATAGTACTTGAAAAGCAAACCATTTAGCTCAAGTAGAATAACATTAAGCCTTGCAACAAGAAAACAAAGAAAAACATCTAGCCTGATTGCTCACGATTTCAATTGCGAATTACACTAGGCTACAAGATCCATCCTTGTTACTGCTACATACCATGAAGACATATATGCAGGCATGAGGCAGGTGAAGTATGTGATGAGTCCAAAACAGAGTGGCACCAACCAATTAATCACTGCTTGCGAACATAATTCTTCATTCATCAATATAGGAGTGTTATTGGGTTATTGAACTGGTGGGGTTTCACAAGCTAAAGAACCATGACTAGAGATATTAGAATAACTTTTAATTCCTTTAACAAGTGTGACAACTGAGAATAAGTGACAAATCATCCAGGTTTCAGAAATGAAAAGATTCTTCCAGTCCAATATCCAAGATCCTACGAGTTGGATTGGACATGACAAACTTTGAACTAACAATTCTGATGGATATTTATTCGGTGTACTTTGAAGAAATAATCAGTCTAAAGTAGCTATAATATTAGTGTCATATTTTAATAAAGCATGTTCTTATGAAAGAAAGTTATAACTCCTGTAATAGGTCGCAATGCGCAGCCATTCTGTTAGACAAACTTATGATGCAAAAGTTTGCCATGTGTTGACCAATGACCACAACATGTATTAGGATAACATAGCATGAGCCAACATTAAGCAGGAAGAGTAGAAGACTTACGGTGTTACGTAGTTGTTTACTAGCAAGAAGTAAATTCGCCAGAATTTACGCTCTTTCATGTATCGTGGGCATAGCTCATATCTGAACTTTGACATTTCCTGGATATAAGATAGGACTACTCAGAATTTTGATAAAATACAAAATTAAGCACTTGCAGAATAACCTGATAGACTGGTAGATTTTTAATGGATAGCAACGAGCTAATGACCAGGTTAACCCAAAAAACTATTATGCGCGTTAACAGGGCAATAAATTACTAGACCAACGGAGGCTGAGTGAACTAAAACAGCAGTTAACTTGTAGAAACCAAGTACAGATCAAAGTATAGATCTCATCAAACCATAATCCTAAAGGAGAGAAGGTAATTGACAAACTATTTTAGCCTTCTGATAGGGTAGTCTGATTTGACTAAGGAAATCAGCTCACTCATTACATATGAAGATCAGTTTTCATTTCATCATTCATCGCAAGGGCAGCAGAGTTAATAACAGTGGTTCCTGAATTAAAGCACCCCACTTGATAATACATTGGAACAATCAGCGCATGAAAATATGGGCACTATCACTGTTTAAAAAAAAAATACTTTTTTCACACATTACTATAGAATTAAGCCTCTCTTGATGCTCCTATTTGCCTCTACTTCTGGTTACCACAAAACTGGCATATCAGTTTCCGGACTCAAATTTAAGTTTAACACTGGTGTACAAAAACAGTCATCGGCGGAATATACTTTCTTATGTTGTGTCAATGACTCAAACCATGCATTTTAGACCTTCTAGAGTTCAAGTGTCGCAAATCTCCCAATATTTTATCCATTCATCTATACACGCTCATCTCAAACATGTTAAAACCAATCAAGATGTGTCGATTTTACAACCTATTATTTGGAAATTTTGTGTTGTTAAGACGTCCAACAATTTGTCCTAATATCACAGTGAAATACCATTCAAAATTATCTAGAGTACATTCTGATATGTGCAAAGTATGAAACACAAATACTCCCCGGGTTTTGATTAGTCAGCAACGTCTAAGTATTCAGTTAGCTATAACTATCACACCAATTGTAAATTAATCTATTCTCCAGGATAATGTTCACTCTAGTACTCTAGATTGTTTGAAACTAAATACATTCATCACCACTCTATCGATCGAGCCACAGAACCCAATCCCCTATGGAATCACATGCACCAAAACACCCACTGACTGAAATGGTAAACGGAAACAAAACCTTGACGGCTGAGAGGACGAGAGTGGCGTGCCTAGCCTGCCATTCGTTCAGATCCTGACGCACATTCGACACCGTGGGCACATCCGACATCTCCGGCTCATCTGCGCAACAAAATTTCCAATAAGACAATCCAGCGCCTCAAATCCCCTAAACCCAACCATGAGTAAACCGCACCTTGCAAGGGGAAGTCGCGGAAGGTGCTTATGGTCATGCCGTTGACGAAATCGCGGAGGTCTTCGGTGATGCCGTACCGCTCGAGCTCAGCGGGGTCGGGCCCCGACTCGGCCGCGGAGGGGATGGGCGGGATCGCGGGGATGGGCGGCATGGAGGGGACGGGGATGTCCGATGCGAGGTGCATGATCTGGCCGGCCAGGAGGTCGGCCTGCTTCGTGGCCTCCGCGGCGATCTCGCGGGACTTGGTGGCGGTCTCCGAGAAGATCTCCTTGGACTTCTTCGCCGTCTCAGAGACCAGCACCGACGACCGCTTGGCCGCCTCCACCGACAGCTCCTGCGACAGCCTCGCCGCCTCGCCGGCGAAGGACCGAGCCCTTCCCCAGAGATCCATCGCGATTGGAAGATTCTGGAAGGTTCCAAGTCGTCTTCGCTGATGTCGGTGCGGGACGGGACGGGACTACGGGAGAACTGGAACGGGAGATATGGAGTTTGACAGTTTCTTGCCAGTCTGCCCTTGTTTATTGTGATAATTGCTTGTAATACTTTTCTCTGTAGTGCTAGACTGCTATTCACGTTCACGTTATAGAACTTCGGAAATGCTAAGCACTCGCCTCGCCGTCTCTTTGTTTAGTGGACACAATATTTTCTAGCGTGCGTTTAAATGCAGATATTTGCTGGTTTGACACCGCAATGGCTCAAATGCAAAATATTACGGGATATTGATATTGAGATTGATGAACAATTGTAGTGTTTGGATGTTCATATGTATTTGAAAGTTAAAACTAAGAGGAGTCACCAATGTCAATTTATGTTTTGATGGTCAAATTGTTGAATTTGCACTTTTATGAGAGTACGACCATTGGTGTGAATAATTATATAACAATAAAAAATACAATCAAATATTTGTGTAAAGTAGTTGCAACAACAATGATGTTCTACAAACATGAAAAAATGGCCTGAAATAGAGAGAGATAGATAGAGAGAGAGAGAGATGAGCTGGACACGGTGTTTCGACTCATAGGTGTAGATGTACCCACTATGTAAAATATTTGTAAATACTTTTTAAAATGTCAAAACATTCCAACAAAATTTCGGATATACACCAGCATATTCGATGTTTGCACAAAAAGTTTCGTTAAAAAATGAGATTTTCTGTGGCATGGGTAAAAAAGACAAATAATTGTTTCGTGAAAATTTATTTTGGAGCACCAAATTTTGTCTTTTATACATAAGCCGTAAAAAATGTCATTTTTTATGAAACTTTTTGTACGAACGTAGAATATGCGGAACGTATATCCAAATTTTTTGTTTGGATTTTTTTTGACATTTTAAAATATCATTTTTGTATACTAGATGCATCTACACCTATGAGCTGAAAATGATTTCCCTGATGAGCTGATGTAATTTGAAGCTTAGCTTAAAATATGCTAAGACTTGAGTTTATGTTGTGTTTTTCTTTAGGCTTTAAGCTTAATGCTGCATGGATATTGTTGTTTCGTTTCTATGAAATGGAATAGAGTGAAATCCATTTAATCTAACAACAACAAGAAAATTATATGAGAACATGTATATCTAGGTATACTATGTTCAACCTTGGCAACGTGTTTTACACATCATAGTAAAACATCTTTTGCGATGTGGTAAACACGTATATCAAAGTTTTATACTCGGTATTCAGTTGTCCGTGGTATTTTTAAGAAGGCAAATGTTTACTACTAGAGGTGCAGTGAATTATACGAAGAACGAAAATGGTAGAACTGTACTATTTTGCTATGGATCGGTGGAAGACACGACGTTTCAGGTCACGGGTGCTGATGAACCGGTTATGTAAAACATTTTTAAAATGTTAAAAATTCCAAATAAAATTTCGAATATGCATCATGAATTTTTTGTTAGTCCAAAAAGTTTCGCGAAGAGAAGACATTTTTCGTGACATGTGCAAACAAGACAAAAAAAAACTCCCAAACCCAGATTTTTTTTTTCATAGCGCACAAAAAATGTCTTTTCTTCGTGAAACTTTTTTCTACAATAAAATATCATCTAGTATATCCGAAAAATTTATTTTGAATTTTTTGACATTTTAAAATATGTTTGTTAAACAGTGGATGCATCTAGACTTATGAGCGGATATGGATTTCAAATCTTTTTACTGGTAGCGGGATGCCGGGATGGGGCCATCTCGTTGCCGTGCAGATTCAGGTTCTGAACCCAGTTTTTTTTTTTTTTGAAACTTATTCTTTTTTTCGAAACATGCGAAACTTATTCTGAAGTCTGAACCCAGTTGATGTTTACCTCGATCCCACGCAAGAGAAGCAGGGCCGCGCGGTGGGGAGCACCTTTGCGGCGCTCGTTAGCACCGCTTAAAGGTTGCGCCGCCTGAAGCAGTCCTTAGATGGGCCGGCCCAAGAAATCTGCGCTCGCGCTGCTTCTTCAAATTTGGTTCGCGCGCTGCTTGAAGCTGTCAGCCAGGGTTCGATTCCTGGTTCCGATAGATTTCCGTTTCTTTTTCTTTAATTAACTGCTTCTTCACTGTCTCATCAATTACGAAGCCAGGAAACCAGCTTTAGAAATCGTGGCTTTGTTTTTTTTTCAGCAGTAGACGTTGTTACATGGTGATTTTGCTTGTACGTTGAACAAACCATGTACAAAACTGATTGACTCAAAATGAAGAAATGGAAAAATTGCATGAACAATAATTGTAAAAATTGGAAAAAGGAACCATTTTTTCGGTTCGGAACCATTTTCAAAAAGAACCATTTTAAAAAAATCGGAACCATTTTTTTTGGCTTGGAACCATTTTTCTGTTCGAACCATTTTCAAAAACGAACCATTTTTGAAAAATTGGAACCATTTTTAAAAATCGGAACCATTTTTTCATTCGGAACCATTTTCAAAAAGGAACCATTTTTTCGGTTCGGAACCATTTTCAAAAAGGAACCATTTTTCGGTTCGGAACCATTTTCAAAAAGCAACCATTTTCAAAAATCGGAACCATTTTTTTGGTTCGGGACCATTTTGAAAAAGGAACCATTTTTCGGTTCGGAACCATTTTAAAAAAGGAACCATTTTCGAAAAATCGGAACCATTTTTTCGGTTTGGAACCATTTTCAAAAATCGGAATTATTTTTTTGGTTCGGAACCATTTTAAAAAAGGAACCATTTTCGAAAAAACGGAACCATTTTTTTCATTTGGAACCATTTTCAAAAATCGGAACCATTTTTTCGGTTCGGCACCATTTTCAAAAATCGGAACCATTTTTTCGGTTCGGGACCATTTTCAAAAAGGAACCATTTTTCGGTTCGGAACCATTTTTTCTGTTTGGAACCATTTTTCGGTTCGGAACCATTTTCAAAAAGGAACGTTTTTTTCGGGTCGTGGCCATTTTCAAAAAGGAACCATTTTTTCGGTTCGGAACCATTTTCAAAAAGGAACCATTTTCGAAAAATCGGAACTTTTTTTTTGGTTTGGAACCATTTTCAAAAATCAGAACCATTTTTTTTTGTTCAGAACCATTTTCAAAAAGAACCATTTCGAAAAATCGGAACCATTTTCATAAAGGAACCATTTTCGAAAAATCAGAACCATTTTTAAAAAATAATTATTTTCCAAAATATGAACCATTTTCAAAATAGCAAAAATTAAAACATAAAAACAAAACGTGAAAAGAAACAGAAAAATAAAAAGAAAACAGAAAATAAAAAGGAAACGGAAAAAGAAAACAGAAAAAGAAAGAATAAAACGGAGAACAAAAAAGAAAGAGAAAAAGAAACCTGAAAACCCAAAACTGGAAACAAATAAAGGGTAGAATAATTATACATGAACGTAAACATGAGCGTAGCCCACTGGTTATGTTCCCCCGTACACGCACAAGGACGTGCTGGGTTCGATTCCCGCCGGAGCGCTATTATCCTTTTTAGCGGTTGAGGAGTGCTAATGGGCCGTCCCAGTAACGCTCGCGAGCGAAACTCTTTAGGCGACGGAAATAACAAAAAGGGTTCCCTTTGCGAAGGGAACCCAACGGACCGTGACGTGATGACAAGTGTCAGCTTCACCTTTCACGCGGTCCCCCGTGGGTGCTTGAATATGTGACAAGTGGCAGCACGAGAGAGTTTTGGTGGGATTTCTGCTTCTCCGTGCGGAGGGTTGTATGTGCATTTTTTTGTGATTCATTTTTAAAAAATGAAATATCTTGAGAACCATTTATCCAAATTACGAACCGTTTTCACTTTTGAGCTCCTCGCATCGAGATCTTCAAAACTAGATCCCATGTTTATAGGTTTCGACGAACTTTTTTTTGTACTTCCGGTTATGTATAGTTGTACAACCTGTTATGTGTTGTTGTACTCCAACTTCTCTGTATTTTGTACTTCCTTTTTTTCTATACTTTTGTATGATGAGAGAGAATGGATACTGAGGTGGGAGGGCAGCTTTTTCTCTTTTATTTTTCTAAATCGAATTTTTGAAATGAAATATCTTGAGAACCGTTTATCCGAATTACGAACCGTTTTCACTTTTGAGCTCCTCGCGTCGAGATCTTCAAAACTAGATCACATGTTGATAGGTTTCGACGATTTTTTTTTATACAACCGGTTATGTATAGTTGTACAACCTGTGTCTGTGTAGTTGTACAATCTGTGTTTGTACAAACTGTGTTTGCGTAGTTGTATAACATGTGCCTATATAGTTGTACAACCCGTGTTTGTACAACCTGTGTCTGTCTAGTTGTACAACTTGTGTCTGTACAACATATGTCTGTCTAGTTGTACAACATGTGTCTGTACAACCCGTGTCTGTCTGGTTGTATAACTTGTGTCTGTATAGTTGTACAATCTGTGTCTATCTAGTTGTACAATCTGTGTCTGTTTAGCTGTACAACATGTGACTGTACAATCTGTGTCTGTTTATTTGTACAATATGTGTTATTTAGTTGTACAACCAATAGCTCATAGTTTATACAACTTGATATTCATGCATGTACAACTACCGTAGGCGCAGCCGAGATGACGCGTCGTAGTTTGTACTCTGCAATTTGTAATTTTATTGTGTACATCGTGTTCTAATGCTTCAAATTTGTACATCCTGCAGGACAGTAGACGTACGTGTGGCTTGGGCCCTACCATGCACATGTACGATACATTTGTGTACAACGATCCAGATGTACAACGATCGATCCGGGCTTCACGTGTACGTGCTGCCAACGATCGATCCTCGAGGCATCTAGCTCGCGGGCTGACGTGCTTCCCTTGTACGCACGCGCTTCTTCTTTTCTATCCCGTGGTCAAATTCATTTTTGCTGCCTGTAAAGCCTACCACGTGGCATCATATGCGTGCGTGCTTTTCCTTTGCAAAAGGAAGGCTCTAACTAGCGATACCCTTAGGCGACGCTTGAATTAAGGGGCACTAACGGGCGGCATTTTGGTTTCGCCGCGCGGTGCACGCGGCTGAGCATGGAATCAACACGGGCTGTATAGGCTGCGTAGATGTGATGGGCCTCTGCTGTGAAATTACAACCTGGGTACCTCGAAGGTGCCAAGACATCATGTAAGACCAGGCTGGGCCAATGCCGATTCGCCAAGTGCCAATCGTGGGCCGCTAGGGTACTGTCGTTGTGCCCAGCACTAGGCCGCAACTAGTTCTCCGGGACTTTCTGAAAAAGAAATTTTAGGGAGTTGGGGAACCACGTCTCTGAAGAATTTCTGAAGTGTTGCTCATAGTTCACCAGTGTACTCCCCCTAAGTGTTCATCAGCGTACTACAGTACAAAAATGGAAATCATCAGTTCACTGTTATTGCATCTAGAATGCAGAAAAGCTCACACGGGTATTTCATAGAGAATAGCTTAACCATCGTGGGAGTAGAGTAGTATTCCCGTTGTCCCCAATGGCACTGTTTGCGCAAAGCAAGGAGTAACAGTTCAAGCCTGTGTCCAAATCGAGAGAAAATCGACACACGACACGACACGCAAGTTCAGCGAGAGGTCATTTCGTTAGCTCATCAGAGAGGTTCACCAATCGTCGCTAGACGATGAGCCAAAGAAAGTCCGCCGCCGGAAGATAAACGCCGGCACTGGTTTCGTCTCCACGCCCACAGAAGCCTCCATTGCTCCCCCGCAAATCCCGGCGAAGTAGAACGCAAAACAGGGAGTCGCGGAATCAAACTACAGTGTGCAACAAGACAACAAGAAACAAAGTGCCTGCCATCCACGGTTGCTGATGCTCGAGCCCGCCGTCTTGTTCTGCGGCGCATTCGAGCAAGATGTTTCTTCTGGCATTTCGAGCATTTGGTGGCTTGCAGCTGCAAGGTTCTTCTGTCCGCAATGAGATCTCCGGGTCACTACCTAGCTAAGAAAGTGATTAGTGCCCTGTGGCTAAGGGCGTAATAAGTGAGCTCTGACGAGGACGATGTACGCGAATTATTAGTCGTCTGAAATCTAATCCTTATTTTCCACTCTCATGCCAGCTTCTTCGACAAGATTTGCGAGGTCATGATCATCGCTGGACCGATCCATAGCGGGGGACAAAAACTCGCATGATTTGGCCCGTAATCCCCGCTGTTTTCGGCTCGCTATACGATTACGATCAAATCGCCAAAGCCATCTGTCTTTATGCCCGATAATATAAGGAAATTCGATCTAGCATCAATCAGTCGGAGCACTAGCATTCTCATTCTAGCAATAAGATAAGAGCATCTCCACCGGCGCGTCCAATACAGCGTCCGGCAAAGTTGTCGGACGGGCGCTATTGGACGCGCCGGCAAGCGTTGCAGCCTATTGGGAGCACCGCTACCCACCGGTCGCTCCCAATAGACGCTCACAGATCACAAATTCAAATAGTGTGTCTAAAATAAAATCTTAATGTAGAACTGAATACATAAATCAAATAGCGCATACAATTATTAAAATTAAAATAAATTGGGCAGTCAATTAGGATGGTCGTCTGCTTGGACTTTGAGTGCCCACAGATGCGCAACTAAATCATTTTGCAGTTACTCGTGTGCTCCTTCATCCTTAATTTCAGCATTAATTGTGAGAAAAGTGGTAAAGTCTACCGTCAAATCCGCATATTCATGATCAATCTGGGCAAGAGGACTCAGTATGGATGGTCATCATGTTGTGGAGGATCAGCACGTTCACTCTCGATGATCATGTTGTGCAAGATCACACAAGTCATCATCACCTCCCACATCTGCTCTTTGGACCAAGTTAGAGCAGGATACCTGACAATAGTAAAGCGAGATTGTAGCACACCAAATGCCCACTCGACATCCTTCCTGGCACCCTCCTGTTCTGCTGCCAAATGAGACTGGCTTTGACCTAGAGGGTGGGAGATGGTCTTGACAAATGTAGACCATCTCGGGTAGATGCCATCTACTAGATAGTACCCCTTGTCATACCCATGGCTATTGATCTCGTAGTTGCATGGTAGAGCTTTGCCTTCAGTTAGTCAGTTAAAAATCATTGAGCATTGCAGCACGTTGATGTCATTATGAGTTTCAGCCATGCCAAAAAAAGCATGCCAAATCCACAAATCTTTATCAGCCATTGCTTCTAGCACGACACTGCACTTTTCAACATGACCCTTGTAAACTACTTGCCAGGCGAATGGGCAATTCTTCCATGCCCAATGCATGCAGTCGATGCTTCCAAGCATACCAGGAAATCCTCTAGCTGCGTTTTGTGCCATGAGCCTAGCAGTGTCAGCTTCATTTGGTTGTCTCAAATAATTTGGCCCAAACACTCCAACAACCGCCCTGCAATACCGATACATGGTCTTGATACATGTGGATTCAGCCATGCGCAGGTAGTCGTCTACTGTATCTGCGGGAGCTCCATATGCAAGAACTCTCAAAGCAGCCGTGCATTTCTGGATAGAGGAGAAACCAACCAGCCCGGTGCAGTCACTCTTCAGCTTAAGTAGTCATCATACTCCCGCACGCCCGTCAGAACGACCATGAAGAGGTCTCTGTTCATCCTAAACCGCCGCCGGAATTCCTTCTCCCCGTGTGTGGGAACATCGGCAAAGTAGTCTTGCCACAGCGTCATATGTCCCTCGATCCGTCTGCGATCTTTGTTCATCCTCCTACCCGGCTTCGAACCTCCAATCCGAGGCACAACGTTGATCTGCCCAAACAAACCAACCATGCAAGTGATTATCGCCAAGTGTTCGTCGACCACGGCGTTGGAGGAGGCATGGGCGGTGAGCAATGCGCCGGCCAGCTCGAGTTCGTCGTCGCTATCTGTCGGGGAATAATAAATGGGTTAACCCGCAGCTCACAAGACCAACGCGACTTATTCAAGCAAGGTGCGGCTCAACCTATGTTCAAGACCGCACCACTCGTGGGATTACACGAAGATGGGCCGACTCAAGGTCATGGCGTATTAAGAGGAAGGATCTAGAAGACCGAAGAATATATAACTTGGGGGACACGAAGATTAGTCTCCAAGTAGGACTCCAGCTCATACTTTCCTTGGGATAGAAGTTTCCTTGTAACCTTGAGAGCCATCGTCTTTATAAGGTGAACTCCAAGGACCTAGAACGCGAAGCTAAAAAGCTATCAAGCTCTGGAGCTCTCAAGCTCCAAACCCTAGATCTCAAGGCGACTCGACACATCGATCGCCAACCCCTTGTAACACCATATTCATATCAATACCAATCTAGGATAGGCAGGACGTAGGTCTTTACCTCACATTGAGGGGCCGAACCTGGGTAAAAAAGCATTGTCTTCCTCGTGCCTTGCGATCCTTAGCTCGGAGACGATTGATCCGCGCAATCCCACACCTACAAAGTCATCCATGACATCTGACGTGACAAACCCACAACAGTTGGCGCCCACCGTGGGGCCTGCGGTCAAGAGCGTCACGTTCCACGCCGGATCTGTGCCAGGAACGGAGGATCTCGTCGTCGATTCAAACTCGTCGACTTCGACGTCGCGCCGGTCTAAACGATTCGGCGGTATCAACATCTACATCAAGATCTACCTCAAGCTCGAGTAGAAAGCATGGAGAAATTCGACCGCGGGATTCGGGGTTCAACTTCGACAACGCCCCTCACGCGCGGGTTGCAGGACAGCAGCAACATCCGTATTGCGGACATCACCTACGGCGGCTCGGAACTCATCTCGATGATCCCTTCGATGGAAAGATGCGCAATCGAGTCTCCTAGCAGCTGTTTAAAGCGCATCGAATTCCAACGGTTAGATCTTCGTGGCCGACTCAAACACTGAAGCTCTGTCGAAACCTGACGGAACTCCGCACGTCTTTGGGAAAATAATTATCGAGATTGATTCGGACATCAATTCGAAGATCCGTCCGATGAAAACATGCGGAATACAATCTCACAGCTCTCCAAGAAGTTTGAGGAAATTCCAACGGTTAGATCTCCGTCAGCAACTCGCGCACTGCAGCAAGTTTCAGACTTAGATGAGTTAGGATCCTACTCGACTAGTTCCAGGATGGCTCTGATCGACGCCGTATTGAAGTCTCGTTGGAGCAAATGCCAAGAAGGAGTTACCACAAAAAATAGAGTCGCATGCGACTTAAAAAAGAGTACTGCTTCAATCTGCCGATGACATACATAAGCTGTCAAAGAAAGGTGCAATTCAAAGATGTCAGTTAAATTACGTTGCATCGTCAGCCTCCACGTCAAAACCAGCCTCGACTAGTGGTATGATTTACGCGGATCAAGGAAACAGGCCAGCAATCAAGCCTCAAGAAGGAAAGAGAAAATATCGGATGCTGCTACCTCGTCACATGACCATGCATGCAATCAAAGCAGCTCGTGTTTCAAAAAGAAAAAAAGGGGAGAAGGGAAGGCAAGGAGCGGTTAGCTCAAAGGCTGCCAAAATAATTGAGACGACTTGAGTCGCACAAATAGCGACTCAACTGATTGACGACCTGGACGCAGATGTGCATCAGGCTCGACAACATGAGTCGCCCCATCGTACCGCGTCATCAGCAGAGAATAAGAAAAAGCTAAGTTGCTATCATGCTCAAACTTTACAGCGTTTTACTTTATCAGTTAATATTGAGTTTCACGCATAGCTAGTTTATGCGGCTTATTACTCATAGCTAGTTTATGCGGCTTATTACTCATAAATCTGCGATTAAAAATATATTATGTCGCAGACATAAAATTTAGATCAATCTTTACAAATCAGAAAACTACAAGGTGATCTCAGAAGATTCAATCTGACAAAAGTCATCTCAACTCTATTTAGATGCATGCGTCTGATCCACACACCGTTGGTTACACATCAGTCTGCTCGTATATTCAAAGTTATCAATTATCTTTATCATCATATTTTAATCACCTTTCTTTGTGACGAATAATATGATGCTGCAGAAAAACAACCAAGCCACGTCCGGCTCAATATGATCAGCACTTTGTTGACTCGCCATGGTTGAAATCAAATGCCACCGCGGCCTACTTCGTCTTCGACGAATCGACATCTACGGTATGCGGATCATATCATGTTATCAATGTCAGCAGAATAAAAACAAGATAAGTCATTTTCATGCTCGAATTTCGCAGCTGTTTGGCTTCTATCAAATACGATTAAATTTCACATTCGAGTAAATCTCGGGGCTGCATGTCTAGTTTATGAGGCTTATTATCAATATCTCTGCGATTCAAATGATATCATGCCGCCGACTTTAAATTCAAATCATTTTGAATACTTAATTACATCCACTTATTAAAGAAGGGTCTTACAACCCGTATTGGATTTATTAAATTCGAGTTCTTTATTACTCGCACTATATCTATCAAAATGTAGATGCATATAGCACATTATATCTATCAAAATTAAGCTCTTTTTATAGCTTGCATGATTTATTGCAAAATCAGCTTTTATTTACATCTGACAAACGGATTTCTTAATGTACCAATGGCACCATTACATATTTAAGCATTGATATTTGGGGACTCATTATATCATCTCATGATTTATCATTATATCATTTTATGAGTCACCTAGTGATTTACCTTCATATCATTTTATGAGTCGCATACAGCTCATCATTACATCAGTTTACGAGTCACTAACGAATCATCATCTTATCGATATTTGAGTTAAACAGGTGACTCGTTGTATCAATTCTTGGGTCAAATCAGTGACCTGTGGTATCACATTTACAGCTAATCAGAGCTGGTTATCATCAAATCTAATTAGAGCTCGTCGCGGCTATTACAGCTGATTATATCAAAAGTCGACTGCCACCTACGCGCGGTCGCACATCAGGATTAGTGCAATAAAGCGGGCACCACCGGTATCCGGGGGTTTGTCATTTCACCTCAATTTGAGTTGCTGGGACTTTATTTTCACTAATCTCTGGGTTTCACGGGGGTTTTGTAGCTTTATGAGCTCGGCTTATTCTCGTGGAATCGCTCTTTGTGGCAAATTAACCTGGTTATACTCGCCTTGAGTCAGATGCAACTCGCACTATGCGGCCAAAGTACCGGCATGTGACGTCAATCGAGTCTGATTGCCTATCATGGCCGTTCTCGACCCTGAACACACATTAGACCTGAGAAATACTGAGCCGCGCGAGGGCCTACTTAACGGTAACAGAGATAATTCAGAAGGGCTAAAGTACCCGCATGTGGCGTCAATCGAGTCTGAATGCCTATCATGAACTTTCTCGACCCTGAACACACATTAGAACTGGGAAATACTGAGTCGTACCATATGCTATCATGCATCGTATCATTTGCTATCATGCAAAATACCATTTGCTATCATGCAACCATTTCCTATCATGCAAAATAACATTTGCTATCATGCGACATACCATTTGCTATCATGCAAAATATCATTTATCATGCAGATTATACAATGCTATCATGCAGGGTACCATATGCTATTATGTGGAGTACTAAACTCTCATCAGAATTATTACTAGCCGTCAAGGCTAACATATTATTATCAAGTTTTTATTATTACTTCCTCAAGGGCTTTGCCTTTTGATTTAACAGGAACCTATAAATTGGCCATATGAATTGGCATGACCAGATATTTTATGATTGGGATGATCTTCTCCTGATATCGGCTGTTGAAGCCACCATTATCTATTTTATTACAGCCACATCAAGTGGAATTCTTAAGGATAATTCCTTAATTTATATCTAGAGTTTTGACAGGGATTATCTTTTTCCTTGTGGCTCAAAGAATATTTAACAATTTGGAGTTTATACGCGGCTTTGCCTTACTCCAAACATCATTGTTTTCTTACGGCAACAATATTTGCTCAATCTATTGCAGGATCAAATTGCAACGATAAGCCATCAAGCATGATAATGAAATCATGCCTACTTAATGCCTGGGGGTTAGGACAATCAAATTTTTGTCTAATTGAAATATTTTTTAGTCCCGAGCAGCATGATCAAGCATACAACTCGGCCCTCGGGGGCTACACAACCACCAGCATCTGGCGGTTTCTACTAAATTGATATACCATGTTTATATGCAGATTTAATTTTTTGCAGCACATGAGAATATATATATCCATTTGCGAGTCAAATCAGCGACTCGGAAATCTTTAAATACAGGCTGTGGCTATATACCCTTGAGCCGCCATGATTCAACATGCGCTCAGATGGCTTGTCTTGATAACTTGACAAATTATTATATTTTTTACCAGCTTATTTATGCTTATGGCTTTTTTGCTTCGATGTCTATGACTCAGCACCTTATACACATTTGGCTGATATATCTTGATGCTCATAAGTTATTATTCTTATGATTTCAGCTCAGTCTTACATCCAACAGGAAAAGGTGGTTTTCACCAAAGGCTTCGCCGACACCTTATGTAATTTTCGCGAAGAACTTACCGCGATTCTGCAGCTTCAATGCGACTAAACAGAATTGTTCAAATAGAAAGTGAGGAAGACTTGTGCATGGCCTCGAATACCTGTGATAGTACATCAACAAACATATGCGACTCAGCGCTTTTACATCAGCAGCTCAATAAGCCGCTACGCTCGCGACTCATCATCAGCAAGTCGCCAAGCTCAACATCAGCAAGTTGCCAAGCTCAATGTCAGCAAGTCTCCAAGTGCAACATCGACGAGTCGGCAAGAACTACATACGCAAGCCCACAAGATCATCATCAAGACAGAATCTTCCGCCTGATTCTACGAATCACCCGGAAGCTTGGGGGCTAATGTCGGGGGAATAATAAATGGGTTAACCCGCAGCTCACAAGACCAACGCGACTTATTCAAGCAAGGTGCGGCTCAACCTATGTTTAAGACCGCACCACTCGTGGGCTTACACGAAGATGGGCCGACTCAAGGTCATGGCGTATTAAGAGGAAGGATCTAGAAGACCGGAGAAGATATAACTTGGGGGACACGAAGATTAGTCTCCAAGTAGGACTCCGGCTCATACTTTCCTTGGGATAGAAGTTTCCTTATAACCTTGAGAGCCATCGTCTTTATAAGGTGGACTCTAAGGACCTAGAACGCGAAGCTAAAAAGCTATCAAGCTCTGGAGCTCTCAAGCTCCAAACCCTAGATCTCAAGGCGACTCGACACATCGATCGCCAACCCCTTGTAACACCATATTCATATCAATACCAATCTAGGATAGGCAGGACGTAGGTCTTTACCTCACATTGAGGGGCCGAACCTAGGTAAAAAACATTGTTTTCCTCGTGCCCTGCGATCCTTAGCTCGGAGACGATTGATCCGCGCAATCCCGCACCTACAAAGTCATCCATGACATCTGACATGACAAACCCACGACACTATCCATCTATATCAACACAAGGTTTAGCAAAAAACGAAGTCCCGAATTTAGGACAAAAACAGAGCTGAGCAATGCGACGAACACTTTGCTTGCGGGAAGTTCTCGGAGGCGGCGACGGTGTGGCGCCAGACAACAAGTGCGGCTCGACGGAGAAGAGACTACAGACACTGCGACGGGAGATATAGTATGCCGTTCCTGGCGCGGGGGGAGACGGGCGTCCAGCCGGCGGAGGGTGTGTGGCGGCGCCGGCGATTCAATAGGGAGGGGCGATTCAGTAGGGAGGGGGATGAGTACAGGCCGCAAACGGACGCCGGGGGAGAAAATAAAAGGGCTGGGTCGCTGACACGTTGGTCCCGCCCGTCGGGTTTCGACGAGGCACGCGTTGCCGCGGTTGCCGGCACGCCCGCTTGCGTCCCTAGAACCTGGGCGCGAAGCGGGGTTGCCGGACGCTGTATTGGGGTGTGCCGGCAACTTTTCCGCTATTGGGCGCGCCGCTGGGGGACGGTTTGCTGCCGGGGCGCCCAAAACGTCTATTGGGAGTTGGAGGCGCCGGTGGAGACTAAGAAGATAAATTAAGGAAAAGCATTATAATCATCTGGGGGATCGGCGCGTCTCCATCCTCCGCACGCGTTGCGCGCCACGCGTTCCAGTCGTGGCAGAGAAAAATTCCCCCCGCACTTCGGCCCACCCACGTTGCTTCCCACCTCTCACCTTATCCTTTCCCTTCAGCTTCTCTTGTCCACTCATTTTCTTCTTCCTTCTCTCACGCGAGCAAACAGTTCATCCTCTCTCCCAACTCCGGTGCGCCATTGCTAGACATGTGCCGCCACCCGCCCCTCTCCCGCTCGACCACCATACGTCGTCGGCTGCTCCGCCACCAACGCGCCGCCCGCTGCTCCCCCACCCAATGCGTCTCCCACTGCTCCCCATCTCTTCCGTTTGCGGCCATGGGTGCTGCGAAGCCAGCAGTGATGCTGTCACCGGCGATGGCGGGTTGCTACCAGCGGTGTCCAGTAGTGCTACCGTCGACGACGGCGTGGTCGCAGTTTGCTCCATGGAGCATGCCGCGCTGCTGCTATCCGTCGGTGCTACCGCCGATACTACCGTCAGCGTGGGCGGTGCTACTAGCGCCGGCTGCCGGTGCTACGACAAGTAGGCAACGTTGCTACATGGAGCAGGCGGCGTTGCTGTCGTAGGTGTCCGTCGGTGCTACCAGCAACCACCGCCCCGTGCTACCTTCGGCGGTGGCGGTGCTGCCGGAGCTACGACGAGCAGGCGACGTTGCTGCCGTCGGCGCTACCAACGACCATCGCTCGTGCTACCTTCGGTGGTGGTGCTACCGCCGCCGGCTGCCGGAGCTACGACGCGCAGGCGACCTTGCTACATGGAGCATGTGGGGCTGCTGCCATAGGTGTCCGTCGGTGCTACCGGCGACCACCGTCCGTGCTACCGCCGCCGGCTGCCGGAGCTATGATGCGCAGGCCACCTTGCAATAGGTGTCCGTCGGTGCTACCTACGACCACCGCCCATGCTCCCTTCGGCGGTGGCGGTGCTACCGGCGCCGGCTGTCAGAGCTACGACGAGCAGGCGATGTTGCTGCAATTGACGAGCAGCCGTGCTACATGGACCATGCGGCGCTGCTACCGTAGGTGTTCGTCGGTGCTGCCGGCGATGTCCGCCGGTGCAACCATCGGCGGTGGCGGCGCTACCTGCCGGCGGCGAACTGCACCCGACGGGCGAGGCCATGCATCAAGGGATGGGTGGTTGTGCCTTTGTGCGACCTCGATATTGCGCGGGTAGTTAGAATTGGAGATTTTTTCTGTTCACGTGGGGTTAGCGGAGGGGGCGCGTGGGTTGACCAGAACGGACACGTGTCAAACGCTAGACCCGGGGGATCGGACGGAAAGATCCCCGGGGGACGCCTAGTCCTATCCAGCAAATTAATCAGTTCAGACTTCAGAACCTGCACAGACGTACGCCATGCATGAACCGTACGAAGGCTAAGCTTTGATCAGCTGCAGGTGTGGCTGAGCGAGGACCATAACCACAAGGGCATGCACCTCTCGCTGTCAGGCTAGCCAAGTGAGGCAAATAATTAAGCCACGACTCTCTCCCCGTGAACTTAATCTAATCACCAACTAGTGCACCTAATAGACACTAACAGAGGACAGAGCTCCCAACCCCGACCCTAGCTACCACGACCCCGACCCCTAGGGCGCCGCCGCCGCCGGCCTCGCCTCCAGCGTCTCTCCCGCCGCCACGCGACTCCCTCCCTTCTCCTTCCCTCCCCCCACCCGCCGCGTCCGCGCCGCCCCCGCGGCGGCCGGCGCGGCTCTAGCTCCTCTTCTTCCGTCCACCCGCTCAGCCCCTCCCCAGTCGCCGCCGTCGGCACGCCGGCCGAGCGCAGCTCGGGCAGGGGCCGGCGGCGGCGGCTGTCCTCTCCCCGCGCCGTAGGAGGCCTCGTGGGGCGGCTCTTCTCCGGCGGCGGTGCACCTCGGGCGGCGGCGGCCCGGCTCCGGCCGGGTGGAGGCTGGACGGCGGCGACGGCGTGGACCTGCGGGGCGGCGCAGTGCAGCTGCGACGGCGTGCAAAGGAGATGGCCGGCCGGCCCTTGAGGCCCAGATCTTGGCCCGTCGGGCCCCATCTGGGTTTAGGCGGGCCTGTTTGACCTGCGGCACGCTCTGCAGCTGGAGGTGATGATGCGGATGCAGGGGACAGCGGTGACGGCGGCCAGCCTGTTGCAGCGTGGCGGCGAGCTTCACGGGCCTGGTTTGGGCCCGGCCGGACCCTGTTAGGACTGGTGTGCCCCATGGGGGCTTTATGGGCCCGTTGGGCCCGGCCGGACTTGACGGGGACTGGTGTGTCTTGCGGCCGTGTCCGGTCGACTACCGTCTTCGACGGTGGAGGTTGGTCCCTCCCGCCGGCTGCGGTACTGCTGACCCCAGGTCATTCTTCTCCTCAATTTCGGCTTGCAGACCACGTGGCAGTTTCTTCGGTGAGACGACGATGGTGGCTTCGGGATCGTTGGCGCATGTTGGTGGGCGGCTAGTGTGATGGTGTCGAGGCTTGTTCTCGCGGGGCTCCTGGATGGGGGTGTTTCGGGAGAAATCCTTATCGGTTCGTCCGACACCGACGCGGTGCCGCCTCCGGGTGGCATCTCTCCTTCCTGAAGGGCGTCGTGGCTACCCGTCGTTCGCTTCCCTCTGTGCCGGGGGAAACCCTAGGTCCAGTACGCTGGTCCGGGCAGCAGCGTGGCGTTCCTTCTTGAAGGTGCTGCTTGGTGCTCGTCGATTCGGTGCTAGGAGCGTGGTGGTACTCTGTTGGAGAGGGCGCAGCGGTTGCGGGTCACCATCGTTTAGTCGATCCGCCTATGTCTCCATTTTGTTTCTTCTTCTTTTCTTTGGGTGTATGTTTGCTGCCGCCCCAGCATTGCAAGTTGGTTGTACCGGGTGTTTGTTATTATTATAGCGGGGCTACGGCCTATTTCGTCCAAAAACTCTCAGCCAGTAATGAATCAATATGTCCTCCATTGAAGTCTAAAAAGGCCTTGGCCACCCTTATCTAGCTCTCGTCCCCACGGCCGTATACATACATCTCAGTCTTTGGGACCTCGTCCCGTACGTCCCCCTCGTCCGGATATCTGCGCGGCTCCAAGTGTCGAACTGGCGATGCATATGTATCACCTGCACGATCGATATGTATACCCGCCGGTAACCCGGGAGCTCGAGACCTTGTTGCCGAATTGAAGAATCGATCGAGAATGCATGGCAGGATCGAGAGATGGAATCCGGGAAGATCGAGCTCGCCGTGGTGCCTTCCGGAGCCACGCATTAAGACGAGCCGGCAATAGAAGTTTGTTAGGCACGACAGCAAAGCACGAATGGGCACGCGTCGCCCGTTGCTTCTTAATTCGAGCGTTGAGGCATCGCCAATCGACCTGCATGCTTTTCACAGGAGGTTAAGTCAACCGTTTTATGTATTGTGCATGGAACTCACGCAGATACTACGAGATTCTCACTAGTGAGATCTCTGTAGTTGTGCATGGAAGATATGAGAATCTGACTAGTGACTAGTGAGACCTAAAGTTGAGGATCGATCAATCTGTGGAAGGAGATTTCTGCAATTGGAGGTGACCCGTTGCTGGCCGGCCAAGCGTGGCGTCGCTAGCTGCAGGCACGCCGATTCACGCATGTCTCCGGCCGGATCCACGTACGAAAGCAACGGGTGCAGACCCCCGCTGCGTCCTACCGCGCTGTCTCTTCAGCTTCCTGTCAGGCTGTCTTAGTGCAATCCACTCGTCTTTGCCGCGCCCTAGCTAGTGCTTGTCTAAAACATACGCCTAAATTCGCTGCCGGTAGGACTCTAACCATAGTTAGTTAGCTCCCCGCAAAAGGAAAAAAAAGTGTGTTTCACAAGTTTCAGCCAAGCCGGTATGCATCAGATCGGCACACTACTCGGTCCACTAGTAGAAAGCCTGTCTTTCGTTCAGAGCCGCCCCAGGCTTTAATCCCGGTTCAAACACAAACCGGGACCAAGGGCCCGGAATGCCAATGGTCCCGGTTCGGATGGGGGTATTAGTCCCGGTTCGTGGCTGAAATCGGGACTAAAGGGGCGAGCACCTTTAGTCCCGGTTCGGGGCACAAACCGGGACTAAAGGGTCTATCTTTAGTCCCGGTTTGAGACACCAACCGGGACTAAATTTTTTTTTCCGAAATTGCTGCCGCTATTTCTGCATACGATGTCGGAAAAAATGTATAATATATCAAAATTATCGGCAAAAAAATTTCCTTTTCGAATTCAACCGCCTTCAGCCGTTTTGAATTTTTTTAGATTTTTGAAATTCAAAAAGAGTCAAAATTCAGATTTTTAATTTTTTTAAAAAAAATTAAAAATATAAAAATTATGTCATATTTGGATTCCTCACATTTTTCTGATAATAATGGACATATTATTTGTTCAATTTCGATTTACAGATTTAAAGATATGAATTATGCCATATTAAATGAATTAATGCCAAAAAAATAATAACACACATTTTATTTTTATTTTTATTCAATATTATGATTACTTAGTCATTTTTGTATATTTAAATAATTATTTAGAATTCAATTTATAAAAAATGCGTGACCCACATGATCCATGGGTTAATATGATTAATAGCATACTATAGACATAAGGTTACAAGTAGATTATAGGGAGGGGGATGGGAAGGAACCAAGATGTTAAGCGTGCTAGGGTTAGACTAGTGTGAGGATGGGTGACCGACCGGGAAGTTTGACCAAAATTGGAATATGACCAAAGACTAAGTGTAATTAAGAAGCTCCGGTGAGAGATTAACGAGTCCAACAATTCATAGATTCAAAAAAAATTTGAAATAAAAAATTCGAAAAATAAAATCATTTTTTGATATAAAGAAATAGAAAAATCCTTTAGTCCCGGTTCGTGTTACGAACCGGGACTAAAGGTCCTCCTACCAGAGCTCGCGACAGCGGGCCACGTGGAGACCCTTTAGTCCCGGTTCGTACCAGAACCGGGACTATCTTTAGTCCCGATTGCTTAGTCCTGGTTCGGGAACCGGGACTAAAGGCCCAAACGAACCGGGACAATAGGCCCCCTTTCTACTAGTGTGTCTTGGCTGTAGGTACCTTATTTGGGCCTCTGCTGTACTAGCATGTTTAAAGCATCTCTAGTAGATACCCTATAAGCCACTCGGCCCGAAAAACTCCGACCGGTTTAGAGAACGGACCTTTTTTTTTCATCCTGATCAGATACAATATAATCGGCCGGCCTGGAAAAGTATATCCGGGCCGCCGGATAAGCGGCGTCGCGTCCACTATATAGCCGAGACAGAGGGGTCGATTCGATACGAATAACGAACCCCTCCGCCGCACCTAGCACAACGCCGCCGCAACCCACCCCTTTCTCCGGCGAGAAATCCACCGAGCACCGTCGCTCCCCATTCCTTCCGACCAGCAGATCCATGGCGGGATCGACCATGCGCAGCTCCGACGCGCGCGGAGGAGGCCGGGAGCCACCGGAAGACGACGAGGCGGTGAGGAAGGCGCCACTCAGCGGGCGCGCGCAAGCACGGCTCATACAAGTCCCGTCGGTGGGAGCAGCTCGTCCCGGCGAGGACGCACGACGCGGAGGCGGTCAGCTGCTCCGACCACCGGAGGAGGAAGGAGCCGGAGCCGGTCGAGGACTTCGAGGACAAGTACCGCCTACCGGAGCTGCCGCCCATTCCGGCGGACGGGTGCCGCGTCACCGTCGGAAAGAGCGGCTGCGGAACCTCCAGCCTCGACGTCCTCGTCGACGCCGTGGTGCCAGCGTGGAAGCGTGCGGAGGATGCTGACGACGAGCTCGCCACCGCATTGGTACCCTTGAGGCAGGAGTGCCCGGTGCCGAGGCTCGCCTGCAAGCGGTGGTGGACGCGCGCGAGCTCGCATGGGTTGTGCGCCACTTCGTCGAGAATGAGGACCTTGACATCGACCCATAGGTCGACGCCGACGCTATGGAGGAGATAGCGGCCGCACCGGAGTAGATCTAGGGTTTCGTCCGTGTTTAATTTCTGTTAGTAGTGTAGTTTAATTTCGTTCTAATGTAGTTTAATTTCGGTTCTACCGTAGTTTCGATCAAGTTCTACCAATGTAATTCTCGCGTGAACTCATATCTGTTCTTAAGTTTAAATATCCGGTACCAATATCGTGTATCTGTTCTGAGCGAGATGAACTCGTACCGGTACGTGTTTTTCCGGTATGTGCTTGAGATGCTCTTAGGGTTCTGGACTGCTCGAGCGAGCGACCGTCTGACCGGTCGATCCAACGTATGCAAGCATCACAAGTTACAGATTCACCAAAGGGTCATTAAGCCTAGTCATAGACGGTGCAAGCTTGCCTAAACGGTACCTCTCGATCGATCGTACACGTACGTATCGACAAGCACTAGGTGCCGTAGCTGTTTGACCTAAGAAAAGAAATTAACAGGTACTCCCTCCGTTCCAAATTAGATGACTTCCATTTGTCCACATGCGGTGTATCTATACTTGTAACATGTCTAGATACATCCGCATGTGAAAAAATGGAAGTCATGTAATTTGGAACGGAGGGAGCGACGCGACAGGCCCCAGTTTGGGTCGAGTTCAGTCATCTTTCTTGGAGAAGAATCATTGTAGCGGTTGATTGCTCCGTCCGTCGGTGTAAGTTTAACTCTATAGATAAACACTAGCTTCATCTGTTGACGTTTGGCCAGATCGGAGCTAACCAGGGACAGGGAGACGTACGTTACGTACGTCAGAGAGATATGGACCGTCGATGTAAACGCCGCGGGGACGTGACGGCAGCTCGCAATACGCCATGATTCATGCTTCTACAGTGCTGCCTTGATTCGCCATGCTTCTACTTGTTAATCACATGAAGTCGGTGCGTCACCGTTAATACTTGATTCGCCATGCAAAAACGCGGCCGGAGTTTGGTATCCTAAATAATACTCCCTCCGTTTCTCCACATGTGATGCATAGCAAATCAATTAAACTGAAACGGAGGGAGTATTTCTGAAGCACAATGGGAAAATACATCGGAGTCGGATCTGTGTGTGTGAGAATTAGGCTGGACAAGGAACAGTGGACCGCAGCGTGACTGAAACACGTCCGTGGGCACTGGGCAGTGCGGAGCGCACGCCGAGGACGGCCGTGTGCCTCATCCAAGCACAGTATGGCCGGCAAGCAAGGGCCGGTTACGTGCGCCAGACAGTACTACTTTGTTTTATATCCATTCACTGATGAAGTTGCACAACTTGTGCACTAGAACTCCAGCTAGTAAGAGCATCTCCACCGGGGCCTCCAAATTCGTGTCCGGCATCCCCAATGAAGCCTCCATTGGGAGGGTGCCGGACATGTGTCCGTCCATGTTTTCGACCGCGTCCACAGCGGCGCATCCCAAACATCCACCCCCCAAACGCGGGCAAATCATCGAACACCTTGCGGACGGCGGATTTTATTAAACGAGATTTAACAAACTTACAATTTAAAATCTAAACGAGATTTAACAAACTAAACTTAAACTACGCCGGTACCGACTACACGCTACAGCGTCTAGCCAACCACTACACGCGCCGGCGGCGAGGAGAGATGCCGCTCCATGGCCTAACGAAGGGGTAGAAGATGCGAACCAAGCGCCGGAATCATCAACAGACTTGCATGTCTCGATGATCCGGCGCGGGAAGTTTCATCTGCTATTCCCATCGGCTACGGCCTTTAGAAACGAAACCTCGCCGTGGCTGAGGCTTCTGGTTTTGCGGCCGGCGCGTGGTGGGATTTCATCTACCGCATGGCCGCCTGATCGGAAGCCTCGCCGGCTTCACCTTGCGCCCCCTTCTCCAGTGACGGCGGCGCTGCTGACCAAGATGCGTCTGCCGTTTCTATAGGTAGATCGGGCAGCTCGGGGTCGTCGTCGTCCTCCTCGGCTGCGTCGTCGTCGTCCGATGCAGACAACTCCGGCGTTGGTTCCCGCGCGCCGGTAGGGAGGAAGTCGCCGCCACAGCGCGCCTCGTACTCCGTGTCCACCACGGCGTGCCAGTAGGGCGCCGAGATGGAGTACTTGGGGTCGATCTTCTGCTCGTACGGCATCGCCTGCCACTTTCGCATGATGAAGCCGACGCGCTCCTTGCCGCTGAGCCGCGGCGCCACCGGCACGTTGACGGCGTTCCTCGTCCACCCTTCGGGTAGGGACGCGTCCCCCTCCACCGGCACGCTGTGGCGGCTGCACAGCTGCGCCGTTTCCAGCGACACGACGTACGGAGGCGCGTTGGTTGCCTCCTCGAGCCACCGCGCGCGTTCATACTCCCTGGCCATCTCCGCCTCCTTGTTGCGGCGACGGCGTTCCTCCATCTGCTCGCGGCGTCGCTGGCCGCGGCACTCGCTTTCCGCCGAGAGGAAGTCGCGATGACGCCGGAGCTCGCGCTCCTCCGGCGTCTCGCGGTTGGCCGCCTTGCTTGGTGATACGTCCATTTTGCATCACTATTTTATATCATAATTTACTGCTATTCATCGATATATTTCATATTTAGAAGTGTTACTGATAACCCACAAGTTTATGGGATCGCGTGTAGCCTTTTCGATAAGTAAGAGTGTCGAACCCAACGAGGAGCTAAAGGTAGGATAAGTATTCTCTCAAGTTCTATCAACCGCTGATACAACTCTACGCACACTAAACGTTTACTTTATCTAGGAAATAATACTAGACTATAATACGGGTATGAGAGATAGCTTTGGGAGATAATAAATGCAAGAAAGTAAATGTTAGTGCTGAAGCAATAAAGTACACTAAGTAACCATATACTAACAGTACCATGAGTGTGGAAAAGTGGTGGTAATTGTGGTGGCTTTGTCCAAGATTAATTAGTTAAGGTACTTGGTTCATTGTCTTCGATGCAGTTTTCTATGTGGGAGAGGCTAAATATACATGTACTCCACTACTTGGGATTACAAGTACTATATGATTGGATTGTTAGAAAGCATCCGCAAATACTAACAATGCATTAAGGTTTCCCCAACCATAGCCTTAAGTTCATGGTCCTCTTACTCCCATACGTGCAACTAATCGGTTCGCGTTCTCAGGTTTCTGTCACTCCGGCAGAACTTCCCCGCTTCGTTTACAAATACTACCAACCCTAGGGTGTTTGATCCATGCGCGCACAAATATAATGGACACCAAAGGACAGTACCATATAGACATACAACTCTAATGAAACTCATGCATTCAATTAAGCAATCAAAAGACAAATAAACTACGGAAACATGATGTAAATCATAGGATAAATATTATAGCATCAAACACCATGTTTACATAGGACGGTACAGAGGTTTATGGGAGGATGAACCACTGAATACAAGGAGGAGATGATGATGGAGATGGCGGTGAAGACGGCGGAGAGGGCAGCGAGGAGCGCAGGGCGGCGGCGGCGCGGGGAACTCCTTCCCCGCCGCCGGCACCATGTGGGAGCGCCGCCCCTTAGCCTCCCTCCTTCATGGCTTCTTGGGAGCCCTCCCCCATGGAGATGGGATCCATGGGGGAGACAAAAACGTGGCTTTTGGTGGCTGAAATTCGTGGGTGGAGGAGTCCTCCACGAATTAGGTTTCCTCCCTTTATATATCTTCTCGGATTTCCGTCACCCCCTTTTAGGGTTCCACCAAAACGGGCCTACAGGCCGCGTCCGAACTCCGATTGGGCTGATCTCGGGCTTAAAATCTTCGTACGGAAAATTGTGACAACTTTCGTAACAGATAGGTCTCCATTTGACGTCATCTTCGAGGGTCAAACTGGCAAACTGCGTAAAAAGTTCTCAGACAGATTTCAGGAAAGTCCCAATTCGACTCCAACAAGGTTTCCTCTTGTATTCTTGATAATTTCTACACATCAAAGAGTAAAACAAGAACATTGTGCATTTTTGCAACTATTAGTAGGTTAGTCCAAATAAATAATAAACTTAATATAAAACAAGTGCTAAAAGCATAAAAATAGCATGAAACAATAAAAAATTATATATATGTTTTGGACGTATCAACATCCCAAGCTTAATTCCTGCTCGTCTTCGAGTAGGTAAATGATAACAAAATAATTTTTGATTGTAAATGCTATGATCAGGTCTTTAACAATTGCATGATGTATGGATAATAAAACTTAGCAACCATGTTACCTAATGAAAAGTATCAACGAACTAAGAGCTTATAACATGAAATTTATAAACATCAACAAGATTGTAATGACCATAATAAAGCATGATAGAGTGGTATCTCGTTTGCCCTTAATTGTGGAGCAAAACATAAATGCCAAGGCACCTCTGAAGTTCAAGTGAAGACTAGATATAGAGATATCAAAGATAAAAGCATCATGGTTATACCTCAATTAATCGTATTCTGGGACAAACACATTACACTAAGAACGACAGCTATGCTCTCGAAGAAGTGCTCAAAGAAAGGATGGTGACTCAACATAAAAAATAAAAGATTGGCCCTTCGCAGAGGGAAGCAGGGATTAACACGTGGTAGAGCTTTTTGTTTTTTTAAAAACCGAGGTAAAAATGTTTTGAGATGTGTTTGCTAATTGTCAACGAATGGTAGCGGGTGAGAACAGTATTCTACCTGTCAAACGGACTTTTAAGAGCGGCTCCCATGAAGGACGTTATTTCTACCAGCAAGGCAGATCATCCCCCTTTCTCTTTGGTTTACACACATGCAGGTATTTCACTGTTTGTCATTGCTTACTGATGAATCAGGGCAAAAGTGTGAAGAGAATTAATGGTTAAAGTTGTAATTAACTGGGGCTGGGCACCCCGTTGCCAGCTCTTTTTGCAAGTTATTGGATAAGCGGATGTATATGCCACTAGTCTAGGTGTAAAAGTCCATTTGATAAATAGAATAAAGAATAACCACACTAATTCCTCATGAGCTAGTAAACATTGACACAAAAAGAGAAATATTTTGAAGGTTTTAAAGGTAGCATATGCAAATTTACTTGGAATGGCTTGAAATACCATGCATAGGAATTTTTTGGTGGACTCTTTGGGATAACTTGGTTTTAAGGATTTGGATGCACGAGCAGCATTCCCGCTCAGTACAAGGGAAGGCTAGCAATATACTGGGAAGCGACAACCACGAGAGCGATAACGGTCATAATCATGCTTGCGACAAAATAAAATTAACGAAGGCATAAAAACGATACTAAAACTCTGAGGCAAAATAGATCATCAAGGCTTAATTGACTTTTATTGTTGGGCATTCGATTTCATGGGTCCTTTTCCTTCTTCACAAGGTAATACTCATATACTTGTTGCTGTTGATTATGTCACTAAATGGGTAGAAGCTATACCTACTAAAAGTGCTGATGGTGAGACCTCTTTAAAAATGCTTCAAGATGTCATTTTTCCTAGGTTTGGTGTACCTAGATATCTTATGACTGATGGAGGTTCTCATTTTATCCATGGTGGTTTTAGAAAGACTCTTGCTAAATATGGTGTTAATCATAGAATTGCTTCAGCCTATCATCCTCAAACTAGTGGACAAGTAGAATTGTCAAATAGGGAGATTAAATCTATCTTGCAAAAGACTGTTAATAAATCTAGAAAAAATTGGGCTAGTAAGTTAAATGATGCTTTATGGGCTTATAGAACTGCTTATAAGAACCCCATGGGCATGTCTCCTTATAAAATGGTTTATGGTAAAGCTTGTCACTTGCCTTTAGAATTAGAACTTAATAGAGATTTTAAACTTGCCGGTGAGAAAAGGTTGTTGCATTTAAGTTCTTTAGATGAATGGAGAAGTGAGGCTTATGAAAATGCTAGACTCTTTAAAGAAAAAGTTAAGAGATGGCATGATAGGAGAATTCTTAAAAGAGAATTTAATGTTGGTGAGAAAGTTCTATTGTATAGGTCTCGTCTCAGATTTTTTGCAGGAAAGTTACTCTCAAAATGGGAAGGACCATTTGTTATTGTGGAGGTGTATCGTTCAGGTGCAATAAAAATTGCTTCATTGAAAGATAACTCTACACAAGTGGTAAATGGTCAAAGACTCAAGCATTATATTTCTGGAGATTCTATTAATGAAGAGGTTGATACAATTAAAGTGGTGACTCCGGAAACTTTCATTGAAGAACATTTTTCTGGGACTGCAGAATTCGATTCGAATAGGTAACAGTTTCGGTAAGAAAAGTTTCGCGAATAACTTTCTAGAAGATATTTTCGTCGTTTTTATTAAATATGGAAAAATAAGAGACCGAACCGGATGGGAGACGGCACCCGTGGTGCCCAAACCATAGGTCGGCGCGGTGGGCCCCCCAGCCGCGCCGCCTGGTGGTTTGAGCACCCCGGAGCTCGTCTCCGATCAGGTTTCCTCCTGTACCTTCCTTATGTTGTAAAACTTTTTGCTATATAACTCACCCGAACCCCCGAGGTTCGTATCTCGCCTTTTCATCGTGTTTCGTTTCGAGCTGTTTCTGTCCAGATATTGTTTTCAGATTTAGAAGCGCCATGGTCTCCAACAACAACAACAAGGGCAAGGAGCCTTTGGAAGACGAGACTCAAGACCCCAAGCTGAAGGAGGAAGTCAAGAGCGAAGATGAAGGAGAAGTGGAGGAAGACCCGCGCGAATACCCGCGCGCTACCGTTGCAAGCATCGGAGTGGTGGCAAATCCATTCAAGCCCAGGCAAGGGCGCGGATGAGCACCGGAGGGAAGGTTCCACGACGCTTCTTGGCTCCCAGGACATCTTCCCCAGGCATAAATAACCCCTTCCATACTCTTATCCATAAGCATCAAATTGAGAGGATCCCGGAGGCTGAGTTGCCTAGTGGTTGGAATATAGATCGTTCTAACAATACAGGAAAGAGGGATTCTGCTGCTGAGGAGTGGGGAAACAACTCCAAGAGTTGGGACTCGCAGTCTGACAAGTTTATGAATCGCATCGAACACAACTCTGAGCTGATTCGCGCCCTCACCTACAAGATTGATGAACTGAAGGAGCTGGTTGATAAGCTTATCAACAATCCACCACCACCGAAGGAGTAATTCATCATAAGTATTGGCATCCCCTTGGTTTGTTCCAAGCTTGGGGGAGTGCCGCGGTATCACATCATTATCTTTACCTTTTACTTTTCCATAAAGTCATATCGTGAGTAGGGAAGTTATCTTATATGATGGTTTGCAATGTGGAAGTATCTCTCTTTTAGTTGGTTATCTATGTATCCCTTGGTGTGAGTTGCCGTTATGAAATATTAATGAGAAGTTTTATCATTTACTTTCTGCATACTTTATTTTAGCTTGCAATTCTCTTTCATATTGATAACCTTGTTGTTAGTATAGGGATCACTTTTTAGAGCACCAAGTTAATCTTTTTGGTTTTGGCAAACTTAGCATTGGTCAGTAGTAGACAATACTTTGAGACTTAAGTAGAGAGAGGGAGTGCATGCAAATATATTATTCCATGATCTTTCTTTCTTTGTAGCTCATAAGCTTAGTATTCTTAAGTTAAACTATTTGTGCTTCTAAGGAAGATTGCATGATTATTCTTATCACTTGTATAATTGTTTGTATCCCTCAACTCTTATGCTTGCTACATAACCTTGCTAGCCAAAGACCTGTATCGAGAGGGAATGCTTCTCATACATCCAAACCTTGAGCCAAACCATTGCCATTCGAGTCCACCATAACTTCCTACTATATGGTATTTTGCGCCATTCCAAGTAAATACTTCATGTGCTACCTTTAAATTATTCAAAACTTATTACTCCTAGTTTTGTGTCACTGTTTATTAGCTCATGAGGGTTCTGTAGAGTTTCTCTAGCACTTTTGTCAAACAGACTTTCACCAATGGACTAGTGGCATATACACCGCTTATCCAACAATTTGCAAAAAGAGCTGGCAAATGGGGTGCCCAGTCCCAATTAACTACAACTTTCATTAATAATTCTCTTCACATGTTTTGCCCTGATTTATCAGTAAGCAACTTAATTTGCAAATAGACACTCCTCCATGGTATGTGAATGTTGGAAGGCACCCGAGGATTCGGTTAGCCATGGCTTGTGTAAGCAAAAGGTTGGGAGGAGTGTCAACTATAAAGAAACTAAAATACATGTGTAAACAAAAGAGAAGAGGGATGATCTACCTTGCTGGTAGAGATAACGTCCTTCATGGGAGCCGCTCTTGAAAGTCTGGTTGACAAGGGGTTAGTGTTCACTTTACTACGATTCGTTGACAACGACATACATAGCTCAAACAACTATTTTCATACTCTCTATATGCTTTGCAAAACTTAAAAGCTCTAGCACATGATTTAATCCCTGCTTCCCTCTGCGAAGGGCCTATCTTTTACATTATTGTTGAGTCAGTAAACCCATTCCTCTCTATCTCAAGCAAGCATTTGAGTTGTTGAGATCCAATTAGTTATATGTGTTGATACTTCTAATCATATCTCTCATTTCCTTGTTTCGCACAATAGCTTTTATCCGAATGAATATAACTTTGAAAGTTATCAATGACTGTAAGGAGACTGTTATGATTAAGGCATGTAAGTTCTGCTATATAAGCTCTGATATAAAGACTCTTCTCGAAAGATAAGTATGATCTGTTAATTGTTCTCTGACCAAGAGTTTAAGTTTGCCTTCACCAATCATGGTTCTCTTTATGCACTTCATCGTGGTTCCCTTTACTTATTTCAAGTTAGATTATATGAAGGGAAGTTGCTGTCTAGAATGACTTGTGTATCAATGAATGTGATGCTTCTTGTCCGTATTTTATTTATCGACACTTTGCTCCATAAACTTGTGGTCATGTTTACTGAGCTCAGTTTTCGCTTGGGGACAAGCGAGGTCTAAGCTTGGGGGGTTGATACGTCCATTTTGCATCACTATTTTATATCATAATTTACTGCTATTCATCGATATATTTCATATTTAGAAGTGTTACTTATGTTATTTTACCTATTTTGCATGTTTGATGAATAATGGAGAATTGGACACCGGAGTCAGGATTCTGCTGGAAAAAGCACCGTCGAGATGCACTATTTCTGAAGATCAATAAATCGAAGGAGACATATGGAAGTTCCTATTTTACCAGAAGATGGAGGAGGCCAAAAGGGGAGCTGAGATGGGCCATGGTGGGCCCTCCTCACCCTTGGCGCGGTGGGCCCCCTGCCGCGCCGACAGGTGGTTTGGGGGCCCTGGCCCACCTCAGCCGTTCCCCCTTCGCGTACTTGACCCCCTCGGAACCCTAACACACAGGGACGGCCATCGAAATATTCCGCCGCCTCCACGAGGCGGAAAACACCAGAGAGCGAAAAGCTCCCCTGCAGGAAGAAATCTGCCGGGGGAAATTCCCTCCCGGAGGGGGAAATCGTCGCCATCATCACCGTCATCGAGCTGGACTTCATCGGGATCATCATCATCATCATCTCCACCGCCAACACCATCATCACCGCCGCTGCACCCCGTCTCCGTTGTAACATCTAGGGCTGAATCTTGTCTATTTCATAGGGGAAACTCTCCCGGTGTTGATTACTCTTGTTATTGATGCTATTGGGTGAAACCATTGGACTAAGGTTTATGTTCAGATTGTTATTCATCATCATATCACCTCTGATCATGTTCCGTATGATGTCTTGTGAGTAGTTCGTTTAGTTCTTGAGGACATGGGAGAAGTCTTGATGTTAGTAGTGAACTATGTTGAGTAATATTTAATGGTTTGATGCTTAAGTTGTGGTGTTATTCTTCTAGTGGTGTCATGTGAACGTCGACTACATGATACTTCACCTTTATGGGCCTAGGGGAATGCATTGTGTATTCGTTTGCCAATTGTGGGGTTGCCGGAGTGACAGAAACCTGAACACCCGTTGGTATATCGATGCATGAGGGATAGCAGGATCTCAAAGTTTAAGGCTGTGGTTAGTTTATCTTAATTACTTTCTTGTATTTGCGGATGCTTGCAAGGGGTATAATCACAAGTATGTATTAGTCCTAGGAAGGGCGGTGCATTAGCATAGGTTCACCCACACAACACTTATCAAAACAATGAAGATTAATCAACTATATGAAGCGAAAGCACTTGACAATATTCCCGTGTGTCCTCAAGAACGTTTGGTCATTATAAGTACAACAACCGGCTTGTCCTTTGCTGTAGAAAGGATTGGGCCACTCGCTGCAACTATTACTACTGCATTTTATTTACTTGTACTTTATTTATCTGTCATATCAAAAACTCCTAAAAACTTGTCTGTGAGCATTTACAGTGAATCCTTCATCAAAACCGCTTGTCAACACCTTCTGCTCCTCGTTGGGTTCGACACTCTTATTTATCGAAAGTACTACGATACACCCCCTATACTTGTGGGTCATCACTTGGCGGCCGATCTGCTAGTGGCGAGTTGGGAGAGGGGAGAAGGGGAAGCGGTGGTGTGGGGAGAGGAGGGCTGCGACGCGCCGGGTTTTAAAGGCGGCCGGAGGAGCGGGGTTGGGTGGCCTGCATTAAAGCGGCCACCGGTTTGCCTGGCCACGCATTGATGCCGACGACGCGTGCGCAGGGCGCCGCCGCGGGCAGCCGCTGCGACTGTAGCACGCGTCGCTTCCGTCAGCGCCATGGGAACGGGCGCGGCGTTATTGCGAGGTGTCGCTTCGCTATTGCGAGGCGTGATGACAGGCGAGCCGCCGTCTCGTCGCCTCGCCATTAAACGCGGCGCAACGGCCTCCTCCTAAGCCCAAGTTAACACGGGGCGGGGCGCTGTGCGTATGACGGGCGGGCCAGCCCTGTCAGAAGCATGTCCGCACCCATGTCCGGCACCCCCGAGAGGGCATCCAAATTTGGAGGCCTCTTCGGGGGTGCCGGACACGATTTTGCTCGGGACGACCCTTTGGAGGTGCCGCTGGTGGCATTTTTAGGCGTCCGGACCCCCAATGGGCCTTTGGGGGGTCATTTGGAGGCCCCCGGTGGAGATGCTCTAAGTACTCACTCTGTTTATAAATACTAGTTGAATTCGGCGCGGCGACACGCCGCGCCATTTAAGAGAAATTTTATGTATGAAATGTTTTGTTATAATGACATAATAAATGTTAAAGGAAATTCGAATTGACAAAACTCGTGAAATATTTGTGCGAATTTGGATCCAAAATTGAGAAGTTAGAGTCGACCAAACTCGAAACCGATTACGGGGATGGAACCTACTCGTCGACGCGTATATATTTCATGTATAGAATTTTTGGAAAATGTGGGGACTTTTCTGCAAAAAATTTGACAAAATTCGTCAAATGATTATGCGAATTTGGATCCAAAATTGAGGAGTTAGAGTCGACCAAACTCGAAACCGATCAAGGGAATGGAACCTACCCGTCGACGCGCATATATTCCATGTATATAATTTTTGGAAAAAGCGGGGACTTTTCTGCAAATTTTTTGGCAAAATTCGTTAAATTTTTGTGCGAATTTGGATACAAAATTGAGGAGTTAGAGTCGTCCAAACTCGAAACCGATCACGGGGATGGAACCTACGCGTCGACGCGCATATATTTCATGTATATAATTTTTGGAAAACGCGGGGACTTTTCCGCAAAAAAATGTCGCCGCGCCTTTAAGAGAAACTAGCTGGGTGGCCCGCGCAATTGCGCGGCTAGTGTTGATATAACGAAGATATTTATCTAATGTATCATTTTTCTTTTGGATACTACATTTTAAAACAATTTAAAGTATATAAATAAGAATGTAGGATACACATTTTGTTAATCTTCCAACTACTTCCGCATTCCAATCTACTCTAATGTACAAATTAAAAAATGCAAAACTGGAATACCTTTAGGTGTCCAAGTACTCTTATGCCGTAGTGGACTATCCCATTTTTTCTAATTGTTTCAAACACCATCAGACAATTTTGTCTCGATGTTCGTGGAGTGATTTCGCCATGTCATGTAATATTACGGACATCACTTACGTATTATGCTCCTTGATCGATCAATCATCTATAAATCATAATATCTAGTAGAGTCACCGACACAAACCAAGATATATGAAATTTCCTTGAATGGGTAAATTATCCAAGGTTAGAAATCAAATATGGATGGATGAGTTAATTCCTGGGTAGATCTGTTTAGTTTTTTTTTTTTTTTATGTGAGTGTCCCTGAAACTCCTATTATCGTGTATTCTGCATTAGTTAAGTTGTACCATCATTAATGGAATTTAAATAATATGCTATATATTTGTTCTATTAGTCCGGCAATATTGTTGTCCCTAATTAATGTAAGTCATAGCCTATCTTTTACACTATTTCGGCATTAGTCAAGTTGTACCATCAAGTTTGAAAGTATTGTCCATAATGTCTTTTTCTCTGGCAATAATTTACGAAAACCTTTACCTCCCTAATTGAATATAATTTCCTATCCCTATAATCTGTTCATCCCTAATTGTCGTCCAACATCTCTTTTGTTAAAGAAAATAATTACAGAATGTTAACGTTTTCTACTCTGATTACTTTATAAAAAATTCTCAATACTTCCCCCCTCTTATCCTTTCTCGTGTGTTTATTAGACACTCACTACCAATAAATATATATTGTTTGTAACGCAAAATCCACTAACAACAGACCTATTGTTTTGAGCAGACATGAATAAAAATCAAGAAGTAAAATTTACCTGACATCCGCCCCTTTAGATTGTACTGAAATTCTATTGTCATGTATTCCGCAAACCCTTATCCAAATGGATCTGACCCCAACCGAAATGAATACCAACTAAACTTAAAAAAAATATTAATGATTTACATGACTGAAACACTAAGCTATTTTTTAGAAGGTAAGGCAGTAAGCATTAGGTACTGTTTTGCGGTAGCAAGAGGAAGTAGCAGTGAGCTGTGTGGCCAAAAATAACGGTTGTAGATGGCACTGAGCCATCTGCAAGTAAATCTGTAGATCCAGGTTTCAAAGACCAGTTAGAAATTGCTACTCCGGCACCTAGGCTTTGTTGTACCATCTAGTCCAAAGTCTTGAACTTGAGGCCCCATATTGTTTGAACTACCGAGAGCATTTAGTGGTGAAAAATATTAGCTTTGACACATCTTTTACAGACTACAGTGTCTGTTGTTCGCCCACCATGACTCCTTGCAGTAGAGAAGTTCCTTTCTATAATAAATCAGAAAGTAACACAGTAAATATTAAGCAAAAGGGAACCTTAATTTTACTTTCGAGCTCTCCATCTGGTCCTTTCATGGATGCAGAGATTTTATCAGCTCCATCTTGAATCCATCCTTCCAAGAGTTGTACTGGAGGCATGAATCCATCCATGAGCTCGTGCAAGCTACTATTCACCAATCTTGCCGTCGGGTCGCTCTAGCTGTTTCTTTCTGAAAATCTCCTTCTTGCTGAAAGTCTCCTTCTTGCTGAATCCATCCTTCCAAGAGTAGTACACAACGGTGGCACACTGCACACAATGATATGTTAGTTCTTTGTCATCTTCCCGAAGCAGCTAACACGATCACAGCTTAAATCGTGAGGATAGTTGAAGTACATCGATTCGTACCTCTACAGGCTTGAGCTTGCGAGTTGCGACATGGCCCGGGACTTTGGTGCGGCACTCCGGCGCATGGCAGTCGATCGGCTCAGCATCTACCGGCGTTATAACAGTGTATGAGATGAAATCTGATGACTCTGCCTGCTAATTTTTTGCATAAATAGTTCGATCTATATTTGAAGCATCCATCTAGCCATCTGGGCGATTGGTTCCGAACATGAAAACCGAAATTCTTCACGTACATTGAACCCTCCGGCATCAGCGACATCGTCCGCATGCAATGCATTTAGCTCCTGCAACATCGCCGGCGGCCGGCAGCGTCGTAGTTTACAATCAGCGTTAGATCTTCATCTATCGGTCTACTAACCTTGATGCCTCGACGGCTGTGAGCAGCTATCCAGCAGCTACAATTAGAGAAAATTAGAAGCTCATCTCCCATGTCTCCCGCGAGTATAGGACGGGAGATCTCCGATCATGTGTGCTGCGAGCCGAGAGCCGAGAGGGCGGTTCGTCGAGCTTCGTCTCGTCGGGCTGCCCGGCCGTCCGTCGCGCGTTTTGTAGGCGGCCGATTATGCTGCGACAAAGAAAGGCCAATCCACGATATATCGCTAGCAATCCTAAATTCTTTTGGCAAGGCTAGCAGTCGTATTATAATAGGAAAACCTAGAAAGAGTCCAGATATTATGCAACCTTGTTAAGCACGGTAGATTGGATCGGTTTCCTTTTTAAGTTGGACATGCGTACGTGATAAATCTGCACCGTTAATACTTCTTAATTTTAGCACGACAAATCTCCACCGTTGATTGTTTGTTGTTTTAATAATATAATAGATTTTATGTATGAAATGTTTTGTTATTATGACATAATAAATGTTAAAGGAATTTCAAATTTGGCAAAATTCGTGAAATGTTTATGCGAATTTGGATCCGAAATTGAGAAGTTAGAGTCGATCAAACTCGAAACCGATCACGGGGATAGAACCTAGTCGTCGACGCGCATATATGCATGTATATTGTTTCTGGGAAACGCGGGGACTTTTCTGCAAATAATTTGACAAAATTCGTCAAATGTTTGTGCGTATTTGGATCCAAAATTGACGAGTTAGAGTCGACAAAACTCGAAACCGATCACGGGAATGGAACCTAATCGTCGACGCGCATATATTTCGTCTATATAATTTTTGGGAAACGTGGGAACTTTTCTGCAAAATATTGGACAAAATTCGTCAAATGTTTGTGCAAATTTGGATCCAAAATTGAGGAGTTAGAATCGACAAAACTCGAAACCGTTCACGGGATGGAACCTACTCGTCGAGGATCCTACTCATCGACGCGCATATATTTCGTGTATATAATTTTTGGAAAACGTGGGGTCTTTTCTGGAAAAAATTTGACAAAATTCGTCAAGTGTTTGTATGAATTTGGATCCGAAATTAAGAAGTTAGAGTCGACAAAACTGGAAACCGTTCATGGAATGGAGTCTACTCGTCGACGCGCACTGGAAACCGTTCACGAGAATGGAGTCTACTCGTCGACGCGCATATATTTCATGTATATAATTTTTGGGGAATTTTTTTAAAAAAAAAATCGCAAAAAAAGGAGCACTGTAGAGTACTGTTCATAAGTCTCCCACCTTTATATACTAGGATATAAGATGTTTTAGCTTTTATCCACGTTCACATATATCTAGATGTACGTGGACATGTTTTAATGTATATGTATACCCAGTTAGATTTGCACCTAGCCAACATGTGAGCTAGCTAAAACATCTTATATTAAAAAACGGAGGTAGTAGTTTACAGTTAATTCTAGGTTCATTGGGTTTTGAAAATGAAAATTCAAACAACTAGAGATTAGAAAATCGCTTCGTGTTGATATTTTTTTTCCGTAAAAGGGTAAGCCCGGTCTTAGCATCTCGCGAATGTGCGATGTAGGAGGTTCGCGGCTACAAGATCTAACGGCAGATTGTGCGGGTGACAACACACCAAGTGGAACGTCGATGTCTCGGCACCAGATGGGACGCATGACACTTGGATGTAATCGCGCAATGGTCATTGGTGCGAGGAAGCCACAACAACGGCACCATGTTTTGGTGGTCTTCGCATGTACGGTGCTATTGATGTGGGCAGCGGTGCACGACCAGTGTTGCTCCGGGTGAGGGACTTGGCTCCCCGGTGACGTTGAGCCGTTGACGCCTTACGAGTCGCGATGGGGCGGACTGTTCTTGCGACACTCCGATTATGGTGGTGGTTATGGAGCTTTGGACAAAATACTTGCCCAGATTCATCGGTGCTGGCGAGGGAAGTCGCTCTCTGGAGTTGTTCACATCTTTACGACTTACGAGGTATTGAAAACCCGACCCCTCTCCAAACCTTCTGCTCTCGGTCTCTAGTATAGGTGAAAACCCATAACACTGCGGACCGTGATAGCATGTTTAAATTCTACCGACTTGCGCTTCTCATCGTCCGCGACGATTGTTGCTCTGGTGCTTTGGTCATGTGAAGTCTTAGCACGACGAATTTCGGAATGTCTACGACAACAAGGTTTGCCCGACTTTTGCGAGGGAGGGGCGATGACAACAGGGTGAATTCGGTTTGTTCCAGTGTTTATAGTCTTCGGCTAGGTGGTCTACACATGTGGATGTAGTTTCTATTACTTATAGTGTTCTCTAGGCTAACTTGAACGTTGATGAATAGTTTCAGAAGTTTTCTCGAAAAAATACACACATCCGTACATACATGCTTAGCGTTCTGGATGTCCGCCTCTCACACCTAAGGCCCTCTTTGGATTGTAGGATTTTCGTAGGAATTATGAAGGATTTGAATCCTATGGAACTTTTCCAATGTAAGCCCTTTGGATCATAGGATTGAGTCCACAAATTTCTATGAAATCCATTCCTATGACCCCAATTTCATAGGATTCTCAACATGAGCTGAAACCTCATTTTAATTTTCCTACGCGAAGTCCAATGAAGTTTCACTCTATCTCTCTCACCAATCTTTCAAAATTCATGTGTTCAATTCCTCTGCACCATCCACATGCACCTGTTGCAAAATTCATGTGTTTCAGAATCTTATGTGAATCCACTTCACATAACGTTTCAATTCTACGTTTTCCCTATTTCCTACGTTTTAAAATCTGTTGTGTTTGTGTCGAATATTATGTACGAGTTGGGTTATGTTTGAACTTAGAGTTGTATCAGGTGTGAATAGGATACGAGTAGTGTTCGAGTCGAACTCTTATAGCCTGGGCCTTCCATATAATGAAGGGAGCACCACACGTGTAACCTATGACGACTTGATAGCAGCAGACACGCAGGGGAGGCAGCGGCTTGTGCCGGCGCATAGGGCGGTCAGGGGTTGCGGTATCAATGGGGAGGAGCGCCCGTAGTCATGCCCCGCAGATATATACGAATTCGCCGAACTGCGTTAATAAATTTCGATGTCGTCGTCGCGTTGCGATTACTTGATTATGATAGATCAATTATGCGTCTATCGAACGGTTACAAAATCCTATAATCCAAAAGAAGGCCTAAAACGCGCACAAGCCGACGACGTGCTAGACCGCGCGCACGGATGAGACGGTTGTAGGAGACGGCAGGACAGGCCGGAGAGAGCGACCGCGGCTTGAACGAGCGACGCGACAGGCCGATGGACGACGTGTCCGCGCGCGCCGATCGATGGCTGGCAAAACAAACAGACAACCCAGCCCAGCCCCCCTGGCTAACCCCGGCCACATCGTCCTTAATTACCAGTGACGTCGTCGTTAACACACCAATCCGAAGAAACTCGCGACTCCTCACGTCACGTTCTCACTGTAGGCACGAGCACCATACGAGTTCGGCCGGATTCGACGTACTAATACTGGCAAGATTAACACCGGGCCGGGGGCACGCGTGCCAGCTGCGATGCACGACGACGACGTGCCGGCCGGACGCAACAACCCGTCGTCCATCGCCATTACTGTCTACCCGAGATAGCTTGCCTTGCCGCCCGCGTCGTCGACTCGTCATGCATAGCCGGCGCGAGCTGCACCAGCCGACGTGTCCGACCAGGGCAGGTCGACAGAGCCATCGATCGCTGTGACGACGACCACCGCGGCTCGATCGGTTGACGGGCCGTGAGAGACGTCCACTGCTCGCCCAATTAATGCGGCCTCTCTACACAAGTCCATCTCTCCACAGGCCATGTCTCCTAGCTTGTCGCTTCTCCTATAGCTTCCTTTGTCCGGACGTTACCCGAGTGGTAGTACTCCCTCCGTTCCAATTTAATTGACTTACTATTCATCACATGTGGATGTATCTATACATGTAATTTGTCTAGATACATCCATATTTGGTGCATAGCAAGTCAATTAAATTGGAACGGAGGGAGTACTAGCAAAGAATATCTGTAGATGAGGTCCAAGTTCATCCACGGTGTGCCCACTTTCCCGGCCGGCCTCTCTTTCGAGCACGTCAACCCAGAACCAGAAGGCAGCTCCACATTTCCATTGTCGTACCCGTAACTCAAATATCTTTTCCGAACACATGCGCAAAACATGTGTCAAACCAATGCCACTCGATCATTCTTCAAAGAGCTAGTACATATTTGAATTCGAGTTACCAAAGCTGGCGATTGCATTTCCATCTAATGGTATCTACCCCTTACATTTTTCATCGAGCCTAAACATTTTAGGACCTTCCTTTTCACATGCATGAAAACAACTAACTTCGTCGTCGGCAGCTCGCTGTATATGTCGTCAATATGCGAGAAACGATACTACCACTACGACACCCCCCAAGCGTTATATGTCGCTTTTCAACGGCGAGCCAAACGTTTAAAGGCAATTGTTAACAATACGGAGCGCTAAAAAGCTGACACGGTTAACGGCGCCGGGGAAAGCTTATGTGCGTCGGCTTTGTGGCTCGGCGGATAGCCATCTGCCGTGTATGATGCCACCTTGAAAGATAGCCAAAAATGTACAAAATCATTAGGTCCAAGTTCATCCACGGTGTGCCCACTTGACCCGCCTCTCTCGATCGAGGCAGCTCCACACTTCCATTGCCTTACCATCAAATCAAATATGTCTTTCTAACACATGCACAAAACACCGTTAAATAACACATGTCAAACCAATGCCACTCGATCATTCAAAAGGAGCTCCATGTTTGAATTCGAGTTACTAAAGGTGGCGATTGCATAATTATGAAAAATTAAAGTAAAAAAACTGAGGCTGCATATAGAATGGAGTCTATTTCATTCTAGAGTGCATAAAAATCACATTTTTTGATGAATAATTAACTTATTATGAAATTTTAAGTCATTGAAATTCTTGTACTCCATTCGTATAAAAATATAAGATGTTTTACATATTTCAATACACACTACATACAAGGTGAAATGAATGAATCCACACATTATATGCGTCTACATACATCTACATCGAAAAAATGCTAATACATTTTATATTTTGATACGGAGGTAGTACATTTAATGGAGCAGTGACACACGGACCCAGTTATCTGTTTTGCAGACAACAAGGCCAAATAGTTGATTAGATAACCAACCGGTGGAAGTAGCAACAAATTACACCTCCACCCGGTAAAAGCTCCAAAAACATTCGTTCATGTGGTGATTTAAGCAACACAAGGAAAAAGAGAGTGGCGGAAACTGCAATTTTCTCAGTACCACTATATGTACATTTACACGTATGTCGTACGGTCGTGCATGTCAAGGAACAGTTTGGAAGCAAGGGCATTTTGGTCAAACTGTCAGGGTTAAGGGCAGTATGGTAACCTTAGCGGTTGAAGGACGAGGACAGGGAACGCGATATGGAGGTGCAGATATTTACCTGCTATCTTTGTGTGATGCACAGCCGAAGCTCATCGGGTGGAGCTCTTGCCGCTCCCAGCTCGTCGACAAGCACACCCACACGCCATAGATGAACAAGCACATGGAAGTACACTCTTCTAGAATGTTCTGAATACCACGTTCACCTTCACCAGCCCTTGCGCTTCGCCTCATGCAGGACTTCCAATCAATCCCTGGCCTCGCCGGGCGGCTGTTCGGCGGCGCCGCGGAGGCAGACATCCGTCGCGCACAAGCGCAGCAGGGTCTCCCGGCGTCTCGGTGCGGCGTCTTCTCTCAAGCGCCGCCTGAGGCGGTGAAGTGCCCGCGGTGCGAGTCGACCAACACCAAGTTCTGCTACTACAACAACTACAACCTCTCACAGCCGCGTCACTTCTGCAAGAGCTGCCGCCGGTACTGGACCAAGGGCGGCGTCCTCCGCAACGTCCCCGTCGGCGGCGGCTGCCGCAAGGCCAAGCGAAGCTCGTCGTCTTCGTCCGCCCCGTCAACGCCCGCGGCAACGGAAGCAAAGAACCAGCGGCGCGCGTCCGCATCGTCCTCTGGCCGCTCCAATAGCGGCGGCGGCAGCAGGAGCCCCACGGCCGCCGCCGGGGAGACGACGACGACCCCTCCCGCTCCTGCTACGCCGTCCTCCAACCCCAACAAAACCATCGCCTTCCCGAGCCGCAGCCCGAATTACCCCTTCGCAGCAGACGTGCCACCACCGGCGCCGATATTCGCGGACCAGGCCGCTGCGCTCGCGTCCCTCTTCGCGCCGCCTCCTCCACCGCCTCTCCCGATGTTCAACTTCTCGTCGCAGCCGAAGACAGAGGATCCGATTGGCTCGGCGCTGCACGCAGGGCAGGCGCCGCTGCAAGAGCCAGAGGCGCACACCTCTGCTACCTCCACCGTCGCCGACATGGCGCCGTTCATGTCCCTGGACTCGGGGATCTTCGAACTCGGCGATGCGTCGCCGGCCACGTACTGGAACGCCGGGAGCTGCTGGACGGACGTCCCGGACCCGTCCGTCTACCTGCCCTAGCTCGGTTTGGTTTAGTTACTCATCACTGTCACTTCAATTAAGCTGTGGTTAATTGCTTCTTAACGACGACCAACAGCTAGCTGGTAAGTACATGTACTCCTACGTACTGTACGTACTGCCCGCATCTGTACCTTTTTTTATTTCCCTTTCTGTGTCCACACAGGAGAGGTTTGTGTAAGAAAGCTAACCATTGTGTTGCTACAACCGATCGAATCAGAGCAATTATTCTTGTTCCACTATAGATTATCAAGTTCTCTCATGCATGCATGTTGTAACCTCTTAAACTATATTTGACTTGTATACTATCTGAAAAAGAAAAACTATATTGACCTGTTTTTTTCCCTCAATTGTTTTCGGGCTTGCATCACTTTAATCTTCTAAGTAATCAAAATATCTTCTGCACCCCGAGAACCGCTTATTAGAGATATGTTCGGTTTAGTATTAGAATTAGATTCAGATATATAATTTGTAGCGTGAAGTTATGTATAAATTATATTATCCGTGCAATTGTTGCGAAAAACATTAAGTACATGTTATACTTCTGTTTACACATATCTTAAATATTCATGTTTTTTTAAGAAAAGCTATAAGTATATAATCCGTCACTGACTATGTACTCTCTCCGTTTCTAAAAATAAGGTGGTATTCTTTTATAGTCAAACAGTGTAAAGTTTGACCAAGATTTATAAACAAACTGGTAACATCTACAATACCAAATTAATGACGCTAGATGCATTATATAGTACTCACTCCGTTCTAAATTAAATAAATTCCGTTTGTCCAAATGTGAATGTATTTATACTTATAACATGTCTAGATACATACACATCTGGACGAATGGAAGTCATCTAATTTGGAACGGAGGGAGTATATATGTTCATATGATGTCTATATTGTTGTTGGTGGTTTCTTCATAAAAACTTGGTCAAACTTTACACTGTTTGACTTAAAAAAAACACACGTCTTCAGAAATAGAGGGAGTATCATTTTTTTCCAGATGTTTCAGAACCGTTTACTCTAAAATAATCAACTAGGGGTAAGCGGTCCTAAATATTTTAAGAGAAAAACTGAGCAAAAACAACGCCGATTGAACCCGGATGTCGCCATTTTCGTTAGTTTCTTTTAGGTCGAAGTCTTGTTGTTTTTTTTTGTCGTTGTATCAACAGAGAATCCGAAATGATCAAAGCTAGAGATAATCGGGTTATTTTTTCTCAAGGAGATAAACTTGTTATAACCAGGTTTGGTGGTTGATTGGAGTGATTGAGTTTAGGAGCCGGCACAAACCTACGCGCCTAGCTTTCACTCTGTCTCCGGGGAGTTTGTTCCGATGGCGACGGCAGTGGCTAGCTGGCGCTTACGTACAGTGCTTCTCCTGTACACCAGTACGATACTGTACATATGTGCGTGCCTACGTCCGCTGGCCCCAGCCTCGGGCATGGCGCCACATACCTCCTTGCTTGCTCCGCTAACTTCACTGCCGTCCCGTGTGTCCAGAGTCAAAGGATTAAGGACACAAGACTAAGTTGCTTGAATCTTGACCCGGTCCAGTGGTCGGAGCGCAAGCCCACCGCTTATTTTCAGCTGTGGTGTTCTCCCATACGTCTGGTTGGATCGCCGATCGAAATCATGGCGCTGAAGATCTTTTTCATCAAGTCTACCAAGTTGACGGGAAACTGAAACCAGGGACAGTATCCCGGATACATATGTCATCCTTGGCACGAGATGCATGCATCGGCGGCGGTGAACCGATCCATCACATACCTGCCTAGCTACCTGCTCTCGATCCTAGCGTTCCCAACAAATAATAGCCAAAACAAACACAACATGCGTAGATAGATCAGTTATTTACTCTCGCACTGTTTTTTACTCCTGCGACTGCGAGTGGATGGCTCAACTGTTCTCCGCCATGACCCACCCCACGGTGAGAGGGAGAGGTACATCAGCGCTAGGTGGTCGCGTCTGAACAAGGGACTGAGCTGTAACTGTGCAGTAAGACTGTGCCATGCCGCCGTGTCCTGCCCGATCCACGTCGTGGTCGTAGGACCCGTCGGAGATGAAAACTTTCCGGTGACTGCTCCCCTCCCCCGTATGTATGTCCACGGCTATCCCTCTCACCACGACCATCCAACACAAAGATCAGACAGCCCATCGAAGCGATAATTCGAGATACAGTTGATGTCTTCAGTGTGAAAGAAACTGAATTACACTACCATATAGTACCTCCTTGCTCCCTTGTGTCCAGAGTCAAAGGATTGAGGACACGTGGGCTCCCTGGCGTCAGTTCGACGGGCCAAAATGTTGGATTCCAGTTGGGCCACGGACCAAATACTCGTAATCTCTCAAAACGAAGCAGTCGTCAGATCATTTCGTCACACTACTAAAAGTTTCTTGAAGTTTGAGGCAGTACCAAGTGCAAAATCTTGACTCGGTCGCGCCCACCGATTATTTTCAGCGGTGGTGTTCTCGATACGTGTAGTTGGATCGATCGCCGATCGAAATCATGGCGCTGAAGATCTTTCCATCAAGTCTACGAAGTTGACGGGAAACCGAAACCAAGCACAGCATGCTAGCTAGCTGGCTACTGTCCTGGAAGAAAACAGGATCCTAGCTACCCACCCAAGGATCTACTACATATGTCATTCCTGGTAGTGGATGCATGGGTCGGCGTACCCGCCGCACGGCCGGCGCCCATGCGCTGCCTATCACAGGTTGCATCGGCGGCGGTGAACCGATCCATCACATACCTGCCTAGCTACCTGCTCTCGATCCCTAGCGTTCCGAACAAATAACCAAAACAAACACGACATGCATAGATAGATAGATTCGAGCCTAGTTTATCTCGGCCCTGGAGAGCCTACTGCAACTACCAGTGATCAGCGACGATTGCTTTGGGCTGAAGATATCTTTAACACGGTGCTGCTCGAATTATCCATGGTGTACGGCCGACGACGCCCGAGGAAGATGAACTCTCGCACTGTTATGTTATTTACCCCTGCGAGTGGATGGCTCAACTGTTCTCCGACATGACCCACCGTGAGAGAGAGGTACAGCGCGCGGTCGCGTCTGAACAAGGGACTGAGCTGTAACTGTACAGTAAGACTGTGCCATGCCGCCGTGTCCTGCCCGATCCACGTCGTGGTCGCCGGTCCCGTCGGAGATGAAACCTTTCCGGTGACTGCTCCCCTCCCCGACCGTATGTCGACGGACGGCTATCCCTATCTGTCCGCACCTGCTCCACGACCGTCCAACACAGAAATCAGATGGTCCATCGGTCATTCGAGATACAGCTGACTTTTTTTAAACGAAGGCAAAAGATTTGCCTTATTAATTAAATATAAGAAGGAGTTGAACATAAGTTTTACAACCCGAAACGAGCGAGCAGGAACGCTCGAGTCACAAACCCATACGAGCGATAAGAAAAACGCTCGCAAAACAAAACAGAAAACTACTCTCTGGGCATGATGGACCCCAAGTGCTTAGCCCCCGCTGCGCTCCACAAGGCCGACTCGGATTTGATCCGCGCAAAGATCACCGTGGGCATGGTAGAAACGTGGCGGAAGACGAGCACATTTCTTTCGGTCCAAACCTCCCAACATATGAGCATAATGAGGGATGTCAAGGATTTTCGCCGAGTGTCGTTGCTGTAGATGACGGAGTTTCACCAATCTTGCATTGAGCTAAAAGAGTGCCATTGGCTAGTGTTGATCATGGAGAGCCCGAGCCAAGCAATCACCATGTTCCAAACACGGATGGTGAAGCGGCATTTGAAGAGAAGGTGTGTGGAGGATTCATCCTCTCTCTTGCATAGTTGAGTTGACAGAGACCGCAATTTGGCCAACCACGACGGCGGAGTCGGTCGGCCGTCCATACCCGGTTTTGGAGAACAAGCCAAGCGAAAAGTTTGCACTTGGGAGGCGCCCAGTTCTTCCAAACCATCTCCGGCACGGTGGATCTCGTCATGCCTTCGAACTGCGCATTGTAGGCGGAGGTCGCCGTGTACAAGCCGGAGTTGGTGAATTTCCACTTGATGTCGTTGGCCGTGCCCTCCACGAGATGGAACTCGCTCACTTTCGTCCAAAGATTGACGAACTCGGTGATGTGTTCAGCGATGATGCCCTCGGCCATGTTGATGTTGCTAATCCAAAACTCGTCCGTGATTCCCTTATTAACAGTGAAGTTTTTCCTAGTGGAGATGGCAAAGATGGATGGGGCCACCGACTTCGGCTTCGGCCCATGTAGCCACGGGGATTGCCAAAAATTTGCGATACGGCCGTCTCCAATGGTGATGGTGGTGGCCGCATAGAAGAGATCCATGTCCTCCTCATTACAAGGATTTCCTTGCCAATCCATGCCTTGGTGGGGTCTTTCCATTGGAGCCACGGCCACCGAAGACGAAGAGCCCTAGCGAACTTGTCAAGGTCCAAAATACCCAGCCCGCCTTTGTCTTTAGGCCTGCACACAATTTTCCAGTTAACCTTGCATTGCCCGCCGGATACTTTTTCCGCCGCCGCCCAAAAAAAGGCTCTCTCTAACTTGTTCACTGAGTGTAAAATGCCTGGGGGGATCACAAGAGGATTCAAGTGGTAGATGGCTTGTGAAGTAATCACCGGCTTGATAAGGGTGCCTCTTCCAGCTAATGCAATGTTCTTTCCATGTCATGGAACAAGCTTGGAGGCTACTTTGTCAACAAGGGGCTGCACATCGATGGCTTTGAGGCGCCTATGGGTTAGAGGGAGGCCCAAGTATTTTATGGGGAAGGTGCAGCGCTGAACCGGGAAGGGTTGCATGATGCCGTCAAGATCCAAAAGGGAGCACCGAATTGGTACCGCTTGGATTTTGAGCACATTGGTAACCAGCCCCGTAACTTCTCCAAAATCTTCAAGGATAGTCGCCAAAAATTTGAAGTCCTCCTTGATTGGGACCATGAAGATAGCCGCGTCATCGGCATAGAGAGAGGTGCGGATGATGGGGCCGCGACCTTGCAGCCGGTGTAGGTCTTCATTAGCCATGGCCAAGTCAAGGAGTTGTTGCAAGGAGTCGATGACGAGGTCGAAAAGGAGCGGCGAGAGAGGGTCTCCTTGCCTAAGCCCTCTCCCATGCGAGATTGGCGATCCCGGAACTCCATTAAGCATGACACGGGATGACACGGTGACAAGGAGGGCCGCCACCCAGTTCCGATACTTTGCGGGAAAATCACGTCTTTGCAAAAGGTCAAGCAAGAAAGACCACAGTGCGAAATCAAAGGCCTTCTTGATGTCAAGTTTGAGGAGGATGGTTGGCGTGTTGGTGCGGTGCATTCTTCGCACATAGTTTCTCACACACATGAAGTTATCATGAATGCTTCTCCCCTTAATGAAGGCGCTTTGAGACTTGGAGATTAGGGTGTCCATGAGAGGTGCTAGGCGGGAGGACATCATCTTGGCAATAACTTTGGCTATGGCATGGATGAGACTAATGGGACGGTAGTCGGAGATCGCCTCAACTCCCTCCTTTTTCGGCAAGAGCACAATGTTTGCCGAGTTGAGCCAATGAAAACTTCCGGTGCGAAGGTCGGAGAATTTTTGGATAGCACGCATCACATCATTTTTAATAATAGGCCAGCAAGCTTTGAAGAAAGCCAGGGTGAAGCCGTCCGGGCCCGGCGCTTTGTCACTCGACATGGACTTGATGACCGAAAGGACCTCCTCCTCCGAAAAATCATCGCCAAGGATAGAAAGGTCACAACTCGGAAACCGCAAAGCCTCCCACTTGGAAGTCTTTGGAGCTTGGAGGGCCACGGCCCAACACATTGGAGAAATAGTTCCTGACCAAACCTTCCTTTTTTTTTTTTTGAGGAAGGATCTGATCCGTTTATACAAGATACTCAGTACAAATTACAAGGAAGTCCAACAAAGACAAGAAAATTACAAAAGGATCCTGAAATTTGCACGAAGCACCCTGAGCAACTTGAAGGAATCACAATCGGATCCAAGAGCCGGCTCCCAAGAACCTAGAGCACGCCGTCGTCGCCGTACCTCAATCCGCCGGAGAAGAAGCGCCGCCACATGTCGTAGATGGCCGCAAAAGCCGGCCGCCGCCTCGCAACGGAACCTAGAAGCGTTGAACGCGCACGGCCACAACGCCCACACCCCAGCACCGCCGAACCTCCAGCCGACGAGGCGTCATCCAGGCCAGCCACCACCACCTGCACCCATCCACCACCGGCCACTGCTCCCCTCGCCACCAAGGCCGGCCAGAGCAGACACACCGAGGAAGAAAACCATCTCCATCCAAAGCATCAAACCGGAGCACCTCCCACCACCAGCTCCTCCCCTCGCTGCCACGGCCGGCCAGAGAAGCAGAGGAAAAGAAGCTCACCGGAGAACACAAACCCCAGTTCCTCCACAACAGAGCTGTGACGAAGAGAGGAACAGGGTACAGAAGCTCCACGCGAGGCCCGCCATCTCCGCAGCGACGAGCACCCACCGAGCACAGCAGGCCTCTGGCCGCAGCACGGAAGCAGAACCAAGCCGCTCTCACCTCGGCGCCGCCGGAAACCGCACCGAGGGAAGGAGAGAGCTGCACCTTATTTACCGTACGCGGTCGCCGAGCCTTCCTCTCGCCACCGCCGGGACCTAAACTACCCCTATCTACACACCAGGAGACGAGGAACCAGATCCCCACCTCACCCCGCCGCCGGAGCGACGGGAGAGGCAGAGATCCAGCCTCGCTCCGGCGAGGAGACGGGAAACTCGGGTTCGCCCTTTTTCGCCGCTCTCTACTATAGAGAAGGAGAGGGGAACGGCAGACGGTTTAAATGTCTGACCAAACCTTCCTTGCCCTCATGGTCGATAACTGTATGAAAGAAAGTGAACTAGCATCGAGTTTTATCCTGAGAAATGAGAGCTGATTTTGTCGACCGTCCGATCAACTCCAAGTCGATCGCCGAACTCTTTCTTCTGGAGTGATGGGCCGACGGACGGTCACATGTACGCATAGTACCAGAACAGTACACTAGTTCATGCGGTACAGATCAGGAATAGGAATTTTTCTTTGGCGTACTACCTCAAGGAACAATGTCACAGATACGGTATCCTGCCGTGCCGAGGAATTTTAAGGCCATGCTCCCGCTGCACCTACTGAACTGTGAACTCTGATGAAGCGCACAGTAGCAGGCACTATCGTTCGTGCAATCACTGCAGCCAGTTCGTGGTGATGGCACTGGCACGGGGCGCAGGACAGTACTGCTCGACGCTGTTCAGAAGTTACTATGATCTGATCCCAGGAAGTAGTAACCGAGGATCCATCACTCGCGTTGAATGACTTGGGTCCGACGCTTTTGTTGCCCATGCGTCGATGCAGTGCAAGCATGAGTTAAGGACCAAGAGGTTTTCGATCATGTATCTAGTCAAGTTCTCATGGATGCAATACCTAACCTACCTAGGTACAAATGCATGTATATATATATATATGGAGAATTGTAAAGATCAAATTCTACGAGGAAAAAGTTGTTGTGTAATTTATAGAATAAGAGGAAATGTCTATCGTTCTATGCCCGACGTAGTGGAACTACGCACGAGTGGAGACTTCTGGCTCCCTAGTTCTAGTGCTCCCTCCAATTTAAAAAATTCGAAAATCATATTTTCAGGTTTCAAAAAATTGTGAAAACAAATCTGGGTGTAGCCAATAGTATCTCGCACGAACATGCAAAATATCAAATTCAAATACTTTGTATTTTGAGCTAAACAACAAATTGTGGATCTAAATATGCCTATATTCAAATCTCAAAGTTTTACCAGATTTTATTATTTTTGTGTAGCTCATAATATAAAGTATTTCGAGTTGACATTTTGCACGTTTAGGGGATACACTATTGGCTACACCCGTAATTTTTCAGAATTTTTTAAAACTCACAAATATAATTTTCAATTTTTTTTTGTGGATTGAGCACTGGAACTCGGGAGCAAATAATACTTTCCGAACTACGCAACCATTAGTTCTGAAGACTATTCAGTTTAGAGAAAGGCGATGTACGCCACAGTGTAATGTGAATTTCAGAGAGGTGAGAAGGAAGGCGACATAGTTTTTTTTTTGTTAATAGCCATAGTTTCTTTGAGACTGACTCAGTGACGCTAATCTGTCATCTGTGCCTGCGGCACTTTATTTTTTTTGGGATTCGGCACTTTTTTTGTTTAGATAACACAGAATAGAAACTGGACGTACCCTATTGGCGGCCGTTGGAGGCCTGACAGGGGTCAGGAGGAATGTAAATTGTCCTGCCGGATTGGCCCAGCCCAGCATCTGGAGTCCAGTTTCACGAGAAACCGTTTTTGCAGGTAATCACTAGAAAAACGGTTTCCTTTGAAAAGGGAACTAGACAATCATTCTAATTGTGACAAGTGTTGATTTCTCCTCACATGATCCAATTTTGTTTGTCTGCATGTCTGTCATATGTCACAATTAGATTGAAAGTGGGGGAGTATGAGAGAGAAAGGCAAGGCATGCACGTACGTGGGCATACAATTTTGCCTTTTTGCCTTTTATTTTTCAAATCCGAATTTTAAAAACGAAATATCTTGAGAATCGTTTATCCAAATTACAAACCGTTTTCAGTTTTGAGCTCCTCGCGTCGAGATCTTTAAAACTAGATCCCATGTTGATATGTTTCGACGAACTTTTTTTTTGTACAACCGGTTATATATAGTTGTACAACCTGTGTCTGTAGTTGTACAACCCAAACTGTGTATGTGTAGTTGTACAACTTGTGTCTGTACAACCTGTGTCTGTACAACCTGTGTCTGTCTAGTTGTACAATCTGCGTCTGTACAACCTGTGTCTGTACAACATGTGTCTGTCTAGTTGTACAACTTGTGTCTGTACAATCTGTGTCTGTCTAGTTGTACAATCTGTGTCTGTACAATTTGTGTTTGTTTAGTTGTACAACCTGTGTTGTGTAGTTGTACAACCTATCTCTGTCTAGTTGTACAACATGTGTTATGTGTACAACCTGTATCTGTACGTGTAGTTGTACAACATGTGTCCATTTTTGTTGTACAACTTAATTTGTGTAGTTGTATAATCTGGTAGTTGTACAACCTGTACTGTATAGTTGCACATCTCAAAAACAATTCTTTCGATTTTCCCTCTGTACGTTCTGTCTTCTGTACATCACACGAACCAGCTAACACACAGGGGCCTCGCCCAGGACGTACGCGAGCGAGCAGCTTCCATCGGCCGGCCGGCGCGTACACGCGCGGGGGCTTCACTTCCAGGACGTACGCGTGCGGTGGCCTTCGGATCGTACGCGTTGCGTTGGTTGCTTGCTTTTCCCAGGACGTACGCGCTGGGCTATGCGCGCGAGTCGCGACCGCGGAATCGGCCGGACGGAGCGTGCGCCTCGCTTCGACCTGTCCGTAGCCAAATTAGATTTCTCCACCTTTCTAGGTCGAGCACTTGGCACACTCTCCACTCGTTGGTGCCATTTCGGAAGGGAAGCCTTTTTGTAGTCCTACCCGTTTTTGCACGAACGCATTGATTTGAGGCTTTCTGCCCAGTTTGGCCCGTGGAAAGTTTGCCCAAGGCCTTGTGGATGCGGGCTGATGATATGTTCTGCTTGCACACTGCACACTGAAAGAAAACAGGTTTAGATCAGCTATACTGCACCCGTAGTGAGTAGTGACACTGAAATCATAGCGCAAATTTACACTCGTTGTGGAGCCGGTAACGTGCGTGAGAAGGTTCTATCATGGGCCGAATCTCTCTGTGCCCGATATTTCCCAGTCACGTGGGCTGTCTCGTTTCATTCTTGCTTACCTTGACTCGATTGCACATGGTTGCTCGTTTTATGTAGGCTACTACCGTACTACTGGTGCACCCTGATGAAATTGCCTGAAATTTGCCCAGGATATGAAAGTAGCTGCACACTAGCAATGTGAACTAAAGATAGACTGATGTGCTTTGTTTAGGGCACCGGCAGCTCCATAGCTGCTCCACTGGCCTAGTCCATTTTGGGTCGATGTAATGGCGCCTCGTCGTGGGATCTTCCGGGTGCTGAAATATTGTTGAAATATTAGCATCTAATATTTCCAGATAAATCCCTAAAGGCCCATTTTATCACGACTCACTTCGTCACGACGCGCTCGCGCATTGCGGGAATCTCGCGCGCCGCGAGTTGAAGCAGATGAACGGTCAACTGAAACGTTTGCCTTAATGGAAAATGAATATGCACTGAAACATTTGTCTTAAGTGTTCTTAAGTACGAGAGTTTTCAGAATTCATTGTGAGCTGAAATGTCTGTTTTAAGTGCTCCCGTCGGCCGTGTACGCGGTGGACGGGATGGGATCAGCGATGGAAGCAACATCGAGAGGAACGACTATGGTGGCGGCAGCAACAGTACGGGAGTTTTCAGAATTCATTGCGCCTAATGGAGAATGAATTTGAGCTGAAATGTTTTGTCTTAAGTGCTCTTAAGTACAGCCGTTTCCAGTCTCTTAATTCTCTCCTTAATTGCGTTTGTTTCCGTTGGTCTTCCTCCTGCGTGTGTGGCTATATGAGAAAGGTCGCTCCTCTCCAGAAAACACACGAGAAAGATCACATCTGCTTGCATAGTCGTTCCTCTCGCTGTTGCTGCCATCGCTGATCCCATCCCGTCCACTGTGTACACGGCCGACGGGAGAGCAGGCCGCCGAAACCCCGCCTCTCCAGATCCTGTACGGGAGAGGGGCGATTAGGTTTTTGGGGAGCGTCTCCTACGCGACTGCTCGCCGCTGTTCGTCTGCTTCAACTACATCTGCATCAAATACGTCTGTGCCGCCTTCATCATCGCCATGACCACCGACGCCGACAAGGAGAAGGCTGCTGCTGACAAGAGGATCGCCGACGAGGCCACTGCCTCCGCTGCTGCTGCGGCCAACTGGCCTACTGGAGGGTATAACATGTTTATCCCTCTCCTGTTTATTTCCATGTTTGCAATACTAGTGATTTGTGTAGATGCTTCTACTATATGTCTAGTACATGCTTATACAATCAAGTTTCAGTATGTCATTACACTACAAAGGAAAATATATTTGTTGACAAATCACTTTCGTCATGTGTAGGCCAATTTTCGTCAAGGATTACATCGCGGTGACGAAATTTGATCGTCATGGGGTTCGTCAACAAAGCTCCGTCATAAAATATCGGGGGTGACGGTATGCATTTTTTCGTCAACGTCAAACGTTTGATGGTGACGACCTGAAAATTCGTCAACATCGAAGGTTGATTGTTGACAGACAGATTTGTCACGAAAAATTGCAACTTTCGTCAATATCTAAATCTTGGGAAGTTTCTGATTGGTCCAAAAAAAGCATACGTGGCCTTACATGTGGGTCCCATTTGGCTTCTGACAACATGGGTCCGACGGCGCTGACGTGGATATCTGTCATGTGGGACCGGCATGGTGCTGACTGGTGGGACCCACAAAATATTATGACAAGCTGGACCCACAATATTCTGACCGGTGGGATCCACAAAATTCTGACAAGTGGGACCAGGTTGTTGCCGACATATGGGTCCCAATAATGCTGACTGGTGGGACCCACAAATTCTGACAAGTGGGACCAGCAGTTGGTGCCACGTGGTTTCATTTAATAGTGACGTTGTGACATTTTCCGTCACCTTTTGAATTTGACAAAATTTGAGAGCATTTGAATTATTTGCGAAATTTTGGGAACAAAAAAACTGGCGAAAAAAAAAAAATAGACAATAAATATCATACATAAATGGTGGCACAAGAAGTATATATGTCTCTCACAGACCGAAAGATTCATAAGAAAAATTACAATTGGGTAAAGAACACAAAGAAATTAAAAGACCTATGATTAAGAATGTTGTAGGATGGCGGTGCAATAGATTAGTTGCCCTGGGATTCTGTCATGGATGGTGGCTGGGATGTCCTCAAGAGCAAATTAAGCACGGCATCCATTTCTCTCTGCCTCTTTTCATAAGCCAGAGTCTTTTCTTCTTGGGCTTTCTTCACAGCTTCAAGTTCTTCCTCCTGCTTCTTCCTGATCTCTTCAAATTTTTGATCTTGTTCTTGCAGTCTTGCCTGCATCTCACTGTGGTACCTTTCAGCTGCCTGTATGGAGTTCTGCTCTTGATCTGCCAGTCTTTGTTGTAGCTCTCGGATGCGTGTAGCTGAAACAGAGGACTTCCTGGAGCTTGTTGCGACGCCCAATCTTGGTAGGAATGTGCTGTTGCAGGTGGTGGATGGGCTTTTCTCGCTCAGAACTAGCTGAACAATTTGCAAATCAGTCAATTCAGGTTCATCTTCATTGCGTGGCGCCGCTTTTTTTGCCACCATTTTATCCTGCATAAAGATTACAATCATTGCATGGACAACATACAAAACTGGAATATATAATATTGTGCTAATATGAAATATTTCTTACATATGCACTTTTTGCTTCAGCACTCATAATGTTATCCTTGTTAGTGTGTGTCATTCTAAAAAATTCAATTGGAGAGGTTTCTTCTTCCTGCTGCTTAGCCTTCTGCTTGAAAAAATGTAGAATGCACATTACCATTGTGTACTGTGTATGACAGAAGTATGAACTGTATGGGGAAATTCAGAACACTTACTACATGTTCCCAGTGAGCAACATAGCTTCGAGATCCAGTGGTATGGAACTGTTTCACAGCTTCTCTGTTCTTTCCATTTTTTACACACACTCCCTATGTTCAGTACATGCATTTTATTTATCCAGATCAGAGAAATGTAAGAATTCAGTAACTGTTATTGAAAGGAATAAGATTTATGTACCTGGTACTTCTCATCAAACCATCTGTTCACCAGTTCTTGCCAGCTTTTCTCTTCTACATGATCTGGCTTCTTCAGATATGCTTGCTCCAATGTGAGATTTTTTATTTTGGCCAATACTCCTTCTTAAGCCTATATCGGAACTGCCGAATACTAACTTGCAGCATATCAGTGCACACATCTTGGGCCACCTCATCATTTATGTCCATATTAAACTTTCCCTGCAAAATAGTGATGCATTAATCAGTAGATTCTTAGAGAGTTGATCATGTAACATAATAATTAGGTTAAACATAGATTGTACTGGACTCACCGCTACTGTATTTATAGCATGAGGAATGACATGTGTGAGAGTTTCATCTTTTTTGTACTGTGTCCAGTGTGTTGCAAGCGGCATTTTGGCACGGATGTGAATCCCAACCTCACTGCTCAGCTTTGCTGACTGGATATAATCCTTGGGTCTCCTGACACCGGCAGTGAAGTCAATTTGCATCTTATTGCCACCATTTCTTCTTGTAAACTCATGTAGTCCATGGCCCATAGTAGGTCTGCGTCCACCTCTCTTTCTCTTAGTATGGCCAGATGCTGTCAATGCCTCTGAAATAAGAGAGATGAAATGATTATCTTCTATATGAAAATATGCGGTACAGTGTGTAATTTTTACAAACTTTCATACCTTGCCGTTGAAAGTTTACAATTTGATTGTCCTCAGGAGATGAGTTGCTGCCTCCAGATGTCATGATCTGGTTAGGTGAGGGTGCTCCTTCAGTGTTCTGACCAGCAGTGGCCGTGGGCTCATCAGATGACCCAGCTTCAGGTTCAGTTGTTGCCATTGATCTTGTTGCAATGTTGGATGGTGGAACTTCTGGTCTGGAACGCTTCTTCTGTGCAACTGTTGCAGAACCAGCAACTATCTGCAAGCAAAGTAGAGGCTACATTAGTAGGAAACATTTAGCATGTATTTGCTATCAGAGTTCAGAAATAGTTCCACAGACCTGAGATGAAGTTTTGCCGACAGTGCGCTGATCCTCATCTGAATGAAGATCATCATCAGCAGTAGCTATCTCTTCTGGATTCGGTTGGTACGAAGGGTCCTCTTCGACCTCCTTGTCTTGGCAGTCTGTGTCCTTTAGATTGTTACTTGTTCCTATTTGTCGCCCACCATACACTAATGAACGTGCAAAACCAGAGAAATCTTGCTGAATTTTGTGTCCAGGTCCATATCTTTCAGCCAAAATTTTTCCCATGCGTACAATATTTTCTTGCATTTCTCTCTCCTTGACAAGCTCATATGCCGGCTTGACGGGGTTTTCTGTCTCCGCTGAAATAATCGGAAGAGCGGAGCGTGAACAAAACATAAGAGGGGGCCAATTCCATAGAAAACAGCAAATAATTGTCTATGCAAAAGATTGTACAGCAGCAAATGATTGAAAACATAAGAGTCTACGATGCGGGATGGCAAAGATTGTATAGCAGCACGGCATGATTGTCTCTGGAAGAAAATCGATAAACCCTAAACGTATGATGTCGGCGATTGGATCGTACAACCTTCGGAACCAATCAATCCAATCATGAACACGTACAACTTAATGCTATCATGCCCTGATCTATCAAATATGCAAGATCTAGATATAGGTCAAAACGGACCTGTTAGACATGTAAAACCGATCTCTCGATCGTAGCATCCGAAAAACACAACAACAAGCCGATCACCGACAGATTTACCTTGGGGTTTCTTCGAGCTGGGCGCCTTCTTCGGCGTCTGTGCGCGATGTTCCTTCCCCCTGACGCCTCGACGACTGCCGGCCATGGCGACCACCGGGGAGATAGATGCGAGATGGAAGAACGTCCGGCGAAGACACCGGATCTGGGTGAGCACGAGAGGATGAGGTATGGGGGTGGGGAGTTAAGATGCTCGTAAATCATGGGGGAGAGGCACGACGTATATAAGGGAGGGCGAAATATTTGATAGGTGGGGTGCGCGGGAGGAGTGGAGGGAACGAAAAAATTTGGGCGTTTTGGCAGCCATCGGAGTACAATTTGGAGGGAACAAGATTTTGCCGTGAAAGAAAAATGATTATTCTGAAAATGGAACTGTACATGTTTATTTTAATTAAAAAATACCAGAAAATGAATGAGACGCATGAAAAAAAATCTAAATTTCATTTGTAGTCAACAAGAAACTATACTTGGATCACATCACCTATGCTGCAACTGATGGGTTTCTCGCGGTCGAGTTGTACCGTGTGCTCAAGCCCATGAGGTTTGAACTGGGATCACATCACCTATGCTGCAATCTCAGTACTGATGCCAATTATGCTACGTCAACACTGCTTTGAACTACTATGACATGAGGTTTGAACTACTTTAGTCGAATTTTTGAATGCTACCCACATTTCTTTGATAAAACCCCTACTTTTGTACAACTGCCCACATGAGAACCAACAGATACTCACATTCAGATTTCAGTTGATATTGGCATAATCATATGTAGTACGAATTTACCCTGTTGCTTGCGCAGTACGCCTTATTTGTAGAGTTGACTCAAGGATCAGCATAAGAGAAAATAATTTGGTTGAAAACACAACGGCAACTCTTCAACAATACTATTAAGTTCTTACAATCCAGAACATAAAATGGACATAAAGTTTAACAAAAGTGCAACATTCAGTAGTACGGGAAGCAACATAAATTTTAAACAAGTGCAACATTGTCTTAACAACCACAGCTTAAAAGATCTTAACAACCGGGCCAGCTTCCATGGGGTCGGGAATAAGCGGCGTGAGTAAAATCACCTTGCAGAAGGTGACTTGTTCTCCCATCCACTCATACCTCTTTCCGTGACACCTCTGCACGTCCTTTTCACGCATCTTGATGTAGATATGTGCGCTGTCTCCAGCGGCATGAGACTGAACGATGCGCCAGTTGGTATTACCCAACTTGCTAAAAAGGACACGCGAAACCACGAAACACGCTGGTTGCAGGTTCGGGGTTACCACGGCTTGAAGAACTTGGTGAGTGTAATCAATTCCCACCTTAAGCTGACGAATCACCAAACGGGAGACATTGACCCTAGTTGCTGATTTTTCATCAACTAACGGTGATGGTGGAGGTACTTCTTCATCGTCTTCATCATCGCGTCCATCCAGAGAAGCATAACCCTCTGGGGAAACCTGTCCCTCATCAAATGCCTCTTCTTCAACTCTCGGCTCCTAACATGCAATAAGGCAATATGTTAAATGAGAACTGAAGTTCCTCATTCGTTTTTAACTTGGAAATAATTTATTGCAGAAGTAATAAGGTAAAGATTATTGCAACCTATAAATGTTGTAACACTATTAATTGGGGAATCTAGGATGATATTGGAGTGTGGACTGAAAATGATGAAGCAGCAAGCTAATCTAGGTCACCATAACAATATTATCAATTAAAGCTTGCGGATCTAATTAACCAAGCTAGGTTCCTTGAATTTTATTAAAAAAACTACACACCGAATTGATATGCAATTGAAGCCGTCTATGAATTGATGTGCAATTGAAGGCACATCTATGAAGACTTGTTTATCTGCTGCTCCTTCAGTTGAAGGGATGGTTAAGTTCGTACCGAAATCACCAAAGCCCTCATATTACTAAATAATTTGGGTACTAAAACTTGACGGTAGTTGAACATAGAAAGAATAGTAGATTGATGTGCAATTGAAGGCATGTATGAAGACTTGTTTATCTTCTTCGCCTTCAGTTGCACGGATGGTTCAGTTCACACCCAAATCACCAAACCTCGAGGGCAGTTAATTAGAAAGAATAGTAGATTCGAGCATGTACTACCACTAAAAACCATAGATGTACCTCCGTCGGCGCGGCGGTCGGCGCCGCGGTCGGCGCGGCGGAGACGTGCCCCCACATGGCGTATTCAGCGGCTTCCTCGTAGCTCTCCTCAATCTCGTTGTACGCCGCCTCGAGCTCCGATGGCAAGGCGGCGTCGGATGGGCCATCCCCTCCGTCCCCGCTCACGGTCTTCTTCCGATCTTGCTCGGGAGCGACATCGCCGACCCCCGCGTCCACCGGCGGGGCCTCGCCGGAAGCAGCAGTCCCACTGCCAGATCCGGCCGCGACTGGGCCGACAGCAACAGACGGCTCGCCGACGACGGGCGCCGCCTTCTGATCTGCCTCGGCGTCAAAGGATTCCCTTGATCTCTTCATGGCGGGTGGGTAGGGGTGTGGAACCGTCTAGGGTTTCGCTATGGAAGTGGAGAGGAGGAGGCGGTTCTTGGGGACGCTTTTGCTCTTATGCTCTCCCTCTGACGCAACCGTATAGTTCCTCTTATGCTCTCCCTCTGACGCTACCGTATATTTCCCCTTTTGGCCATGAAGGGTAGGTGTTTGTTTATTTTTTTCGATGAAAAATGACAGAAAACGAGTAAAACTCGTAAAAAATGCTAAATTCAATGTAAAATCATCATGAACTAGTGGTACTGAGTAAATGTAGTCACATTCATGTGGAAAATTCAAATTTAAAAATTTCATGAGGTTTGGTGTAGTTTGATGTGAATTTACACAAGTAAGGGCATTTTCGGCATAACGGTCGAATCGTCGAACCCGGAAGTTGTAAAACCTTTGCATATGAGGTTTTGTGAGAACACATCCCACATATATATGTTATTGTTCACCACTGTGAGATTTTGTCTGAAAACACTTGTGAAACCTCATGTTGGTTGGATCCACCCATGTGTGGACCCACATCGATCATGTCGGTGAACGGCTCTTTTTCAAGCAAGCTGCACTTCAAAGATTCAGATTGAGCTGCCAATTTTTGTGAGTGGTCATGAAGGGTAGGTATGTGTGCTTGAGGAGTTTCAGATTTTTCTGACAATTGTAGGTTTTTTTATTTTTTTCGATGAAAAATGACAGAAAACGAGTAAAACTCGTAAAAAATGCTAAATTCAATGTAAAATCATCATGAACTAGTGGGACTGAGTAAATGTAGTCACATTCATGTGGAAAATTCCAATTTATGTTATTGTTCACCACTGTGAGATTTTGTCGATGAAAAATTTCAGAAAATGAGTAAAAGTCATAAAGAAAATTTGAATCACAATTTTTGCTGAGTTTTACGTCTGGAATGTTTTGATTTGAAGAACTCTCCTGTTCTGAACATTTAGTTTACTAGCACTTTGAAGTACTAGGAGGTACACAACATAAAATTGAAACCTCAGAGGACAATTGTTGACATATCATGGCAAAATATTTACTTATATATAGTAGAAACCAGTGCTGGGTTGCAGACCATGCATACATTTAAACAAGTAGCGAAGAGCAGCTAGAGTTTCAAAAGAACTGACTACATGGCTTATTTGGACACAGTCCAGGGAGCCAGAAGCACCTCACGCAGGAGGGAGACCAAACCAACATATCAGGGGGTCATGCAGCAGAAGAGATGATCATTCCACCATCAGCAGGTGAAGGGGTCCTAAGTATGCCAACGAAGCTTGTTGGCCCGACGATCAAGGGCTCTGTCGATCACGATCTTGCGGTAGAGCTCGTACGAGACCCAAGCATCAATGGCTGCATACTCGATGTTCATCGTTGGAAGTGGGATGTCCCCCCACATCCTGTGCCGATTGTGGTGGAACTTCTTCTTCATATCACCGTACCATGAATCAATGAGTCTTTTTGCCATGGTACTCATGCCAGCCTTCTCATGACCAGTGTACTTGAAGTACTCGACCTGGAGATCGACGTAGTACTCAGGAGGAATCCTCATGTGCCATGTCCTCCACAGAACTCCCTTGTCACCACGGATGTCAACACTCGCAAACGTAATTCCTTCTCGAAAGAAATCGGCGATAGCCGGAGATTCCCACCAGTCAGCACTGCAGTAAACAAAGTAATGTACAAATTAGGGATCAAGTAAACTAAAAAGGAGTCACAGATCGAGCTTATGAACTAGTCAAGTAAATGAGGAATCAAGTAAACTAAGTAGCTTTGCTATGTCCTGCAATGATAAACTACATATTTGGAAAGATCAGATCCAGAACTGGGTGTCGATCAAGCATACTTACTACTACCAATCTACGAACCAAATAAATCTCGTTGCAATGCATTTATTTGAGTTACAAATATGCAAGAACCTACACAGGAGACGAAGATGAAACAAATTAATAAATCAGGAACAATGTCTAGCATATTTAGATCGGGAATCTAGTGATTTTGGATCTAGCACAGTACGTATGCAACAACCTATTACTAACGAGAGTCGAAGAGAGACACAACGGCGGCAACAAAAAAAACCCGTAATCGAAAGATTCAAAAAGGGGATTAATCCTTACGCTGCGTAGTGGAACACCAGCACATGTCGACGCATCGAGAGTTGAACCACGGCGATCTTCTTCTCGTCCTCGGCGTCATGGTTGGTGTACTCGAAGTCGAGGCCCACGAACTTGTGGTCTTCCTCCTTGAGCCACTCCGTGTACATGTCGAGGACGCGGCGCACTTTCCAGGGGTCGTTGGTGTAGACCACCTCGAGGTCCTGGCCGTCGTGGATGCGGACTGGGCGCGTCCTGGAGAAGTAGTGGTCCTCCTGCTCATCCATGTCCATGGCGACGCGGCGGGGGGAGACGAAGAGAGGGAGGGAGCGGAGACGACGAGAAGTGGGGAAACCAGGGGGCGGTGCGGAATATTGAGACGATAGGGGAGGGGGTTGGGGATAAACAATATTCATCCCCATTACTCCGTGTTAACCACTGGGCCGTCGCGGGTCTTGACGTGTGACGTGCAGTCCAACTGACCAGTGGGGCCTGCGCGTTCAATCGTGTTGTCACGTCAAAACCCAGCACCGCCCATCTGCCTCTCCTCTTGACCTACCGCAATTTACTCCACGAAATAACTGGCCATCATAGCACGACCTCCTTTAGCCGCCGCCAGATCTCGCCACGTCTCTCGCCGCCACAGCTCGCCACATCTCTCGCCGCCACGTCTCGCCACATCTCTCGCCGGCGAAATTTGTAAGACTCTCGCTCCGCGTCGAGACCAAGGATGGCGCCTACCAATGGAGTACGTAAATAACATCTACGTTTCGCGATCGTTGTTTCCGATTTGTAATCTTTCTTCATATTTTTTCAGTGTCCAGTTTGCTTTGACAAGAAGGGGATGTGCGGCGGAGGGGGAATCACGTTAGGTTTTTTCGTGCAAACACTACAAGAGGGTTTTGAGGAGAAGACGGTACATGCAATTATAAGTTTAGAATTCATTCAGATGTTATATTAATTCACCGCCACATCAAAGTTTAACACGTGATCCTAGTAGTTATTGCTAGTTTAGTACTATTATTCAGATGTGTGTAATAATTGTTGTTCACCATATATATGGTTGAGTTTTAGGATAGTTGTAATAATTTTTACGTTCATATGAGTTTTAGTGTAGCTACATGCAATTTCTGATTCTTGAAGGTCCTAATATGATACGATGTGTAACATTCACATGTTTCTAGTGCAGAACAACTAAATCATCTACTATTTGTAGGAAAAAGTACAAACAATTACTGTTATATGATCAATATTTCTGTCTTATTGAATTTTCAGAATAGTTAACTTACTTTTGTATTAACTCTACTGAATTTAGGTCATCCCTTGCTACTTTAGACCGTATTTCCTTCAGAAGTATGGTGTCCAGACCTCCCACAGGACAACTTTTGAAGCTGCACTTAGAACCAAAGATGGCCATGCATTTGTTGTTAATGTTACCAACAGAGCTGGCAGAACCTATATCAACGGAAGATTTTGGAACGAATTTGGTAGAGTGTACAATTTTAAGGTTGGCATGGAGTTAATTTTCAAAATTAACTCATCTGGTCAGGATACTCTTGTAATAACTGGAACTGAACCACTAATCCATCCAGGTAATTTTCCACCTTTAGACAGAATGATTGATTGTATTAATTATTCCATCTTATGTCAGTTATTTTAATTATGCAGCTTACTACCAGTTGTCCCGTACGAAGCGTGACATTGTTGACTCACTCAGTGCTACTGATGGAACAATGATAAATTGGAGGATGATGCATACCGTCATTCTTCAGGTGGACAACTTGGACTACCTTGTTGAGTACCACAATGCTGGAGATTATGATCAAGGAGCACTAGTTGTCCCAATGCTGCATACTCTGAATTGGACAAACAGTGAAAATTACAACAAACACGTGGTAAGCAGTAGATCTCATATCATTTCATTAACTTTGCGAGCTACATTGCGTACATGCGTTAACTAAACTATGTCTCTACTGTTGGAACAGAAAATCCCTAGCCGTTTGGTTCCTAAAGATATGGAACAATATGGTGCAATCAATATTGTGTGCCATCCCAGTACTTTGGTGCGTGCGTCCTACGCAATTTCTTCTGACGATGGTCGTCAGTGGCTGGAAGGAGTTCATGGACAAGGAAAAGCACCTTCAGATGGGTGACAAGATGCTGTTCTTGCTTTACCTGGGAAATGCAGGGGTTTACTTGTTTGCTACCCATCTGCCTGAAATTGATCTGGAGTAGCTAGTCAGTGATTCATGGTGCCCGTGTGTCCAACTATGCAGCCCCTTTAGGTTTAAATTCAGTGTTAAGACTCTTTATGCGATTGTCGATTTTGCTTGTGTTAAAACAATATTTAGTCATATCGTGCTGCTGGTTGTAATCCTGTCAAGTGTCGATTAATTAAAACCATTGTCGAAGTTATGTTACCTACATGTTGGCTTTTCTTATATCTGTCCATATTTTAGCTTATATTAATTTGCTCTTAAACCCTTCTGGATAATTCAATGCCAAGTTTGAGATCGTAAACATCTAAATAAGAACATTTCAAATGTTTGGAACAAAACATATAGTTGTATGCATTACACGTTTCTATCAATCTACATCACTATCTATATCTGAAGTTTTTCCCTCGTCATCATTTATGTTCTCTTCCAATATGAAAACTTGTTCATCTTCGCTCATATCCATGTCAACATTGGGACTGTCTTCCTCATTCTCTAGTTCACGAATTGTACGAGCATCATCAATATGTACAACTTCATCAACACGATGATCATCCTCCTCTTCTTCCACCTCTGCTTCCTCGTCTAGGTCCACAACATCATGAAATGTATGGTCCACTGAACCTTCATCCTCCTGGTATGCGTCTTCATTCCGTACAAATGCATCATCGTTAGCAACTTCTAATTCTGGAACATCGTACACGTGTCTATGGCTGAACTTCTGCACCACTTTCCACGGATGACCAAACTTTGTATCCTCCAAATAGAAGCATGTTTCAGCTTGACTGGCCAATATGAATGGTGAATTCTTGAACCATAGGACAGAAGTGTTAACGCTTTTAAAATAACCATCATCTTTTATCTTGCAACCCCTGCCCGCAAGGTCGAACCAGTCGCAACGAAACAAGTACACAGACCTGTCGCCGTGCTTGTTAGTCCCGTACTGCAGTTCAAGAACTTCTTGCAGAACACCATAGAACTCGCTCTCATCTCCATCACCAAAAGATCCCTTAGTCGCTACGCCCGAATTTTGAGTCTTCAGGTCTTTATCCCGAGTAAGCGTGCGAAACCTCGCACCCTTTACGTTGCAACCAGCGTATACTACTACACGCCGGTCTGGCCCAGCAGCCAGAGACTTCAAATCGTCTGATGCATTGTCCAACTGTCTCACATGGTTTGCAAACCAACCTGCAAACTCTCTCTGAACCGTCTCCTCGATGTCACGCACACCCCTACCTCTCAATTCTTGTCGGAATTCACTGAAACAAACAAAAAACACATATGAAATACAAGACAATTATGTCTGCAACATTGAGAAGTAGTTAGTAAAGTGAAGCTAACTACTTACTTGATATAACATTGTACATCGTCACAGTTGTTCAGCACATACCAAACCATTTTGTCAAATTCCTTGTCAAAATGTTTCAAAATGGATTTCCCAAGACCTTTAGCTCCAACTGAAAATACTTCCATCTCATCACGATCAGGTTTTCTCCGTATGTCTTGGTTCCTATCATCTTTGTTAAATCTTGTTTCTGTGTCATCCTTGAAAAATCTAGAGCAAAAAATCAAACACTCATCAACAATGTAGCCCTCTGCGATAGAACCTTCGGGCCTTGCTTTGTTACGGACCGTAGACTTTAGATAACCTAATCTTCTCTCAACTGGATACATCCAACCATAATGAACAGGCCCCCTCAAAAGAGCCTCGTCAGGAAGATGAATAGCTAAGTGCACCATTACATCAAAAAAAGCTGGTGGGAAGAGCTTCTCAAGTTTGCATAGGATCACAACAATTTCAACCTTCAATCGATTCAGCACATCAACTTTCAGGGTTTTGGCACACAGCTCCCTAAAAAATCTTCCTAGCTCTGCAATAGCCTCATACATTACCTTAGATGCAATTCCCTTGAGCCCAGCCGGCAACACTCGCTGCAGAAGTATGTGGCAATCATGCGTCTTCATACCGGTAACCTTACAACCATCAATATCCACACATCTTCCCCAGTTTGCGCAATAACCATCTGGGAACCTAGTGTTTGCCAAATACCTACACAAATGTCTCTTCTGTTCCTTCGAAAGCGTCCACGGTGCAGGGGGCTTCGCATAAGTTACTGGTGCATCATTACCATCCTTCACAATTTTCTTCAACCAATACTTCTCCCTGATATTTAATTTCTTCAAATCAATTCTAGCACTAACAGTGTCCTTATTCCTGCCCTCAAGTTCAAGTAGTGTACCAACAATATTGTCACATATGTTCTTCTCAATATGCATCACATCTAAGTTGTGAGCTAACTTAAGTTCTGGCCAGTACGGTAGATGATGTAAGCTGACTTTCAGGTGCCATGTTGGTTCACCGGGTACAGTTGCACGCTTCCGCTTTCTACTTATTGGATTTTTCCCATGTTCAAAATCCTTAACCCTTTCTACCTTCTCAGCTACTTCTTTGGGTGTGTACCTCCTTGGTGGATCTCTAATCTCAGTTTTACCATTGAAAAGTCTGCTTCTCCTGTATGGGTGATCTTCATGAAGAAATCGCCGATGCCCAATATATCCAATTTTGTTTTTCAAAGATTCATAGCAAGGATTCTCATCGCAATGCACACACGCATGAAATCCTCTTGTGCTTCGGCCTGACATAGTGGCATATCCAGGATAATCATGAATAGACCAAAGAAACGCAGCATGCAATGTGAAATTATCCTCTGTGCATGCATCAAATGTCTGCACACCACTCCATAGCTCCATCATATCTTTAATCAGTGGCTGCATAAATACATGAAAATCTTTCCCTGGGGAATACTTTCCGGGGATTAGCAATGCCATCATGTAATTGGATTGATCCATGCACATCCATGGTGGGAAGTTGTAAGGAATGACAAAAACAGGCCACATACTGTAAGGATTAGTCATACTTCCAAAGGGACTGAAGCCGTCTGTGGCAAAACCTAGTCTTATGTTACGAGGATCTTTAGCAAACCAATCAAACCTGTCATCAAAGTGCTTCCATGCCTCACCATCAGCAGGGTGCCTCAGTACATTGGCCTCAACAACCCTCTTCTCTTTGTGCCATCTAGTATGTGTCGACATTTCCTTTTTAACAAATAGTCTCTGCAACCTTTTAATTATAGGAAAGTACCTTAACACCTTGTGAGGGATTTTCTTTTTTCCAGTAGGGTCTCTATATCTTGATAATCCACAAACATGGCAGTGCGTATCGTCCTTGTGATCTCCCCAAAATAAAGAACAATCAAACTTGCATACATGAATTGTCTCATAACCAAGCCCAACATCAGAAAGAACACTCTTAGCATCAGCATAGGATTTGGGAAAGTCCACATGTGGCAAAGCTGTACGTAAAACCAGAAGTAACAGATCAAATCCTCTGTTTGTTATCCGGCTATATGATTTGACATGAAGGAGCTTAATAATGAACGACAACCTAGTGAAAGTGGTGCATCCCTCATGAAGTTCTTTTTTGGCTGCCTCAATTAGATTAGCATACAAATTTGGCAGGTTAGGACCTTTATTTCCAGACTTCTGCAGTTCATCGATCATACTAGACGAATCATCAACATAACAATCAGCATTGTCTTCCTCTTCATCATTGTCACTATCATACGCACCATCATCGTTTCTATCCCGCCCTTCGTCATCACTAAAACCTTCCCCATGTCTAGTCCATCTTGTATACGTCATGGACATACCTGAACAATTGCAGTGATCCTCGACTGTTTTTATATCCTGACGTATCAGATTTAGGCAGTCCCGGCAAGGGCACAAGATTGGTTCATCTGTATTGTCCAAGTGTTCTCGCGCAAACTTGATGAAATCCCTAACACCTGCCATGTACTTTGTTGTCAACTTCTTGGTGCCATCAGTTATCCAACTTCGATCCATTGCCTACAATTCAGTTAAGAACATGCCAAAGTTCTTCAGAACAGATCTTGACAACTGATTAAAAAATCTAGACCTAACGAACAATCTGGAGGACTCACCGATGATGCGGCTCGCCGCCCCCACAATGGAGCCTTCACGGATATCTTCTCACCTCGACGAGAACCCTACTCGATTCGACTGTTAGCAAGATCACCTAGATAGGCCGTGTCTGCTAGCGGCGCGACTTAAACGAGGCACCCGCGGCCGAAATAAATATTAATAAGGAAATTATTATGTCGTAACATCTAGATCACACCATTGAAATAAATATGTTGCCCTAATGTATATATCAAATAGACTAGTTACGGATCCAGATCAAAATTCCATATCTACCTCAGCGGTAACACTCCGCGTCGGTCACGCCAAAGCCCTGGGTTCGATTCTTCCAAACCATAATTTTTACTTAATTAAATATGTTCCTGACAAGTGGGTCACGCATGATATATAAAACTAATAACATTTAATAAAGTAACTTAGTATTATTTACCTTCTATGTGGGTCCGTTTTATATTCAAATCACGGTTTACATACACCACGATCTTTGATTTCGTCACCTATTAACAGACACGATGGAAGCCCTTCCCGGTTGGGTAATGGGTGACGATTTTTTGTTGACGAAAAATCATACCGTCAAGCATTACCGTAAATGCATGACGAAAGATGAATTCGTCACCTATAAGGACACATCCATGACGGTATGCATTTTCGTCACCAGGGTTTTCGTCAACAAATATCCCATTTCTTGTAGTGTTAGCACTGTTTACGTCATGTTCATGATTTATTATTGGATTAATTTAATCGAAAAATTACCTATATACTCAACAATCCAAAAACGTAATATGTGTAGGTAATTTTCGATCCAAGGTTTTGCTGCTGCACTGAAACCAGCCCCGTTTACGGGGACATATTTTAAGCGTTGGCAAACCAAAACCACCTTATGGCTCACTGCGATGAACGTGTTCTGGGTCGCCGGTGTTACTCCCACGGGAACGATTGCTCCTGAACAGGAGAAGGCGTTCAGGGAAGCCACCGTCGTCTTTGTTGGAGCCGTTCTGAGCGTGATCGGAGATAAGTTGGTTGATGCATATTTACATGTGCGGGTTGCCAAGGACTTGTGGGAGGCGCTCGAATCTAAATTCGGCGCAACCGATGCTGGAAGCGAGATGTACACTATAGAGCAGTTCCACGATTACAAGATGGTTGAAAAACCGTTCTGTATTGGAACAAGCTCATGAGATACATTTCATCGCTAAGGAGCTTGAGCTTCTCAAGTGTGTGCTACCGGGCAAATTTGTCGCGGGATGCATAATCGCTAAGCTGCCTAATTCCTGGAGGAACTTTGCTACTACTCTTAAACACCAGAGGCGTGAATTCTCTGTTGAGGATGTCATCGGCCATCTGAGTGTTGAGCAGAATTCGAGAGCAAAAGACTCGCACGGAAAAAGGGAAGGGACTTCTGTCGCCAATATGGTACAGAAGAACTCCGGCTTTCAGAAGCCCAAGGGGAAAACTGTTGTCCAACAGAATACCGACTTCAAGAAGAAGGGTAAGAAGCCCTTCAAGAAGGATAAGAAGAAAGGTCGCTGCTTCACTTGTGGTTCAGAGGAATATTGGGCTAACAAGTGCCCGAACAAGTTCAAGGCAGGACAGGACTCCAAGTCCGTCAACATGATTGTGAGCAACAATGATAATGGGGCATCCGGGTACGGTAATTTGTTTACTGTATTTTTCAGTTTGTCAGTCTAACGATTGAAGAGAAGGTTGTCCAACACCGTCTAAGATGGTTTGGTCATATAGAACGTAGGCCTCCGGAAGCGCCATTGCATACCGGACGGATAAAGCGGGATGAGAATGTTAAGAGAGGTCGTGGTAGGCAAAACTTGACATGGGAGGAGTCTGCTAAGAGAGATCTGAAGGACTGGAATATCACCAAAGAACTAGCCATGGATAGGGCAGCGTGGAAGTTAGCTATCCATGTGCCAGAACCATGACCTGGTTTCGAGATCTTATGGGTTTCAACTCTAGCCTACCCCAACTTGTTTGGGAAAAAAGGCTTTGTTGTTGTTGTTGTAGTCTAACGATTGGTGGATTGACACGGGTGCAAACATTCATGTATGTGCTGACATTTCATTGTTTTCTTCTTATCAGGTCACAGGGAACGGATCCGTACTGATGGGGAATGGCGCAACTGCTTCTGTTCTTGGTGTTGGCACGGTCGATCTGAAGTTTACTTCGGGAAGGATCGTGCAGCTCAAGAACGTGCAGCATGTCCCCGCCATCAAGAAGAATCTCGTTAGTGGCTCCCTTCTATGTAGAGAAGGGTTTAAGTTGGTATTTGAGTCTAATAAAGTAGTTGTTATGAAATATGGATTATTTGTTGGAAAAGGTTATGAATGCGGAGGTCTGTTCCGCTTTTCCCTCGCTGATTTTTGTAATAAAGTCGTGAACAATATTCATTCGAATGTTAATGAAACAGAAGTTTGGCATTCACGTCTTTGTCACATTGGTTTCGGTTGTATGACGCGGCTAGTAAAATCGAATTTAATCCCGAGTTTCACTTTAGCCAAAGATTCTAAGTGTCATTCGTGTGTGCAAGCAAAGCAACCTCGCAAGCCCCATAAGGCTGCGGAGGAAAGACACTTGGCACCGTTAGAACTTGTACATTCTGATCTTTGTGAGATGAATGGTGTGTTGACTAAAGGTGGAAAAATATATTTCATGACACTGATAGATGATTCCACTAGATATTGCTATGTATATTTGTTAAGCACCAAAGATGAGGCTCTACACTATTTTAAAATCTATAAGGCAGAAGTTGAGAATCAACTTGAAAAGAAAATTAAGCGGTTCCGGTCAGATCATGGTGGAGAGTACTTCTCTAATGAGTTTGATTCTTTCTGTGCGGAACATGGTATTATTCATGAAAGGACGCCTCCCTATTCGCCCCAGTCAAATGGGGTTGCCGAACGGAAAAACTGTACTCTAACAGATTTGGTTAACGCCATGTTAGATACATCGGGTTTATCCAAGGCATGGTGGGGGAAGGCTATATTGACATCATGTCATGTCCGGAATAAAGTTCCGACAAAGGACAATGAGATTACTCCCTATGAGCAATGGGAGAAGAGAAGAACGACACTCTCATACTTACGTACTTGGGGCTGTTTGGCGAAAGTCAACGTGCCGATCTCCAAAAAGCGTAAGCTTGGACCAAAGACCATGGACTGCGTTAATTTGGGCTATGCTAAGAATAACGTCGGTTATAGATTTCTAGTAGTGAAATCTGAAATACCTGACGTGAAGGTCGGTACAATTCTGGAGTCTAAAGATGCTACATTCTTTGAGGATATTTTTCCTATGAGAGATATGCCAAGCACTTCTAGACAGGAATTTGATGAGACTCCTGAACCTACCATTCCTATGGAATATTATGAACAAACACATGATGAAAATCCTGAGAAGGATGACGAGGAAACCCTTGGTAGGGGCAAGAGACAGAGGACTGCAAAGTCTTTTGGTGATGATTTCCTTGCGTACCTTGTGGATGACACTCCCACTTCTATTTCAGATGCTTATGCGTCTCCGGATGCTGAATACTGGAAAGAAGCAGTCCGTAGCGAGATGGATTCCATCATGGCTAACGGGACATGGGAAATTACTAAACGTCCCTATGGCTGTAAACCATTGGGATGTAAGTGGGTGTTCAAAAAGAAGCTTGGGCCCGATGGTACGATTGAAAATACAAGCCTAGGCTTGTAGCCAAGGGTTATTCCCAAAAAGAAGAGGAAGATTTCTTCGATACTTATTCACCAGTGGCCAGACTGACCACCATACGAGTATTACTCTCGTTGGCGGCCTCGCATGGTCTTCTCGTCCACCAGATGGATGTTAAGACGGCTTTCCTGAACGGAGAGCTAGACGAGGAAATCTACATGCAACAGCCAGATGGCTTTGTAATAGATGGTCAAGAAGGAAAGGTGTGTAAGTTACTGAAATCTTTATATGGCCTGAAACAAGCACCTAAGCAATGGCATGAGAAGTTCAATACAACTTTAACCTCTGCTGGTTTTGTTGTTAATGAAGATGACAAATGCGTATACCATCGCCATGGTGGGGGCGAAGGAGTTATACTGTGCTTGTATGTTGATGACATACTGATATTTGGGACCAACCTCAAAGTCATTGAGGAGGTTAAGTCGTTTCTATCTCAGAATTTTAAGATGAAGGACCTTGGTGTGGCTGATGTTATTTTGAACATCAAGCTACTGAGAGATAATGAGGGTGAAGATTTTGACTCGTTTTGGATATTCGGACTGCAAAATTTCTCCAACACCATATGATCCTAGTGTGCAGATTTGAAAATTCAAAGGCACAGCTAAGGATCAGCTGAGATACTCTCAAGTAATTGGTTCACTCATGTACCTAGCAAGCGCTACGAGGCCTGGCAACATGTTTGCTGTGTGCAAACTAAGCCAGTTTGTTTCCAATCCGGGTGATGTACATTGGCACGCTGTTGAAAGAATTATGTGCTATCTGAAAAGTACAGAGAACTATGGACTTCACTATACCGGAAGCCCATCAGTGCTTGAAGGTTATTGTGATGCGAATTGGATCTCTGATGCTGATGAGATGAAAGCCACAACGGGTTATGTGTTTACCCTTGTAGGTGGTGCTGTTTCTTGGAAGTCTTGCAAGCAAACATTCCTGACGAGATCGACAATGGAAGCAGAATTAACAGCATTGGACACATCTGGTGTCGAAGCAGGATGGCTTCGAGATCTGTTGATGGACTTGCCTGTGGTTGAAAAGCCAGTACCGGCTATCCTTATGAACTGTGACAATCAGACAGTGATTACCAAGGTCAAAAGTTCAAAGGACAACATGCAGTCCAACAAACATATAAGAATGAGATTAAAAGATGTCAGACATTTGAGAAACTCCAGAGTGATAGCACTGGATTATATCCAGTCGGCAAAGAATCTGGCAGATCCCTTTACTAAAGGGCTATCACGTGTTGTGATAGAAAATGCATCGAGGGAGATGGGGATGAAACCCACTTGAGTTGCCAAGGTAGTAACCCAACCTATGTGATCGGAGATCCCGCGAAGTAGGACCTGGGAAAACAAGCTAGTGGTTAACTCAGGAGAGTACTTTTACTAACCCACTCCGTTGGAGATGCACTACTCTCGGTAACTGTATGGCAGGTTGACACTTGTCTTAATGTGTTCCAAGGTTTTGTATAAGCAAGATGCTATCCTACAGAGCAATCTTTGGAGGAACACACCTATATGAGCCTGACTGCTGGTCACAGTCTATGAGATTGGGTTGATCTCTAGTAAGTTCATGAATAGGCCAGGAGTGTGACTAATATGCTCCACCCGAGGGGTCAGCCTTCGGCAGCCTAGTACTGGTAAGATTTTTAGCGAAACTACTTTACGCCAAATTGACAATTCAAGCCATAGTCCATTGTCAGTTGTGAAGGAGTGTAGCTATTTGTTCTAGGTGGATGTTCAACCTTAACGGGTCTCCACTGAAAATACTGGTATATCAAAACAGTGTTTGGAACAGAGAACAACATCATGGGTCTTTGGGATCTGGTGGGGGATTGCTGAAATATTGTTGAAATATTAGCATCTAATATTTCCAGATAAATCCCTAAAGGCCCATTTTGTCAAGACTCACTTCGTCACGACGCGCTCGCGCGCTGCGGTTTGCGGGAATCTCGTGCGCCACGAGTTGAAGCAGATGAACGGTCAACTGAAACATTTGCCTTAATGGAAAATGAATATGCACTGAAACATTTGTCTTAAGTGTTCTTAAGTACGGGAGTTTTCAGAATTCATTGTGGGCTGAAATGTCTGTTTTAAGTGCTCTTAAGTACGGGAGTTTTCAGAATTCATTGCGCTTAATGGAGAATGAATTTGAGCTGAAATGTTTTGTCTTAAGTGCTCTTAAGTACAGCCGTTTCTAGTCTCTTAATTCTCTCCTTAATTGCGTGTGTTTCCGTTGGTCTTCCTCCTGCGTGTGTGGCTATATGAGAGAGGTCGCTCCTCTCCAGAAAACACACGAGAAAGATCGGATCTGCTTGCGCCGCCACCATAGTCGTTTCTCTCGCTGTTGCTGCCATCGCTGATCCCATCCCGTCCACCGCGTACACGGCCGACGGGAGAGCAGGCCTCCGAAACCCCGCCTCTCCAGATCCTGTACGGGAGAGGGGCGATTAGGTTTTTGGGGAGCGTCTCCTACGCGACTGCTCGCCACTGTTCATCTGCTTCAACTACATCTGCATCAAATACGCCTGTGCCGTCTTCATCATCGCCATGACCACCGACGTCGACAAGGAGAAGGCTGCTGCTGACAAGAGGATCGCCGACGAGGCCACTGCCTCTGCTGCTGCTGCGGCCAACTGGCCTACTGGAGGGTATAACATGTTTATCCCTCTCCTGTTTATTGCCATGTTTGCAGTACTAGTGATTTGTGTAGATGCTTCTACTATATGTCTAGTACATGCTTATACAATCAAGTTTAAGTATGTCATTAGCACTGTTTACGTAATGTTCATGATTTATTATTGGACTAATTTAATCGAAAAATTGCCTATATACTCAACACCGGGACCATGTGAAAAGTTATTTCTGAAATTTGATTTTTTTAGGGTGTTATGAGATTTGAAAGCCATAGGAAATCTTTAAGTGAAGTTGTCTTGGTAATAAATGGATCAATTTAACCGAAGATGCATGAAGAACAAAAGTCATTTTTGTTACTACCTAAGAGCATCTCTAGCAGATTGCTAAGTAGACCGGCCCTACGATTTTGTGGCAAAAAAAAAACACCCGCACAGATACCGTAAAATAGTCTGGCCCAGATTTGTTTTATGGGTGCGGAGAAACGAGCCGCGAAATCCCCAGTATAGGAATTGCCGCCTTTCAGCACCCGAATCGCTTCACGCAAGTTGGCGGGATGGACATTTGATGGCCCTTCACGTAGTTACCCCACAACGGCGCCAGAAAAGGTCTTGACGGCCCTTCGTGTGGTTACATGCGTGAAAAGTAAATGGGTTAGGTTGAGACTCCAAGTGCATAGTGTATGTAGTAGTGGAAGACAGTTTTCCCCACGAGGGGTGACTCGAGGGTTTAATATCGAACTCTCGGGGAACCAGTATTTCAGGTGTTATCTCCTTATCCTTCTCTTGAGAACCTGCAACAAAATAAATTGTTTTGTGCCCTCAACCTCACCAAGTGGTTGTCAAGCACAAGGTGTGAGAATGATAATAAAATAAATATGCAAACAGTAGTAAATATGCAATGATGGTAAAATAAATATGCAAGGATGGTGATAGTAATGATAAATGATACTTTTGGGTTTTTTTATGATGAATGCAAGATGTAAAATTGTTTTTGTATTTTCGGATTTAATAATGGCAGCAAACAAAAGTGATGATAAAAGTGTTGGAAAGGTGTTTCTTATGATTAAAAATGGACCGGGTTCATGGTTTCACAAATGCACTCTCTCTTGATAACGTGGTAGACAATGGAACACTAAAATTAACATGTAAGATGGCAAGAAATGGTTTGACAAGTTATTAATAATATGGGCATCACGTCCTAACATAGAGATCTCAAGTATAAGTTGTTCTCTCTCTTATGCTCCACCAAGATGCGAACTAAATCATAACACCTTAGTAACTAAGATAAATCAGAGCATAGCAATAAGTTCAATGACATGAAGTTAAAATAAGAACATGCTATATCTAGTCATGGCGGTAGTGGCAAAGGTCACATCTACTCTCCGGTAGCATGGTATTTTTGTTTATCCCTAGTGAGGCAACAAAGTAAGGTAGAAAATCCAAGTGGATCGCAGAACTTTCTCTGACGTTCACTGCACTAGCCACCCCCCGTTACTCCAACTAATGCACACGTTCCCCCTCTCATGCTCTCATAAACATGCTTGATCATGACAAGTAAATAAGAACGGGGTACATAATATGCATCTACTTTCATAACTGAAACAAAACCATTGCAATCTCAAACATGCATTAACTCATAATAAAGATCCACCACAAAGGAATTACATAGATGACCGTAATCATGTTCAACAGCTCATACGGTACTAATTAGTGAAGCTCATAGAGAGGAGAGATACATAAGTTACTTCCACAAACCCATAGTCCAGGGGTGGACTACTCCCTCTTCATCATGGTGTCGGTGGAGATGTTGTTGGAGGGGAAGGAGACCACACCGGCAGCGCCCCGCCGGAGTTTTCCCCTCCAATCTTCAGCTCCAGGTCTCTGTTTCGTGGTTTCTGTGTTTCGGCGGCGCTCCCTTTCGCGAAAGCCCTGGGGGGTCTATATATAGTCGTTTTTAGGTCAAGACGAAGCTTCGGGAAGAAAGATCGACGGCAGCGGAGGCCCGAGGCCAGGATGGGGGACCCCACGCGGTCAGGGAATCTGGCCGCATGGGCCCACCCCTTTTTGCCTTCTGGTCTCCATTTCTTCGATTCCTTTGCGCCTACGTTTCGTTCCTTCCAAAAAAGTGATCCCCGTAAAGTTTCAGGTCATTTGGACGTCGTTTGAGTCCCTGAAACATCAAAATATAGAAAAGGGATTTTCTAACAGCGCAGGGTTAATTCCAGAAAAATGGGGGAGTTGTTAATTATCCCCAAAACTTAATATAAATCATGAATATAACCCTTATATGATGCAAATAACATGGAATAACATGCAATAAAATGTAAAGTTCATGTATGCATTTTACATGCATCAACATTTCAGCTTCCTTCTTCCCGCTCAAGCGCCACCGCCATCGATCTCCCCCCCACGTCTTATCGTTTCGCCGTCCTAGCCAATTGCCTCCATGGAGTATCCGCAACTGCCACCGCCAATCATAGCCTCGTCAATATTTCACGCGTCCCGCAGTCGTCGTCCCCTTCGATCCGCCCGATCGTTCCGCCACCGTGGCGAAAAGGAAGCGGCAGGGCAACCATCTCGTGCAAGGAGTCGTACCCCTGCATGTCGCGTCCTCTGGGATCCTTCCTGCCAACGTTTGTGCCGTCTCGGGGCCGCTCAACAGCGACGGTGCCTTCTAGCGGACCATCTCGACCGAAATCGCTTTCCACCGACTTGAAGAAGACGAAGGTGCCGTCAGCTTGAGGACGGACGTCTCGTCCACCCCTAGGTCGACCGAGGTACGCAGCGCTATCGTCAACGTCACGAGCATCCACACCGTATTCAACGAAACTCTGGAGAGGTAAAGTTTCTCCCTTTTTATCCCAATGAGTGCTGAATTAGATCGTATTTCTTAGTGTTTCGGTCCTTTCAATTGTGTAGCTACAATTTGCATTCGGTTCTTACATCATATGTGAACATGTTGGAGAAAAATGAGGTGACATTTTGAGTGCTCGACTTGAGGCATGTGAGGAACGGACCTCCAAGTGATTGCACAATTGATGACTATGTGACTTTGTTATAATTTTGTCTCAAATATTTGTGATATTGTTTGTTTTCATTGTGCTAACACTATTTTTTGTTGCAAATGTAGGATTGCATTGCTCATGAAAGATACAAATAAATGCCAGCATCCAAAGGCAAACCATTTTTTCTCCAACATTGTTTAAGTTTTCTTGAACATAGTGAGAAGTGGAGGTTTAGGGATCAAGAAGCTCCATCGAGGAAAGGACCATTCATTATCTTGGATATCCGGAAGATATTGATGAACCGAAGGGGAAAAACAAGGGGAATCCCGATGTAGAAGGAAAAGTTGAAGAGGAAAGCCCCACAAACTTGAAAGAGAAAATTGATGAGATGACGAAGTCAAATGAAGCATTCACGGATAAGCATTTACAAGCCAAAGGCCAAGAAGAAAAAATCAACACAAGGAGGAAAAATGGGAACCAATCTGGCAAGATGAGAAGTGCAAGGCCGCCTACGAGGAGCAAAAATATCTCTCGATAACAAGGTGATGTCCGGCATGATCGCCGAGGAGAACCATATCATGACGATGGATCCGAGTGAGATGGATGCGTTAACAAGAAAGTTTTGGGATATGAGAAGAATAGCGATCATGCAACCGGAGAAGGCAAGAGCTTCATGATGCTATTATCAATCTTGGTAGACTCGCACACCTTTGTCTCGGTGTGAGTACGTGTTAAATAGGCCAGGAACAGCCCCTGGCGTGGCGTTTACAATTTGCAGAAAATTACAACCAACACTAAGCAATGATTAAGCACTAGGCATTAATTGGACAGTTTCCAAAAGCAATAAGAAAGGAGATGAAGGGGAACGATCCAAACTAGTGATCTTCCAATAACGCTAACACCCTCCCTTAATCACAACCTGGTAAGTTTGAGATTAGGCTTGAATTCTTCTAGGTTCTTGACTGGAAGTGCCTTGGTGAAGCCATCTGCAACTTGATCTTTTGAATGCACAAATCGGATACTTAGTTGCTTATTTGCAACCCTCTCTCTAACAAAGTGGAAATCAATTTCAATATGTTTTGTCCTGGCATAAAAAATTGGGTTAGCTGATAGATAAGTGGCACCCAAATTATCACACCAAAGACAAGGAGATTGTTCTTGTTTCACTCCAAGTTATGCAAGTAGTGATTGGACCCATATTATTTCTGCTGTTGCATTTGCCAGAGCTTTATATTCCGCTTCTGTACTAGATCTTCAAACGGTTGCTTGTTTCTTTGCACACCATGATATCAAATTTGGTCAAAAAAAGACAGCAAATCCTCCTGTAGATCTCCTGTCGTCAGGACAACCTGCCCAATCTGCATCAGAAAAGGCACTAACCAAGGTGGAGGAAGATCTCATAAATGTGAGTCCAACACTAGCAGTGTTTTTGACATATCTAAGTATTCTCTTGACTGCAGTCCAGTGTACTGAGGTTGGTGCATGAAGAAACTGACATACTTTGTTGACTGAAAAGGAGATATCAGGTCTAGTGAGAGTTAAGTACTGAAGGACACCAACAATACTTCTGTACTTTGTGTTGTATTCTTGTCCTAGAGGGTCACCATCAGTAATAGAAAATTTTCAGTGTTAGAGAGAGGTGTAGGTGCAGGTTTACATGCCTGCATTCCTACTCTTGTCAAGAGATCAGTTGCATATTTTTCTTGAGTCAAGATTATACCATCCTTTGTTTTCTTCACTTATGTTCCAAGGAAATAATGTAGATTTCCCAAGTCCTTGAGGGCAAAGTTTGCACCTAGGTCTTTTAATCATGCTGCAAGTGCTTCATCTGATGAACTTGCAACAATTATGTCATCAACATAAATGTGCATAAATATTGTGATACCAGACTTGTGATAGATAAACAAGGATGTATCAGCTTTAGAAGGCACAAAACCTAGTTCCTGTAATTTTGAGCTCAAGCGAGAATACCATGCTCTAGGTGCTTGCTTGAGACCATACAAAGCTTTGTCAAGTTTGCAATATAAAATGGTGCATTCTTGTTTTCAAACCCTGGTGGTTGTCTCATGTATACTTCCTCTTCTAGAACACCATGAAGAAACGCGTTCTGTACGTCTAGCTGTCGAAGACTCCAACCCCTGGATACAGCAATAGCCAAAACAAGACGAATAGTGGCAGCCTTGACAACTAGACTAAGAGTGTCCTCATAATCTATGCCGTATCGTTGTTTGAAGCCTTTTGCCACTAGTCTTCGTTTGTATCGATCTATGGATCCATCAGCCTTTTTCTTGATTCTATAAACCCATTTGCAGTCTATGATATTTTTACCTTCCTCTTGTGGAACCAAATGCCACATTTTATTTTTCATCAAGGCTATATATTCATCATTCATGGCTTCTCTCCATTTCATATCCTGAAGTGCATCTTCAGTATTCTTGGGCTCACCTATAGATGATAACATTACATACCGTATCATACCTCTGAATAATTTTACAGGTTTTACAATACCTCTCTGGAGTCGTGTTACTGGACGTTGTGGTTCAGGTGATGCTGTAGGACTGCTTGTCACAGAAGATCCGAGGCACCTGAGGCCTCACTGCTCGAGGCCGATCCTATCGGCTCAGACGCGTGCGGCCCACTCAGCGATGACCCAGGCGGGGACGCATCAGCTCCGCGGCCCACGACCGTTTCAACCACACGCCTCGTACGTGCGGGCACACGCGAAGATGCGCGCATGGCGTGTCCATACCGCGACCGCGCCCTCGGGATCCTGTCTCGCTGATACGTCTCCAACGTATCCATAATTTCTGCTGTTCCATGCTCATATTATACCATTTGCTACATGTTTTATATACACTTCATATCACTTTTATGCATTTTCTGGGACTAACCTATTAACAAGATGCCACAGTGCCAGTTCCCTGTTTTCTGCTGTTTTTGGTTTCAGAAAGTTACTTCTGGAAATATTCTCGGAATTGCACGAAACAAAAGGCCAAGTCCCTATTTTTCCAACACGTACACGGAGTCCGAAGGAGAGACGAAGGGGAGCCACGAGGTGGCCAAACCATAGGCCGGCGTGGCAGGGGGCCCACCGCACCGCCTGGTGGTTTGGGCCCCTCGGGGTCCACCGACATCGCCCCTTCGCCTATTTATTCCCGAGACGTGAAAACCCTAAAACACCAAGCCTTTCATCCAGAACATATTCGCTGCCGCCGCCGTCGTCAACCCTTACTCGGGGGGTTCTGAAGCTCTTCCCGGCACCCTGCCGGAGAGGGGAATCATCACCGGAGGGCTCTACATCGCCATGCCCGCCTCCGGAGTGATGCGTGAGTAGTTCATCCTTGGACTATGGGTCCATAGCAGTAGCTAGATGGTTGTCTTCTCCACTTGTGCCATCATGTTTAGATCTTGTGAGCTGCCTATCATGATCAAGATCATCTTATTGTAATACTACATGTTGTGTTTGCTGGGATCTGACTTATATTGATACCTATGTGGAGCTGAATATTATATTATCATGTCTATGTCATTTGTGATCTTGCATGCTCTCCGTTACTTGTTGAAGCATTGGCCAAGTGAATACTTGTGACTCCAAGAGGGGTATTTATGCATGATAGTTGGGTTCAACCTCTATTTAACCTGGGATAGTGACAGCAAGTTCTAAGGTTGTAGATGTGTTGTTGCCACTAGGGGTAAAACAGCAATGCTTTATTCAAGGATGAATGTATTGTTTACATTACGCACATTACTTAATGCAATTGTCTGTTGCTTGCAACTTAATACTGGAAGGGGTACGGATGTTAACCGGAAGTGGACTATTTAGGCATAGATGCATGCTGGATAGCGGTCTATGTACTTTGTCGTAATGCCCAAATGAATCTCATAGTAGACACCACAACTCGCACATGCATGTTATATGCACTTATCAATTGTCAATTGCCCAGCTGTAATTTGTTTACCCAGCATGTTAGTTATCTTATTGGAGAGACACCACTAGTGAACTGTGGACCCCGGTCCATTCTTTTACATCTGAAATACAATCTACTGCAATCATTGTTCTCTACTGTTTTATGCAAACAAACATCATCTTCCATACGATACGTTTAACCCTTTGTTTTCAGCAAGCCGGTGAGATTGACAACCTCACTGTTAAGTTGGGGCAAAGTAATTTGATTGTGTTGTGCAGGTTCCACGTTGGCACCGGAATCCCTGGTGTTGCGCCGCACTACACTCCTTCACCAACACCTTCGAAGCAACCTCGTTTTCCTACTGGTTCGATAAACCTTGGTTTCATACTGAGGGAAAACTTGCTGCTGCACTCATCATACCTTCCTCTTGGGGTTCCCAACTGACGTGTGACGTTACACGCATCAAGCATAGTTTCTGGCGCTGTTGCCGGGGAGATATTCCCTCGTCAACTTAGCGCTAGCAACACGTTTTCTGGCGCCGTTGCCGGGGAGATATTCCCTCGTCAACTTAGCGCTAGCAACACGTTTTCTGGCGCCGTTGCCGGGGAAAACCGAATTGCTTCTGCAAGGGGAGTCTCTCACACCCAATCTCTTTACTTTGTTATTTGTCTTGCTTAGTTTATTTTTATTTAGTCTTGTTTGCTCTCTTTATCAAAAACACAAAAAAATTAGTTACTTGTTTAATTCGTTTGATTTTGTTTTTCAAAATGAGTACTCCTGAGAACACTAAGTTGTGTGACTTCACTAGCACAAACAACAATGATTTCATATGCACTCCTATTGCTCCACCTGCTTCTACAGCAGAATTTTATGAAATTAAACCTGCTCTATTAAATCTTGTTATGAAAGAGCAATTTTCTGGTGTTAGTACTGATGATGCTGCTGCCCATCTTAATAACTTTGTTGAACTTTGTGAAATGCAAAAGTATAAGGATATGGATGGGGATATTATAAAACTGAAACTTTTTCCTTTCTCCTTGAGAGGAAGAGCTAAAGAATGGTTGCTTTCTTTGCCTAGAAATAGTATTGATTCTTGGACAAAATGCAAAGATGCTTTCATAGGGAAATATTATCCTCCTGCTAAGATTATATCCTTGAGAAGTAGCATTATGAATTTTAAACAACTTGATAATGAACATGTTGCTCAAGCTTGGGAAAGAATGAAATCTTTGGTGAAGAATTGTCCCACTCATGGACTGACTACTTGGATGATCATCCAAACCTTTTATGCAGGATTAAATTTTTCCTCAAGGAACTTATTGGATTCAGCCTCTGGAGGAACCTTTATGTCCATCACTTTAGGTGCAGCAACAAAGCTACTTGATGATATGATGATCAACTATTCCGAATGGCACACCGAAAGAGCTCCTCAAGGTAAGAAGGTAAATTCTGTTGAAGAAACCTCCTCTTTGAGTGATAAGATTGATGCTATTATGTCTATGCTTGTGAATGGTAGATCTCATGTTGATCCTAATAATGTTCCTTTAGCTTCATTGGTTGCTCAAGAAGAGCATGTTGATGTAAACTTCATTAAAAACAACAACTTCAACAACAATGCTTATAGGAATAATTTTGGTAGCAACAACTATAAGCCTTATCCTTCAAATGGTTATGGCAATTCTTATGGTAATTCCTACAGCAACAATAGAAGTGTGTCCTCTGATCTTGAAGCTATGCTTAAAGAATTTATTAGCACACAAAAAGCTTTCAATAAAACTGTTGAGGAAAAGTTTGAAAAAATTGATGTCTTGCTTCTAAAGTTGATAGTCTTGCTCATGATGTTGAAATTCTAAAACTGAAAGTTATGCCTAATGAAGTTAAAGATACTAAGTCATTTGCTACAGCAAATGCCATCCAAGTTCGAATTGATAATAATATTAGGATGTTGGCTGAATTGCATGCTAGGTGGGAAAAAGAGGAAGAACTTGAAAAAGAGAATAGTATAGTTAGAGTTTGTACTATCACCACCACTAGTAATGCTAATGTTTTACATGCTAGTAAGCCTCCTACTATTGATGGTAATGTTATTGGTGTTGGTAATGTCTCTACTACTTCTGCAAAGCGTTTGAAATTGCCTAAAACTGCTGAAACTTTTTCTGATAAAAGTGCTGAAATTTTTCAAACTATTGGAGACAATGGTTCCACCACCATTGACAATAATGATTTTGATTTTGATGATTGTAACATCTCTGAAGTTATTATGTTCTTGCAAAAATTAGCTAGAAGTCCCAATGCTAGCACTATTAATTTGGCTTTTACAAAGCATATTACAAATGCTCTTTTGCAAGCTAGGGAGGAGAAGTTGAAACTTAAAGCTTCTATTCCTAGGAAATTAGAAGATGGTTGGGAACCCATCATTAAGGTAAAGGTGAATGATTTTGATTGCAATGCCTTGTGTGATCTTGGTGCAAGTATTTCGTTTTGCCCAAGAAGCTTTATGATATTCTTGATTTGCCACCTTTGGAACATTGTTATTTGGATGTTTTTCTCGCTGATAATGCTATGAAGAAACCTTTGGGGCGAGTTAATGATGTTTTTATTACAGTAAACAATAACCTTGTCCCGTTGATTTTATTGTTATGGATATTGAATGCAATGCATCTTGTCCTATTGTTTTGGGAAGACCTTTTCTTCGAACTGTTGGTGCCATCATTGATATGAAAGAAGGTAATATAAGGTACCAATTTCCTCTCAAGAAAGGTATGGAACACTTCCCTAGGAAGAGAATGAAGTTACCTTTTGACTCTATTGTTAGAGCAAGTTATGATGTTGATGCTTCTTCTCTTGACAACACTTGATTTTCACTTTCTGCGCCTAGCTGAAAGGCGTTAAAGAAAAGCGCTTATGGGAGACAACCCATCGTTTTTATTTGCTGTTATTTTTGTTTTCTTTGAGTCAAGGAGTTTTGTTACTTCTGTAGCAACTCCTTTGTATCTTTATTTTATCGCAATGTTGTGCCAAGTAAAGTTCTATATTGAAAGTTGATGCAAGATTTGGATTTCTGCGCAGTGACAGATTTTTAGCTGTCACGGATTTGAGCTTATCTCCCTGTAGAAAATTCAAAAAATTCTGAAAAAATCACGCATATTCCTGAGATATGTACGCAACTTTCATTATTTTAGGCCAGATCCATCTGAGCAACTTAAGTGCCTCGAAAAAATTCGTCATTCCAGACTGTTCTGTTTTTGACAGATTCTGCCTTTTGTTTTGCATTCGCTCTTTTACTGTGTTTGTGTGGATTTCTTTGCTCCACAAAGCATTGGTGGCTGTAGCTAATGTCCAGAAGCTTTGGGATTGATTGTATCATTACAGAATATGAGAATTTTTGATTATGCACTAACCCTCTAATGAGAACTGTCTTGAGTTTGGTGTGAAGGAAGTTTTCAAGGATCAAGCGAGAAGGGTGATATTATGTGATCAAGAAGAGTGAAAAGCCTAAGCTTGGGGATGCCCCCGTGGTTCATCCCAACCATATTCAGAGAGACTCAAGCGTCTAAGCTTGGGGATGCCCAAGGCATCCCCTTCTTCATCAACAAACTTATCAGGTCATCTCTAGTGAAACTATATTTTAATTCTTTCACATCTTATGCGCTTTACTTGGAGCGTCTGTGTGTTTTTTTTTTGTTTTGTTTGAATAAATTCGGATCCTAGCAATCCTTGTGTGGGAGAGAGACACGCTCCGCTTTTTCATGTGAATACTCATGTTCTTCACTTATATTTGTTGAGTATTCTTAACTAGCTACTGCAGTGCTTTTAGCTCCTGTTTTTCATGCATCTCTTCGAGCTGTTAGCACTTGTTTATAAATACTCTCTTGCTGCATTATATTATCATTTGGAGAGTTTATGTTTAAATAAATTGATTGGTGTTTGTTTGGAAGAAAGAAAATGCTACATGTAGTAGTTGGTATTGGAAAAGACATATGCATTCTTGTAGATCATTGTCTTGTTTCGATTTGATGCTTTGCAATTGTTTTGAGCTCTCAAGTAGATCATGTTTAAGCTCTTGCATCATGTAGTTAAAGCCTAGTAGTGGAGAACTACCGTAGAGCTTGTTGAGACTTGGGATGCATATTTGTTCTCTCTAAGGTCTAGATATTTTCTGGTAAAATGTTTGAGCAACAAGGAAGACAGTGTAGAGTCTTATAATACTTGCAATATGTTTTTATGTGATTCTTGCTGTACCGGTTTATACTTGTGTTTGCTTCAAACAACCTTGCTAGCCTAAACTCTGTACTGAGAGGGAATGCTTCTCGTGCATCCAAAACTTGAGCCAAAACCCATGCCATTTGTGTCCACCATACCTACCTACTATGTGGTATTTCCTGCCATTCCAAGTAAATATTTCATGTGCTACCTTTAAACTATTCAAAACTTTATTACTCCTTATTTGTGTCAATGTTTTATAGCTCATGAGGAAGTATGTGGTGTTTTATCTTTCAATCTTGTCATTTACTTCTGACAGACTTTCACCAATGGACTAGTGGCATATACATCCGCTTATCCAATAATTTGCAAAAAGAGCTGGCAACGGGGTGCCCAGCCCCAATTAATTACAACTTTCATTAATAATTCTCTTCACATGTTTTGCCCTGATTTATCAGTAAGCAACTTAATTTTGCAAATAGACACTCCTCCATGGTATGTGAATGTTGGAAGGCACCCGAGGATTCGGTTAGCCATGGCTTGTGTAAGCAAAAGGTTGGGAGGAGTGTCATCTATAAAGAAACTAAAATACATGTGTAAACAAAAGAGAAGAGGGATGATCTACCTTGCTGGTAGAGATAACGTCCTTCATGGGAGCCGCTCTTGAAAGTCTGGTTGACAAGGGGGTTAGAGTGCCCACTACCATTCGTTGACAACAACAAACACCTCTCAAATACTTATTTTGTGCTCTCTATATGCTTTCGAAAACTTAAAAAGCTCTAGCACATGATTTAATCCCTGCTTCCCTCTGCGAAGGGCCTATCTTTTACTTTATGTTGAGTCAGTTTACCTACTCCTTTCTATCTTAGAAGCAAACACTTGTGTCAACTTTGTGTGCATTGATTCTTACATATTTACTTATTGCACTTGTTATATTGCTTTATGTTGACAACTATCCATGAGATATACATGTTACAAGTTGAAAGCAATGCTGAAACTTAATCATCCTTTGTGTTGCTTCAATGCCTTTTACTTTGAATCTATTGCTTTATGAGTTACCTCTTATGCAAAACTTTTTGATGCTTGTCTTGAAAGTACTATTCATGAAAAGTTTTTGCTTATATGATTCATTGTTTACTCTTTATCTATTTGTTAGCAAACTATAGATCATTGCTTTGAGTCACTTCATTCATGACATGAGCCTTGCAATATATTGATCAAGATTGTGTGAAAGCATGTCTCCTCAGAAATTATTTGTTGTTATCGTTTTACCTACTCGAGGACGAGTAGAACTAAGCTTGGGGATGCTTGATACGTCTCCAACGTATCCATAATTTCTGCTGTTCCATGCTTATATTATACCATTTGCTACATGTTTTATATACACTTCATATCACTTTTATGCATTTTCTGGGACTAACCTATTAACAAGATGCCACAGTGCCAGTTCCCTGTTTTCTGCTGTTTTTGGTTTCAGAAAGTTACTTCTGGAAATATTCTCGGAATTGCACGAAACAAAAGGCCAGTCCCTATTTTTCCAGCACGTACACGGAGTCCGAAGGAGAGACGAAGGAGCCACGAGGTGGCCAAACCAGGCCGGCGCGGCAGGGGCCCACCGCGCCGCCTGGTGGTTTGGGCCCCTCGGGGGTCCGCCGACATCGCCCCTTCGCCTATTTATTCCCCGAGACGTGAAAACCCTAAAACACCGAGCCTTTCATCCAGAACATATTCGCTGCCGCCGCCGTCGTCAACCCTAACTCGGGGGGTTCTGAAGCTCTTCCCGGCACCCTGCCGGAGAGGGGAATCATCACCGGAGGGCTCTACATCGCCATGCCCGCCTCCGGAGTGATGCGTGAGTAGTTCATCCTTGGACTATGGGTCCATAGCAGTAGCTAGATGGTTGTCTTCTCCACTTGTGCCATCATGTTTAGATCTTGTGAGCTGCCTATCATGATCAAGATCATCTTATTGTAATGCTACATGTTGTGTTTGCTGGGATCTGACTTATATTGATACCTATGTGGAGCTGAATATTATATTATCATGTCTATGTCATTTGTGATCTTGCATGCTCTCCGTTACTTGTTGAAGCCTTGGCCAAGTGAATACTTGTACTCCAAGAGGGGGTATTTATGCATGATAGTTGGGTTCAACCTCTATTTAACCTGGGATAGTGACAGCAAGTTCTAAGGTTGTAGATGTGTTGTTGCCACTAGGGGTAAAACAGCAATGCTTTATTCAAGGATGAATGTATTGTTTACATTACGCACATTACTTAATGCAATTGTCTGTTGCTTGCAACTTAATACTGGAAGGGGTACGGATGTTAACCGGAAAGTGGACTATTTAGGCATAGATGCATGCTGGATAGCGGTCTATGTACTTTGTCGTAATGCCCAAATGAATCTCATAGTAGACACCACAGCTCACACATGCATGTTATATGCACTTATCAATTGTCAATTGCCCAGCTGTAATTTGTTTACCCAGCATGTTAGTTATCTTATTGGAGAGACACCACTAGTGAACTGTGGACCCCGGTCCATTCTTTTACATCTGAAATACAATCTACTGCAATCATTGTTCTCTACTGTTTTATGCAAACAAACATCATCTTCCATTCGATACGTTTAACCCTTTGTTTTCAGCAAGCCGGTGAGATTGACAACCTCACTGTTAAGTTGGGGCAAAGTAATTTGATTGTGTTGTGCAGGTTCCACGTTGGCACCGGAATCCCTGGTGTTGCGCCGCACTACACTCCTTCACCAACACCTTCGAAGCAACCTCGTTTTCCTACTGGTTCGATTAAACCTTGGTTTCATACTGAGGGAAAACTTGCTGCTGCACTCATCATACCTTCCTCTTGGGGTTCCCAACTGACGTGTGACGTTACACGCATCAAGCATAGTTTCTGGCGCTGTTGCCGGGAGATATTCCCTCCTCAACTTAGCGCTAGCACTCGCCTGTTGGATTCTCCTGGGCCGGCGTTCCTGGTCCCGCCAGATCTTCATCGGGACTGCCCCCATGCACGTAGTTTTCTGCCAACGCTGGTTCATGGAAAGCAACATTGTTTTGACCAAATTCTGCATCATCTTCATCTCTATTTTCAGCAGGAATAACTGCCTTTGCACAGGATTAGTAGTATGAGATTAACCAAATGATCAAAACGGTTATTTTCGTCCCCATGGTCAAAAGAATGTAGATTTTTAGGAAGGAGTACGATTTCCTTTCGAAGTTGAGCTCCTGCATTTGGATGAAGATTTTGGAAAGGAAAAATTGTTTCATCAAACACGACATCTCTAGAAATATAGACACGCCCCGTGGAAACATCTAAACATTTTACTCCTTTGTGCATAGTACTATACCCAAGAAACACACATTGCTTGGATCGAAAGATAATTTGCGAGCATTGTAGGGACGAAGATTTGGCCAACATGCGCAACCAAAAACACGAAGTGAGGTATAATCAGGAGTTTTATCGAATAGATGTTCAAAGGGTGTTGAAAATTAATGACTTTCGAAGGCAACATGTTGATGAGATGTGTGGCTGTTAAGAATGCTTCGTCCCAAAACTTTAAAGGCATGGAGGCATTTGCTAAAAGAGCCAATCCTACCTCTACAATATGGCGATGCTTGCGTTCGGTCGAGCCATTTTGTTGTGTGCATGGGGGCATGATACGTGATGAGAGATGCCAATCTTTTGAAAGAAAGAATTTAACTTTTCATATTCACCTCCCCAATCGGATTGGAGAGCAAGAATTTTTCTTCCAAATTTGTGTTCAATGAGTGCTTGAAAATTATGAAATACTTGAAAGACATCCGATTTATTTTTGATAAGATAAATCCATGTAAACTTGCTGAAGTCATCAATAAAACTCACATAATAACTGTGTCGACCAATAGAAATTGGTGCAGGACCCCATACATCAGAAAACACAAGTTCAAGTGGAGCATCAGATGTACTAGTAGAAATCGAATAAGGCAGTGATAACTTTTTGCCTTTTGACACGAATCACATACGGATTCTATCTCTCCATAATAAGGAAGCTTATTATTTTTAAGCACTCGTTCAACAGTAGAAAAAGAAGGGTGGCCAAGACGACTATGCCACCTCGAGGAGGAGACCTTGGTGGCACCAAGGGCTTGTTTATTGGGAGTTCAAGCATGCGGAATCAAGGGGTAGAGGCCTCCTCTACATTTGCCTTGATAGATTATTCTCCTCATGACTTGATCCTTGATCAATGAAAATTTTGGCCAAAACTCAACATAAGCATGATTATCAATGGCAATGCGATTAACAGAGAGAAGATTTTGAGAGGCATCTGGCACATGAAGGATATTGTTTAACATGATTTTATGAGTGGGGTTTTTAATAACGAATGACCAATATGGTTAATTTTCATACCTGCACCATTAGCGGTGTGGATTTGTTCCGTCCTTGATACTTGTCGCGGATGGTCATCTTCTCCAACTTGCTTGTGACATGATTTGTTGCTCCGCTGTCCATGAACCAGGGGTTGGTATCAACTCCATATGAGGCAAAGTTTGCAAAGTGATCCTCTTGATCATCACCATTGTAGCGGTACCGGCATTCTTTTGCGTTATGGCCGGGTTTGCCACAGATTTGGCAGGAGATCTTGGCGCGGTCTGATCCTTGTCCACCGCCGCCGTGAGAATTGTTGCGAGGTGGTGGTGCCGCCCTATTGTTGTTGAAGAAGGATCGACCACCACGGCCTTGGCCACGGCCTCCATAGCTGCGACCACGAGATGGACCTCCACGTCCACGACCACGACCACGTGACGCAGAGTAGTTTGCGGAGGACTTGAAGCCGCCATTGCCATCCATGCTTGATCGCCAAGGAGTTCAGTGCGCTGATCAAAGTTCAGCATTTGCGCGAAAAGTTCATCAAGCGTGACTGCCTCCGTGCGAACATCAAGGGCCGACACGAGAGAGTTGTATTTCTCGTCGAGCCCTGCTAGGATATAGGAGATAAGCTCATCTTCCGCGTACGACCTCATCTCCGAGAAGTTGGCTGACACCGTCTTGTTCTCCTTCCTCGCATTGGCGAGGGCGATGCGGAGGTTGTTGATTCGTGACCGCGATGTAGAGGTGAACATACTCCCAATCGCGTCCCACACAGCCTTGGAGCTTGTCAGCGTCGCCACCTGGATGAGCACCTCCCTGGATAGGGAGTTCGTCAGGTACCCCATGATCTCTTGATCTTGTGCCTCCTAGATTGGGTACGCAGGGTTCAGCACGACCGTGTTGTTGCCGCTGGTGTCTGTGGTGGTGATAGTCTTTGCAGGTGCCGGCGTGGTACCATCAAGGTACCCAAAGAGCTGAGCCCCCTTGATTTTCGGGAGGACTAGAGTATGCCAGAGAAGCAGATTTTCATGGTTGATTTTCTCTTAAACTTGGTGGTTGAGAGTGATGATTGCTGGGTTTGATTGAGTCGCCATGATGGACTCGATTGGGGATTGATTTTTGCTAGACGGGAACATAAGAGAATGGCTCTGATACCGTATCAATCTTGGTAGAATTGCACACCTTTGTCTCGGTGTCGAGTACGTGTTAAATAGGCTAGGAACATCCCCTGGAGTGGCGTTTGCAATTTGCAGAAATTACAACCAGCACTAAGCAATGATTAAGCACAAGGCATTAATTGGACAGTTTCCAAAAGCAATAAAAAGGTGATGAAGGGAACGATCCAAACTAGTGATCTTCCAATAACGCTAACAGCTATTGCTATGGATGGTGGAAGTGGTTTTCGGCCGCTGGTGATGATTATCCTTAGGCCGGTGGTGGTGATGGTCCTTCAGCGAATGGTGGTGGTGCTTTGACTGGCGGTGGTGATGGTGCTTCAGCCGGTTGGTGGTGCTTTGGCCGATGATGGTGATGCTATGACCAGTTGTGTGAAGATGATCTTGGCCAATGGTGTTGCTTTATTTGATTATCGTCTAATATTGTTTGATTGCACATTTTTAATTGCTTACTTCTTCTATCGCGCTCTTTTGGATATTGACTATTGTCGAGTTAGTATTGTAAAGATATTTGTGT